>CM077087.1:57729718-58452368 GCA_039513925.1 Platanthera zijinensis | reverse complement strand
ATTTTGAGGAATCAATACGCCAGCACAGTCAAGGGAAGCTCCTGCACTGGGAGGAGGAGGACCTCTAGGGGGTCCATTTTGGGGCTGGACTGACATACCTTTTAGATTTCTTTCTTAACTTTTGCTGATTCTTTGAGAATCCATCCAATGCTGATACTCTTTGGACTTGGGATCTATTCTTTCAAAATATAATAAGGAATATCATTGTCAGGGTTAAGAGGAGGAGGAGCAACAGCTTTTCTTTTCTTTTTGGCAGATTTCTTTCTCTTAGATTCTCAGAATCATCAGAATCATCCTCATCCTTAGAATTTGATGATGGAGGATGGTCATAGGGATCAAAAGCTTCTTGCACAACTTTTTCTTTCTCTTTTAAGGCAGCTTTTTCTTTTTCCTCAGCCAAGGCATCCTGTGCCAACAGGGTTATCCAAATACAAACCTGGGTGTCATCCCAGACTGTGGATTTTCTTCTTGAATTTCTGAAGCATTCTCTTGTTAACTGTAACTGTCATGGAGACCAGTTCTTCTTGCACAACTTCTGAGCTGGTTGAGCAGACTCAGGGATCTTGAATAGCAGGTTCTGGATTAGGTGGAACTTCTGGAGCAGGTTGAGACACTAGTTCTATAGCAGCTAGAACTTCTGGAACAGATTGTTGAACAGGTTCTTAGACAGCTAACACTTCTTCCACTAATCTATAGCATCGGGAACACAGATGTGCTAAATGAAGTTGTATCATTCCTTCTAGGTATTTCCCATACTATCATACAAGTTATCAAGTCTAGAAAGTGAGTGAAAGAATTACCTTCAGTGAACTCTTCTGCGCATTCTATTTCCCACAAGTCATCTAGAAATGAAGTAATGACTCCTTCTAGGAAACGAGCAACAAGGGGAGTAGAAGCTTCTTCTAGACAGCCTTTAATTGCAAATTCTGAAGCCATTATAACATCAGAAGGCTCGAGAGCTGGAGCTGGAACTGCAGATGATGATGCAATGACCACTTGAGCTTCTGATACATCTTGAATCTGATCTTGGGGCTCTGCTGGGCGAGAAACAAGAGGCAGTCCAGAGGCATCTTCCTCGAACATCTCCCCCTACCTGATTTCAGTAGAAACTGAAGCAGGCCCCTAACAGAAGATGGCTCAGCAGATTTTGAGATGCAGAAATGGAAGAAGTTAATGTAGTGATGGAAGAAATGAGAGGAGCAATTGCTTCTTTAATCATAATTTTATTGAAGGAGTAAATTAACTCCAATATGCTTGAGATGAATGCTGGAGTGATATCAAATGTGGTGGGTGAATCACAGTGATGGATTAACAGCAGGGATGGAGTACTGCTGATGAACTAGAGAGTGAATTGGAGAATGATGGGTGGATGCAGGATGATCAATATGATCTGAGTGAGGAATTGGTGACTGAGGAGGAGTGGATAGCTCAGAAACCAATAAATCAAAACTAGGATGTGAGATCCTAGCAAGATGAGGAGGGAGTGGAGATGCAGGTGATGATGCATGGAGAATTGTGGATGAATCAGGAAGATGATGATGCAGAAGATGGAACGTCAATTGAAGTGGATGGTGGCACTTCAGTAGAAGTGGATGGTAATGCAGAAGATGTGGAAGGAACTGAGGGATTGGCTGAGCCTGCTTCTTGAAGGAGGGGAGTGACTGAAGCAGTCTTGGTGCTCTTAGATGCAGCTGGAGCAACCCCTGCTGGAGCGGGCTTCAGAAAGCTCCTTTTCGACTTAACGAACAGGGTTGGGTCCATCTTTTTACTGGCATTGATGGAAGTAGCAGCTGAAACCAACAAATGGGAATATTTCTCTTTTAGAAAAATCCCAAGCACCCTACCCAGGGTGAATTCCTTCATGCTATTCTTTTTCCTTATCAAATCAAACAGAACTGCTACCCAGTTAATCTTCTTCTTGTTCACAATTGCACACATCAGGGCAAACTGCTGACTGTTATATTATCATGGGCAGAGTGCTTTCCCAGAAGCACTTTTCCGACTAGTTCAGCAAGGAACTTTATCTTAAACGGAAAGTTCACCTTTAGTAGCTTAGAAGGAATGCCGTCGGCATGTCCTAATTCTGTCAACATTCTCCCAAATTCTGGGGTATCTTGCTCATAATCCTCTTCCCATTCAATAATCCAAAAATATCAGTCAAAACGACGGAAGTCAAAATTACCTCTTCTCCGCCTATCGTTCCAGTCATTGATTCGTCATTGGAGGACGAAGAGAAAGCCCACTTTAATCTCCTGGATGTTTATCTTTATCCTTGTTGACAATAAATTTTTTCATTCCTTGATCTATGCAGAGGTTGAGGATTTCCACTATCGCAGATTCACAGCAGCTGAAAGAATCGAAGTCCACGCTGAAGCCAGCATCGAACTTCACCACGGACAAGAGGGCTGGAGCAATCGCCATCGAAGGGGCTAGAGAAGGCGAGAGAGAGAGGGCGAAGGCGAAACGACAGAAATCACGAGACAGGAGCAAGCAGAAAGACAGAATGCGAAAAGACGAACTCCGTCGACGATAAAAAGAATGATCTCTTAACATAGATCGACCATCGGTTTTATATTAAAATAGCGATCGTCGATCTATTTTAAAAGATACTGGAGACGATGTTCGAACGGTCGTTCGACGATCGTTCCTGAAGCAGAGTAGTCGATCAATCGTTCGACTATTTCTGTCTTCCCCAAACAACAAGCTGTCGTCAACCATAGATCGGCGATAGGCTCGACCTATTCGACTATCTTCGAACGTCGGTCGACAATCTTCAAGCAGATAAGCCATCATCAAACATAGGTCGACGATAGGCTTGATCCAATCGACTATCTTTGAACATCGTTCGACGATCTTCAAACAAGTTTCAACAAAGGCAGACGTTACACTTAGTCTTTTCCATTAATCATGCCTTGTTGAACCAAAAAGAACAGATGCTTCTGTTCATCTAAGGGCTTGGTGAAAATATCACCTCTCTAAAGGTCAGTGGATATGAACTCAAGGCTGATCTTATTCTTTTCCACACAATCTCTCAGGAAATGGTGTTTAATCTCAATGTGCTTGGTTCTAGAGTGGTGCACAAGATTTTGTGCAATGGAGATAGCATTGGTACTGTCACACATGATTTTTGTGTTCTTGTGTGTGTACCCATAATCCAAAAGTTGGTTTTGAATCCACAAGATCTGTGAACAACAACTAGCATTTGCTTATATTCAGCCTCTGTAGTTGAAGTTGAGGACAGAAGCCTGCTTCTTACAGAACCAAGTGACCAATCTCTCTCCCAGGAACTGACAAGTTCCTGAGGTACTTTTCTTGTCAACTCTACAACCAGCATAGTCAGAATCAGAGTATCCAATTAACTCAAATTCTGATTCAGCTGGGTACCATAGTCCTAGATTTGGACATCCCTTCAGGTATCTCAAGATTCTCTTGAGAAGAATCAGATGAGATTCCTTGGGGTTGACCTGGAATCTAGCACATAGGCATGTAGCAAACATTTATCTGGTCTACTTGCAGTTAAATAAAATAGGGAACCAACAATGGCCCTATAATTCTTTTGATCAACAGGCTTACCCTGATCATCAGAATCTATAACTACATTAGTAGCCATAGGTGTATGCATTGATGAAGAATCAGCCATCCCAAACTTCTTTACCAATTCCTTGCATATTTGGATTGGGAGATGAAGATTCCATCAACATCTTGCTTTACTTGGTGACCAAGAAAGTAAGACAGCTCACCCATACTACTCATCTCAAACTTAGAATGCATCAAGTCAGAGAACTTTTTGCACAGTAGGGATCAGTGGAGCCAAAAATAATATCATCCACATACACTTGAACTAATAGGATTGTGTCCTTGTGGTGCTTGATGAAAAGGTTCTATTAACTACTCCCCTAACAAAGTTGTGCTCTAACAGGAAACTAGCTAGAGTCTCATACCAGGCTCTGGGTGCTTGCTTGAGTCCATAAAGAGCTTTTTGCATCTTGTACACATATGAGGGCTGAGTTGAAGAAACAAACCCAGTGGTTGTTTAATAAATACCTCTTCCTTTAGCTCACCATTTAGAAAGGCACTTTTAACATCCATCTGAAAGACCTTAAACTTCATATAGGCTGCATAGGCTAAAAAGATCCTTATTGCCTCTAGTATTGCAACAGGAGCAAAGGTTTGGTCATATTCTATACCTTCCTCTTGTCTGTAGCCCTGAGCTACAAGCCTAGCTTTGTTCCTTACAATGATTCCATTTGCATCCAACTTGTTTTTATACACCCACTTGGTGCCTATGATCAGTTAGCCTTTAGGTCTTGGAACCAAAGTCCATACTTTACATCTTTCAAACTGATTGAGTTCCTTTTGCATAGCAATGATCCAGTGGGGATCTAGCTCACATTTTTAATGGTGAGGGGCTCAACCTGTGAAAGGAAACAAGCATGCATCACATCCTGTCTTAATTGATGTCTTGTTTGAACACCAGCTGATATGTCTCAATCACTTCAGATGTAGGATGATCTCTAAGTGTGACAATATCAGCAGGTGGGATGTGTTCTTCAGCAACAGTTGGGATTAATTACTCAGGAGGAATTTGATCTACTATTGGTGGTACAGCAACTGCTTCTGCTAAGTCTTCATCACTGTCTGAATCAGTGATATGAAGAGTTGATAGATGGAGAATCTCTTGAGTGATATCTTTACTAGATTTGGTACCTGCAATGAACTTGAGGAAGGAGAATTTTCCTTCTCCTTGTAAAACATCTGAGATTCATCAAAAGAAATATGCACAGATTCCTCAATTTTAGAAGATGATTTGTTAATACCCTATAAGCTTTGCTTACTTGGGAATATCCAGAAAAAATTCCCATTGAAGCTTTTGCTTCAAACTTTCTAAGGTATTCTTTATTATTATTATGAATAAATACTACACAGCCAATACTCTAAAATAATTAATTTTAGGTTTCTTTTCTTTTAAGCAACTCATAAGGAGTTTTTACTCTTAAGCTTGTGTATAAGACTTTTGTTCAAGACATAATTAGCTGTGCTAACACTTCTGCCCAATAGGAAAGAGGCATGTTTAGCATCTGCCAATAATGTACCAGCAGCTTCAATCAGGGTTCTATTCTTCCTTCCACTACCCCATTTTGTTGGGGAGTTCTAGGAGCAGAGAAGATATGTTTGATACCTTCTTTCTCAAAGAATTCTTGCATGAGAAGAGAATCAAACTCGGCACCATGATCACTTCTGATCAAGGCAACTGAGTTAGATACCTCAGTCTGCATACATAGTAGAAAATCTGTAAGAACTTTGAAGTTATCAGCCTTAGTTCTCAAGAAGAACACACCCAAGTGAACCTTGAGAAGTCGTCTACAATTACTAAAGTGTAATACTTCCCTCCTAGACTCTGTACATTTATTGGGCCAAAAAGGTCCAAATGTAATAAATACAGAATCTAGGTGAATCACTTTTATTTACAGATTTAAAGGAATTTTTGGTTTGCTTGCCTAATTGACAAGCCTTGCATAGGCTCTCCTTCTTGTAGGGGCAAGAAGGTAAACCTCTAACAAGGTGTATTTAGATAACCTAGATATGTTCTTGAGGTTAACATGGCTAAGCCTCTTATGCCATAAGGTGTTATTGTTTGTTACTTCATTAAATAAGCAGATTTCAGAATGGGTTGAATTAAAATCTACTAAATAAATATTACCTTGTTTAATACCTACTAACACAACATTACTATTTAAAGTAATATTACAGAGAGAGTTAGTGAAAGATACCTGATATCCTGCATCACATAACTGGCTTACTGAGATAAGGTTGTGCTTCAGTCCAGTTACAAATGCAACCCTCTTGAAAGTTACTGCTCCAATGGTAATACTACCATATCCTTCTGTTTGACCACACCTAGAATCCCCAAAGATCACCTTTGTTCCAAGCTTGGCCTTAAATCTTGACAGATTTTCTTTATTTCCTGTCACGTGTTTGGAACAGCCACTATCCAAATACCATTTGTCTTTAGTATATGGATAGGTCTTCACCTGCAAATTAGACATTAGACATTATGGACCCAAAACACCTTGGGTCCATTATTTTTCACATAATGAAAACTTGAAATGAAAGAGTAAGCAGGTTGGGGTTTATATCCTAAAGGGTAAGATCTCCTAGGTGGGATGCTCCATGCAGTTAATGGGTCCACAAACCTAGGGTTTCTATTTACATTAGGGTTTCTAAGGTTCTGGTTGTAATTTTGAAAATCAAATTGAAATCGTCGATCGGCGTTCGACTCTTGATGCTCAGATCGTTGAGCATCGTTCGACCATCGAGCCTTCGATCGTCGAGCAGCGTTCGACGCTTTTTGTAGTTCTTTAAACTTTTGCTTTCTCTTTTCTCTCTTAGCTTTATTTAAGTCTTGATTAACTTATTTTACTTGCTCAGTGTTCTTTATTCCATCAGCTTAAATAAAGTTCACTGGAGTTGAAAGATGATTTTTAAGAACCAAAGGGGGTTCACTTGATGAGGCTCCTAAGCCTAGCTTATTATTGCTTGACCTAGTGTTTGTCATGCTGGTGATTTCTAGCAGCTTAAGGCTTCTACCATTTAAAGATTCTTCTAATCTCTTAGACTTTGCTAGTTCATTTTTAAGAAATTTTATTTCTTCACTAGAATTAGTGAGTTCAGTTTTCAGTCTAGCATTTTCATTTGAAAGAGTTTCTGATTCTACTAACTTATTTCTAAGTTCCTTAATCTCCTTTTCTGAACTGATTAAGTCTAAGTAAAGGGATTTAAATTCAGTTTTAAATTCAACAGAAAGAAAGTCATAAAAAGATAATACCTGATCTTCAGTTGGTATTTCTTCATCATCAGAACTCTCTCTAGCTGAGTGATTGCTGCAGGCATCAATTGCCATAAGGCAGATTTCCTTTGCCTTCTTTTCTTCCTCATCTTCACTGGAGCTTGAGGAGGAAGATTCCTCATCTGTGTCGCTCCAGTCTCAGCAACAAATCCTTTCTCCTTTTTCTTATTTTTGTAGGAGTGGACTTGGAGTGCTTCTTGTGATGTTCCTTTTCTTTTCTTTTGTCTTTGCTTTTTCCTCTGGACACTCAGGTAGAATGTGTCCAGGTTTCCTGCAACCATAACAAATAATTTCTTTAGTAGAGATCTGTCATACCTTGGTTTATCTTCATATCTTGAAGATTTCTTTCTGAAGTCTTTTCTTCTTCCCATCTTGAGAAACCTTTGGCAAAGAGTGTCATCAGCTCCTCATTGGATTGGCTTCCTTCAGAAGCATCAGCAGCTTTTAAGAGCAAGAGTTTGCTCTTTTCTTGCTGGAGTTGGAGTCTTTGCTTCAGCCATAGCTTCTCTGGTCTTCAGCACTTGCTCAAAAGACTTGAGCTTGCCAAGGAGAGCTTCTGTTGAGATTTCAGTTGTACTTCTGGCCTCCTTGATGGGCCAGATCCTAAGATCCCATGTGCTTGGGAAGCACATCAGTATCTTATCATTGACCTCTGTCAATGTGATCTCCTTATCAAGAGTTCTCAGCTCATTGATGATTGAGCTGAGTCTTGTGTACATGACTTCAACTGATTCAGCCTCAGTTTTCTTGAAGTTTTCATACTGGATATAAGGTTGGACCTTCTGTCCTTCCTTTCATCAGCTGACCAGCTACAATATGGTTCAATGAATCCCACATGGCTTTTGCAGAGGTGCAATCAGCCACTTTCTGGAAGATTTCATCAGACATAGTCTGAGCCAGAATGTTCATAGCTTTGACATCAGCTATCTTTGCCTTCTTGTGGGCATCATTGTAGTCTGGAGGAGGCACTGCACTGAGATTTGTAGATGTTGTAGCAGTGGCTGCAGCAGGAGGTGTTGGAGGTCCTGTCAAATTGAAGAAAAAATGTCTTCATCAATATAGTAGAAATAGAGTTCATATGTCATCAATAGAGTTGATTCTTGCCTTCTAGATGCTAAACTTAGTTAAGTTGCAAGCTGGAGGTCTGGTGCTTAGAGTAATCCTTGGACTGGGCCTGAAGTGTATATCTATAAGCTTGGTATCTATCCGGATCTTGTGACTCAGGTGTTAGCCTGTACAGTCAGACAACTGCACCAAAAGCCCGGACAGTTGGAGAGAGCGCTACTTAATCTTAAATAAGTAGCAAAGCACCACGGGTCAGGTGAAGGAATGTCGGACCCAACAATCCCCCCCCCCCCCGGCGTCCAGCATACCCGTCGGCTTAGAGGTGGGGTTACCACATGGCCCACATGTCTCAGAGGTGGAGTTACCACGTGTCCACAGTTTGCCAGACCCGCCGGACCACACAGGTAGAAGGGAAAAATCAGGATTTAATAGCGCCCCCCCGGTCTTGAACCCGTGACCTCCTCTAATACCAATTGGGAGGACTTAGCGCAACCACTCGCACCAAAATCCCGGACTGATGGAGGACGACGCCACTAATCTTTATATCAAAGGTCCTCGGGCGGATCCACGAGGCAGCCAGTTAAGCCATTACCGCATAGCACCGCAGCGCGGGGGCGATTCCGGACCGCAGCCCCAACATATATATTCAGCTTCTGTAGTTTATATAGACACTGATGTCTGCTTTTTACAAAATAGGAGACAATTCTAGCACCAAGAAACTGGCATTTGCCTGAAGTGCTTTTCCTGTCCACTCTACATCTAGTAAAGTAAGCATCTGAGTATCCAGTTAACTCAAATAATGATTCAGTTGGATACCAGAGTCCTAGATCTGAGCAACTCTTTATATATCTTAAAATCCTTTTAATAAAAATAGGTGAGATTCTTTAGGGTTCGCTTGGAACCTAGCACAAAGACATGTAACAAACATTATATCAGGCCTACTTGCTGTGAGATATAGAAGGGACCCAACAATGGCCCTATACAATTTCTGATCAACATATTTTCCTTGTTCATCAGAATCAACCACAGCATTTATAGCCATATGTGTTCTCTTAACTGAGACATCAGCCATCCCAAACCTTTTAATCAGCTCTTTAGCATATTTGGATTGAGATAAGAAAATGCTATCAGGAGTCTGCTTCACTTGGAGACCAAGGAAGTAGGAGAGCTCACACATGCTACTCATCTCAAACTTGGAATGCATAAGGTTAGAAAACCTTGTACATAGTTTGGGATCTATAGAGCCAAATATTATGTCATCCACATATATTTGTACCAAAGTATTTTTATCATTATGATGCTTGAAAAACAAAGTCTTATCTACCATGCCTCTAAAAAACTTATGCTCTAAAAGAAAGCTAGTTAAGGTTTCATACCAAGCTCTTGGAGCTTGCTTTAGACCATAGAGAGCTTTATGCAATCTAAAAACATAAGAGGGATGAGATGAAGAGATAAAGGCTAGAGGTTGTTCAACATAAACCTCTTCTTTTAAAATCTCCATTCAGAAATGCACTTTTTACATCCATCTGGGTAGACTTTGAATTTCTTGAAAGCAGCATAAGCAAGGAAAATCCTTATTACCTCTAGCCTTGAAACAGGTGCAACAGTTTGATCATAATCAACCCTTCCCTGCCATAGCATTGAGCAACAAGCCTAGCCCTGTTCCTTACAATCACACTTGAGCATCAAGCTTGTTCCTGAAAACCCACTTGATCCCAATTACTGGATAGCCTTTGGGCCTTTGAACCAAGTCCCAAACTCTACATCTCTCAAACTGATTGGGCTCCTCTTGCATTGCAATAATCAAGTGGGGATCTTGCTCTACATAAGTTATGGATTGAGGCTCAACTTGAGAACGAAAATAGGCATGCATCACATCATGGTTGAGTTGATGCCTTGTCTGTACACCTACGGACATGTCTCCAATCACTTGAGATCTAGGGTGATCCCTTAGTGTGACAAGATCAGATGGTAGAGTTGGTTCAACAACAACATTTGGAGTGAATTCCTCTTGTGGAATTACATCTGCTGTTGGAGGAAGTTCAAATGCTTCCACAGTTTTCTTCTTCACTTTCTTCATCACATTGTGGAGGAGGATGTTATATAACCTTTGGTGTAAGGTTTAGTTCGTCAATTTTCTTGCACAAGTGAGGTACCTATAATAACTCATTGGTAGAAATTTCTTTCTCCTTGCAATACATATTAGCTTCATCAAAAGTTACATGCACAAATTCCTTAATTTTTAAAGATGATTTATTGAACACCCTATAAGCTTTGCTAACTTGGGAATATCCTAGAAAAATTCCCATTGCAGCCTTTGCTTTAAATTTTCTAATATATTTCTTGTCAATGTTGTGAATATAGCATATACAATCAAATACTTTAAAATAGGTGACTTTAGGTTTCTTCCCTTTCAGTAACTCATAAGGAGTCTTATTCTTAAGCTTGTGTATAAGACTTCTATTCAGCACATAATTTGTTGTGATTACAGCCTCTGCCCAAAGGTATAGGTGAAAATAAGCATCTTCAAGTAATGTGTCTGCAGATTCAATTATTGTTCTATTCTTCCTTTCAGCAACCTCATTTTGTTGAGGTATTCTAGGAGCTGAGAAGCAATGTTTGATACATTCTTTCCTACAGAACTCTTGCATAAGAAGAGACTCAAACTCAGTACCATGATCACTTCTGATCAATGTAACTGGAGTAGAGTACTCAATCTATATGTTTTTTAGAAAATCTTTAAGAACCTTGAAAGTATCTGACTTAGATCTCAGAAAGAATACCCAAGTGAATCTAGAAAAGTCATCTACAATTACTAAAGTATAAGATTCCCCTCCTAGGCTTTGTACATCTATAGGGAAAAAAGGTCTATATGTAGTAAGTACAATATCCTAGGTGAGTCACTTTTGTTTAATGATTTAAAACTAGATTTAGTTTGCTTGCCTAACTGACAAGCCCTGCAGAGACTTTCCTTCTTATAGGGGTAAGAAGGAAATCCTCTAACAAGGTTGTCTTTAGAAAGCCTAGCTATGTTTCTCAAATTTACATGACCTAATCTTTTATGCCACAAATCATTTTGATTGCTAACAAGATTAAATAAATAGATTTCTGAACTGGCAGATTTAAAGTTTACTAAGTATATGTTACCTTGTCTAATTCCAGTTAAAACAGTTTGATTGTTTGCAGAAATAATACATTGAGATTCAAAAAAGCAAACCTGATAACCTGAATCACATAACTGACTTATGGATATGAGGTTATGCTTGAGACCAATAACATATGCCACCTTTTTGAAAGTGATATCTCCACTTTTGAAGTCTCCACAGCCTTCAGTCTGTCCAAAACTTGAATCTCCAAAGATGACTCCTGGACTAAGTTTAGCCTTGAAGTTGATGAGGCTGTCCTTGCATCTAGTCATGTGCTTATAGCATCCACTATCCAGATACCACTTATTTTGAGTGATAAGATAGGTCTTTACCTGTAATGAAACAATTAAAAGTTCTTGACCCAGGTGACCTTGGGTCCTTATTTCTTTTCAAATGAAAAACTTGAAATAAATGAGCATTCAGGTTGGTTCTTATAACCTAAAGGGTGAAATCTTCTAGGGGAATTATCCATTGGGTGAATGGGTTGATATTCTACCTATATTGGTTAGGTTTAATGTTACAGTTTTTGTTGGAATTTAAGTTTCTGTAATTATGATCTGGGATCGACGAATTTTGGTGAGTTCGTCGACCTGAGCTCGACAAATTAGAATGAGATCTACGATCTCTGCTCGGAGAAGGAAAGTATTCATTCTCAGGGCACCAATATCGTCGATCTTTGGTCGACAAACCATACTGGTTTCGTCGATCGTAGATCGAAGAATTCTTATTATTATGGTTTGTGTTCAGAGTTTGTCGTTCTGAGGTCGACGAACTGTTCACGTTTCGTCGATCTAAGTTCGACGAAAACTGCTGAACATTGTTGTATTTATTGTTTTTCTTATTCTTAGATTTTGTTTTAATTCCATTTGTTTTAGAACTTCATTAACCTGTTCAGTGTTCTTCTTGCCTCTATCAGAAATGAAATTTATAGGTTTTGATAGATTGTTCTTCTAGATTAGAGGTGGTTCACTATATGAGGCACCTAGTTCTAGTTTACAGTTATTAGTCCTAGCATTTAAGGTACTGGTAATATCTAATAATTTCATGCTCCTGCCATTTAGAGATTCCTCTAGTTTCTTGGCCTTACTTAGTTCAATTTTTAGAAAAACTATTTGTTCATTAGCTAAATTTAGTTCAAGTGACAATTTTGCATTTTCAGCAAGATATTTATCTTGATCAGTTAATTTCTCTCTAAGAAGTTTGATTTCCTTCTCAGAGCTTATTAAGTCTAAGCAAAGATTTTTAAATTCAGATTTAAATTCTTCTGATTAAAAATCATAGGAAGCAATTACCTGATCTTCAGCAGACATTGATTCTTCATTATCTGAATCTTCAGCATCTGATTTGCTGCTGCAGGCATCAATTGCCATTAGGCAAACTTCCTTTTCCTTTTTCTCCTCTTCATCATCACTGGAGCTGGAAGAGGATGACTCTTCTTCTGTATCACTCCAGGTCTCAGCAAAAAAACCCCTTTTCCTTCCTCTTGTGCTTGCTTGAGGAGGGTTTGCTGTGATGAGTTCTTCTTGATTATTTTTCCCTTCTCCTATCTTTCTTCTGAGCTTCTGGACACTCAGAGATGTAGTGTCCTAGCTTCCTGCAACCATAACATATAACTTCTTTAGAAGGTGTTTTGTCATACATTGGATTGTCATCTTATCTAGATATCTTTCTTCTGAAGTCCTTCTTTTCCATTTTAAAAAATCTTTTGGTAAATAGTCTCATCAGTTCTTCATTGACTGGGGTCCCTTCAGAGTCCTCAGTAGCCTTGAAAGCAATGTTATGCTCCTTCTTGGTAGGTGTTGGAGTCTTTATTTTAGTTACTACTTCTCTGGTCTTCATTAGTTGCTCATATGATTTGGGCTTTCCAAGGAGAGAATCAGTTGATATTTCAATAATGCTTCTGGCTTCTTTGATAGGCCAGATCCTTGAATCCCATGTACTGGGGATGCATATAAGGATCTTGTCATTCACTTTAGTCAGGGTAATTTCCTTGTCTAAGTTCCTTAGCTCACTGATGATTGAGAATATCCTATTATACATGTAACTGACTGACTCAACTTCTTCCTTCTTAAAGTTCTCATATTGGGAGATGAGATTGGATCTTCTGTACTTTCTCTCATCAGCAAATCCAGCCACCATCTGGTTTAGGGAATCCCAAATGGCTTTTACTGAAGTGTACTCAGTCACTTTCTAAAAATGTCATCAGACATAGTCTAAGCTAAAATGTTCATGGCTCTTGCATCTACAATCTTGGCTTTCTTCTGGGCATCTGTCCACTCAGGTGGTGGAACAGCATGAGTGCTTGAAGTAGAAGTTGAAGTAGTTGCTGTAGTAGGAGGTCCTGTCAAGATAGAGTTAAATATATCCTCATCAATAGAATTCATGTGCAACTTAATTCTTGCCTTCCAGATGGCAAACTTATTCAGGTTGCATACTGGAGGTCTTGTGCTTGTATAATCCTTATTTTGTGCCATTGTGATAGAGAATAGTTGGGAAGAGAAAATTTTGATCTAACTAGATCTTGGATTAAGTGTTAACTTGTACAACCAAACAAAAACACACACCTCTGATACCAATTGAAAGGAGGGTGTTAGGTCAGATTACTCTAGAGGGGGTTGGTGAATAAAGTATTAAAAATTTTGCTCTTTTTCTAGATTATATCACAGTAAATATAGTGATACCATATATTAGTTAAGGAATAAGAAGGAACTAAGCTAAACAATTCAGCAATCACAAGCACAGCAAAAACAAATGAAAAGGAGCAACCAAACGACACAAGAAGTTTATAGTAGTTCCCCTAAACCTGGGTATAGTACATCCACTCTTCTACCACCCTTGGTTGGAATCCACTAGCATGTTTTGATCAGGTGACTGCCACCACAAGATCTGGTTAAGGTAGATCAGGAAACCCTTCAGGCTTTTGATCAGGTGCCCAAAAACCAACTTAAAGTCTTTTGGAGGGAGACTTGTCAACCAAACTAACTTTTGAAGGGAGTTATAACCCTGTACAATGGGATTGAAAATGTTGATGGAAGTCTTCTCTTTTCTCAAATACAACTGAGAAGACTGTGTGGATTCTTGTGATGTCAAAGCTCCTTCTTAGAAGTAGAATATTTCTAAAAGAATAGAGCTTTGCTAAAGGGTGAGTAGGTCTTCAACTTGATCTACCAAGATCCAGGAAATCTAGTAACAGATGTTGAATAGAATGTCTCTGAGGATTTTTGGAACAGAGGTTGAAGAAGACTCTTGATCTTGATGATTTGTTCTTCTTAAAACTACAGTGATGGCAGAGAATGGAAAAGCATTGAGAGCATCGAGTGCTTGTTCAGAATTTCCTGTATAATGCTTCTCGATATCTCTTCCTGTTTCTATAACTGTCTTTCTTGTCTATTTTTCTCGAAGAAGAGAGAATTCCTTTTTATTCCACTGCTGAAAAAATTCTTTTTGAATTTTTTGAATTCTTTCCAAAAATGCTGGCTGTAAGGGGGAATAGAAAACGGCTGGAATAATAGCATTAATGAGTTTCCCAACTGTTTTTAATAGAATAAGCAAATATTTATTCTGAAAAATACCTGTTGGGTAATATATCCACAATGTACCTGATTTGAAGAAGCCCCTGAACATGCTAAGGTAAATAGACAATGTGTTTGATGAAATCTTTTAAGTTGTGCTTGCAGTTATTCCACGCTAAGTACACACCAATGTCAGGGTGCAGTGGGTCAATATACACGGGTCTACGTGACGTAATCCCTCGTTGAGCAGATCAGTGTGTTGGCCTACGTGTACTCTCTCTATTGGGGTGTACTTAATTTCAAGTACAGGGCTATGATAAAGCAAAAGCAGACAAGGAGCAAGGATGGGCCAAAGGCCAGCTTGCAGATTGAGAGTCGAGAATCGTCTAAGTGTAAATCATCGAGAATCACTAAGTGATTCTCACCGATTCGTCGAGAATCACTAGTGATTCTCGACGAGTCGTCGAGAATCACTAGTTGATTCTCGCCGGGTTGGGCCGGCTATCTCGACGCAGTCAGAAAACTCATCTAAGGCAGAATCGTCGAGAATCACCAAGTGATTCTCGCTGATTCGTCGAGAATGACTTTACAGTCTCGACGAGTCGGCGAGAATCCAAGGTGATTCCCACCGATTCTCCACGGCCTCTATAACCTGTGCAGCCAGAATTCTCTAAGTAGAATTCGGCAAGAATCGTAATGATTCTCGCCGATTCGTCGAGAATCATCCACGATTCTCGCCGATTTTGACTTGGGTATTTTTCCGACTCTGTCTGGACCGGTCCACGTTATCTGCGGGATTTTGAACCGGACTTTGGTCTTACTGCTGGTGGGGCCCACAACGGTCATCTCTTGACCTATTGTATAAATACTCTGGTATTTGTGTACAGTAATAGACAGACGAGATACGAAACTGAGCGGCCGACTAACCCTAATCTCGTGAACTTGCTCCGCCTCCGTCGCCGCCGCCGATCACCGAAGCCGATCTCGATCTCCTCCAGATCCTCGGTGATAGAAGCCAAGTCCTGCACAGCGTCTCACGTGTCTATCCAGAGATCTTTTGTCTCTTGATTTGAGATAGGGAAATCTTTCCCCGTCCGAATCGATCGAGATAATCGATCCTCGTGTGACCGTTGGTAGACCTTGCCGACTTCGCTAAGAAGATTGGATCTCCAGTGCTTTGCTGCTGTCTTCATTTGCCGCCGCCAACACCAAGAGCCTTGCCGCCGCTCGTTGCCGCCGCCGGTCTCGGGGAGATTATCTCCAAGTGAGATCTAGGGTTGTGGACTCTTTGTTGACTTCAAGAACACGCCATCGAACGAAGAGGGACACCTTAGTCTCCATACGTTGTTTTTATTTCTTACAAGCTATTTTCAATTCTTTGTAAAGGACCGATTGGTCTCTAGTTGTAGGGTTGGGTGCAACCCGTGTTGTGGGAGTGTTGACTCCTATGTGTGGAAGGGTTCCTTCCGTTAGTGCAAGGATTGGATTTCAATCCTGTTGGTGAAGTGACCGAGTCGTCCCTGGTTGGGAGATAGGTCGAAGGGGGAAAGTGGATGTACCCAAATCGGGGAACCACTATAAATTGCTTGTGTACTTTCTGTGCTGTGTTGTTTTGTTTTCATGTGCAGGTAAAACTTTAATTCCGCAAATACGTTGTAAAGACACCTATCCCCCCCATAGGTGTAAGTAGTTGACACTAGGTGGACTTTCAAGTGGTATCAGAGGGAGGTTGCTCATCAAAAAGGTTCACACCTTGAGTAGAATCCTGCCACCAGTGTCAAGAAGAAGACCGATATCTTCCATGGACGGACTCAAGCACTCCGGCAAGATCCCAGTATGCACCAGACTGAACTTTCCTATCTGGAAGGAAAGAATCAGATTCTACATGGAAGCAGTCGACCCCCGGCTCTTCATGATAGTGGAGGAGGGACCTTACATTCCCACCAAGGCCTCCACCATTGATCCTACCAAGAAAGTACCCAAGAAACTTTCAGAAATGGACAAGGACGAAATGGTGCTATTCGGACTCGACAAGAAAGCTCAGAACATCCTGGTAAGTGCAGTTGACGACTCTATGATGCAGAACTTCAGCAATTGCAGGACGGCCAAGGATCTCTGGAGCTGTCTGATTGTCCTAATGGAGGGCACAGATGAAGTGAGGGACGATCGGAGATCCCTCCTCAATCAGAAATATGAGGCCTTCAGACAAGGGCCAAAGGAGGAGATCGGAGTTACCTTCGAAAACTTCCTCAAGATCGTCAATGCACTCAAAGGATATGGAAGAGTGTTCACTGACGGTGAACTCAATGATAAGTTCCTTAGGTCCCTCACTAAGGAATGGGACACAAAGATCTGCGCCATCCGCGAGTTTGGCATACTTACGGAAACTGATCCACAGATTCTGTTCGGGAAGCTCATGTCCAATGAGCTTCAGTTGAACACAAGGAAGGCTGAAGAGGAAGCAGAGAAAGCCGCGGCCAAGGAAAAGACGGTGGCCCTGAAAGCCATTCAATCCATAAAGGGAAAGGGTGCCACCTCTTCCCGTGTGTGGAAGAGGGATGAAGAGGAAGACTCTGAGCCAAGCTCCTCCGACTCAGAATTGTCTGAGGAAGACTTATCCCTTATCACAAGGGAGTTCAAGAAGTTCCTCAAGCTGAGGAATCAGAGAAGGAGAAACGGCTCCTCGTCAAGGGATCAGAAGAAGAACTATTCTTCCGACAGGTATGTTTCCAAACCGAACAAACATCGCACATCTGACATTATTTGCTTTGGTTGCAACAAGCCAGGACACGTCGTGGCCGACTGCCATCAAGGAAAGAGGGAAAAGGGAAAGGGAGAGGAGCACAGGTCCTCAAAAGACAAGAAGAAGGAGAGGAGCTACATCGCGAAGAAGCCAAAGACGCTGAGTGAATCTGACACATCAGATACCAGCGATGACGAGGAAGCCTACTTTGGGCTAATGGGTCACTGTGACTTGGAAGGAGATTGCCCCCCATTTACGGGGAAGGTAAAAGCTCACACCCCTCTCTCCGACTCTGACTCTGATCCTGAGTCTCAGGATGATGACCCTGAGGATAGCTCTTCTGCCCGTGAAGCTGAGCTCCTCGATAAGTATGAGCTTCTGCTCAATACTTTCCTGGAGTGTCGAAAGAGACTGAAGGCTGAGAAGAAGGAAGTAAAATTCCTTAAAGGTGAGAGTGTATCCCTGAGGGAAGAGATCACCAGTTTGATCTCCCTCCGACAGGAGCACTTGGACCTGACTTCAAAGAATTCAGAGTCTCTTAAGCTCCTTGATCTTAAGCAGGAGGAAGTCGACAAGTTGGAAGAACTACTTGCGGCAGAAAGGAAGATCGTCAAGAGCTTCTCTATGCCAAAAACTGTTCTTCCATTAGTTGATACCTTCTCTGCTCAAGCCAAAGGAGCTGGCTTGGGGCATGTAGGGGTATCTAGCTCCTCATCTAGGAGAAACAGGAATAAGAGGAAGAATAAGGCTGCCAAGAAAGCCTCTACTGATGAGAAAGGAAAGGCCCCACTCAGCCCTGTTGAGTTTAGAAAGCCCAGCTTTCCCTGTAACCAACATGACTTTGAGTCAACATATGGGCAACACTTCAGGCCCTCGGTTGCAAAGCCTAAGAGCCGATATGATGGTTGGACTTTTCCCCGCAACTTCGGTGAGAGTGTCTTCAAGGCACCTTATGAGGAAATCCACTTGGGAAATTATGGTCAATTCACTAGCGGCCATAATAGAAAACATGCACCAAAAGCCAAGCCTGTTATACTGAAGGAACAGAAGGTGAAGAAATCATGTGACTGCAATCACTATGATGCCTCCACCTCAAGATCCAAGGCCCCAACTGTACCCACCATTCCCAGGGTGAAGCAGGAGCCTAGGAAGAGGTACAACAGATTTGACTGTTGGTGTTTTTGCAAAGTTGGTCACTTTGTCGTGGATTGTTGGTTTAATCCAAGGTATAACGAGACTCCTTATGTTAGCAATGCGAGGCCGACCACTCGTAGGGCTAACCAATCGAGGGGGAGTATGCTAACAAGGAATCTAGGACCCAAGTTCGATTGGGTTCCTAAGGCAAATTAATTCTATTTTGCAGGAATTTCCAAAGGCCAACAAAACTCCTATTTGGTATTTGGACAGTGGATGCTCCCGTCACATGACCGGGATAAGAAGCCTGCAGAGGGAGTACTCTCCAGTCGAGGATGGACCCAAAGTCATATTTGGGGATCTGATCGGGGAGTCACCAGAGGTTACGGTACGATTTCCAACGGTATACTCTCTATCACTAACGTAGCTTTTGTTGAAGGATTAAATCATAACCTGATCAGCGTAAGCCAATTATGTGATAAAGGGTATGACGTTAAGTTCTGCAAGGATAAATGCCTGATAATATCATGTGATTCTTCGGAAACTGTATTAACTGGCATTAGGAGCAGAAATATTTTCTGTTTAGATTTTCTTAGTTTAGATTCTTCTACCCCAGTATGCCTCGTTGCTAAAGGCAGTGCATCTCTTTGTGAACAATGGCACAAGAGATTGGCACATATTAATTACAAGACAATTAATATGCTGTTTTCCAAAAACTTAGTAAGGGATGCTCCCATTATTAAGTGTGTTAAAGATAGTCCTTGTCCTGCATGTCAGATGGGCAAGCAGACTCGGGCTACCTTTAAGGGCATCCCAGACAAAGACTCCTCCAGGTATCTTTATCTTCTGCATATGGACCTGTTTGGTCCAATGCAAGTTCATAGCTTAGGAGGGAAGTCGTATACGCTAGTAATTGTAGATGATCACTCTCAGTTTTCGTGGGTGTTCTTTTTAAAGCGCAAGTCTGATACGTTTGACATCTTCACCAGTTTTGTCAAGCAGATACAGAACGAACTTAACTGCTCAGTGGTCAAAATCAGAAGTGACCACGGAACAGAGTTTGAGTCTGGGGCTATGACAGAGTTCTGTGAAGAGCTTGGTATCTTTCATGAGTTCTCCTCCCCTCGCACTCCTCAACAAAATTGAGTGGCAGAGAGGAGGAATAGAACACTCATTGAGGCGTGCACGACAATGTTGAATGACGCTTCTCTTCCAGAATACTTCTGGGCCGAGGCTGTCAATACAGCTTGTCATGTACAAAACCGGGCGTTAATCAACAAGAGCCATCGTAAGACTCCTTATGAGCTATTGAAAGGCAAGAAACCAACCATGTCCTATCTGAGGATCTTTGGCTGCAAATGTTATGTACTGAATAATGGGAAGTATCCTCGTACTAAGTTTGGTGAAAAATGCTTCGAAGGCATATTCATGGGCTATAGTAGCCACAGCCGGGCTTATAGAGTTTTCAACAAGAAAACCCTAGTGGTAGAGGAATCAATAAATGTTGTATTTGATGAAGGAAGCTTACTTAATTGCAAGACTTCTAGTTGTCTTCCTGAAGCTGCAGGTGCCAGACTCGAAAAGTTACAACTGGATGATCCCGAGAAAGATGCAACTCCAAAATATGTCAAGGTCTCCACATCAATACCGATCGGAGAAGTTGAAGATCAAAATGAGGCAAATCCTTTAGAAGAAGGAGATGCCCAAGAAGTAGTCGAAGCTCCTGATGCAAGACTTGTAGAGCTCAGACACGTGAGGGATCATCCCAGAAATCAAATCATTGGAGATCCCCGAGACGGTGTCAGAACTCGCCGAGGTACTCTTAACGAGATCTTGCATCTTAGCTTTCTGTCGCAGGTGGAGCCAAAGAAGTTTGACGAAGCAAACAAAGACGCATCATGGATTTTGGCCATGCAAGATGAGCTGCATCAATTCGAAAGATGCGAAGTCTGGACGCTGGTTCCCAGACCGAAGACGCAAAATGTGATTGGCACCAAGTGGATCTTCAGAAACAAGTTGGATGAACATGGAGTCATCATCAAGAACAAAGCCAGACTGGTGGCTCAAGGATACAGACAGGAGGAGGGGATTGACTTTGACCAGACGTTTGCACCAGTTGCACGGCTCGAGGCAATCCGGCTATTCCTAGCCTATGCCTCTCACAAAGGATTCACAGTCTATCAGATGGACGTGAAATCGGCTTTCTTGAATGGAGATTTGAAAGAGGAAGTATACGTTGCTCAACCTCCAGGTTTTGTCAATCCTACTTATCCTAATCATGTATATTTTCTTAATAAAGCGCTATAAGGCCTAAAACAAGCTCCTCGAGCTTGGTATGAGACATTGTCTAGTTTTCTTCTTGAGAACAAGTTCTCTAGAGGAAAAATAGATAAGACATTGTTTCTCAGGGAAGTCAAAGGCAAGATTTTGCTGGTGCAAATCTATGTTGATGACATTAAATTCGGCTCAACGGACAACAATCTTTGCAAAAAGTTTTCCAAACTTATGCAAGGAAAGTTTGAAATGAGCAGTATGGGAGAGCTGAAGTATTTCTTGGGACTTCAAGTGAAATAGTCTGAGGAAGGAATCTTCATTTCTCAGACGAAGTTCACAAATGAACTCCTCAAGAAATTCGGAATGGAGAATGCAACCTTTATGAGGACTCCAATGGGATCCACCATGTCTCTGGATAAGGATGAGAAAGGGAAACCTTTTGATGAAACCAAATACAGAAGCATCATTGGATCTCTGCTCTATATTACTGCGAGTAGACCGGATATCATGTTCTCCACATGTGTTTGTGCCAGATATCAGGTGAACACTAAGGAATCTCATTATGTCGCTGCAAAGCGAATTCTCAGATACCTTAAAGGTACCCCTAATCTTGGCTTATGGTACCCGAGAAGCAATGATGTCGAGCTAATAGGGTTTTCAGATACTGATTTTGCAGGAAGTAGGGATGACAGGAAAAGCACCTCCGGGACGTGTCAATTCCTCGGAAGAAGGCTTATTTCATGGAACAGCAAGAAGCAGAATTGTGTAGCAACCTCCACTGCAGAGTCTGAGTACATCTCGGCTGGCAGCTGTTGCGCACAACTCCTATGGATAAGAAACCAGTTAGCCGACTATGATATCCAGTTCAAGGAAGTACCAATGTATTGCGACTCCTCAAGTGCAATTGCTATTGCCAACAATCCGGTATCGCACAGTAGAACGAAGCATATTGAAGTACGCTACCACTTCATTCGGGAGCACGTGGAGAACAAGGACATCTCTCTCTGCTATGTCCCCACGGACAAGCAGATTGCAGATATTTTCACTAAGCCCTTAGACGAGGCCAAGTTCAGTCTCTTCAAAACTGAATTGGGGATGCTCAACTATGAGGAATGAAGACTACAGAAGCTCATGGCTCGTGCATCTAGGGGGAGCATCTGCCAGGCACTCAAGTGTAAGCATAGGTGCAAGAACTGAGGGGGAGCATGGGGTCATATGCACCAGACCCCGATTTGCAGAAGCCGAAAAGGGGGAGATTACCCTCTCGGCTAAGGTTAAGGTGGCTCCAAGCTCCAAGTTTGCTCTTAAGTAATTGGTAATGAATATCTCTCTCAACTCAATTTTAAGTTTATGAGTTTCATTCCTATTTGCTCTATTCACCTTAGCTTATAGGGTTTAGGCTTCTTCAAATAGGGGGAGATTGTTGGGAATGTATCCACAATGTACCTGATTTGAAGAAGCCCCTGAACAAGCTAAGGTAAATAGACAATGTGTTTAATGAAATCTTTTAAGTTGTGCTTGCAGTTATTCCACGCTAAGTACACACCAATGTCAGGGTGCAGTGGGTCAATATACACAGGTCTGCGCGACGTAATCCCTCGTTGAGCAGATAAGTGTGTTGGCCTACGTATACTCTCTCTATTGGGGTGTACTTAATTTCAAGTACAGGGCTATGATAAAGCAAGAGCAGACAAGGAGCAAGGATGGGCCAAAGGCCAGCTTGCAGATTGAGAGTCGAGAATCGTCTAAGTGTAAATCGTCGAGAATCACTAAGTGATTCTCACCGATTCATCGAGAATCACTAGTGATTCTCGACGAGTCGTCGAGAATCACTAGTTGATTCTCGCCGGGTTGGGCCGGCTGTCTCGACGCAGTCAGAAAACTCATCTAAGGCAGAATCGTCGAGAATCACCAAGTGATTCTCGCCGATTCGTCGAGAATGACTTTGCAGTCTCGACGAGTCGGCGAGAATCCAAGGTGATTCCCACTGATTCTCCCCGGCCTCTATAACCTGTGCAGCCAGAATTCTCTAAGTAGAATTCGGCGAGAATCGTAATGATTCTCGCCAATTCGTCGAGAATCATCCACGATTCTCGCCGATTTTGACTTGGGTATTTTTCTGACTCTATCTGGACCGGTCCACGTTATCTGCGGGATTTTGAACCGGACTTTGGTCTTACTGCTGGTGGGGCCCACAATGGTCATCTCTTGACCTATTGTATAAATACTCTGGTATTTGTGTACAGTAATAGACAGACGAGATACGAAACTGAGCGACCGACTAAGCCTAATCTCGCGAACTTGCTCCGCCTCCGTCGCCGCCGCCGATCACCGAAGCCGATCTCGATCTCCTCCAGATCCTCAGTGATAGAAGCCAAGTCTTGCACAGCGTCTCACGTGTCTATCCAGAGATCTTTTGTCTCTTGATTTGAGATAGGGAAATCTTTCCCCGTCCGAATCGATCTAGACGATCGATCCTCGTGTGACCGTTGGTAAACCTTGCTGACTTCGCTAAGAAGATTGGATCTCCAGTGCTTTGCTGCTGTCTTCAGTTGCCGCCGCCAACACTGAGATCCTTGCCGCCGCTCGTCGCCGCCGCCGGTCTCGGGGAGATTCTCTCCAAGTGAGATCTAGGGTTGTGGACTCTTCGTTGACTTCAAGAACACGTCGTCGAACGAAGAGGGACACCTTAGTCTCCATATGTTGTTTGTATTTCTTACAAGCTATTTTCAATTCTTTGTAAAAGACCGATTGGTCTCTAGTTGTAGGGTTGGGTGCAACCCGTGTTGTGGGAGTGTTGACTCCTACGTGTGGAAGGGTTCCTTCCGTTAGTGCAAGGATTGGATTTCAATCCTGTTAGTGAAGTGACCGAGTCGTCCCTGGTTGGGAGATAGGTCGAAGGGGGAAAGTGGACGTACCCAAATCGGGGAACCACTATAAATT
Source organism: Platanthera zijinensis (assembly GCA_039513925.1). Taxonomy (NCBI): domain Eukaryota; kingdom Viridiplantae; phylum Streptophyta; class Magnoliopsida; order Asparagales; family Orchidaceae; genus Platanthera; species Platanthera zijinensis. The sequence continues at coordinate 58,428,704 of CM077087.1, read as the reverse complement.
GCTTGTGTACTTTCTGTGCTGTGTTGTTTTGTTTTCATGTGCAGGTAAAACTTTAATTCCGCAAATACGCTGCAAAGACACCTATCCCCCCCCCCCCGCCCCATAGGTTTAAGTAGTTGACACTAGGTGGACTTTCAATACCACATTTAATGCAGATAAATAACGGCTATATTCAGAAGAATATTTTCATTAAATGCTCAGAATAATACTGCTAATAAGGAACGGAAGATGGAAGAACTCATTCTGGAACTACACAGAAAACTTCGAACGCAAAACAGAATTCGTCGACCTGAGATCAAAGATCGTCGACCAGGGAATTCAAGTTCGTTGACCTGAGCTATACGATCTGTTAACTAGGAATAAATTTTCAAATCAGCACTATGAGTTTGTCGAGCTGAGAATTTGACAGAAGAAAACAAAGCGTCGACCTTAGCTCTGAGAACATCGAGCTCAGCTCAGAGAATTAACTCTGAGTTCATTGATCTAAGATCGACGATCATCGAGCTGAGTTCGAAGAATTTCTAACTGATCACTGTCTTCTGAAAGCTGCTAAAACTGATTCTCTGAAGTCCAATTGTGGCTTGTCCAAGGACGTAGCACTAATCAAGACTTTGCATAAACTATTGCACTACTACTCATGACACTAGCTATACAATGTTGGGTCACATTTAGCCTAAGTTAATGGACCTAGCCCAAATCCAACTGGGATCCAACAGCTCGTTATAGCGAAGGAAACACAGTGACGCTTGTCTCTTGTTTCTTCGAAGGCCCTCTAGACGAGCGAGAGCCTAATAGATTTGAAGACGCCACTGGGTCCAAGGAGTGGGACAATGTCATGGATAAGAAGATGGCTGCCCTCAGGAAAAATGAGACTTGAGACCTTGTGCCCAAGGTAGATGGAGTTACTCCTATAACATGCAAGTGGGTGTATAAGCTGAAGAAGAAGGCGGATGGGAGCATCGAGCAGTACATGCCTCGCCTTGTAGCTTCAGGACTTTCTCAGCAGTACAAAGAATACTACGAAGAGAAGCTTAGTCCTGTTGTGAAAATGACTTCAGTGAGGGTGGTGATGGCCTTTGCGGCTTGCCAAGATTGGAAGATATTGTAGTTGGACGTAAAGAATGCTTTTCTTTAAGGGGAAATAGATAATGATATCTTAATGGTTTAGTCACTAGGATACATGATCAAAGATTATCCAGGATGTGTATGCAATCTCTAGAGGTCCCTTTACATCTTGGAGCTAGCTCCACGGGTGTGTATGGGAAGATTGTAGAATGCCTTCAGTTATGCGGTTATTTTGCCTCTAATTCAGATTCGAGCTTATTCATCAAGAAGAGGGGGAGATTCATGTCTTGGTGCTATTGTACATAGATGATATGATTGTCATGGGAGACTACAAGGAGGAGGTAGCTAGGCTTAGGGCAGAGAAAGCTATTGAGTTTGAGATGAAGGACATGGGTGAGCTCCACCATTTCTTTGGACTCAAGATAGAGAGGAAAGAGAACGACATACTCATTTCCCAAAAGGGCTATGTAGAACAGATCATTCAGCGGTTTAATATGTAGGAGGGGAAGAGTAGCTTTACTCCACTTGATATTGGCATTAAGCTTTGACGAGATGAGGGGAGGATACTTCCAGATCCTTTAGTGTTTTGAACTCTAGTTCGGTGCCTTATTTACTTGACGATTACGAGCCCAGACATTGCTTATGGTTATAGGCCGAATAAGTTGGTATACGGAGGAACACCAGAAGCCTCAACTGATGGTAGAGAAGATTATTCTGAAGTATGTGAAGTCCACTTATGATATGAATCTACTTTATGGGAGTGATACGGGCTTTAACCTACACGGTGATACAAATGTTGATTATGGGGGAGATTCAGATGACCGAAAGTCAAATTCTGGTTATGTCTTTACATGGGGATCAGTATGAATCTCACGGTGGAGCAAGAAGCAAGATTCTGTGTCAGTCTCTACTACAGAAGTAGAGTATAAGTTTTTTGTCTTGGTAGCTCAGGAAGTCATATTTATTTGGAGCTAGTAGAGGACGTCCATGAAGAACTGCGCAGTCCCACTCTACTATGTGGTGACAATAAAATTTCCCTTAAACTAGTTAATAATCTAGTTTGTCACGTATGGACCAAACATTGAGATTTAGCACCATTTTATTTGGGAGAAGGTGTTGGAGGAGTCTATAGTGGTTGGACATGTGCGGAGTGAGGACAACATTGCGGACATCAACACGAAGTTGCGGTTGAAGCGGCCTTTTTATCGTACGGGGAGTGATAGGGCTGGTTTACACTTCTCACTTCATAGGGAGTGTTGAATTTTTTGATATGAATATGGAAGCCTGGGCGGACTGTCCGTACAGTCTGTGCGGATAGTTGTGGTAGTCTGATAGGTTTGACCGTATGGTCAATGTAAATAGGATTGGAGATTAGCCAGGTCGGTCAATGGTTATGCATTGGCTGGTTCCCTTTAGGATGTTTAACTGCGGAGTTTGTTGTGTCCAGGTTGCGGACTAGATTGGAACTCGGGAGATCGGTATATCTTTGTGCATTGATCTTGCTCTGGTGCGGTTTGGTGGTGACCGCATAGTTCGTAGGTTTGTGCAGTCTAGCCTTTCTATCCACTGGTGTTGTGTTCGCACCAGGGATTGCTGGTGTGAAATTGAGGGGATAGATCTATCTTAACTCTAGAGGGGGGTGAATCGAGTGTTTTAAAAGCTTTGATTAGTTTTTATTGTGGAATTAAAATAAGTGATATTAATGTATATAAAGAGAAGCAAAAACAAAATTTTCACAGCACAACAAAACAAGAATTAGAACAACCATACGACATAAAGAAATTATAGTCCTTCCCCAAAACTGTGTACATCCACTCTTCTACCACCCTCGTAGGAATCCACTAACAGGTTTTTGTTCAGGTGACCTGCCACCACAAGTTTTTGCTCAGGTTCCCTTTCACCACAAGACCTATTTCAATGGAGATCTCACAACCCTTTGAGCTTTTGATCAGGTGCCCAAAAACTAACCTAAGTCTTTTGGTAAAGAGACTTGACAACCAAAAGTAACTATTGAAGGGAGTTATAAAAACCCTTTATACAGTGAGGTAAAGAAAAATTATATTGTCTTCTCTTTCTCAATAACACTGAGAAGACTAGTGGATTATTGTGATGTCAAAGCTCCCACTGAGATGAAGATTTGCTTAGGAAGCTGGAAGCTTTGTACAGGGTGTAGGCCTTCAAATGATGTTGCTCTTCAGACTTTAGACTGATTGTGATTGTTTGTCTCTTGAAAATTCTGAAGCAGATGATGAAGTAGATCCTCTGTAAAACTGTATGTATTTATCTATATATGTTGGTAGTTTCAATCTGTAACCCTGAAATCTGTCCTAACTTGGTAATCACATTTTTCAGCAGAACCTTCTGGTAATATATATCAAAAAGCCTGAGGGAAATTCAAACATTTGAATTCATTTCATCTAAAATGGCTGGAGCATTCCCCAAGAATGGTAGCTGCTTTGGGATTCAAATAATATTAAACTCTATAATATAATCCATATTTAATGCTGCCTCCAAACAGCTATATTCATAAGAATATTAAGCATTAATTATCAGAGTTATTAGCTATCTACAATTAAGGCTTTAGAATATTCTGCCTTCAGAATATATATCCTGGAATTAATCTGCCAACTGTAAAGAAAACTGCCTAAAATAACTACACTGAAATCATCGAGCTCAGCAAGCATTTCGTCGACCTGAGCATAGATTTCGTCGAGTGGAGGAAGGATTTCATCGAGCTGAGTTTCTGAGTTGAGATCAGCGTTCGTCGACCAGAGATCAGAGTTCGTCGATATCAACTCATAGAAGGAACTCTGAGTTCGTCGATCTGCGATCGATGATCGTTGAGCTGAGTTCGATTATCATTGAACTAAATTTCCTGAACTTGAAATCTGAATTTCTCCAGAATTCTTCTAAAGGAATGGCCTTGGAAATAATCCTAAGACCCTGACTATACATAATGGGCCAACCTAGGCATCCTAATAGTAATCCTTGCCCAAATAAGAACTAGGGTTCCAACAATCTCCCCCTATTTGGGTGAGGATACCATTCACACAAAATAAAACACAGCATAAAAAGTCTGACTGAATTATAAATTTTCTGCAGATATACAAAGGTTTTGTAGAAAAAAATAACAACAATATTTAAACTAAAATGAAGAGTCCTTATTAAGAGCAGCTGATGAAGAATATGAAACTAATCGGATCTTTCGCTTCCTTATGGCTCATCTGAAATTTGACAGTCTATAATCTTCTGGAATGAGTCTGTAGAAACAATAGCTTTTGGAGACTACCAAATACCACTCTTCCTCTGTGGTAAGATAGTTCTTTTCTTGAAATTAAAGGTTAGGTTCTCTTGAACCAGGTTACCTTGGGTCCTATTTTTCTTTCATAATAATAATTTAAAATAAAGAAACATTCAGGTTGATGTTTATAAACCTAATGGATGATATCTCATAGGAGGGATTATTCACTGAGTAAAAGGGTTTATAGATTTTTGTCTTTGATTATAATTTTGAAAGGAATTGAATTTTCTGTTTTGAAAATTTGAGTTTGACAAATCATATTGATTTTGTCGATATGAGTTCGGCGAATGGAAGTGGGTTCGTCGAGCTCTATTAACAGAATGGTAGTTGTTGTTTTCTGTGTTCCACATTCATCGATCTCGGTTCGACGAAACATATGGATTTCATTGATCACAGTTTCTTTGATAATTGTTCTGAAATCTTGCATTCATAGTTCGTCGATCGGAGTTCGACGAATGACGCTTATTTCATCGATCTCAGTTCGATGAAATATTTTGAACATATTTTTTCTTAAAATCTTAATTGGTTTTAGTTTAATATTATGTCATTCTTCAGTTACTTTATATAAATCTTCTAACTTTTCTTTCCCTTTAGCTGAATTTAAAGAAACTATCTATTCAAGAGCATTTTTTAAATCTTCTTTAAGTTTTGTGTTTTCAGAAGTATTTTGATCAGTCAATTTTCTCTGAGAAGTTTTTTTCCTTCTCAGATTGAATCAAATCTTCACATAATAATTTAAAATCTATTTTAAAATCTTCTGAGGTGAAATCAAAAGAGGATATTAACTGGTCTTCTTCAGACTCAGATTCTAAATCAGAATTTCTTTAAGATGCATTTATTTCCATCAGATAGAATTCTCTTTCTCTTGATTCTTCTTTTACTTCAGTTGTACAAGATGAAGTTTCTGAATATGATTCACTCCATGTTTCAGCAACCATTGGTGTGAGGGAGTCCTAAATATCCTTTGCTGAAGAGCATTCAGCAACTTCCTGAAAAATGTCATCAGACATTGATTGAGCCAAAATATTCATTGCTTTTGCATCAGCAATCTTCAGCCTTTTCTATTCTTCTGTCCATTCAGGTGAAGGTACAACACTGGAACTTTCTGTTGCCTGAGGTGAATGTGGACCTGCCAAAATAAAATTGAAAAAATCTTCATCAATACAGTTCATGTATAACCTAATCCTTATCTTTCATAATGCAAACTTATTTAGATTGCACATTGGAGGTCTAGTGCTTGAAAATTCATTGTTTTGTGCCATGATATAAAAGAGACACTAGAGGTATTAAGATCCATCAAAGGATCTTTTGATCAGGGTATTAGCGTGTGAAACCAAATGAACACCCCTTTTATACCAATTTAAAGTTAGGGGATAGATTTTGAAAGTGAGGGTAAGATCTATCTCAACTCTAAAAGGGGGGGGGGTGAATAGAGTTTATTTAAATTAATTTCACAGTTGAAATAATCAGCAAATATAAAATTCAATTTATAGTATAGTGTAGAGTGCTAGTAAAGAGTTAAAAAACAAAGAAATAAAGAGCACAGCACACAACAAACCAATCACACAAACAACCCAGAAGACACAAGGAAATATAGTGGTTCCCCAAAAACCCGGGTACATCCACTCTTCTACCACCCTTGGTAGGAATCCACTCAGGATGAGTTGATCAGGTGTCTTGACACCAATGAGCTTTTGATAAGGTGCTCAAAAACCAAAACTGGATTTTTTGATAAGGTGTCTTGCCACCACTGAGTTTTGACAAGGCTCTCAGAACCAGACAGAACTTTTGAAGGGAGTTCAAGAACCCTTTTACAGCAGAAAAAGAAAAGATAAAGAGGTGAAGTTTTTTTCTCTGTTCTCAAATCAAATGAGAGAAGACTAGTGGATCTTTTGATGTTAAAGCTCCCCCTGAGATGTAGACAGGTTCAGGAATGGAAGCTTTGCTCTAGGGTGATAGGTCTTCAGAACTTTAGATCTCCAGCAAAGGATTGTTTCAGCAGAAAGGCTGAAAGATGAGGTGTCTGAAGTTCTTGAGATGAAGCTGTGAGCAAAAAGATTGTTATTCTGATTCTTCAGAATTGATCACTTGTTATCTATCACAGCTTAATTCTTATTGTTGTGCACTCTGTGTATGTGGTATATTCTGTCTGACTGAAGATGAAAAGGAAGATCTTTTCTTTAAAAAAAATTCTTGTCAAAGATAGCCGTTGGCAGTCATAAATGTCTTCCATAAAAAGTCTTGTCTTCTAGAGGAAGGTCCAATAAAACATACCCTGAATAATTCCTTGAAACTTGCTCCAGAATAAAGACAAACGGCTGGCAAATCTCCTTAACATAAATGCTGAGAGATTTCAAAAACATTCCAAAGACTGGCAGCATTTGAATCCTTAGAATCGTTGATCTCTCAGAAAAATCGTCGATCTGAGCTCTACTATCATCGAACTGAGCTCAGAGATGGAAACAGATAAAACAGTCAGAAAACGTCGAACTGAGCTCGAAGATCATCTAACCGAGCTCAGCGACCTGAAGAATAGCTGAAGAGTGATCGTCGACCTGAGCTAGAAAATCGTAGAATGCAGTTCGACGACTAAGCAAAACTAACTGAAGGCAGATCGTCGATCTGAGCTCGAAGATCGTCGACCGGAGTTCGACGATTTATCGAAGTTGAGCTCAGAGAGCGTCGAACCGAGTTCGACGTTTCGTCGACCGGAGCTCGACGAAAATTGCCTTAGACTTGGCTCTATATTCTTGATCTTGGAATGGTCCTGGGGGCAGCTTCAAACCTATGTTCTAAGCCCTAGACACATTCTAATGTTGACCTTTACAACTATACAATTAGGTCAACCAGGTTTCCTAAGACAAACATAGTGATCCTTACCCAAATTAGTAATAGGGTGTTCCAACAATCTCCCCCTATTTGGGTTAGGATTACTATTTACAGACAGAATTAGGAAATAAATAAGCATACATTCAAAATAGAAGCTAAATCAACAATGCAGTAGGAAAGATATAGCAGCAATGCAGATCATAAATAAAAAGTCAGCAAATATCCAGAGGAGGATGATTGTTCAGCTTACACAATTCACTTCTTCTCAGTTCCCTTTTTAAACATAATTTCTCTGTTGGGATTGAGGGCTTCTTTCTTGGATCTTCTATCATCTTCTACACCTAAGGAAGTTTGAGATCTGGGCCTTGGAACTACAGCCTCAGGGTGCAGCTTCATATAATCTTCTGGATTAAAGAATTTTCTTGATGCATATCTCTCTAGTTCTTTCTTTCTCTGATCTGATAGAGTTGTTATGTTGGAAGTGTCCTTGCCTTGCTCTCTGGCCTTTTTTATTTGATCAAGAGCAGCCAACTCTTTCATTCTAGCTGTCAGGGACAAGGGGTTGTTCTCAGGATCCTCAAATGAAACAGGAGGCTCATATCTGTTGATGGATTCAGAATCAGTGGGAGGAGTCCTGGAGACAACTGTATCTTTTAGCTTATAAGGGAAAGGACCAGAAGTAGAATCAGTATGGCCTTGTCCTTCCCTTTGATGAAATCTGTGCCCTCTTTGGCTTCCTCTATATTGACCCCTTCTAGATTGATATCCCCTTTGATGTTGCCCCCTTTGATAGTATTATTGATAAGACTGGGAGGAGCTTTGTCTGGAAGCTGGAGCTTGAGAGGCTGAGCTTGAACCAGAATCTGGAGGAGGAGGAGGAGGAGGCTGATACTGAGAAGATCCTTTTTCATACTTATCCAGCTTCCTTCTCTTCTTCATAGCCTTTGATTGGTTCTTGGAATACTGCATCCAGTGCTCAGATATGGGGCAGTCATGCAGAATATAGTAAGGTATGTCATTAGAATCCTTTGCCTGAGCTGGGGGGACTGACATTATGGCCTTGCTTCTGGCCTTCCTCTTCTTAGCAATAGTATTTGCAGAGTCATCTGATTCAGTTTGAAATTGATCACTCTCTGAACTTTGAGGTATGTCATACAAATCATCAATGCTTTTTATGTATTTCTCTTGTAACTTCAACTGATTAGTAGTCAGGGCAGGAGCAGCAGCAGAAATTTGAGCAGAAGGAACTTTTGAAGCAGAAACAACATCAGGAGATGGAGCAGAAGCAGCAGCAGCAATAGGAGCAGAAACAACAGCAAGTGCAGGTTCTTTTAGGTAAGAAGCAACTTCTTCAACAGGAGATGTATTTTCAATTACAGGAACCATTTCAGTATCTTCAGTAACAGCAGCAGCAGCTTCATCAACAAGAGGCACAATGGCCTTAGTAGCAGCATCAGAGATGGAAACATAAACATCCACAGCCTTCCAGGAATTTACATATGCTTCAATTTGGCTGGGATCACAGATAGAAATAGGCACAATGGCCTTAGACAAGTCTTTAGTATGAGGAACTGGCAAAGATCTGAAGTAAACTGTATCAAACACAGAGAGCAGGCACTGGAGGTCCATTGCAAAAGCAGGAGCAAGAGCTGGAGCAGACTCAGGCACAACCACTACTTCAAAAGGCATCTCCTCCTGCCTGGATTCAAGGAGAACTGAGTCAAGGCACCCAGAAGAGGTAATTGCCTGAGAGGGAATGAAGGAGGAGAGCTTGGAAGACAGCTCCTTGACATGGGTTAGGAGTGGAGCCAGAGTGGTCTCCAGTAATTAGGTTAGCTTAGGAGCTAGCAGCTCATATAACCTGTCTGCCAGGGCTGATAAATCTACATGCTCAAGAGGGGCTTGAGCAGAGGTAGGAGAGAAGTTTATTGGAAGGATGTTGGCTGGAGCAGGTGGCATGGAGAATGTGGATATAGGAGATGTGGGAAAGGATGGCTCTGAGAGGGGAATGGAGGAGATTGAAGATGTTGAGGTGTAGATAGGTGAGGCAAGAGTAGGTGTGAAGGATGGTTGGGAGAGAATTTCTTGCAACATTTGTTGGAATGAGGAAGTAGAGGGAGGCTCAGGAGGATTGGAAGGTGAATCATCCATAAAGGAATCATCTGCAAAGGAAAATGATGGTGAGGTAAAGATTGGATAAGAGAAAAGAGGATGGAATTCCTCTGAGGTAGATGCTGGAGGGGGTGAAATTGGTGAAGAAATGTTAATGGGGGAAGATATGGCTATGGTGGTTATTGGAGGTGAGGATGAAATGGCTGGGGTAGAGACAGCTGGAGGAGGAGGAGAAGCAGGCAACACTTCTACTGGGGCAGAGACCAGAGGTGGAGTGACTGAGGCAGTCCTGGTGCCTGAAGTTAGTGATGCAGCAGCTCTGGTAGGGTTTACAATCTGCCTGTCCCATTTGCTGAAAAGGGCACAGGAGAGCCTCTTGGATGCATTAATGAACATCCCAGAAGAGGTTAGCAGCTCAGGGCATCTGGAATGTAGATAGACCCCTAGAATTCTCCCAAAACTGACAGCAGTCTTATTCAGCTTCTTCTTAATCAGGTTAAAGAAAATAGATCCATAGTCTAGATGTTTCTTATCAAGCAGAGCTCCCATTAGACAAAATTGATATCTTGATATGGTATCATGGGCTGAGTGCTTGGCCAGAAGCACTTTCCCAACTACATCAGCCAAAAATTGAAATTCTATCGACAGATTTTTCTTCAGCAGTTTGTTAGGGTTTACAGCATTGTGACCCATTCTATCAAGCATGGAGTCATACTCCTCTCCAGATAACTCTATGGAATCTTCTCCAGAACTAAGATGAAAACCTTCAGTTAAAAGAGCCGGGGATAATTGTACCTGAGTCCATTTTATGAAGCCGATGATAGAGTTCTCATTCTCATCTGCCACTGTATAACACCATTCTTTTATTTCTTCTGATGCAATCTTCATTCTGGTAGTCATTATTTGGGATAACTCCTATTCTCTGAATAGATTGATTATGTCTTTGAAGCGCTGGTCGCTTCCATCAAATGAGTTCATGTCGATATCAAACCCGGTGTCGAATTTCATTTTGGAAAACGCAGCACTGGAGCCAGCCATTTGTACCTGCAACAAAGAACCAAATACGACCAAGCGTAGAAGATTTGGAGGGAAAAAGAAGAAGGTTGCAGAGAGTATGAAAATGCAAAGATGAACGACGGCTGAAGAAATGATTTTATATTAGGGTTCGACGGCGAAACAGAAAGTCGTGGAGCTCGGTTCGACAAAACGTCGATCTTAGCTCGACTATTTGGGCTACAGAAGGAATCTGAAGAGACGTCAATATCATCGATCTCCGTTCGACGATGTTGAAAAGCGTCGAGCTCCGCTCGACAGCCTCTGAACAAAAAGAGAGAAATCCTGGAGCTAACAAAGGCGCTGAACTCAGATCGACGATTTCGAAACCGTCGATCTCTGGTCGACGATTTTTGGAAAATCATCGATCTACGTTCGACGATTTCTGGGAAAACGTCGAGCGCAGTTCAGAGACAAAGCCTAATCTACATACGCAAAAAGAACTGATTTTTTTTAGCCTAGTCTTGGTCTGTTTTAACTTTTCAAAATCTTATAAATTAGTTTAGGCTTCCTCCATCTAACATTCCTAACTGATTTAGGAAGAAATTGTGCTTCTTTTCATCCAAGGGCTTGGTGAAAATGTCTCCCCTTTACAAATCAGTTGGGATATATTGAAGTTCTATTTTGTTTTTCTCTACATTATCCCTTAGAAAGTGATGCCTAATCTCTATATGTTTTGTCCTACTATGGAGGACTGGATTTTGTGCTATAGAGATAGCACTAGTATTATCACAAAAAAATTTAGACTTCTCTAAGTTGTAGCCATAATCTATGAGCTGATTTTGTATCCACAATATTTGTGAACAGCAACTGCCTGCAGCCATATATTAAGCTTCAGCAGTTGAGGTTGACACAAATGTTTACTTCTTACAAAACCAGGAGACAAGTCTGTCACCAAGGAACTGACATGTTCCACTGGTGCTTTTCCTGTCTATTCTGCATCCAGCATAATCAGCATCTGAAAATCCAGTTAATTCAAATCCTGAGTCTTTTGGATACCAGAGTCCTAGATTTGGACAACTTTTTACATATCTAAGAATCCTTTTAACTAGAGTTAGGTGTGACTCTCTAGGGCTAACTTGGAATCTAGCACATATGCATGTAGTAAACATTATATCTAGTCTACTGGCTGTAAGGTACAATAGAGAGCCAATCATTACTCTATATGTTGTCTGATCAACTGGTTTCCCATGTTCATCAGCATCCAATACAGCATTGGTAGGCATGGGTGTTTTCATACAAGATGCCTCAGACATACCAAATCTCTTAACCAATTCTTTAGCATACTTGGTTTGGGAAATAAATATGCCCTCAGCATGCTGTTTTACTTGCAATCCTAAGAAGAAGGAGAGCTTACCCATGCTACTCATTTCAAATTTGGAATGCATTAGGTTGGAAAACTTTCTGCACAAGTTTGAATCAGTAGATCCAAATATGATATCATCTACATAAATTTGTACTAGTAGGGTATGGGACTTATGGGTTATAATAAAAAGAGTTTGGTCTACTCTCCCCCTAACAAAATCATTTTCTAGAAAAAAGCATGTTAGGGTCTCATACCATGCTCTAGGAGCTTGCTTGAGACCATATAATGCTTTATGCAATTTGAAAACATAATCAGGGTGAGTTAGAGAGATAAAACCTGGAGGTTGTCTAACATAGACTTCCTCTTTGATGTCCCCATTGAGAAATGCACTCTTCACATCCATCTGGTAGACCTTGAATCCCTTGTGAGCAGCATAAGCTAGGAATATTCTAATGGCCTCTAACCTTGCAACTGGTGCAAAGGTCTGGTCATAGTCTATTCCTTCTTATTGAGAGTAGCCTTGAGCAACTAGCCTTGCCTTGTTTATGACAATAACTCCTTGATCATCCAGCTTGTTTCTGAACACCCACTTTGTTCCAACAATGGAGTGATCCTTTGGCTTAGGCACTAGTTCCCAAACCTTATTCCTTTCAAATTGATGTAACTCCTCTTGCATTGCAATGATCCAGTGTGGATCTTGCACTGCATCTTGAATGGATTGAGGCTCAAATTGAGATAGGAAGCAAGTGTGCATCAGGTTCTGGTTGACCTGATTTCTGGTTTGCACACCAGCTGAGATCTCTCCAATTACTTGGGTTATTGGATGATCTCTTGTTGTTACTAAATCAACAGGGGGTGTTGATTGTTCACCAACCTGTGTTGTTATTTCCTCTTGTGGAATAACAACTGGCTCTTCAGGATGATTTTCTTCAAGAGGTTGAACTTCTTCTTCATCATCACTGCTCTCATTCTTTTGTTGAGAGGTTGTATTCTCTTCTTTAACCTGTAATCTGTCCATATTTTCTGAAATAGAGTGTACCTGCAAAGGTTCTATGGTAGAAGTAGACTTCTCCTTATAACACATGTTAGTCTCATCAAAAGTAACATGAACAGATTCTTCAATTTTACAAGAAGATTTATTATATACCCTATAGGCCTTGCTGATCATAGAGTATCCCAGAAACACTCCTTCATCAGCTTTAGCTTGTAATTTTGCTAGATACTTCTTGTCATTATTATGAATATAACAAGTACAGCCAAAAATTTTAAAATAGCCTATTTTAGGTTTCTTCCCTTTGAGCAATTCATAGGGAGTCTTGCCCTTTAGTTTATGTATCAGGCTTCTATTCAGAACATAGTTGGAGGTGTTCACTGCCTCAGCCCAAAAGGACAGAGGTAGGTGAGCATCTGCCAATAATGTAGTTGCAGATTCAATGAGTGTTCTATTTTTCCTTTCAGCTATCCCATTTTGTTGAGGAGTTCTAAGAGCTGAGAAAGTATGCCTGATCCCTTCACTTTGACAGAACTCTTGCATGAGAAGAGAATCAAACTCTGTCCCATGATCACTTCTGATCAGGGCAATGTGAGTGTTGAACTCAATCTGAATGCATTTGAGAAAATCTGTCAAACACTTAAAGTTATCAGACTTCTTCCTCAGAAAGAATACCCAAGTGAATCTTGAGAAGTCATCTACAACCACTAAAGTATAGGACTTCCCTCCTAAGCTTTGTACTGTAATGGGTCCAAAAAGATCCATGTGCAACAGATACAAAATCCTAGGTGAATCACTCTTATTAAGTGACTTAAAGCTGTTTTTAGTTTGCTTGCCTAATTGACAAGCCTTGCAAAGTCCTTCCTTCTTATAGGGGCCAGAAGGTAGTCCTCTAACAAGGTTGTCCTTGGATAGCCTAGCAATGGTTCTAAGGTTTAGATGTCCTAATCTCTTATGCCATAAAACTTTTGGATTAGATATGGAATTGAATAAACAGATATCTACTTTAGATGAAAGAAAATCTACTAAGTAAATGTTACCTGTCCTTTTACCTGTTAACACAGTTATGTTATCCTCTGACTTGATCTTGCACAGGGATTTGTTGAAAGTCACCTTGTATCCTTCATCACATAGCTAACTGATACTTATCAGATTGTGCTTCAGTCCTTCTACATATGCCACCTTCTTGAAAGTGACTGAGCCTATCTGAGCAGCACCATATCCTTTGGTTTGGCCAAAATTTGAATCACCAAAAATCACTTTGGGTCCAAGTTTGGTTATGAAGGATGATAGGTTCTCCCTGTTCCCTGTCATGTGCTTTGAGCACCCACTATCCAGATACCATTGTTGGTTAGATACTGGATAGGTCTTCACCTGCACATGAACAGCTTATTTGTTTTTGACCCAGTTAACCTTGGGCCTAGGCTGATATCCTTTGAATTCAGAAATGAAAGACATCTCAGGTTGACTTTTATAGCCTTCAGGATGGTATCTCCTAGAAGGTACTATCCATTTAGTATAGGGGTTAAAGCCTTGGGATGTGGGACTTCTAGGATTGAATCTAGATGTGCCATTGAAGGAATGTTCACAGACCTGATCTCTGTTCGACGATCGTCGAACTGAGGTCGACGATCTTGGGTCAGATCGTCGATCTCTGTTCAAAGATCGATTATACTGAAGTTCAGAGTTTGGATATCGTCGAGCTGAGGTCGACGATCTTGGGTTAGATCATCGAGCTCTATTCGACGATCGTCGAGCCCTGCTCGACGCAATCTGTTGATCTGTAATTTTCTTTGGCAGATCTGCATTCTTCCTAGCTACCTCTACTACTCCCTTCCCTTTGTCAGAGACAAATTTGATTGGAGTTGTTAATACTATGGGTTGGCTGGATGAAGCACCCAAGCCTAGTGTACTATTAAATCTAGAGTTCACTGTGCTTGTAATGTCCATCAGTCTGATACTTCTCCCATTTAGGGATTCTTCAAACTTTTTGTCCTTTGATAATTCACTTTTCAGTGAAGCTATCTCCTCCCTACAACATTCTAACTCCTCAGAGAGTTTGAGGTTATTTGAGTTTAGGACACTGTATTCAGATAATTTGTTTCTGAGAGAGATTATCTCTTTCTCAGATTTTAGTAAGTCCAAACACAATGTCTTAAATTCAATTTTAAAGTCCTCAGAATTAAAGTCAAAAGAGTTAATTACTTGATCTTCTTCTAGTTGAGTTTCTGAGTCTGAATCTGATTCTGCATCAGAGTTTTGCTGTGAGGCATTGATGGCAATCATGCAAAATTCTTTTTCATCTGCATCATCTTCATCATCACTGGAGCTGGATGAAGTTTCAGAATTCTCTTTTGTCTCAGTCCATGTCTCAGCAACAAAACCCTTCCTTGTATTTTTGTTCTTGCTGGAGGAGGCTTTGTCTGAGCTGTTCTTTTTGAAGCTTTCTCTTTCCTTCTTTCTCATCTATCCTTTCTGTCCTTATTCTTTTTTTTTGGACAGTCAGGCACAATGTGGCCTGGTTTCCTGCAGCCAAAGCATATAATTTCTTTATCATTATTTGACTTATCATACCTTGGTTTATCATGTCCTTTGTATGGCCTTTTTCTGAAGTCTTTTCTGGCCAGTTTGTAAAATCTTTTGGCCAGTAGGCTGACCAACTCCTCATTACCTGTGAGCTTTTCTTCAGGCTGATTCTCAATGGCTTTGAAAGCTATTGACTTCTCTTTCTTTAAGGCTGGTGAGGCAGCCTTCTGTTCTTCTTCTCTATTCTTGATGAGTAGCTTAAGATTTGAGCTTGCCTAGGAGAGCTTTAGTAGTGATTTCATTTAGACTTCTGGCATCTTTGATTGACCAGATTCTTGAATCCCAAGTGCTGGGGAAGCACATTAGGATCTTGTCATTAAGCTCAGTCAATGAGATTTCTTTATCCAAAGTCTTTAGCTCATTGACAATCAGACTTAATCTGTTGTACATGTCTGCAACTGACTCAGCTTCTCCTTTCTTGAAGTTCTCATATTGGGTTATGAGGTGAGATCTTCTGTCTTTCCTCTCATCAGCAGATCCTGAGACAATTTCTGAGTGTTTGTCCCATATTTCTTTAGCTGAGTTGCATTCAGCTACCTTCTGAAAAATTTCATCAGACATTGTTTGAGCTAAGATGTTCATAGCCTTGGCATCTGCCGTCTTACATTTTTTAATTTCAGCATCTGTTCCTGAAGGAGGTGGAACAACATTTGTGCTTGAGCTTGCTGGTGGACTTGGACAGACTGTCAAGACAGAGTTAAAAATATCTTCGTCAATAGAATTCATGTATAATTTAATCCTTGCCTTCCAGAGTGCAAACTTAGATAGATTGCATACTGGAGGCCTTGTGCTTGCATAATCCTTGTTCTGTGCCATGTATTTAAATAATACAAGATATAAATAAAATAACCCTCTTAAGAGATTGATCTTATCAAGGATCTTTTGGTTCAGGTGTTAGCCTGTGTGAGCAACTAACCTCCCTCTGATACCAATTGAAAGTGAGGGTAAGATCTATCTCAACTCTAAAGGGGGGGTGAATAGAGTTTATTTAAATTAATTTCACAGTTGAATAATCAGCAAATATAAAATTCAATTTATAGTATAGTGTAGAGTGCTAGTAAAGAGTTAAAAACAAAGAAATAAAGAGCACAGCACACAGCAAACCAATCACACAAACAACCCAGAAGACATAAGGAAATATAGTGGTTCCCCAAAAACCTGGGTACATCCACTCTTCTACCACCCTTGGTTGGAATCCACTCAGGATGAGTTGATCAGGTGTCCTGACACCAATGAGCTTTTGATAAGGTGCTCAAAAACCAAAACTGAATTTTTTGATAAGGTGTCTTGCCACCACTGAGTTTTGACAAGGCTCTCAGAACTAGACAGAACTTTTGAAGGGAGTTCAAGAACCCTTTTACAACAGAAAAAGAAAAGATAAAGAGGTGAAGTTGTCTTCTCTGTTCTCAAATCAAATGAGAGAAGACTAGTGGATCTTTTGATGTCAAAGCTCCCCCTGAGATGTAGACAGGTTCAGTAATGGAAGCTTTGCTCTAGGGTGATAGGTCTTCAGAACTTTAGATCTCCAGCAAAGGATTGTTTCAGAAGAAAGGCTGAAAGATGAGGTGTCTGGAGTTCTTGAGATGAAGCTGTGATCACTTTTCTGTAAGCAAAAAGATTGTTATTCTGATTCTTCATAATTGATCACTTGTTATCTATCACAGCTTAATTCTTGTTGTTGTGCACTCTGTGTATGTGGTATATTCTGTCTGACTGAAGATGAAAAGGAAGATCTTATTCTCTAAAAAAAATTCTTGTCAAAGATAACCGTTGGCAGTCATAAATGTCTTCCACAAAAAAGTCTTGTCTTCTAGAGGAAGGTCCAATAAAACATTCCCTGAATAATTCCTTGAAACTTGCTCCAGAATAAAGACAAACGGCTGGCAGATCTCCTTAACATAAATGCTGAGAGATTTCAAAAACATTCCAAAGACTGGCAGCATTTGAATCCTTAGAATCGTTGATCTCTCAGAAAAATCGTCGATCTGAGCTCTACTATCGTCGAACTGAGCTCAGAGATGGAAACAGATCAAACAGTCAGAAAACGTCGAACTGAGCTCGAAGATCGTCGAACCGAGCTCAGCGGCCTGAAGAATAGCTGAAGAGTGATCGTCGACCTGAGCTAGAAAATCGTAGAATACAGTTCGACGACTAAGCAAAACTGACTGAAGGCAGATCGTCGATCTGAGCTCGAAGATCGTCGACCGGAGTTCGACGATTTATCGAAGTTGAGCTCAGAGAGCGTCGAACCGAGTTCGACTTTTCGTCGACCGGAGCTCGACGAAAATTGCCTTAGACTTGGCTCTATATCCTTGATCTTGGAATGGTCCAGGGGGCAGCTTCAAACCTAAGTTCTAAGCCCTAGACTCATTCTAATGTTGACCTTTACAACTATACAACTAGGTCAACCAGGTTTCCTAAGACAAACATAGTGATCCTTACCCAAATTAGTAATAGGGTGTTCCAACAGATTTGTTTTAACTCTAGAGGGGGGGGGGTGAATAGAGTGTTTTAAAAACTTTGATTTGTTTTTATTACGGAATTAAAATAAGTGATATTAATGTATATAAAGAGAAATAAAAACAAAATTATAACAGCACGGCAAAACAAGAAATAAAACAACCAGACGACATAAAGAAATTATAGTGGTTCCCCAAAACTTTGTACATCCACTCTTCTACCACCCTTGTAGAAATCCACTATCAAGTTTTTGTCAAGTTCCCTACCACCATAGGTTTTTGCTCAGGTGTCCTGCCACACAATTTTTATTTCAAGAGAGATCTCACAACCCATTGAGCTTTTGATCAGTTGCCCAAAAACCAACCCAAGTCTTTTGATAAGAAGACTTGATAACCAAAAGTAACTTATGAAATGAGTTATAAAAACTCTTTATACAGTGAGGTAAAGAAAAATTATATTGTCTTCTCTTTCTCAATAGCACTGAGAAGACTAGTGGATTGTTGTGATGTCAAAGCTCCCCCTGAGATGAAGATTTGTTCAGGAAGCCAGAAGCTTTGGCTGGGTGTAGGCCTTCAAATGATGTTTCTCTTCAAGATTTTAGACTGATTGTGATTATTTGTCTCTTGAAAAGTCTGAAGCAGATGATGAAGCCAATCCTCTATAAAACTGTATATGTTGATCTATATCTATTTACAGTTTCAATCTGTAACCCTGAAATCTGTCCTAACTTGGTAATCACATTTTACAGCATAAACCTTCTGGTAATATATATCAAAAGCCTGATGGGAATTCAAACATTTGAATTTAATTCGTCTGAAATGGCTGAAGCATACCCCGAGAATGGTAGCTGCTTTGGGAATCAAATAATATTAAACTCTCTGATATAATCCATATTTAATGTTGCCTCCAAATGGCTATATTCATAAGAATATTAAGCATTAATTATCAGAGTTATTATCTGTTTGCAATCAAGGCTTGAGAATATTCTTCCTTCAGAATATATAGCCTAAAATTATGCCTGGAATTAATCTGACAAATGTAAAGAAAACAGCCTAAAATAACTGCATTGAAATCATCGAGCTCAGCAAGCATTTCGTCGACCTGAGCCTAGATTTCGTCGAGCTAAGGAAGGCTTTCATCGATCTTAGTTTCTGAGTTGAGATCAGCATTCGTCGACTAGACATCAGAGTTCATCGAGCTTAACTAAGAGAAGGAACTCTGAGTTCGTTGATCTACGATCGACAATCGTTGAGCTGAGTTTGACTATACATTAAATCTGAATTTCTCTGGAATTCTTCTGAAGGAATGGCCCTGGAAATAATCCTAAGACCCTTACTATACATAATGGGTCAACCTAGGCATCCTAATAGTAATCCTTGCCCAAATAAAAACTAGGGTTCCAACAATCCCCCTATTTGGGTGAGGATACTATTCATACAAAATAAAACACAAAGCATAAAAAGTCTGACTGAATTATAAATTTCAGCAGATATACAAAGGTACTTTGAGAAAAAAATAACAACAATATTTAAATTAAAACTAAGATTCCTTGTTAGGAGCAGCTGAAGAACAGTCTGAAACTAATTGGATCTTTCGGTTCCTTATGGCTCATCTGAAATTTAAAAGTCTATAATCTTCTGGAATGAGTCTGTAGAAACAACAAATTTTGGAGAATATCAAATACCACTGTTCCTCTATGGTAAGATAGTTCTCTTCCTGAAAAGAAAGGTTAGGTGTTCTTGACCCAGGTTACCTTGGGTCCTATTTTTCTTTCATAATAATAATTTGAAATAAAGGAACACTCAGGTTGATGTTTATAACCTAATGGATGATATCTCATTGGAGGGATTATCCGCTGAGTAAAAGGGTTTACAGATTTTTGTCTTTGATTATAATTTTGAAAGGAATTGAATTTTTTGTTTTGAAAATTTGAGTTCGATTAATCATATTGATTTCGTCGATCTGAGTTCGATGAATAGAAGTGGGTTTGTCGAGATCTATTCACAGAATGGTAGTAGTTGTTTGTTGTGTTCCACGTTCGTCGATCTCGGTTTGATGAAACATATGGATTTCGTCAATCACGGTTTCTTTGATAATTGTACTGAAATCTAGCGTTCATAGTTCATCAATCAGAGTTCGATAAATGACGTTGATTTCGTCGATCTATGTTTGACGAAATATTTTAAACATAATTTTTCAGAAAATTCTTAATTGGTTTTAGTTTAATATTATGTAAATCTTCAGTTACTTTATCTAAATCTTCTAACTTTTCTTTCCCTTTAGCTGATTTTAAAAAACTATCTGTTCAAGAGCATTTTTTAAATCTTTTTTAAGTTTTATGTTTTCAGAAGATAGATTATTTTGATCAGTCAACTTTTCTATGAGAAGTTTTATTTCCTTCTTACAATGAATTAAATCTTCACATAATAATTTAAAATCTGTTTTAAAATGTTCTGAAGTGAAATTAAAATTGGAGATTACCTGATCTTCTTCAGACTCAGATTCTGAATCAGAATTTCTACAAGATGCATTTATTATCATCAGACAAAATTCTCTTGCTCTTGATTCTTCTTCATCTTCAGTTGTACAAGATGAAGTTTCTGAATCTAATTCACTCCATGTTTCAGCAACCATTGATGTGAGGGAGTCCCAAATATCATTTGCTGAAGTGCATTCAGCAAGTTCCTGAAAAATGTCATCAGACATTGAATGAGCCAAAATATTCATTGTTTTTGCATCAGCAATCTTCAGCCTTTTCTTGGCTTTTGTACATTCAGGTGATGGTACAATACTGGTACTTTTTGTTTCCTGGGTGAATTTGACCTGGCAAAATGGAATTGAAAATGTCTTCATCAATAGAGTTCATGTATAACCTAATCCTTGTCTTCCATAATGCAAACTTATTTAGATTGCACATTGGCGATCTAGTGCTTGAAAATTCTTTGTTTTCTGTCATGATAAAAAAGAGACACTATAAGTATTAAGATCTATCAAATGTTCTTTTGATTCAGGTATTATCCTGTGAAACGAAATGAACACCCCTCTGATACCAATTGAAAGTGAGGGGATAGATCAGTCTTAACTCTAGAGGTGGGGGGGGGGGGGGGGGGTTAATAGGGTGTTTTAAAAACTTTGATTAGGTTTTATTACGGAATTAAAATAATTATTATTAATGTATATAAAGAGAAGTAAAAAACAAAATTATCACAACACAGCAAAACAAGAAATAGAACAACAGACGACACAAAGAAATTATAGTGGTTCCTAAAACTGGGTACATCCACCCTTCTACCACCCTAGTCGGAATCCACTAACAGGTTTTTGTTTAGGTGCCATGCCGCCATAGGTTTTTGCTTAGGTGCCCTGTCACCACAAGATCTATTTCGAGGGAGATCTCACAATCCTTTGGGCTTTTGATCAGGTGCCCAAAAACAAACCCAAGTCTTTTGATAAGGAGACTTGATAACCAGAAGTAACTTTTGAAAGGAGTTATAAAAACCCTTTATACAGTGAGGTAAAGAAAATAATATTCTCTTTTCTTTCTCAATAGCACTGAGAAGACTAGTGGATTGTTGTGATGTCAGAGCTCCCCTTAAGATAAAGATTTGTTCAGGAAGCTGGAAGCTTTGCACTGGGTGTAGGCCTTCAAATAATGTTGCTCTTCAGACTTTTAGACTGATTGTGATTGTTTGTCTCTTGAAAAGTCTGAAGCAGATGATGAAGCAAATCCTCTATAAAACTGTATGTATTGATCTATATCTGTTTATAGTTTTAATCTGTAACCCTGAAATCTGTCCTAGCTTGGTAATCATATTTTTCAGCAGAAACCTTCTAGTAATATATATCAAAAAGCCTGAGGGGAATTCAAACTTTTGAATTCATTTGAACTGAAATGGCTGGAGCATTCCCGAGAATGGTAGCTGCTTTGGGAATCAAATAATATTAAACTCTCTGATATAATCCATATTAAATGCTGCCACCAAACGACTATTTTCATAAAAATATTAAGCATTAATTATCAGAGTTATTAGTTGTCTGCAATCAAGGCTTGAGAATATTCTGCCTTAGGAATATATAGACTGAAAATAAGCCTGGAATTAATCTACCAACTGTAAAGAAAACTTCCTAAAATAATTGCACTAAAATCATCGAGCTCAGCAAGCATTTCGTCGACCTGAGCTTAGATTTCATCGAGCTGAGGAAGGCTTTTGTCGAGATGAGTTTCTGAGTTGAGATCTGCGTTTGTTGACCGGAGATCAGAGTTTGTTGAGCTTAACTCAGAGAAGGAACTCTGAGTTCGTTGATCTACGATCGACGATCGTTGAGCTGAGTTCGACTTTCGTCGAACTAAATTTCCTGAACTTTAAGTCTAAATTTCTCTGGAATTCTTTTGAAGGAATGGCCCTGGAAATAATCTAAATATTTAAGGTTCAAAATGAACGAGAGCAGGTGACAACTATCCTGGTAGGAGTATGTACAGAAGAACTCTAACAAGGTAGCAGTAATGTAAACAAGATAAAATACATAGCAGTAAACACATGCTACACTATAAGTAATAAAAGTATAAGTAAAGTAAGCTATAAAATAAGTAACCTTAACTTATAAGAATGCCCAGACAAACTCAAAAGTTAAGGGGTCATTTTGCAAGGCATATCGTATAAAAAGTCTCACACAAATTTATACGATAGGGGTAGGGGTTTAAATGCAATGATGACATGATTTGCTATGTTATGCTTGTTTAATGCTATGTTCATATAAGTGCAATACACACACATGACTATATGCATACAGACATTTAGTTCCTCAGTTTTGGAAGCTAGCTTCACTCCCAGGAGCCTCCGTAGTGGCAAACGGAGATAGTGGGTTGGGTCACCCCACTCATAGGTAGGTAACCACACTACCGGGACTAGCCCTTACGTACTCCTCTATACGACACACCAGAGTCACATCGTACTAATGCTGACAAACCCGTCAGTCTTTTCCTTGGCTAAGTGACATCCACACTTGCCGATTCAACGTATCGACATCGGTGTGATCGACCATCTAATACCGAAGACCCACCACCTTTATGCACATGAAATTATGATAAATATAAATATTCGAGCCATTGGCTCCTCGGACTAACCTGTCCGTAACAATAACCTTCTGAGCCACTGGCTCCCCAGACAAACTAGTCCGTACCTACCACTGCCGAGCCTACTACTAGTGAGTCTAAACAAAACTAGCTTCTCGTGGCTACGGGGTGAGTGAAAGTGAAGTACTTAGAATTAGTCTTGCAATAACAGTTTATCCTTATAGTTTAGGGTTAACCATGGAGTGCTCAAGGCATTCCCTGGGAAGGGCTCTCGAGGGCACTAGGAACTACTATGGGTTGAAGCCTAAAGCTCCTTTTCCCATGGTACTTATTATTATTGGTATCTACCCATGTACCGACTCTACTGATCTTACACTTGATCTAACCCTTAGTGTATTTAGACATTCTACAAGGGAAAGACGACCCATCATCGATCCTGAGCATAACCTTTCCCCTAGTCAACCAGGCTCTCACAGCTAACTTCCATTGGTGACCTCATTCATACTCTCCTGATTAAGTCCACCAAACACCTCCTTTATCCCATACCAAGGTTCATATGATTCCTTAGTTCTACAATTTTTACTATGTGCAGTACTAATGAGCTACAAGGTGTGCATGAATGGTGACCCCTAAAATGGGAAGGGAAGTGAAGGGGAGGTCGTCCATGGTGGTCGGGCTCCTCCCATTAGTGTTGGATTGCTGGAATTGATGATATTCTCATCCCAAGAGTCAAGGAAGATGAATGGGGAAATGGGGAGATGAATGGGGTGGCCCATGGTCTCCCTCCAAAACTCTCGCCTTATGATGACTCCAACTACCAAGTTAGATGCAACCGCAAGGCATCTATAAGACCCCATTATTTTTCTACTTTTCTACAATTGGTATGGCTGGCAGGATCTGTGTTTTGTAGTGATGACCTTCCCGGGTGAGTCGGTGTCACAGCAAAGCTACGGTTCTGGTCCTAAGACCTTGGTGGTTTAAAAGGAAGAGTAGAAGTCCACTAACCTTGGGTCACCCACACTCGAGTTTAGTTTAGGGACAAACTAAGAAGCAGAAGTTGTGGTGTGCCCATTTGGTGGATCACATGTAATTGTCCACTTTTAACTAGGTTTGACTCAAACTTCTTACAATTGGCTTTTGTTATGCAGCCCCTAGCACATCCTACACAGCAGGGCGGAGCTCAGCAAACTCCGAATGTTGCTCTACCTCCCCCGGTTCCCACTCTGTTTCTTTATTTAGAGATGGGGCAGACTCTGACAGCCATCCTGGAGGCTTTCAGGGCCCAGCAGGCTCCGGCTCCGCAGCTGAACCCGGGGGCCAATTTGTTGAGAATCTTCTGAGTACTCTCTCCCCCATCTTATATGGGGATGGAGTCGGCCATATGGATGGAAGGGTGGCTTGATATCATGTTCGAGATGCTGACCGGGATACGGTGACTGTGGGAGGAGAGGGTACCTATGGTGGTCTCCTGCTTGGAGTCTCATGCCAAGAGATGGTGGAAGACACTTCTAGAAATGGAATTTGCAGATCCGGAGGTTGCTGAAGTCTCTTGGGAGGAGTTCAGGGCCGCACAGTTGGAGCACTTTGTCCCACAGTCGGCAAGAGATGAGCTAGAATACAGGTTCTTGAAGTTAAGGCAGGGCAATAGGACGGTGGTGGAGTACCACCGAGAGTTCAACCGCTTAGCCCGGTTTACAGACTCCCATCAGTTGGATGAAGCCAGGTATACCAAGAGGTTCTATAAAGTCCATCGAGAGGATCTGAGATAGGCTCTTCTGTTTGTATCTGATGGGCCTATACCTCGGATTCTGGAGATGGCAAAGAGGATGGAGGCTGACTAGAACACGACACGAGGCCGGAAGAGGACAACTTAGGATCAGGGTCGGGGAGGCAAAAATGATTAGCAGAGGGGCCGCTTTGCTGATGAGAGAAGGGCAGAGGACCAACCCTGCCAAGAGGTGAGATAGGAGCCGAGGGAGCTGGTGGTATGTGCCCCTCAACCTCTCCAAATGCAGGAGATACCGAGGCCCGGGGGTGTGGCACTTCCCCCGCCTGAGTGCTATAACTTTCATCAAGTAGGGCACATTCAAAGAAACTGCCCCATGAGAGGGGCACCTCTACCGGCACCATAGGCTGCCTTACCCGCTCAACAATTTGTAGGCTGAGGCTATGGAAGAGGATGTGGATTCCAGGGTAGAGATAGAAGGCAAGAGAGGGAGCAGGTGTATGCACTGGACTTGGCTCCACCTAGGGACCCAGGTAGGGTGATTGCAGGTATTCTAGTAATTTTATGTTGTATTTACTTTTGGAAATTTTGAAAAAAAACCAACAAACAGTAGCATACTAGGAAAGAAAACCATAGTCCCAGTTACCTAACGGTACTTAAATAAATAAGAATAGTCATGGTGTGCAGTAAACCTGCCCACACCTTGGTGGATATGGGGGCGTCACACAATTTCATCTCCGAGGAGTTCATAAAGGGACTGGAAGGAGTAAGACATTATTCGAGAGTCTTCAGGAGGGTGCGTATCCCCAATGGGACGGAGATCTTAGGTACTGCTAAGTGTCTCCTGAAGGTGACTATTTATGGTCTGACACTCGAGGCCCCGACTACGTCTTAAGGATGCAGGACTTCGACCTAGTTCTGGGCATGACATGGCTTACTGGAACCATGCCCAGATAGATTTCCCAGCAAAGAAGGTCATACTGAGTTATGAAGGCACCTTCGCGACCTTTGAAGGTATTACTCCCATCTCCCGTAGGATGTTATCTTCTACTTAGGCCATCAAGGCCCATATGCAGGGAGATGAGGTCTATCAGGTGTTCTTTGAGATGGTAGAGGACAAGACAGAGGTTGCCGATATATCAGTGGTGCGAGACTTTGCGGATGTGTTCCCAGAGAAGCTACCAGGATTACCTCTGCATCACGAGAAGGATTTCCAGATTCAGTTGGTGCTTGGAGCTAAGCTGGTGTCTAAGACCCCCTATCAGAGTTGGTGGAGTTCCAGAGTCAGTTGAAGGAACTGGTGGAGGATGGATCCGTTAGGCCAAGTTCCTCACCTTAGGGAGCTTCTGTCTTGCTTATGAAAAAGAAGGATGGGACCCTCAGGTTGTGCATCGACTATCGTGCACTAAACTGATTGACAGTCCGAAACACATATCCACTACCAAGGATTGATGAGTTATATGATCAGCTAGAGGGAGCATATTGGTTCTCTAATATGGATCTGAGGTCAGGATACTATCAGTTATGGATCTAGGAAGAAGAAATCCCGAAGACAACGTTTAGCAGTAGAAATGGCTTGTATGATTTTATCGTGATGCCCTTTGAGCTCACGAATACGCCATCGGCTTCATGAGCTTGATGAACCTGGTGTTCGAGCAGTACCTCAACAGGTTTGTCATTGTTTCATAGATGACATCCTCATTTACTCTAGGACGAAGGAAGTGTAGGCACAATATTTGGCTTTGACGCTGTAGAAGCTTAGGGAGCATCAGTTGTATGCCAAGTTCAGCAAGTGCCAATTTTAGCTGATGGAGATAGCCTTTTTAGGCCACATTATCAGTGGAGCAGTATTGGCGGTGGATCCCGCAAAGATTCAGACTGTGTGAGATTGGACTCAGCTGAAGACGGTCGTGGATGTCCGTTGTTTCTGGGATTGGCCGGGTACTACCAAAAGTTTGTGCAGGGATTCTCTCATATAGCCCTTCCACTCACTTCTTTGACGAAGAAGGACACCCAGTTCATTTGGACATCACAGTGTGAGGTGCCTTTCCAGGATTTGAAGGGTCAGCTTACATCGGCCCCTATCCTCGCTCTTCCGTCTTGGAAGGAGGGCATCCAGTGTAAACTGATGCGTCGTTTTAGGGGATGGGAGTTGTACTGATACAACATGGGCTGTTATAGCATATGCCTCCCGCAAGCTCAAGAAGCACGAGCATAACTACCTGTGCATGACTTGGAGATGGGAGCATTGGTGTTCGCTCTGAATATTTGGCGGCATTACCTTTATGGGGTGCACTGCGACATATTTTCGGATCACAAGAATTTTAAATATATTGATATGCGGAAGGATTTGAATGTCTGCTAGAGGCGATGGGTGGAGTTTCTATCCTATTATGAGTACCTGGTACACTATCACCCAGGAAAGGCGAATGTGTTGGTGGGCACAATGATGAGGAGGAGTACCACTTAAGGAGCAGAGGACCAGTTGATGTCGATGGAGCTGGTATGGATGATGGAGGATATTCAGATTACCTTGGTGTCTTTAGATGACTCAGAGCTTTATGAGGAGTATCTAGCAATGATGAGCACTACCGATGATATCCGAGATCGTATCAGGGCTGAGCAGAGAAGGGATCACAAGATGGAGTAAGTATTCAGGGCCTTAGAGGCAGGCACGGCCAGGGAGTATTTATAAAGAGATGGGCTGATATATTTTAGAGGACGGGTGTAAATACCGGCTGGGGGCAGGATTCGGGAAGACATTATGACCGAGGCTCATTGCAGCAGGTACTCGGTGCACCCAGGCATCACCAAGATGACGTCCGACCTAAAGAAGACAATATATTGGTCGAGCATGAAGAGGGATATCACATACTTCGTGATCCATTGTGAGGCTTGTTAGTTAGTGAAGACAGAGTGTAAGAGTCCAGTCAGATTATTGCAGCCACTTCCAGTGTCGGAGTGGAAGTTCGATGATATCGTCATAGATTTCATACGTGGACTTCCTCGATCACATGCAGTGAACGACTCGATATGGGTGATCGTCAATTAATTGACGAAGGTAGCCAGATTTCTACCGATCAGGAAGGACACTCTGGTGGGTGACTTGGTGCAGAGGTTTGTGGAGCAGTTCGCTCGATACCATGGAGTGCCGAGGATGATAGTGTCTGATCATGATTGACGATTTACTTCTAAGGAATGGAGGTCGGTCCAGCCTTATTTGGCGACCCGTTGACATTTAGTACTACCTTCCACCCTCGGACAAATGGGCAGACGGAGCGCACTAGTCAGACACTGTAGGATTTATTGCGTCTTTGCATACTGAACCGCAGAAAGCCATAGGAGAGGCAGCTACCATTGATCGAATTCTTGTACAACAACAGCCACCAGTACAGCATCATCATGTCCCCTTATGAGGCTTTGTACAGGCGAAGAAGCAAGACTCCCTTATCATGGATCCAGGATGAGGATCCGAAGACACTTGGCTCGTAGATCATCGAGGATACGAATGCTCAGGTGCGGTTGATTCGAGACAGGAGGTTGGAGGCCCAGAGCAGACATGCAAAGTATTACGTTACTCGGCATCGTCAGGTAGAGTTTCAGGTAGGAGAACGGTGTTTTTAATATACGACCAATGCATGTAGTCTCGCGGGTGTGTGGTCGGAAGAAGCTCAGTCCGAGATACATGGGGACTTACACGATCCTAGAGCGAATCGGTCCCTTGGCTTACAAACTAGAGCTGTCAGAGCTAGCGGGATTGCATGACATCTTCTATGTCTCCTCACTCAGGAGAGCTCAACTTCGGCCGGAGCAGCAGATTATGACGACTGATGGGCCCATAGATTTATAACGATCGGTGCACCTAGAGCCAATCCAGATAGACGATACTAGGATGCGGGTCTTGTGGTGCAAGAAGGTTCCGCTGGTTAAGGTCTTGTGGAGGAATCATGGACAAGAGGAGAAGACGTGGAGCCACAGGACATGATGCAGCAAAGGTACCCAAGAACTTTTCACGTCAGGTATTCCCTTTAACCTCTCGAGATGTTATATTTTACTTCTCACACTTGAAACCCCGTAGGCCTAACTTGAATTTTGAGGATGAAATTCTTATTTTTTATGTATTGTGATTTGTAACATCTCTCAGACAACTAAACTCCTAGGAGTGGTTTTGTCATGACTATATCATGATAAAACTGTAGTAAGCCCAAGAAGATCAAGTGAACCTAGGAATGAAGGTGAGATCACCATGGTCTGCAAATAGTAGAATTACAATTACTAACCTAGGGATGATCATAGGGCTTCACCATGACTCCATGACCCCACCACAACATCACTAACCTATTAGAGGGTCCAGTAGAGCCATAGGGACCCATTAGGGTCAACAAAAAAGGTCAAGTTGAGCAAAGTCAACCCAAGCCCTGATTAGGTCAAACTAAACCCATACATAGCCAACTGACATCCCTTAGCCAAAGGGACCAACCTAGACCTTCCTAAGACCTATGGGAGGCCAATTGGTCACCAAGGACCCATTGGGGTCAACCAAAGAGGCTAAGTTGACCCAAGTCAACCCTAACCCTAAAAAGCTCAAAGTGCCCTAACTAAGGATCAAGTGACCTTCAAGGTGCCCAACCAACCCTACTCAACCCTTCCTAGACCTTAGGGGAGACCAATGGGTCACCTAGAACCCATTGGGGTCAACCCAAATGGTCAAGGGAACCAAGGTCAACTCCACCCTAATATTAGGTCAAACTAGCTCAAATGGGCTAACCCAAGCTCAAGACCATATCCCCCCTTATACTAACCTTATTCCCATGAATAATATGGGTTAGTAAGGTGCCTTATGGCTGAAATAATCATCAAAATTTGGCCATGGTGACTAGGAGAGAAAGCTCCATTTTCCCTTTAATTAGGAGAGAGAAAGTGAAAAAGGAGGCCATTGATGGCCAAGGGAGACCATGGGCCTCTCCAATTGATGGATTGATTCTCCCTCATCAGTTTTGAGGATTTGAATAACCATTGCCAGCCACCAAAGTGGCTGAATTTAATTTCTCCCATAAGGAAGAGATAGAAAGAGGAGAGAGAAAGCCATTAATGGACATGGAGATCAAGAGTTCCACTCCAATTGATTCCAAAGTCTTGATTCATCTTCCCCCATCAGTTCTGAGGAGATTGGGAGCATTTCTAGGCTGTACATTAACTGTATTCACTGGCTTGCCTTGGCTGAAATCTCACCTTAAAGGCCATTAATGACAATTGGTGTTAGACCCTTCCTCTCCCCCCATCTTATAATCTTAAAAGCTTCCTTAGGACCAGAGGAGTCATTTCCACATCTTCCCTTAAGATTTCGAGCCATTTGATAGTACTGTTGCAGTGCACCAGAAATCACAAAATCCGTCAATGGTGGTGCGGCGGGCGGCCCGACTCCAGCTCTCCCAATAGGTCCTCCTCTACTCCTCTCTCCACAGGCTAGAATCTTAGATCTTTTAGGAGAGAAATAGGGCTCAACCGATTGGGAGAGGAAATTTCAGAGTTTTTCCATTTTTTCTACTCTTCTACGATCGGTATGGCCGACAGGATAAACATTTTGAAGTAACGACCATCCGGGGTGAGTTGGTGTCACCGCAACGCGACAGTTCTGGGCATAAGACCTCGGTGGTTTAAAAGGAAAAAATGGGGTCTTACAAACTGGTATGAAAGTAGAAAAAACATTGATCAGAAGAGTAAAAGTCCACTAATCCAGGGTCACCCCCGCTCGAGTTTAGTTTGGGGACAAACTAATCAGCGAAAGCTGTGGTGTGCCCATATGGGGGATCACATGTAATTGCCCACTTTTAACTAGGTTTGAATCAAACTTCTTACAATTGGCCTTTGTTATGCATAACCCGGTACATCCTACACCGCAGAGCGGAGCTCAACCAACTCTGAATGTTGCTCCACCTCCCCCGGTTCCCACTCCGGCCGTAGCTAACTCCAGCGGTAGCTCCACTCTGTAACCCAATAGGACAATCTGCTCCAAGATCCTGCATGGCCCCATATTCCTCGGATTGAGCTTCTTCCGCCCGCATACCCATGAGACTCCATGCATCAGACGTATCTTCAGGAACCCATGCTCTCCATCTTGAATCTCTACTTGAAAATGTCGCACATTTTAATACTTGGCCGGTTTGCTCTAGGCCTCCAGGATCCTATCTCGAATCAGTCACACCTGAGTATCTGTGTCCTCCACAAATTCTGAGCAAAGTGCCTTTGGATGCTCATCCTAGATACAAGACAGTGGAGTCCTACACTTCTGTTCGTATAATTCCATATAAGGGTCATTCCTATGTTGGAAGTGTGACTGTTGTTATAAGAGAGCTCGATCAGCAAAAATAGTCACTCCCACGGCTCTCCGCGTTCCAGAATGCATAAGCATAAAAGATCCTTCAGTAGAAGGGTGGTACGCTTCGTCTGCCCATCTGTATGAGGGTGGAGAGTAGTGATGAACTTCGACCATGAGCCCAGATAATCCTGGACTGATCTTCTATCCTTGGACGTAAATCGTCCATCCCGATCTGACACGATTGTCTTGGGCACTTGACCTTCTCCAGCCGACAACCCTCACCGTGCGTCTTTTTTATTCCGAGAAAATACACGTTCTGATAAACACAAGTTTCTTCCGGTAATTTGAGTTTTCTTTTGTGAGTGTGACAATGCTCTATAGACATTCTCTACACGATCAGGTTCATATTCCTTCGAGTATGCCTGAGTAATGTCGAATAAGATCAACTTCAACATCACTATGTTTGTGACACCACATTTTCTAAATTAGGTCTAAGGAAACTCAAGTGAATAACTAATTTGCCCAATAAATAAAAGATAAGCCCCTAATAAATAAAAGATAATCCCCTACCTATCTTGGGCAAAGTATCTTCGATATCACTATGTTATATTGGGGCTAGATATGCACACAATCCTTAGACTTGCGGTTTCATCCTGAAACTTGTTGATATACTCCATACTTTAGACTCTCCAGGTTACCATTTACGGCAATCTTCTCAGGGTCAACGTGTGACCCAGTCCCAAATGGATCTCTTCTGATCTTTAATTTTTATCTGACCCTTGGTATTTGGTATGATGGTTGTCTCATCCTAATCGTGTCATTGATACGAGGGTTGAGTCTATGTGATGGAGACTATGACCCCTAGCATGATGAAGAAGGCGACGACATGCTTACAGAAGATCTTTCTCCATCTCCAGTCAAAGACTTGCGGCACCGTGGTAATCTTATGGAGGGACGCTACAATCTCCGCCCTTGACTCTAGTCAAACTTTTAATATTTATTTGCATTTATTGAGAGTGTTTTATTTCATCATTTTATGTTTAACACTGGAGTGTTTAATTTTATTTTTTTGGGATGCATGTATCCTAACCTTATTGTGAGCCTATATAAGGCCATGTATTGTTATTTTTTCGTTAAGTTGAATGATAAGAGAAAATTGAAACCCTAATCCTCCTTTTGAGATTTCCCTCCTCCTCCTTTCCAAAGAATTCGGCCATAGCCCTCTCTCCCCTATCCAAGCCGCCGACCCTCATTCCTCACCTCTCTCATGTGCTCAGCCACCCCTCCTAGTCGCCACCCTCTTGCCTCCTCCTCTCTAATCCTAGTAGCCCCTTCACAACCCTAACTCGACCGGCCACCACTAGCCATACCCGACCATCCTCCACCATACCAAAACCCGACCACCCTCCTCCTTGCAACACCAACCAGCACTCAAAAATCCTTGGGTAGATCTCAGCCAAGGCATGGAGTGAAGAAGGAGGACGAGTTTGCTCTCCATCCGGCGTGACTCAGGCAGAGCCGTTGAAGAGCGATCCAAGTTAGTGAATCAGAATCATCCAATCTGATTGGGTTACGGAACTTTTCTACTTTTGTGTGATTTCCATCTAGATTTTCATTATGGTGGATTAATTTAGTGTTATCTTTTAAGTGTTGGATTATCGTGGTTTTCTTCGATTGATTTTGTTGTTCATCTTTATTTTATTTAAGTCCGAGATGTTTGGCAAACCTTTGTTTTCTTTTTCTTGAGAGAGATCTACCATTTCCGAAACGTAAATTTTGGTAGATCTCTTTTAGCGCAACCTTCGCTTGATCGGACTGGGTGGGTCCTTTTAGCCGGTAAGAATATTGGCATATAGCCTTTATTCGATCCTAATCAGTTTTGCTACTCGTACGTTAGTATCTAATTGATATAATTGCATAGCGTGTGTGTGTAACATCCCATTTCCGGCTAGACCCCTAGGAGTCGGTTGGTTGTGGTAGAACCCTGGGGAGCCCAGAAATCGAAATAAAGCGACCAAGAATTCGGGTCACGGGTTGGTCACGCCCGTGACCGACCCGTCACGCCCGTGACCCGGGGGCGTGACTCCTTCGACGATCGTCGATTTCACTTAGACGATCGTCGGGCGCGGAATTTGCCTCATGGCCTGTCACGCACGTGACCCGCAATGTCACGCCCGTGACATAGGGCGTGACCACCTTCGACGATCGTCGATTTCAGTTCGACGGTCGTCGGCCAGGAATTGGCCACACGAGCATGTCACGCCCGTGACCCACAATGTCACTTCCGTGACATAGGGCGTGACCACGTTCGACGATCGTCGATTTCAGTTCGACGGTCGTCGACCCAGAATTAGTCACCAGGCATGTCACGCCCGTAACCCTCAATGTCACGCCCGTGACATAGGGCGTGACCACGCTTGACGATCGTCGATCCCAATTCGATGATCGTCGACCCAGAATTTGGCCACACGGGCCAGTCACGCCCGTGACCCGGGTGTCACGCCCGTGACCACCCTTCGACGATCGTCGATCTCAGTTCGACGATCGTCGAACCCAGAATTGGCTAACCGGGCCTGTCACGCCCGTGACCTATGTGTCACGCCCGTGACCAAGACCGAAACGACAGCCAGACTGGAAATTTCCGTAACCGACGCCATAATAAATTCTAATTATGGGAATGAAAACCAAGGGTATTTATGGGCCGTTTCCTACTTTAATTATTTAAATAATTAAGGAAATGTTGGTCCAATAGGAAATCGCCACCTGGTGAGCACCTCTTCATCTCCAGCGTTTCAACTGCCATTCGTCATAACCGAAACGTCATTTAAGGGAATTATTTATGGCCGCGGACGTTTCATCCTTTCCCCTCCCCACTTGCTGATCTATAAAAGACTCCTAAGAGCTAGAGGAAAAGGTTACACTCTCCCTCAAACTGTTTCAGATTTTCCCCCTTACTGTTGAAGAACTTCCGGCGACGCCACCACCGCGCCAATGGCTTCCCGACGCTCTGCACGCCTTCAGCCCGCGAACAAGGTCCTCCCCTCCTCTTCTTCTGCGGATAGATCTTAGAAATCGTTAGGAGAGATATCGGGCTCAAAAGAGCCAGATCGAGTGAGCGTATTCGTGGTTTTCCGAAAATTTCATGGTGGCGGGTTCGCCGGAATAGCCTCTCGGCGGCCGTGCCCGCCGCCCGACGATAGCCCTCACCTCAACAGAGGTGGTGGTGGTGTAGCCGGCCAGCGAGATGGCTGGATGGCCGGGAAATAACTTGGAAAAAGCTACAGGAAATTAGGTTTCAGGGCTCTGTTTCGGGCTGTAGAAGAAGATGAACATTGCCATTTAATTAGATTTTATTTGTGAAGCAATTTCTGAATGAAAATATCTGTCACTTTAAATAATTTGGGAAAAATATCTAGAGGCTCCTACAGGAAAGTGGTCAACATAGAAAATGTAGCCTTGAAGTCTAGTTTAATTTAAAATTGATTTCACTCGATTTAGAATCCTGATTAGACCATAGCACCCTTTTTAGTGAGGTCTATCCAGAGGGCCGTCTTGACCTTAGAAAAATTCCCCACTCTAAACCAGTCATCAAAATGACTTGAAATTTGGGGTGTGGCCTAATCTTACCTATTTCTAGGTGTTATCCAAAAATTAGAATTTTTGGGAAATATTTTTCTATAGTTTTGAGAAAAATTCAATAATCTCAGTTTAATTTAATTAGATGGTTTAAATAATTTCAAACCCTCCCAAATTTTGGTGAGTGGTCCCTGGGTTCACCATAAGGTCTGTAAAATTTTTCATCTCATTTGGAGATGGTTTGGATTAGAAATGATCAACCCTAAGTTTTGCCCTAATAAGGGGTCTTAGGTTAAAAGTGCACTTTTGAGATTTAAGTTGTCAGATCACCTCAAAGAGGCTGAGATTTTACCACTGGCTAGTAATATTCTCTAGCACCCCCCTCATAGAGTTTGAGGTGGATCGGGGTAAGTTGCCCTAAGAACCAAGGCCAAACCCTAAGGATGGATCTTGGTGGTTTGTGAAGGTCATGTGGTCAAATGACCTTGGATTGACCCGAATTGGGTGAAGAGAACCATAGGACCAATATAGTTCTCTGGATGAAATCTTAGTAGATTTGGAGACCGTTGGGATACCTAAAAATCTAACCCTAGTTTAGGGTGCAAAACTTGTAGAGATGAAATGACACTAAATCACATTGAAAAGTGTTGAGATTTGGGTAGAGTGAATTATAGGGATGGTACAAGCTCTGGATATTTTACTATGAATTTTAAGATTATTATTTGGGTACTTCATTAACGATTTAGTAGCTTGTATGATTCGCTTAGAAAATTTATTATGGAACACACACTTCCTGGAATTGATGAAATTTAGACAGAGAAAGTTTATGATGGTTTTAAAAGCTCTGTGAATTTTTTGGGATTTTTGAAAGTTTAATCTAGGGGGCTTGCTTCATTAAGTATTTTACCTTATTTTGATTAAATCTTAGTGGTGTTAGCAAGCTAGTAAAATTATGATCCTTTGCACAAAGATCCTTTTTATACCATACTACTGATTAGTAATTTTCCTATAATTTTCCGATGAGTAATTTCAGTACTTCCTTCATTACATAGAATTAACGTGATTATACTGGATAAATTATTTAGAGGCTGAATACTTTCTGTAAAATTTGGAAATTTGTATTTGAGGTTATCTTGCTGTTATGTAATGATCATGAATTTTGAGTAGCCATTACTTAGGAGGATCATGTAGTTCATGTTTAAAATGACCCATGGCCCGTCCTTTGGGAAAATTAAATAAATATCAGATTAATTAGGAAAATTATAAGTTTCTGGATTTAGACAAATTATGATATGGTAGACCTCCAGTAAATATTATAGGAGAATTGGAAGATAATTTGGTGTACCTCTCCTTGTGTACCTCATATAGCTTAGGATGGTCTGCATTATATAGTAAAACACGGAATTCTGATAATTGATGGTTGGTAGGGCAAGCTAAGATGAGTCCATCATTGGAAGTCAGGACAAGTAGAGTGTGAGACTGGTCAAGGATAAGGGAGTATGGGAACGACGAAAGATCGTCCATCCCGGGAAGAAGAGGAAGAGTCTTAATACTCTAGGGTTAGAACTAAAGTAACTAAAAGAGGATCGGGTTAAGGGAGATCAACCAATAATAATAAGTGCCTTGCGAAAGGGAACTTCGGGCCGTAATGTCGCCGCCTTGGTTCCTAGTGCCCCTTGAGAGCCCTTCACAGGGTATACCGGGGGCCAGTCCTGGGCTAACGTAAACCATAGGAATAATGAATTAAAAGAGCAACTAGTATAACTAGGGTTGCACATTTACACTCCCCGATAGCTAGGAAAGTAGAATTATAGGATTGGTTACCATTCAGACAGTAGCTCTGAAGGTAGATGCACGGACAACTGTCCGGGGGGCCGAGGGGCTCGAGGGTTGGAGTACAGAATAAAGGTGGTGGGTCTTCGGTATCTGATTGTCGTTCACACTGACATCGGTACGCTGACTCGACGGTGTGGGACACTTAGCCAAAGAAAGTCTGGTGGGTACAGCCAGCACTAGTATGCGGATACTCTAGGTTGTGTTCTTCTAGGGGCGTACGGAAGGGCTAGGCCTGGTAGTGTGGATGCCCGCCTAGGAGTGGGGGGCCCGACCCACTGTCCCGTTTGCCACTACGGAGGTTCCTGGGAGTGAAGCTAGCTGCCTCCGAACAGGGGGAACTAAAGGTCTGTGCGCATAGAGTCGTGTGCGTGTGTTGCACTTGCATGAATCATGGCATAGCATATCACTACACTCATAATTGCATACAACCGACACCCCAACGTATAAATCGGTATGGGACTTTTTATACGATGGGAGCCTTGCAGAAGATCCCTTAACTTATAAGTTGTATGGGCATTCATATAAGTTAAGGTTACATACTTATTTACTTGTTTGTTTACTTACTGTTCTCTAGCTGCCTTTTTATACAATTTGCTACTTTTAATTGCTCTACCTATTACACAATTTACACTGTTCACCTTTATAACTTGCTAGTTAGGTCCACCGTCACCTGCTTGATTATTCTCCACTTTTGTAGCTTCCCTTTCCTCCTCTCCGCCGGTGCTTAGGAGCCGTGGTGGGAGGGGTAGGTGATGATAGGGCTTAGTTTTTATGACTAATGGTTTTCGAACCAAACATTACAGGAGCTCCGGATGGGGAGACAGGGACCCAGCACCAGCGGAGTACGGTGCGCATGGAGGTGGGGGACAGTCTAGCACGGGGCACCTGCGACCAGCTCCGTGAGGATTAGTATTTTCTTAGCTTCCGCGATGAGTGACTTGTAGTGAGGACTCTGATGTACTAGGCTCGAGCCCATTTATCTATTTTCTATTATTATCTATTGATGGACTGGTTATGATTTCACTTTTATTTACATGTTTCTGTGGACTTGTTTACATTTTTGTTATAAATGCTTCTCTCTCTTGTGATCGAAAAGGGCGCAGAATTGGCGTTTTGTAGTAGTGGTTGCCTCCCTTGAGTCGATGCCACCGCCAAAGCGGCAATTCTGGGCTAAGACCCCGGTGGTTGAAAAAAAAGGGGGGGGGGTCTTACAAGTGGTATCAGAGGGAGGTTCGATCGAAAGAGAAGTAGTCCACAAAAACCTTGGGCCACCCCCGTACGAGCTTAGTTTGCGGACAAACTAGCAGCGGAAGCAGTGGTGTGCCCATGAGGGAAATCACATATGAAAGTCCATCCTAACTCTTCTAAATTCCATTCATTCGCTCTCTAACAAATGGAATTTTACTTGTAGCCTGCGACGAAACCTACATCGCAGTAGGGGACACCTCAGGCTCCGAATGTGGTCCCGACTCCGCCAGCACCAGTTCCGTTCCAGCAGACGGAGATGGGGCAAACACTGACGGCCATCTGGAGGCCTTCAGAGCCCAGCAAGCCCCGGCCCCACAGCAAAACCCCGGGGCCAATTGGATGACTGTCTTCCGGGACTTTCCCCCTCCATCCTACCAGGGGACGGAGTCTGCAGTACGTACGGAGGAGTGGTTGGACACTATTTACGAGATGCTGGCAGGGATTCGATGCCCCACGGAGGAGGCAGTCGCTTTGGCAGTCTCCTGCTTAGAGTCACATGGAAGAGATGAGTGGAAATCTCAGCTGGACACCACCTTTGGACAGTGTGACTGTGCTATTTTACTTGGGAGGAGTTCAGAGCAGTGCTCTTGGGACATTTTGTACCTCAGTCGACGAGAGATGACCTGGAGGATAGGTTCCTGCGGTTGAGGCAGGGGAACAGGACTGTGGTGGAGTACTATCAGGAGTTCACTCACCTGGCCCGTTATGCGGACGCTTACCAGTTAGACGATGCTGGCTATGCCCGGAGGTTTTATAAGGGGCTGCAAGATGACATGAGGCAGGCCCTCCTTTTCATCTCAGAGGGGAGTCTGGCCAGGATTCTGGAGATGGCTAAGAAGAGGGAGGCGGATCAGCTTACAGTGAGGAGCCGGAAGAGACCGGCTGATGATGATACAGTGATTGGAGGACGTAGAGACCGTCCTCGAGGCCAGGTTATTGGAGAGAGAAGGAACGGGGATCAGCCTCGTCAAGAGTTTGGGAGGAGCAAGGGTCAGGGGGTATTGGCTCCCCAGCCTATACAGATGCTGGAAATGCCAAGGGCGTAGAGCAGCCACCGGTATGCTATCAGTGCAACCAGCGGGGCATATCAAGAGGAACTGCCCTGTGAGGCGAGCACCCCCACCAGCACATCAGGGCGCTCCACCTCCCCGACAGTTTGGCGGACGAGGACAGGACCGAGGACGAGGATTTCAGGATCGTCTGGCCGCAGGCCAGAGAGGGAGCAGGTGTATGCTCTAGACCTGACACAGCCCCGGAACCCGGAGCAGGTTATCACAGGTATATGAGTAGTACTTGTAAATTTTTCTCATATAAACTACTATTTTAAACACATAAACCTGGCTAGAAATTAAGAGAAGATAAACTACAATAAGAATACTAAGACATTTAATTACCCCAGGCATAGTCTTCGTGAGCGGCAAGCCCGCTCACACCCTCTTCGACACTGGTGCGTCGCAATCATTCGTGTCGGAGGATTTCGTGAAAGGACTGGCAGGAGTGGAGCCATTCACGGGAAGATGATGAGGGTGCGCCTACCCGATGGATCAGAGATATTGACCTCTGCTCATTGTAATATGGAAGCGAGGATCGGCGGGAAGGCGTTTGAGGCACCAGCGACGGTTCTGAAGATGCCAGATTTACGATCTGATTCTGGGCATGACTTGGCTGTATTGGAACCATGCCCAGATCGATTGCGTGGCGAAGAGGATCACCGTGAGGCACGACGACTCCTTCATTGTTATCGAAGGTATTATACCAGTACCCCGTACCTTACTATCGTCTGTGCAGGCCGTTAAGGCCCACCTGCAAGGGGAAGAAGTTTATCAGGTCCTCTTTGAGGCAGTCGTAGCCAAGGACTCCATTGCAGATATTCCAGTAGTGCGGGACTTTGCCGACGTGTTTCCAGAGAAGCTACCAGGGTTACCCCCGCACCGAGAGAAGGACTTTCAGATTCAGCTCGTACCAGGGGCTAAGCCGGTATCAGCTCCCTATCGAATGGCCCCAAAGGAGTTGGTGGAATTCCAAGCCAGCTTCAGGAGTTAGTGGAGGCCGGGTTCGTTCGGCCTAGCTCTTCACCATGGGGAGCTCCGGTGTTGTTCGTTAAGAAGAAGGACGGGCCTTCGAACTGTGCATAGATTACCGGGCTCTGAACAGGTTGATGGTCGGAACACGTATCCCTTACCAATTACAGACTAGACGCTTTGACCAGCTGGAGGGAGCCCATTGGTTCTCAAAGCTGGATCTGAGGTCAGGATACTACCAGCTTCGCATTCGGGAGGAGGACATCCCGAAGACGGCCTTCAGCAGCAGATAGCTTGTACGAGTTTACGTGATGCCGTTCGGGCTCACAATGCACCCTCCGCATTCATGACTTTGATGAATCGGGTGTTGAGGAGTATCTGGATGTTTCACCATTTATTCATCGACGACATCCTCATCTATTCAAGGACGGAGGAGGAGCACGCGAGACATCTAGCCTTGACCTTGGAGAAGCTGCGTGAGCACGAGATGTATGCCAAGTACAGCAAGTGCCAGTTCTGGCTAAAGGAGGTGGCCTTTCTGGGCCATGTCATCAGTGGAGCAGGTCTGGCAGTGGATCGGCAAAGATCCAGGCAGTACGGGATTGGCCATCGCTAAAGTCGGCCACGGATGTTCGAAGTTTCTTGGGACTTGCCGGTTACTACCGGAAGTTCGTCGAGGGGTTCTCTCAGATTGCCCTCCCTTTTACGTCTCTGACGAAGAAGGAGTCCCCTTTTATCTGGACGCCTCGATGCGAATCTGCCTTCCAGGAGCTAAAGGATCGTCTCACCTCGGCTCCCATCCTTGCTCTTCCATCAGGGAAGGAGGGATTCCAGGTGTATACAGATGCTTCTATCAGGGGATGGGTGCCGTCCTGATGCAGAATGGGCACGTAATAGCCTATGCCTCCCGTCAGTTGAAGCAGCACGAGCAGAACTACCCCCGTGCACGATTTGGAGATGGGGGGCAGTCATTTTTGCTCTTAAGATCTGGCGACACTATCTCTACGAGTTACATTGTGATATCTCTTCTCCGACCACAAGAATCTGAAGTACGTCGACACCCAGAAGGAGTTAAACATCAGACAGAGACGCTGGGTGGAGTTTCTGTCGGACTACCAGTATACCATGCACTACCATCCGGGGAAGGCGAACGTGGTCGCAGATGCTCTGAGCCGGAGAGCGAGTACGACAGGAGTAGGCCCGCAGCTGATGGCCTTGGAGTTGATTAGATCATTCGAGGAGATGCAGATTTCGCTAGTGTCTGAGATGACCGGAGCTGTACATGGAGTACCTGGGGTCGATGGCTACTACTGATGACATTCGAGACCGCATCAGAGATGGTAGATGCTGGATGAGAGAGCTGAGCCGATATTCCGAGCTTGGAGGAAGGCACGACGGGAGATTACTCTTTGAGGGATGGGCTCCTGTGTTTGGCAGAGTCTACATACCAGCAGGAGGACGGATCCGGGAGGATATTTTGACGGAAGCTCATTGCAGCCGATATTCGGTACACCGGGATCACCAAGATGGTAAAGGATTTAAAGAGGACGATGTACTGCCGGGTATGAAGAAAGATATTACGTATTTTGTGACGCATTGCGAGGCCTGCCAGCTCGTGAAGGCGGAGTGTAGGAACCCGGCAGGTTGACTGCAGCCGCTTCGGTGCCGGAGTGGAAGTTTGAGGATATAGCCATGGACTTCATACATGGGCTACCTCGATCCCGTGCGGGGAATGACTCGATCTGGGTGATAGTGGACAGGCTAACAAAGGTGGCCAGATTCATTCCAGTGGCAAAGGGCCACAGTCAGTGTATTAGTACGAAGGTTCATGAGCAGTTTGTGCGTTATCATGGGGTGCCCAAAACTATCGTTTCGGATCGGGGATGGGCGTTTACATCCAGGGAATGGAGGTCAGTCCAGGCCCATCTGGGTTCTCGGTTGACATTCAGCACAACTTTTCACCCTCAGACCGACGGCACAGACAGAGCGCACCAAACCGTACACTGGAGGATCTGTTGCGACTATGTATTTTGGACCGTGGCGAGCCTGGGAGAGATTGCTGCCACTGGTCGAGTTTTCGTACAACAACGCTCATCAGTCCAGCATAGGCATGGCTCCATATGAAGCGTTGTACGGAAGGAGGAGGTGCAGAACCCCACTATCATGGGTTCAGGATGAGGATCCGCAGGCACTAGGCTCGGATTTTGGGAGATACAGATGCTCAATTTAGATTGATCCGAGACAGGATGTTGGAAGCCCAGAGCAGACAGGCGAAATACTACGATGCGAGGCATCGCCAAGTAGAGTTCCAGGTAGGAGACCGGGTTTCCTTGAAGATACGGCCGATGCACGGAGTCTCGCGGGTTTGCGGGCGGAAGAAGCTCAGTCCGAGATATATGGGCCCATAGGATCCTGGAGCGGATCGGCCCTTAGCCTATAGACTGGAGCTACCGCCGGAGTTAGCGGGATTGCATGACGTCTTCCAATCTCCTCACTTCGGAGGGCTCTGCTACGCCCTGAGCAGCTGATTCCTCGGCAGATGGCCCGGTGGCCTCGGATCGGTCAGTCTCAACTTGGAGCCTATCAGGATTGACGATACAGCAGTGCGTGTCTTGCGACGGAAGAAGGTTCCGTTGTCAAGGTTCTGTGGAACAATCATGGGCAGGAGGAGCATACATGGGAGCCACCGGACTTGATGCGGCAAAAATACCCGGAACTTTTTCGTCAGGTATACCTCACAACCCCTCTGGACAATCAATTTGCCTTCCTGTTTTAAACCAATGGGACTGAAATTTCAAGAATAGGGGCTAATCTTTTGTTTATTGGGGTGTATATACCTAGTTAAGTGGGCGAATTAATCTTAGACTTGAAACCGCATAAAGCAAACAAACGTAGAGATGTAATTTCTTTAATTCTCATGGGATGTTACAAGCTTCTTTTCCCGATTAGAGTCCCGTGGGCTTAACCTTGATTTCGGGGACGAAATCTTTGTTTTGTTTATTGGATTTGTAACATCCCATTTCCGGCTAGACCCCTAGGAGCGGTTGGTTGTGGTAGAACCCTGGGGGAGCCCAGAAATCGAAATAAAGCGACCAAGAATTCGGGTCACGGGTTGGTCACGCCGTGACCGACCACGCCTGCCCGTGACCGAACCCTCACGCCCGTGACCTGGGGCGTGACTCCTTCGAACGATCGTCGATTCACTTAGACGATCGTCGGGCGCGGAATTTGCCTCATGGCCTGTCACGCCCGTGAACCCGCAATGTCACGCCCGTGAAATAGGGGGTGACCACCTTCGACGATCGTCGATTTCAGTTCGACGGTCGTCGGCAGGAATTGGCCACCGAGCATGTCACGGCCCGTGACCCACAATGTCACGCCCGTGACATAGGGCGTTGACCACGTTCGACGATCGTCGATTTCAGTTTAGACGGCGTCAACCCAGAATTAGTCACCAGGCATGTCACGCCCGTGACCCTCAATGTCACGCCCGTGACATAGGGCGTGACCACGGCTTGACGATCGTCGATCCAATTCGATGATCGTCGACCCAGAATTTGGCCCCACGGGCCAGTCACCCGTGACCCGGGTGTCACGCCCGTGACCCCCTTCGACGATCGTCGATCTCAGTCGACGATCGTCGAACCCAGAATTGGCTAACGGGCCTGTCACGCCCGTGACCTATGTGTCACGCCCGTGACAAGGCCGAAACGACAGCCTGACTGGAAATTTCCGTAACCGACGCCATAATAATTCTGATTATGGGAATGAAAACCAAGGTATTTATGGGCCGTTCTACTTTAATTATTTAAATAATTAAGGAAATGTTGGTCCAATAGGAAATCGCCACCTGGCGAGCACCTCTTCATCTCCAGCATTTCAACTGCCATTCGTCATAACCGAAACGTCATTAAGGGAATTATTTATGGCCGCGGCATTTTCATCCTTTCCCCTCCCCACTTGCTGATCTATAAAAGACTCCTAAGAGCAAGAGGAAAAGGTTACACTCTCCCTCAAACTGTTTCAGATTTCCCCCTGTGCTGTTGAAGAACTTCCGGCGACGCCACCACCGCGCCAATGGCTTCCCGACGCTCTGCACGTCTTCAGCCCGCGAAAAGTCCCCCCATCCCTCTTCTTCTGCGGATAGATCTAGAAATCGTTAGGAGAGATATCGGGCTCAAAAGAGCCAGAATCGGGTGAGCGTATTCGTGGTTTTCCGAAAATTTCATGGTGGCGGGTTCGCGGGAAACCGCCTCTCGGCGTGGCCGTGCCGCGCCCGACGATAGCCCTCACCTCAACAGAGGTGGTGGTGGTGGTGGCCGGCCAGGGAGATGCTGGATGGCCGGAAATAGCTTGGAAAAGCTACAGGAAATTAGGTTTTCAGAGCTCTGTTTCGGCGTAGAAGAAGATGAACAATGCCATTTAATTAGATTTTATTTGTGAAGCAATTTCTGAATGAAAATATCTGTCACTTTAAATAATTGGGGAAAAATACTAGAGGCTCATACAGGAAAAAGTGTGTCAACATAGAAAATGTAGCCCTAAGTCTAGTTTAATTTAAAATTGATTCACTCGATTTAAAATCCTGATTAGACCATAGCACCCTTTTGGTGAGGTCTATCCAGAGGCCGTCTTGACCTTAGAAAAATTCCCCACTCTAAACCAGTCATCAAATGACTTGAAATTTTGGGTGTGGCCTAATCTTACCTATATCTAGGTGCTATCCAAAAATGAGATTTGTGGAAATATTTTTCTATAGTTTTGAAAAAATTCAATAATCCTAGTTTAATTTAATTAGATGTTAAATAATTCCAAACCCTCCAAATTTGGTGAGTGGTCCCTGGGTTCACCATAAGGTTCTGTATAATTTTCATCTCATTTGGAGATGTTTGGATTAGAAATGATCAACCCTATGTTTGCCCTAATAGGGGTCTTAGGTTAAAAGTGCACTTTTGAGATTTAAGTG
The DNA here is from genome assembly GCA_039513925.1 of Platanthera zijinensis. Classification (NCBI taxonomy): domain Eukaryota; kingdom Viridiplantae; phylum Streptophyta; class Magnoliopsida; order Asparagales; family Orchidaceae; genus Platanthera; species Platanthera zijinensis. The sequence continues at coordinate 58,384,235 of CM077087.1, read as the reverse complement.
GTCAGATCACTCAACAGAGGCTGAGATTTTTACCACTGGCTAGTAATATTCTCTAGCACCCCCCTCATAGAGTTTGAGGTGGATCGGGTAAGTTTGCCCTAAGAACCAAGGCCAAACCCTAAGGATGGATCTTGGTGGTTTGTGAAGGTCATGTGGTCAATGACCTGGATTGACCCGAAATTGGGTGAAGAGAACCATAGGACCAATATAGTTCTCTGGATGAAATCTTAGTAGATTTGGAGACCGTTGGGATACCTAAAAATCTAACCCTAGTTTAGGGTGCAAAATTATAGAGATAGGAAATGACACTAAATCACATTGAAAAGTGTTGAGATTTGGGTAGAGTAGATTATAGGGATGGTACAAGCTCTGGATATTTTACTATGAATTTTAAGATTATTATTTTGGGTACTTCATTAACGATTTAGTAGCTTGTATGATTTGCTTAGAAAATTTATTATGGAACAACACACTTCCTGGAAATTGATGAAATTTTAGACAGAGAACGTTTATTATGGTTTTAAATCTCTGTGAATTTTTATGGGATTTTTGGAAGTTAATTCTAGGCTTGCTTCATTAAGTATGTTTTACCTTGATTATTTGATTAAATCTTTAGTGGTGTTTAGCAAGCTAGTAAAATTATGATCCTTGCACAAAGATCCTTTTTATACCATACTACTGATTAGTAATTTTCCTAAATTTTCCGATGGTAATTTCAGTACTTCCTTCATTACATAGAATTAACGTGATTATACTGGATAAATTATTTAGAGGCTGAATACTTTCTGTAAAATTCTGGAAATTTGTATTGAGATTATCTTGCTGTTATGTAATGATCATGATTTTTTGCCATTACTTAGGAGGATCATGTAGTTCATGTTTAAAATGACCCATGGCCCGTCCTTTGGGAAAATTAAATAAATATCAGATTAATTAGGAAAATTATAAGTTTCTGGATTTAGACAACTTATGATATGGTAGACCTCCAGTAAATATTATAGGGATTTGGAGATAATTTGGTGTACCTCTCCCTGTGTACCTCATATAGCTTAGGATGGTTGCATATAGTAAAACCACGGAATTCTGATAATTGATGGTTAGTAGGCAGCTAAGATTGAGTCCATCATTGGAAGGCAGGACAAGTAGAGTGTGAGACTGTCAAGGATATAAGGAGTATGGGAACGACGAAAGATCGTCAATCCCGGGAAGAAGAGGAAGAGTCTTAATACTCTAAGGGTTAGAACTAAAGTAACTAAAAGAGGATCGGGTTAAGTAGATCAACCAATAATAATAAGTGCCTTGCGAAAGGGAACTTCTCGGCCGTATGCCGCCGTCTTGGTTCCTAGTACCCCTTGAGAGCCTTCACGGGGTATACCGGGGGCAGTCCTGGCTAACGTAAACCATAGGAATATGAATTAAAAGAGCAACTAGTATAACTAGGTTGCACGTTTACACTCCCTGATAGCTAGGAAAGTAGAATTATAGGATTGGTACCATTCAGACAGTAGCTACTGAGGTAGACGACACTGGACAGACTGTCCGGGGGCCGAGGGCTCGAGGGTTGGAGTACAGAATAAAGGTGGTGGGTCTTCGGTATCTGATTGTCGTTCACACCGACATCGGTACGCTGACTCGACGGTGTGGGACACTAGCCAAAGAAAGTCTGGTGGGTACAGCAAAGCAGTAGTACGCGGATACTCTAGGTTGTGTTCTCTAGGGGCGTAACGAAAGGGCTAGGCTTGGTAGTGTGGATGCCCGTCCTAGGAGTGGGGGGCCCGACCCACTGTCTCCGTTAGCACTACGGAGGTTCCTGGGAGTGATGCTAGCTGCCCGAACAGGGGAATAAAGGTCTGTGCGCATAGAGTCGTGTGTGCGTGTGTTGCAATGTGCATGAATCATGGCATAGCATATCACTACACTCATAATTGCATACAACCGAACCCCAAGTATAAATCGGTATGGGACTTTTTATCGATGGGAGCCTTGCCAGAAGATCCTTAACTTATAAGTTTGTATGGGCATTCTATAGTTAAGGTTACATACTTATTTACTTGTTTGTTTACTTACTGTTCTCTAGCTGCCTTTTTATACAATTTGCTACTTATTAATTGCTCTACCTATTACAATATTTACACTGTTCACCTGTTTAGAACTTGCTAGTTAGGTCTACGTCACCTGCTTGATTATACTCCACTTTTTGTAGCTTCCCTTTCCTCCTCTCCGCCCGGTGCTTAGGAGCCGTTATGGGAGGGGTAGGGGATGATAGGGCTTAGTCTTTATGACTAATGTGTTTTCGAACCAAAACATACAGGAGCTCCGGATGGGAGACAGGGACAAGCACCAGTGGAGTACGGTTGGCATGGAGGTGGGACAGTCTAGCACCGGTGCACCTGCGACCAGCTCCGTGAGTGATAGTTTTCTTAGCTTCCGCAATGAGGACTTGTAGTGAGGACTCTGATGTACTGGGCTCGAGCCCATTTATCTATTTTCTATTATTATATCTATGATGGACTGTTATGATTTCACTTTTATTTACATGTTTCTGTGGACTTGTTTACATTTTTGTATAAATGCTTCTCTCTCTTGTGATCGAAAAGGGCCGACAGAATTGGCATTTGTAGTGGTTGCCTTCCCGTGAGTCGGTGCCACGCAAAGCGGCAATTCTGGGCTAAGACACCGGTGGTTGAAAAGAAAAAAAAAAAAGGGGGTCTTACAGTGTGCTACATTGAAAATTTTGTGCGAGTGTAGAATTTGATCATAGAGAGGCAATCATGTTTAGTCTGTTGTCTTTACGGTGTCAAGTGTGGCCCTGCCATCAATTTAATATCAGAGGGAGGTTCACGTAAATTAACTAATGGCACCCTCCCCCTTTTGCTGAGTGCGCGGCACGCACTTGCACGTTCCATTGCACAAAATATTTAAACGAATTTTAAATTTTGGACTGCAATAGCGGTCTAAAAACTTTAATTTCTACAGAAAAATTATAAATTTTTTGTTAATAATCTCCTATTTTTTTGCTTCAAGAAAATTAAAAATATATATTTAAATACCTTAGCACTAGGCGGGAACAATTCTGTCTTCCAATATTTTAGTGGGTCAGTAGCACTAATCCATTGCATGCACACTAAATTAGGTACGGAGTATTCCCATCTTCCTCATCCCATATGGCGGACATACAAGATACAGGTCACGGTCCCATAGCGATTGATGAAACTCCTCCAGGAGTTCATATTAGTTGACTATGTTAGGGAGACGCTGCACGATTGAGATTAAATCTCGCAGTTCCCCGTAATCAACCCCAACCAACGGCGTAAGGAAATAACAATCCTAACAACAATAATAATAATGAACATGTACCACGTGTACTGTATGAGTTTGACATTACTAGAGTTGTCCGGGTCAAAACCCCCATCGTACGATGATTGGGTGAACCCCAAATTTTCCAAGACTGGGTCATGGAAATAGAATGCTACTTTGAGTGGCACAATTTTACTGACGTGGATAAGGTGTGAGTGGCTAGGATGAAGCTGTTAGGTAGAGCCAAGATATTTGGTTCAATGAGGAACGATGCCCGGGTGCCGTGAATGGCGAACTACCCATTGGTTGGGCAGGCATGAAGGCATGCTAACAGACTAGTACGTCCCTGCGTAACATCGAACACAGATGTTTGATGCTTTGGCTACCCTTAAGCAAGGGAATAGGTCGGTCTCTGATATATGAGTCTTCTTAAGGATATGATGGTTAGGTGCGATGTGAGGGAGATGTCAGAGATCACCCTCTCTAGGTTCTGTAAAGGGTTAAACCCCGACATTCAGGGTAAACTACTGCAATATGGTCACACTGACCTAAACACCACCTTCAATGCTGCATTAGATATTGAGAAGCACTGACAACCCAAAAAAGACCCCAAAGGACTCAAAATGATTTTTTGGGTACAGGTAATTTTACACGGCCTGGGACACGGGCGTTGTCCCAGGCGTGTCGGGGGTACACGGCCTGGGACACGGGCGTGTCCCAGGGCGTGTTCAGGTTAGTCGACGATAGAATAGTCGACGATCTCGAGCCTGGGACCGATGGGCGACAGGCCTTCGACACGGGCGTGTCCCAGGGCGGTGTCCGAATTAAATTTCGAAATTGGCCTGTTCGAGTCAGAAAAGTACACGGCCTTGAACACGGCCGTGACACGGGCGTGTCAGGTGGGACACGGGCGTCCGATGCTGTGTTCCGACCCGTGTACTGGTTGCAGCTCGATGAGGCAGGATCGACACGGGCGTGTCTCAGGATGACACGGGCGTGTCAGTTCGACACGGGCGTGTCGATGCCCGTGTTGTTCAGTTCGGTCAAACCGCGTGTGCCGCTTTAGGGTACACGGCCTGTGACACGGGCGTGTCACAGGCCGTGTCAGCCAAAAAAATGGGTTTTTTGGGCAAATCGTGGCCGTTCAGATTCTCTCTTTGGATCCAAGGGCTCAGGTGAATCCTGGCTGGATTAATTCGTCAAGGGGTGATGAAGAAGGCATTCTTCTTTTGCTTAAGGAGAGAGGAGAAAGAAGAGGAGAAGAAGAAGAGGAGGAGAGCAAGCCACCGGCGGAGTTCCCGTGGTCCGATTCGTGATCCAAAGCCGGCGTTGTGAAGGCAAGGCTGCTGCGGTTCTTTCTCACCGGCTAGTTTTCGATGGCTCCGAAGAGATCGACAAGGGTAACGATCTCCCTCCTTGGACATGTGAAGTCCTTCTTTTCTGCATTGCATAGGGAAAACCCTTCCCGCGAGTGTGCGGTGGGTTGTGGTGTCCCTTGGGGTAGATATGTGAAGTCCCCCTTGTTAGAGGCCGGAATTGGAGTACGGCTCTAGGCATGCTGTGTGAAGCCCACTCTGGATGTAGTCTGGATGGTGATGCTTGTTTGCATATCGGAGAAGGCTCCGTGATTATGGCTTGTGATGCCTTATGCTACCTATTGCTTGGTGCGGCAGGAAGTACTGGACGATGTCCAGGAAATGAAGAGGGTTGGATGCAACTCTTGTGGTCGTGTGTTGCCACTTTGTGAGTGGTTGAGCCGTTGGGCTACAACTCGATGAAAAGGCAGATTGCCGAACATGAAAGGTGAAACCGACCCGCGCCTATAAATAGCCATGGATACTTCCGTATTCGAGGTGGCACGGCGACTTGAGCAACGGGGGGTGGCTGATCCGTACCTGCGTTAGGTCCGTCCGACTTGGAAGCCTGGTTATAGGTTTTGTTGGAGCGCCTAATGAGAGTCTTAGGCCCGCGCGCCGGAAAGACTAGAATGCTCAAATACCGTGTAGACGATGGTGTTGACCCTGGTATTCCGGTACACCAAGAATGTGCCCTGAGTGCACGGACTGTCGGGCCGTGTGGCCGATAGTTGTAATGGCTTGAATGTGCCTGCGCGCACATAGTTGCTATTTGAGGATGCCATGCTTTGCAGGGAAAGAATGCTCATGCCCCGAGAAAGGGGTAGGATTGTTATAATTGGGTCAGCTGAATGCTGACCGTTGCATTGTTTGCCATCGGTTGGGTGGATTGTTCCCGTGCAGGTGCTGGAGAGCCAAGTGGTAAGTGATGGGCTGAAGCCCTACTGCTGTTGTTGCTGCTGCTGCGGCTAGCCCTTGAAGGCTAAGCGAATGTTTTGGTTGTTCTCTTTTACTCATGTATGGCCGGCCTGCGCGCCGAGGTTTGTAAATCATGTTGTATGTAAAGAGGAACTGTAAGGCCTTAAGGCCAAACCTTTGTGTACATTCCGTGGTGATATATAAATGTGGTTTATATATTGGACATTCCTGTTTAGAGTTCTAATTTGTAACTTAAAGCTTCCGCTAGAATGCTCTGAGTTAGGATTCGTATGTTTGGTATTATCCTGTGACCTCACCGTCTGTTTGTGGCATATAGTGTGGGGCCCCGGCCGGACCTTCTACTATACGTCATTTAACGGATGGGTCGTTACATTTTGGTATCAGAGGGAGGTTTCGATCCTCCGACCTGTGGGTTATCAGCTTTTGTCGGTCTTCCTCTTTCGAATTCGTGGTCGAATTCTTTTGTGGGGTGGCGAGCACGTGTTTGTGCGACCTGCTGTAACGCTAATGAACTCTGGAATATCCACTAAGGAATGTACAAAATCTTGTTTGAGGAATCTGCGCGTTCCTCTTTGTGTTGTTTTGCTTGCATACGTTCGCTAATGTGTGTCTTATCCACCTATAGGTGACACGTAGTGGTGCTGGGTAGTCTGAGCCCCAGCGCTCTGATGAGAGTGCGGCACCAGCTGAGGTGCCAATACCTCCCCCATCTGCGGAAACTGTTCGCTTAGTTGCTGAGGCGCTATTTGCCATGATTCAGCCGACCGGGCAAGCGCAGCCGGCAGTAGTGCCAGTTCGTGTTGATGTAAGACCCGAGCCGGTTGAGGCTGTAGATCCACGAGCAGCTGACTGACAGTTGAAGCAATTCATGAGCTTCAGTCCTCCTACGTTTGCGGGAATGGGATACCCAACGCAGGCGGAAGATTGGTTATCGCGTGTCAAGAGGATAATGACAGCGATCAGGGCGGAGGAAACTCTAAAGGTCACCTTGGCCACCTTCATGCTTGAAGGAAAGGCGCGGTTGCGGTGGGACGAGGTTGAGGTACACCATTTGGCGGGAAGGCAATTAATACAAGTGTCGATTGAGGAGTTCTCTCGGATATTTCTGGCGAAACATGTCCCAGCGGCGCAACGCATTGCTATGGAAAATGAGTTCCAACGGTTAAAGCAAGGGAAGATAGTGTGGATATCTACTTGCATGAGTTTACCAGGTTGGGACGATATGCGGGTACAATCTTCGCGGATGACCAAAGGAAAACGAATCGGTTCTATGAAGGATTGCGGGATGAGTTGCGATTCCTGCTTTCAAGTTCAGTGAGCCAAGGGTTTCAGGCGTTGGTTGATACTGCGTGCGCGTTGGAGAAGGACATGAGGCGAGTGCAAGGGAACAAGGCTTGGTTGTGTCAAAACCAAAGTTTCAAGCACCTCGCCCGAACAAGTCGTTTTAACCAGAAGAAAGGGGCAAGAGGTCCAAGCCATCTGGGCAAGTGACTACGACCGTTGTGTCGGGAGCGACATCAAGGCCGGATTCTCGTACATGCTATAACTGTGGCCGGGTGGGGCATATTGCTCGTGACTGTCGGGTTGTGCAGCCCAAAGGGGAAAAGAAGACGGGTGCGTCGTATGCTGAGAAGGGCAAAGCGGTGGTTGATTCCTCTGCGTCTCAGGCGCAGCCCCGAATCTATCAACTTGGCCAACAGGAAGCGATTAAGCAAAGTGACGTCGTCACAGGTACGAGTTGAGTTAGCTTACTTGCTTATGTGCTATGGTTTTGGTTATGTTTAGCTTGTGCATGTGTGTGTGCTGCAGGCTTTGTCCTGATTCGGAATAATTTGGCGAGAGCCCTGTTTGATACGGGTGCTTCGCATTCTTTTCTGTCTGAGGATTTCGTATCTCGCATTGGGGTACCGAGTCATGTGACAGTGGATAGTACAAGGGTGCTGTTGCCGAATGGCTGTGTGATGCTTGCAGATAAGGCTTGCGATGTGGATGTGCAAATAGGAAGTCGGGATTTCGGTTTGAGTGTAGCTGTGCTACCGTTATCGGAGTTTGATGTGATCTTTGGTATGGACTGGCTCTCGGAGCAGCGTGCCTTTATTGATTGCAACTCCAAAGAGATTACACTGGGCCAGAATACCGGAACTGTGACGAAGTTCGCTGGTATGCGAGGAGTTGGCGGGACTCTGTTGTCTGCACTCCAAGTCGTCAATGCTGTTCGGAAGGGCGCGGAGTTATTCTTCACGCTAATTCAGGCTGTTGAGCCAAAGGCCAGTGTCGGTGAAGTACTAGTTGTGTCAGAGTTTGCCGACGTGTTTCCTAAAGATCTTCCTGGGTTACCACCCCAGCGGGAGATTGACTTCTCTATTGAGTTGGTGCCAGGTGCGAAACCTGTGGCCCGCTCTCCATATCGCATTGCGCCAAAAGAGATGGCTGAGTTGAAAGTCTAATTGCAAGAGTTGTTGGAGCAGGGATATATATGCCCAAGTATGTCACCTTGGAGCGCGCCTATTCTCTTTGTGAAAAAGAAAGACGGTAGCTTACGGTTGTGTATTGACTACCGCGAGTTGAATAAGCTGACGGAGAAAAACAAATATCCGATCCCACGGATTGATGACCTCTTTGATCAGCTGGCGGGATCAACGGTCTATTCCAAATTGGATTTGAAATCAGGATATTATCAGCTGCGGATTAGGGAAGGTGACATTCCCAAGACGGCGTTTGGAACACGCTACGGTCATTATGAGTTCACGGTAATGCCGTTTGGCCTATGTAATGCGCCTTCGGTATTTAAACTACCCGGTGAGAAAGAACCGCAGCAGCCTTGCCTTCACAACGCTGGCTTCGGATCACGAATCGGACCACGGGAACTCCGCCGGTGGCTTGCTCTCCTCCTCCTTCTTCTTCCTCCTCTCTCTTTCTCTCTTCCTTAAGCAAAATGAAGAATGCCTTCTTCATCACCCCTTGACGAATTTAATCCAGCCAGGATTCACCTGAGCCCTTGGATCCAAAGAGAGAATCTGAACGGCCACGATTTGCCCAAAAAACCCAATTTTTGGCTGACACGGCCTGTGACACGCCCATGTCACAGGCCGTGTACCCTTAAGCGGCACACGCGGTTTGAACCGACTGAACAACACGGGCATCGACATGCCCGTGTCGAACCTGACACGCCCGTGTCATCCTGAGACACGCCCGTGTCGATCCTGCCTCATCGAGCTGCAACCAGTACACGGGTCAGAACACGGCATCGGACACGCCCGTGTCCCACCTGACACGCCCGTGTTCACGGCCGTGTTCAAGGCCGTGTACTTTTCTGACTCGAATAGGCCAATTTCAAAATTTAATTCGGACACGCCCTGGGACACGCCCGTGTCGAAGGCCGTGTCCCAGGCTCGACGATCGTCGACTATCTATCGTCGACTAACCTGAACACGCCCTGGGACACGCCCGTGTCCCAGGCCGTGTACCCCCGACACGCCCTGGGACACCCCCGTGTCCCAGGCCGTGTAAATTTACCTGTACCTCAAAAATCATTTTGAGTCCTTTGGGGTCTTTTTGGGGTGTTACAACCCTCCCCCCTTAACAAAATTTCGTCCCGAAATTTGCACGGTAAGGAAACAAGAACCAGCAATGCTATAACTCTGTTATAACAAAAAGTACACGGTCTACAGTTTATACAAATAACTCGGGAAACTCAGCTCGCATGGTCTGCTCCCGCTCCCATGTTAGCTCTTCACGGCCACAATTGTCCCATCGGATCTTGACCATCCCGATCACTTTGTTCCGCAACTGTTTCTCGGCTCGATCCTCGATCTGAATGGGTCTAACCCTCGTCGTTAGCCCATACTCGACCGGTACCCGATCATTCTCCACTACTTGAGCTGGATCCTTCACCGCCTTACGAAGGACTGAGATGTGAAATACATCATGTAATCCACCCAAGTCTGCTGAAAGTGCTAGTCGATAAGCAGCTTCCCTAACTCGCTCCACCACCTCAAACGGACCAAGATACCTCGGACTTAGCTTTTTCAAACGCCGAATCCTGGACACGCCTTTGAAGGGTTTGATCTTCAAATATACCCAATCACCCACCGCGAACTCCACGTTCCGATGTTTGGCATTGTAGTACTTCGCTTGACGATCTTGGGCTATCAATAGCCTCTCCCGAATAGAGCGTATGAGCGAGGTAGCTTCTTCGACTTCCTTTTTCCCATTCAGCTTAGATTCGCCTGCTTCTGCCCAAGCTAACGGTGTACGGCATTTCCGACCATAACAAGGCCTCAAATAGTGCCATACCAATACTCGTTTGGTAGCTATTATTATAGGCAAATTCAACAAGAAATATATAATCTTCCCATCTCTTACCAAAGTCTAGGGCACACATGCGGAACATGTCCTCCATCGTCCTGTTGGTTCGTTCAGTCTGGCCATCCGTTTGGGGATGAAAGGCCGTACTAAACGCTAACTTTGTACCCAACATTTGATGAACGAGCCGCCAATCATTCGATGTGAACCGCCCATCACGGTCACTAACGATGCTCCGAGGAACACCGTGCAGTCGAACAACCTGCTCCACATAAAGCTTGGCCAAGGTTTCCACTGAATCATCTCTTCTATTTGGAAGGAAGTGCGCCACTTTCGTCAACCGGTCCACAATCACCCAGATTGAATCATGACCGCGTTGAGATCTCGGCAACCCGTGCACGAAATCCATCGAAATGTCATCGAACTTCCACTCCGGAATAGGTAACGACTTCAGGAAACCGCCAGGCTTCTGGCATTCTGCTTTCACCAACGCACAGGTATTGCATTCAGCCACATAACGTGCGACATCTTTCTTTAGTCCGGGCCACCAGAACAGCTTTTTCATATCTCTGTACATCTTTGTGCTCCCTGGGTGAACTGAGTACTTTGCAAAGTGAGCTTCGTACATCAACACTTCCCTCAATTTACCCACACTTGGGACGCACACTCGACCATTTCTTCTTAACAACCCGTTATCCCAAGAGAATTGGTCATCCGGCCCATCTTTAGCATAGCGCTGGAGACTTTCATCAAGCTCCGTTGCTCGCCGAACTCTGTCTGTAAGGTCATATTGCACCTCCGTCCAGTTCAAGCATGCATCGGTTGACGCACCCTTGTCAACACACGATATCTCCATTGCTTCCAATTCCTGGATCAAACGCTAATCATGCCTCTGTAACCAGCTTACCCGTACCGGAGTCTTCCGACTCAAAGCATCAGCGACCACATTTCCCTTCTCGGGAGTATAGTGAATCTCGAAGGTGTAGTCCCCGAGGAACTCCATCCATCTTCGTTGTCGCATATTCAGATCCTTCTGATCCAACAAATACTTTAGGCTTTTGTGATCCGTATAGATATCCACTTTAACGCCATATAGATAGTGCTGCCACAACTTGAGCGCAAAGATTACCGCCGCCAACTCCAAATCATGGACGGGGTAATTCCGCTCATGCACTTTCAACTAACGCGAGCCATAAGCAATCACTTTACCAAACTGCAGAAGAACGCAGCCTAAGCCGCTCCCAGAGGCATCACTATAGATCTCATACCCATCGGTACCACATGGCGATGTCAACACAGGCGCCGTGGTCAAACGACTCTTCAAGTCTTCAAAAGCTCGCGCGCACTCTGACGTCCAAATGAAGTTTTGATCTTTTCTCGTCAGCGTGGTCAGAGGTAAAGCAATCCGTGAGAAGTTTTCCACAAACCGTCTATAGTAGCCCGCAAGTCCCCACTGAAGACATCCGGTACACCAAGAATGTGCCCTGAGTGCACGGACTGTCGGGCCGTGTGGCCGATAGTTGTGATGGCTTGAATGTGCCTGCGCGCACATAGTTGCTATTTGAGGATGCCATGCTTTGCAGGGAAAGAATGCTCATGCTCCGAGAAAGGGGTAGGATTGTTATAATTGGGTCAGCTGAATGCTGACCGTTGCATTGTTTGCCACCGGTTGGGTGGATTGTTCTCGTGCAGGTGCTGGAGAGCCAAGTGGTAAGTGATGGGCTGAAGCCCTACTACTGTTGCTGCTGCTGCTGCGGCTAGCCCTTGAAGGCTAAGCGAATGTTTTGGTTGTTCTCTTTTACTCATGTATGGCCGGCCTGCGCGCCGAGGTTTGTAAATCATGTTGTATGTAAAGAGGAACTGTAAGGCCTTAAGGCCAAACCTTTGTGTACATTCCGTGGTGATATATAAATGTGGTTTATATATTGGACATTCCTGTTTAGAGTTCAAATTTGTAACTTAAAGCTTCCGCTAGAATGCTCTGAGTTAGGATTCGTATGGTTTGGTATTATCCTGTGACCTCACCATCTGTTTGTGGCATATAGTGTGGGGCCCCGGCCGAACCTTCTACTATACGTCATTTAACGGATGGGGTCGTTACAAGCACAACGTTCATAAGAATAAGACTCGCTCGTCTCAGAAGGGAAAGTCCATCTTAGGTCCACCTCCCACCTCCACCTATAAGGTTAAGGGTAAGTTCTGGTCCACTGACTCGAACTCCGTAGTTGTGAATGCTAGGAGTATTAGAAACCAAACGGGTGAGAGAGTTCTTGCAGGAAGGGTAAGCAAACCGAATGCTGACTATTTTGCTTGCGGGGTTCAGGGTCATTACGCTAGTGAGTGTCCTACCAAGCCTAAGCCCATATCCCTTTTAGATTCCACATGTGAGTCCGACGACCTTATATATGAGGAAGGATAAGATAGCGAGTCAGAAGGAGTACCGAGCGATATAGAGGATGATTCTCATATGATGGTCATGTGGTGTATTCTGGCTACTTCACTTGCTTTAGATGAATGGAATAGGACGAATATCTTTTCGTTAAATTTTAAGAGTGGAGAGAAGTGGTGTAAGTTGATCATAGACAGTGGTAGCTGTATGAACGTAATTTCTCAAAATGTGGTGACCCGAATGTCATTAGCTACTGAGTCACACCCTCACCTTTATAAAGAGGCATGGGTAAATAGAACATCCCTCCCGGTGTCGAAGCGTAGTTTGGTACCCCTTTCCATCAATGTTTATTCTGAAAAGATTTTGTGTGACGTCATCCCCATGGATGCTTGTCATGTGTTACTTGGATGCCCATGGATTTATGACCACGATGTTACTCATCTAGGGAGAGATAACACCTATGAGTTCAAATTTAATTGGAAGACAATTATTTTTAAACCCACTCCGCCAAAAGATCCTTCGGTCTCTTCCAAAGACAGTATTGTGCCTGTAGAGAAGACAATGTTAAGCTTGATAGGTAAGAAGGAGTTTGAGCACGAATCTTTTATAGATGGAGTCATATATGCGCTAGTATATTTGCAAGTCAAGGAAGATAGCTCCTCTTTCGAGAACTTACCACTAACGTTGAAGACCTATTAGACAAATTTAAGGATGTCTACCCAAATGATTTACCGCCCGAGTTACCCCCCATGCGTGACATTCAACACGAGATTGAGTTCATTTTGGGTTAATCGTTGCCCAATCTTCCACATTATCGACTAAACCCCTCCGCACACCTCGAATTACAAAAATTAATTTTGGATTTGCTAAGTAAGGGGTTCATCCGTCATAGTAAGAGTCCTTGTGTCGTACCCGCATTATTGGTCCCGAAGAAAGATGGTTCTTGGAGGATGTGTGTAGATTATAGGGTCGTCAATAAAATAGCTGTTAAATATTGGTTTCCCATCCCTCGTTTGGACGAATTATTGGACATGTTAGCCAGGGACATGATTTTTTCTAAATTTGATCTTAAGAGTGGCTACCATGAAATCAAGATTAGGGAGGGAGACGAGTGGTAGATGACATTTAAATCAAAGGATAGACTTTATGAGTTGTTGGTGCTCGGGGAAGGGCTCACTAATGGCATGAGTACATTTTTGAGGTTGATGAGCTTAGTGTTCATGCCTTATTTAGGAGAATTTGTAGTTATTTACTTTGATGATATCCTAGTCTTTAGCTCCTCACCGAATGATCATGAGTCTCACATGAGGACAGTACTTACCAGAGTTGCGAATGGATAAATTATTTGTTAATCTAAAAAATGCACGTTTAATGTTCCATCTGAGGAGTTCCTAGGTTATATAGTAAGTTCGGAGGGCATCCATGTTGACCCTAAGAAGGTCCAAGCCATCAAGGATTGGCCGGAACCAACCAATATACGGGATGTTCGGAGTTTTCACGGATTAACTACTTTTTACCGCTGATTTATAAGGGATTTTAGTAGTATCATGTCACCAATCACGGAGTGCATTAAGAAGGGAGATTTTATGTGGACCAAATCAGCTGCCAAAGCGTTTGAAATAATTAAATCCCGAATGTCAGAAGCTCCTCTTTTACGATTACCAGATTTTAATAAAGTTTTTTAATTATCTTGTGATGTGTCTAGAGTCAGTATTAGTGGTGTATTGAGTCAAAAGGGACATCCTATTATATACTTTAGTGAGAAACTCTCGGAACCGAAATTAAATTATTCTAATTATGATAGAGAGTTATATGCGGTTATTCGGTGTCTAAAACATTGGGGACATTATTTGATCTTCAAGGAATTTGTTATTCTATCTGACCACGAGGCATTGAGGTTTATTAATTCCCAAAATAAAGTTATCCCAAGGATTGCTAAATGGGTCTCTTATCTTCAGTAGTACACCTTTATAATTAAACATCTTAAGTGAACTCTTAATCGTGTGGCGGATGCTCTTATTCGTGTCTCCTTAATGTTGTCTACGCTAGAGGTAAAATTGATTGGTTTCGATAGAATAAAGGATGAGTACATTAATTGTCCGAATTTCAAGAAAATCTATTATTCCACTAAAAACAACACTCTCACTACCATTTCAGCATATTATATTCGGGATGGTTATTTATTTAAACATTCAAAGCTTTGTATTACTCGTTCTTCCCTTCGGCATTTCATTGTATGGGAGTTATATAGTGGTGGTCTAGGTGACATTTCGGGCGTTATAAGACCATTACATTAGTAGAAGATTAGTTCCACTGGCCAGGCCTTAAATCTATGGTTAATAAAATTGTAGGAAGTTGTCGCGCGTGTCAATTAGCAAAAGGTAGTAAAATGAATGTGGGACTGTATACCCCTCTTCTGATTCCTTCTATTCCCTAGGAAGATGTTAGTATGGATTTTATTCTAGGCCTACAATCACGTTAAGACGTCATGATTCCATTCTACTGCTAGTAGATCGATTTTGTTAAATGGCTATTTTATTGTATGTAATAATACCAATGATGTGTCACATGTAGCAAAACTATTCTTTAAGGAAGTTGTTGGGCATAGGGGCATTCCAAAAACTGTAGTGACTAATAGGGATGTAAAATTTACTAGTTATTTTGGAAGACCCTGTGGAGGACTATGTTCACCAAACTATTGTTTTCTTCAGCCTACCATCCACAAACGGATGGGCAAACGGAAGTAATAAATAGAAGTTTGGGTAGTTTGTTACGTTATCTTGTGGGTGACGACAAGGGTACGTGGGACTTAATCCTTACCCATGCTCAGTTAGCGTACAATAACTCAAAAAATAGGTCCACGGGTTTATCACCAAATGAGATTATGCACGGATATAAAGCACCAGTGCCACTTGACTTGATTATATTACCGCAATCTTATAAGTCAAGTCAATTTGCATAGGATTTTTCCTCTCATGTTCATAATTTGCATAAACACATTAATGAAGCGTTAACCACACAATATGCATCTTATCAAGCTCATGCTAATGTACATAAAAGAGAGTCTCTCTTTAAGTTTGGCGATTTAGTATTGGTGCATCTCGTCCCTGAACGGATGCCTTTGGGCACTATAAAAAAGTTGGCAAATCGGCGAGCTGGACCTTTTAGGATTTTAAAGAAATTAAGAGAAAACACATATCTTTTGGAGTTACCCACTAATTGGGATATTTCCCCTATTTTTAATGTTTCTATTTTAACGTCATTTGTATCTCCACCACTTGAGTTATCTAACTGCCCGTTTGGTTCCACTGCATTTTCTAATAGGTTGGGGGTAAGGTTGTTTCTGGATCGTCCTCTCCATCGGTCTCTAATGGAGGTACGTTTACTGTTGATGACGAAACTTTTCCTCCTTTATTGCCTAATGCTTTTCCAAGGTTCCCCAGGACCAACTTTTTGCCAGACAGGATAATCAAGGATATAAGACCCCTTTTTTATTTTAAAACACTGGGGTCTTAAGCCGAGAACCGTCGCTTTGCGGTGACACAAACATGCCCGAGAAGGTCATTACTACAAAACGTCGTTCCTGTCGGCCATAACGATCACAAAAGATAAAAGTAAAAGTATAAGAGTATATGAGTAAAATGAAACTCAAAACTAGTCCACAAGAATCACATATATATAAATAATTATCCACGAAGGGAGAGTCCACAAAAAAGATAAAGCAAGGTACTAAAGAGGGCTCCTGCCGATACATCAAATCCTCACTACAAATCACTAAATCGCAGAAGCAAATCTAAATATCAACTAATGATTGATACTCACTATCCATACTGCCTGAACTCCAGTACTAGACTGTCCTGTCTCCAAGTGAACCGACCTAGGGTTGCATATCCTGGTTCGGCTCCATGATCCCCTAAAATGATTTGTTCAACGACCGTTAGTATAAAAGACAAAGTCCTATCATCCCCCACCCCTCTCCCATGGCTCCTAGGCACCAAGTGGGGAGTAGGAAAGGGAAGGTAATGAAGGTGGAGAGTAACAAAGGTAAGCAGGTGGCGGCGGAACTAGTCTATCATGAGTTCATAAATAGAGCAAGTAAATGTAAGTAGTAGTAAGTAAGCAGCATAAGTATACACAGCAATAGGTGAGCAAGTAAAGTAGGAGATGGTAAACTAACCATGACCTATAGGAATGCCCATACAAAACTATAGACCAAGGGTTCATTTTACAAGGCCTACTGTATAAAGTGTCTCATACAAATTTATACAATAGGTGTCATGGGTTATATGCAATGAAGATGCTATGTAATGCAAGTATGCTATGATGTGAATAGGCAAGTGCAACACACACACTCGACTCTGTGCACAAAGACCTTTAGTTCCCCCTTTCTGGAGCCTAACCTCCCAGGATACCTCTGTAGTAGCAAACAGAAGTGGTGGGTTAGGCTTTGCCCACCTTTAAACCAGTAACTGCACTACCAGTCAGACCTAATGTACGCCTCAATGCTGGTGCACTAAGCGGATCTCCGAGTACTCTTGTCGGCTAGCACACCAGACTTTATTTGGCGAAGTGCTAAACCGCACTTGCCGAGTCAACGTGTTGGCGTAGGTGCGTCGACCCTCCAATACCGAAGACCCAGCATCTTTTATCTTATGCACATGCAATATTAACATGTTTTCCCACCGAGCCAAAGCTCCCTGGATCGTCCCGTACATGACAAATATCTAATGAGCCAAAGCTCACGGACTATCCCGTCCGTCACAATTATCTACCGAGCCATCGGCTCGCCGTGCTAACCTGCCCATCACTAAAACCACTGAGCCTTCCGCTCGTCATACCCAACCTATCTCCCACAACACTGGGGAGTGTGAGTGTAAGTGTAATCCTATTTATACTAGTTACTCATATACATTGATTATTCTTACTGTTTAGGTAAGCCCATGACTGCCCCCGGTATACCCGGTGAAGGGTTCTCAAAGGGCACTAGGAACTATGCCGGTAGCTGAAGCTCATTGTTCCCTTTCACAAGGCACTTAATATTATTAGTTAATACCCAATTCCCGATCCCTTTTAATATTATACTGGATCTAACCCTAGTTTATTTTGACTCTCTTTCTCTCTACAGGAAAGACGACCTTTCGTCGATCCCGAGCACCACCTAACACTAGCCAACCCAACATTCCCTTCATCATGACTCTTAATGAAACTCACTTTTTCATCTTACAAAATCAGCATGCAATACTCCTGACTTCCTATGAACATCCCCCATGTTATCACAATCCCCATAACTTTACTAAATGCAGACCAACCTAAGCTATATGATGTACATGATAGGAGGTACTCCAAATTTTCATCCAAATGACCTAAGATAATTCTTGTGGTCCTATCATGACATATTTAGCCTAAATCCAGAGACTTTTAATTTTCCTAACTAATTTAGAATTTATTAGATTTTCCCAAAAGTTAGGTCATGGGTAATTTTGAACATGAGGTACTAGATTTCCTTCAGTTATGGCCAACCAAAAATTAGGAACAGTATGTGATAGCAAAATATAAGTAAATTCCAAATCTCATAGCCTTTTATAAACGTAATAACCTATAAATAATTAATTCAAGGTAATCTAAATAATTAGAGTTAATGAAGGGAGTAACATAAGTTATAGTCCAAAAATTATGTAAAAATTACCATAGACTTATAATGATCATTAAACACTACTGACTTAGTTTCATTCAATTCCAAGATCAGTGAGCCATGTTTAAAAATACTTCACATGATTCCATTAAAGTGCACTTATGAAGAAACATTCTTATAAACTCATCAAAATGATATGTGATAATTTTTTAGACTTCATTATGCCATAAAAAGTTCTCTGGCCAAGTAATAAAATTTTACAGCAAGGTATACTACTTATTATCTATTCATCAAAATATGGTGCACTAGTTTACTTTACGCATGAAGTACTAAGAGGAAATGTCCAAATGATCCAATTAATTTACTAGTGCCTCTAAATGATATTTAATTAACCTCGCTAGAGTTTCATGTCATTCTAAGTTAGTCTGGGCCTAGGTACTTCAAAATCATCAAAAAGGGCAAGGTGGAGATTATACCTACAAGTATGAGCTACTTTTTTCTAAACATCCTATAATAAATCTCAGAGGTCAATATCACTATAAAATTACTTTTACCAAAATTTTATAAGGATCCAAGGTTGTAAGACCCATTATTTATTCCTTAAGGTGTATAGACTTAAATAATTTCTAAGTGATTTAAGTGAAGTGCATGTGTCCAAATCCTACCAAATTCCATCCTAGGGCATTTCACCACCATAAGATCTCATGGACTAAACACCAAGTCCATACAAGGACATATCACTCCAAGTCCGTCACCAACCCCCAAAGTTCAACAATAAGGTTCTAACTAGGATTTTAGGGAAAATACACCCTAACCCACCCTAAACTCCATGTGTGGGTGTTTAAACTAACCATAGGGCTCTGTCCAAAGTCCCAACCCCTTTGGGTGAGAATTGGCCCCTCCATGCCCCAAGCTCACTCTGCCCCTAGTTAACCCTTAAAGGGCCACACTTTGGTCTCACCAAAACCTATTCAAATCTAACCCAATTGGGCTGATATTTTTATCATAGTTATTCCATGACCATAAGATTCAGAAACCAAAATTTTGGTGGTTTTAGAGGTCGTTAGACCCTTTAAATAATCCATACATAGATTATTAAATTTCTACAACAATATTAGGGAAATGTTTTCTAAAAATTCCCATATTTGGATATGCTTTAGGTATAGGTATGAGTGACCCCCAGCCAAAATTTCAAGTCATTTGGATGGCTAGCTAGGTGGGGGCACTCAAAACAATCTCTGAGCAAGCTAGGTATAGACCTCACCAACTAGAGTGATGTGGTCTGACCTGAACTCCAATTTGCTCAAACAAATTTTAAATTAAACTAGACTCCTAGGGCTATAATGTTTATATTGGCCACTCTTTCTAAATAGGCCCTTAGGTATTTTTAATAATTAATTTAAAAGAGCCCTATAACCGTGATATAAAATGAAATACGAAGAATTAATAGCATGAATCTTAAAGCATGATCATGTGACTCCTGGCTTTCATCTTCCTCCAGCCAAAGGCTGTGATTTACCAGACTTAGAGCACTTCCAAGTCCATTTGTCGGCCACCTGGCCAACTCCTTGGCCAACCACCGCCACCACCGCCTCCGTTGAGGCGAGGGCTGTCGGCTAGAGGTGGTTTGGCCACCGGAGACGGCGGATTCCGGCGAACCCGACACTTTCATTTTAACGAAAAACTAGTGAAAAAATTCCACTGGATCATGCTCAATTGAGCCCAATTCTCATCTCTAAGGATTCCTAAGATCAAACCAATAAAAGAGTAGAAGAGGACCTGATTTGAGTCCTGAAGACGTGCGCTTTGCCTCTTCACCATTCCGACAACCGATCTTCTATCTCTTCTGCAACTTCTACACCAATCTCAATGGAATTGAAAAGTAATCGGGGGAAATGCTTTCCCTTGCTCTGGTGAAGGTTCTTCAAGAGGGGATTTTGGAGAGGAGGCTTGTAACTCCCAAATGTCATTAAACTCCCTTAATGGCCATTAACTCCACCCCTTTGGTTTCAACCAAATTGAGGGGCAGAACCAAATTAATGGTCGGCCACCTCTAGAAACTCCTCCTCTCCCTCAGAGGAATAAAAGCCCCATAAAAGTTGGAGTTATAGAGCCTCCATGGATATTCCATTCGTCAATCTCCGCTCAGCCTTGCTTGAGGCATTCGTCGAGCCTTGATCTAAGCATTTATTGAGCCTTGCTGGAGGCATTCGTCGAGCCTTGCTCGAGGAAATTGTCGAGCCTTGCTCGAGGCATTCGTCGATCCTTGCTCGAGGCATTCGTCGAGCCTTTCTCGAGGCATTAGTCGAGCCATGCTCGAAGAAGTCGTCGAGCTGTGCTCGAGGTACTCGTCAAGCCGTGCTGGAGGCATTCTTCGAGCCCTGCTCGAGGCATTTGTCGAGCCCTGATCGAGGCATTCGTCGAGCCCTGCTCGAGGCATTCATCAAGCCCTGCTCGAGGCATTCGTCGAGCGGTGCTCGAGGAATTCGTCGAGCCATGCTCGAGGAATTCGTCGAGCCATGCTCGAGGAATTCGTCGAGCTGTGCTCGAGGCATTTGGCGAGCCGTGCTTGAGGCATTCGTCGAGTCGTGCTCGAGGCATTCTTCGAGCCATGCTTGAAAAATTTGTCTAGCCATACTGGAGGCATTTGTCAAGCCATGCTCGAGGCATTCGTCGAGCAATTCTCGAGGCTTTTGCCGAGCCCTGCTTGAGGCATTCGCTGAGCCCAGCTCGAGTCATTCGCCGATCCCTGCTCGAGGAATTCGCTGTATAACTCACCAAAACTCAAAAGTGAAACGAGCGGTGTTTGAACCAAGTTCGGGTCTTAGTAAGGTGAACACAGCCTGTGACACTAGCGTGTCACATGGTCGTGTCGTGCTTGGGTTGTCGAGTTGAGGTCGACGAGCGTTGAGTGCTCGAACACGGCCTGGTACACGGGCATGTCCCAGGGCGTGTCAAGCACACGGCATGGGACACGGGCGTGTCACATGGATGTGTACTTATCTAGAAAGTTTTGTCCTTTTTCGACTGAGGGACAGTGCCCGGAACACGGGCATGTGCTTGTTGACACGGGCGTGACAAGTCTGACACGTGCGTGTCGCCACCCGTGTCCACTATGGGACGTGATGGTTGGCATGGCGGTTATTTTCGACATGGACACTGGTCACGAGCGTGTCGAGGACCCGACACGGGCGTGTCAGGGTTGGGCACGGGCGTGTCCCAACTTGTGTTCTTTTTTGTGCTCAATAATCATAGATTGATCGAGGCACATGGCCTGGGACACGACCGTGTGTAAAGCCATGTTCGGCCCAGGATTAAGAAAATTTAGGCTAGTCTAAGCCGTTTTTTTACTTTAAATACGATCTGACGGCCCAGATGAGATCATGCTGTGTTAAGTTCATGAATAGAGGATTAATCTCTCATTTTCCTCTTGAATTCCCTCTTTCTATGAAGTTAGAGAGAGAAGAGAGCAAGGAAGAAGGAAGGGAGGAATCCGGCCACCGTCGGAGCGTTGGAGCACCAAATTGAGAACCGAGACTAGATCTGTGGAGAGAATTCCCTTGCGAAGCCTTCCATCTGGCTAGTTTCTCATTGCGCCAAAGCGGACTTTAAGGGTAACGATTCTCCACTTGTACATGTGAAGTCCTTTTCTTTTTTGTATAGGAAACCCGATCCCGTGAGTGTGTGGTGAGTGCGTGGTGTTCCTTGGGGTAGATGTGAGTAGTCCCCCTTGTTTTGCATATAGAGTCCGAAATCGAAGTACGGACTTAGGCATTGTGTTTGAAGCCTACCCGGACATGGTTATCTGGATCGGTGATGTTGCATATTGTATGGACTGCTGGAGAAGACTTCATGCTTTGTGTTTTCCGGTTTCTATGCAGTATATTACAGCAGGGATCCTTGGAGTCTAACTCCAAGGCGCACCCAGAAAACAGGGCGGAAACATAATTCTGCTAAGTTGGCGGCCGAGGAGACAGCCTTGAACATAACTGGGTTATGTGATGTTTAGAAATGAATTAGGATCCGGGTGAAGCTTGGCACGCGCGTACGTCTTAAAGTGACTAGATGGAGTGAGCAACGGGTGGGTGGAAACGGACCTGGGCTATGCGGTTCGGTGCTAGAGGCCCTAAAGTGGAACTGGCCATTCGCATAGTCGGGAGTCTTAGACGGTGGTTAGAAAAACTAAAATGCTCATGATGTTGCCATCCCAAGGATGGTGGTGAAGCCACGGAATTGACTGGATTCACCGATAATGTGCCTTGAGTGCACGGGGTGTTTGGCCGAGCGAGCCAACACCTGTGGTGAAGTATGTTTGCACTTTATTATTTAGCTGGGCTAATGAAATGCAGGGAAGGAGCACCGTTGTCCCGAGTAAGGGGCGGGGTCGTTATAATTTGGTCATCTTTAGCTGACCGTTGCTTTTTTTTCCACCGTACGGTGGAATGTTGCTTGCAGGTGCTACGGAGCCAGTACCAAATAGCGTGCTGAAGCCCATGCTGCTGAGCTGGCCCCGAAGGAAAAAACAAATCGTTATTTTACTTTTATCATGTGTGGCCGGCCTCCGAGCCGATGTATGTAAAGCACTACTTTGTTAAGTGAACTCCTGTAAGGCCATAAGGCTAAGTACATTGAGTGTATTTTTTATTTCATTCCTTTGGTAGTAAGTGGACATTCATATAGTTGTGTTTCAATTATGGGTTCTTTCAAACTGTGTAAAAGCTTCCGCTAGAATGCTCTGAGTTAGGGCGAGTAGATGTAGTTGAATTTTTATATTCTTATGTAACCCTTCCGACTATCCGTGGTATATGGTGTGGGGTTCCAACTGGACCTTCTGTTATATGTCGTACGACGGATGGGGGTGTTACAATTTGGTATCAGACTAAGGTGTCTGTCTTCTTTATTTGAATTCGTGGGCGAATTCTTTTAAGGGGAGGTGAGAACATGTGTGTGCGTCATCATTATAACATAAAAGAACCCATGAATGTCCACTAAGGAATGAAAATACACTTGTTAGGAGGAACCTGAGTGTTCCAATGATTGCTTTTAGCAATCTGTATGTCGCCTAATTGATGGTTATGCTATATAGGTGACTAGGAGTGGTGCGGGGCAGTCGCAAGGTTAGCACTCCACGGAGAGTAGCACACTTAACAATGTGCCTGAGACCCTTCTTTTTGTTGAAACCATAAGAAGGATAGTTGAAGTGGTGTTTGATGTGACTAAAGCACAACTTGGAGGGCAAGTGCAGCACCCTGTCCCTGGGGTGGCTCAACACCTAGTGGTGTGATGGAACAACTGGCATGTATAAGACCTTCGGATCAATAGTTGAACATGCTATTAGTGTAGGGTACGCACTCAGTTGAGGAGTATTTGCATGTGTTTCTTATCATAATGCGCTACCCAGGGTTTGAGTTGGAGAACGAGCAGACTATAGTTAATAGATTCTACAACAGTCTGTAGGATGAATTACGATTGATACTCGTAGGACCAAAGCTACTTGGATTCCGAGCATTAGTGGAGTCGGCTAGAGCTTTGGAAGCAGATCTTGCTAGGATCAACCAGACATCAGTGTTCAGGTTACAAAGCTCCCTAGGTCCCGTAAAGTCTGTATATCATAAGACGAGTAAAGTGAGGCCAGAAGTATCTACTAGTCAAGCTCCATATTGCTGTTATATGGGGAATGTTTGGTCACTTTGCCCAAGATTGTCATAGATACGATCTGAAGACAGAGACAATTATGAAGAAAGTCCAAGAAAAGAAAGACTCCAGTGCAAAGATGACAGATTTCAAGGGGCTTATCTCCTCAAAGTCCCGTTTCCGTAGATGGTATAAGAAGGCTAGGATTTTGGGTCTACTTCCTTCTTTTGGTACATCTGAAACAACTATTAGACGAGACCCAGACACATGCCTTTACTGTGGGAAGCTAATACACTTTTCCCGAGAGTGTCGGAGAGGACATCTGGAGTCCGATAAGAAGCTTAGAGCAACCTACGAGGAGAAGTGAAAGGGGTTGGAGGCAACCACATCTCAATATGCTCCATCACAACCTAGTGTGTAAAGCTTTGGCCATCAGGAGGCCATGGAACATGCTGACATGGGGACAGGTATGGCTTAATTTTTTTTTGGTTGGTCAGCTTTAGATACTTGTTGTATTACGCATGTTAGCCTGTGATTGGTTGTGATAGGATTTGTATTGATCTTCTGAGTGTCCGGTGAAAGCACCGTTCATCATGGGAACTTTCCATTCCTTTTTGTTTGAATGATGTGTATCGCGCATCAGAGTTCCTCCTTCGATGGCAAAAGACAAATAAAAAGTACTGCTGCCTAACAGGTGCTGTATACTCACGAATAGAGTCTGTTGTATGGAGTTATGGATAGGGAGTCAGGAGTTTGACTTTCAAGCATCGCTACTGCTATTTGTTGAATTCAACGTAATCTTTGTTATAGACTGGTTCTCGGAGCAGCGTGCGTACATCAATTTCAACCGTAAGGTGGTCAGATCGGTGCTAGCTATAGGTTGTGAGATGTCAGAACTTAAGTACAACTTTAAGAGCTGTTGGTACAGAGTTATGCGCATCCAAGTTTATTGGCTTGGAGCACACTGGTTCTCTTGTTAAAAGGAGGATGGAAGCGTAAAACTCTGTAATGATTACTAGAAGTTGATTAAGTTAACGGAAAAGAATAAGTATCCAATCCCAAGAAATGATGATCTGCTCGATCAACTCGTTGGGTCTACTGTGTACTCAAGTTAGATCTGAAATACGGATACTATAAAATGTCGTTAAGGGAAAACGACATTCCCAAAACGGTGTACATCACACGATATGGGCATTATTAGTTCCTCATTATGCCGCTTTTGCTGACAAATGCATCATCCATGATTATGGATTCGATGAATAGGGCATTAAATGAGTACCTAAACCAGTTCGTGATAACCTTTATCGACGACATACTGGTAAACGTTTAGTTTGAGGGTGATCATTACAAGCATCAGAATTCGGTATTGGAGACATTGAGGAGAAATCAGATGTATGCCAAGTTCTCCAAGTGTGAGTTCTGGTTATCCTCAATATCGATCATTGGTCATATTTTTAGTGGTGAAGGGATAGCGGTGGATCAGGCGAAGATAGCAGCGATTCAGGAGTGGCCAGTGTTGACTTCGTTGGCGGAAGTCCGGAGCTTTTTAGGGCTTTTCGGCTACTATAGGCGCTTCGTAGAGAACTTCTCGCGGATAGCGCTACCACTCACGACGTTGATCGGGAAGGATCAAAAGTTTGTGTGGATGCTGGAGTGCATGCAGGCATTTGAAGAATTGAAGAGGCAGTTGGTCATGGCGCCTATTTTGCGTTCACCAAGTGGGTCCGAAGGTTTTGAAATTTATAGTGATGCTTCGGGCAGTAGTTTAGGTTGTGTTCTGCTACAGTATGGGAGCATGATAACTTATGGATCACGACAGTTGAAGTTTCATGAGAGAAATTATTGGTCCATGACTTGGAGTTAGCGGACGTGATATTTGCTCTAAAGCTGTGGAAGCACTATCTATACGAGGTGAAGGTCGATATCTACACCGATTATAAGAGCATTAAGTATTTGCTAGATTAGAAGGACCTGAACATGAGGCAGCAGAGGTGGATGGAGTTCCTGGGGGACTACACTTCGAAATACATTATGTGCCCGAGATAGGAAATGCAGTGGCGGATGCGTTGAGTCGTAGGGCACCTGCGCAAGCCAATTGGTTGGCGGTGCATGATGAGAGTTTGGTCCGTGTTTTGGAGGCATTGGAGATCTCCTGCGTTGACAAGCAATTTAGTGCTGAGGCAATATTGTGTTGGATGGAGGTGCAGTATGACCTAGCTGATAGGATTCGGTGGTCTTTGGTTCAGGATAGCAGTATGAAGCAGATCTTGGATGAATCGTTGGATGGGTCAAATTCCCAATTTGCGGTTGAAGATGGACTGCAAAGGAAGGACGGTCGCCTATGCGTCCCTAGTGCGGATAATCTTCGGGAGGAGTTGATGTACGAGGCTCATCACACCAAGTACTCAATCCACCCGGGGAGCACGAAGATGTATAGGGATATGAAGAAGTTGTTTTGGTGGACAGGGTTGAAGAAGGATGTAGCACTTTATGTGGTAAAGTGCCAAACTTGTGCCTTGGTGAAGGCGGAGCGCCAGAAGCCCGGAGGTTTCTTGACGTCCTTGCCTATCCTGGAATGGAAGTTCGATGAAATTTCCATGGATTTTGTGCATGGTTTGCCAAGGTCGCAGAAGGGAAACAACGCCATCTGGGTGGTCGTAGATAGATTGACAAAAGTGTCACACATCATCCCGAATAGGAAGGAAGATCTGGTGGATAATTTAGCCAAGCTTTATGTGGATAATATTGTACGATTGCATGGTGTGCCCCACAGTATTGTTATTGACCGAGACGGATGCTTCACGTCAAATGACTGGAGGCTGGTGCATAAGTTATTGGGAACTTAGCTGAGTTTCAGCACAGTCTTTCATCCGCAGACGGATGGTCAGACCAAAAGGGTAAACTAGACGATGGAGGACCATCTCCGCATGTGCGTCTTGGATTTCGGAAAAAAGTGGGAAGATCACATATACATGGTAGAGTTTGAATACAATAACAGTTATCAAGCGAGTATTAGAATGACGCCTTTTGAGTCCCTGTATGGTAGAAGGTGTCGCACGCCGTTGTCTTGGTTGGAGACAGGCGAATCAAAGTTATACAAACGTCAGGCAGTGGAAGAAGCCATTTCAATGGTACGTACGATTCAGGAACGGTTAAAGATCGCTCAGGACAAGCAGGCAAAATACTATAATGCCAAGCATAGGAATGTGGAGTTCAGTGTTGGCGAATGGGTGTATTTGAAAATAAAGCCGTTCAAGGGTGTCTCGCGGATTCGACGCTGGAAGAAGCTGAGTCTGAGATACCTTGGACTGTTTGAGATCCTGGAGCAAATTGGTAAAGCAGCGTATCGATTGAAGTTGTTAGTGGAGTTGAGTGGGATACACGATGTATTCCATGTATCGGTATTGCGGAAGGTGATACAAGAGCCTCTGCAGGTCATTGCAGTCAATCAAGTGCCGGTTTATAAATGTGTTGACGACAAAGGTCAAGCCAGTTCGCATAGAAGTCTTTGAATTCAAATGGCTCCGCCACAAGGAAATCTGAATGGTTAAGGTCTGTTGGGATAACAGCGGACGTGAGGAGCTTTCTTTGGAGCGAGAGCAGACTATGTTGGAATAATACCCGAATTATTCCACTAAGGTAATATTTAAATTGTTTTATGTATCTTTACATAATTTTGTGGACGAAGTTCTTGAAGGGGGGAGATTTGTAATGCCCCGAAACTCAAAAGTGAAACAAGCGGTGTTTGAACCAAGTTTGGGTCTTGGTAAGGTGAACACAGCCTGTGACACAGGCATGTCACATGGTCGTGTCATGCTTGGGTTGTTGAGTTGAAGTCAACGAGCATTGAGTGCTCGAACACAGCCTAGGACACGGGCGTGTCCCAGGGCGTGTCAGGCACATAGCATGGGACACGGGCGTGTCACATGGCCGTGTACTTCTCTGGAAAGTTTAGTCCTGTGTCGACTGAGGGACACGGCCCGGAACACGGGTGTGTACTGGTTGATACAGGCGTGTCAAGTCTGATACGGGAGTGTCGCCATCCGTTCCCACTATGGGACATGACGGTTGTCGTGGCGGTTATTTGCGATACGGCCACTGGTCACGGGCATGTCGAGGACCCGACACAGACGTGTCAGGTTGGGACATGGGTGTGTCCCAACCCGTGTTCTCTTTTGTGCTCGAAAATCGTGGCTGGATCGAGGCACATGGCCTGGGACACGGCCTAGTGCAAAGCCATGTTCGGCCCAGGATTAAGAAATTTTATGTTAGTCTGAGCCATTTGTTTTCTTTAAATACGATATGAGGCACAGATGAGATCATGTTGTGTTATGTTCGGGAATAGAGGATTAATCCCTCATTTTGGTCTTGAATTCCCTCTTTCTAAGAAGTTAGAGAGAGAAGAGAGCAAGGAAGAAGGAAGGGAGGAATACGGCCGTCGGCGGAGCGTCGGAGCACCAAATTGAGAACCGAGACCAGATCCGTGGAGAGAATTCCCTTGCGAAGCCTTCAATCTGGCTAGTTTCTCATGGCGCCAAAGCGGACTTCAAGGGTAACGATTCTCCACTTGGACATGTGAAGTCCTTTTCTTTTCTTCATAGGAAACCCACTCCCGCGAGTGTGCGGTAAGTGCATGGTGTTCCTTGGGGTAGATGTGAATAGTCCCCCTTGTGTTGCATGTAGAGTCCGGAATCAATGTACGGACTTAGGAATTATGTGTGAAGCCTACCAAGACGTGGTTCTCTGGATAGGTGATGTTGCATATTGTATGGATTGTTGGAGAAGACTCCGTTCTTTATGTTTTTAGGTTTCTACGCAGTAGATTGCAGCAGAGATCCTTGGAGACTAACTCCAAAGCGCACCCGGAAAACTAGGCGGAAACGTAATTCTGCTAACTTAGAGGCCGAGGAGCCAGCCTTGAACATAACTGGGTTATGTGATGTTTGGAAATGAATAAGGATTCGGGTGAAGCTTGGCCCACGCGTACGTCTTAAAGTGACTAGGCGGAGTGAGCAACGGGCGGGTGGAAACGGACCTGGGCTTTGAGGTTCGGTGCTAGAGGACCTAAAGTTGAACTGGCCGTTGGCATAGTCGGGAGTCTTAGACGGTGGTTAGAAACACTAAAATGCTCACAATGTTGACATCCTGATAATGGTGGTGAAGCCACGGAATTGACCGGATTCGCCGATAATGTGCCTTGAGTGCACGGGGTGTTTGGCCGTGCGAGCCTACACCTGTGACAAAGTATGTTTGCACTTTATTGTTTAGGTGGGTTAATGAAATGCAGGGAAGGAGCACCGCCGTCCCGAGTAAGGGGAGGGGCCATTATTATTTGGTCAGCTTAAGCTGACCGTTACTTTGTTTGCCACTGTACGGTGGAATGTTGCTTGTAGGTGCTGCGGAGCCAGGTAACAAATAGCGTGTTGAAGCCCATCCTGCTGAGCTGGCCCTCGAAGGCCAAAGCAAATCGGTTTTTTAATTTTGTCATGTTTGGCTGTCCTGCGAGCCGATGTTTGTAAACACTGCTTTTTTAAGTGAACTCCTGTAAGGCCATAAGGCCAAGTACTTTCTGTGTATTTGTTATTTCATTTCATTGGTAGTAAGTGGACATTCATGATAGTTGTGTTCCAATTATGGGTTCTTTCAAACTGTGTAAAAGCTTCCGCTAGAATGCTCTGAGTTAGGGTTAGTAGTTGTAGTTGAATTTTGATATTCTTATGTAACACTTCCGACTGTCTGTGATATTTGGCGTCGGGTTCTAGCTAGACGTTCTGTTATATGCCATACGATGGATGGGGGTATTACATGTCGAGCCCTGCTCGAGGCATTCGCCGAACCCTACTCGAGGCATTCGTCGAGCCCTGCTTGACGATTCTGTCCTGCCCTGCTCGACTATTCCGTCCAGCCCTGCTTGACGATTCTGTCCAGCCCTACTCGATGATTCCATCAAACCCTGCTCGATGATTCTGTCTAGTCCTGCTCGATGATTCCGTCCAGCCCTGCTAGAAGATTCTATCCCGCCATGCTCAGGTTTCCGTCCCACTCGGTCCGCTAAGCCTATACTTTTTGGGTGTCATTAGACCCTTTAGTGCTTCCCAGGGTTTTGTCATGACCCAGTCATGACAAACCCATCCAAGGGTGCTATAAGCCTGAGGGATATTAAAAAGGATGAAGTGCTTTCCTCTCCAAGTGGTGATGCTCGCCGCTACTTGATTCGATAACGTGATTGTCCGTCCTTCGAGGACTCTTGGCTTCTTGAATCGAAGGTGGCTCTTTTGGAAGATGCTCTTCTATGCTGGTACCTTCAAAACAACTCATCGGTGGTGAGTACTTTCGAGCAGGGGAGGATTGATGGAGACGGCGACCCCCAACATGATGAAAAAGATGACAACATTCTTACGAAAGATCTTTCACCGTCTTCAGTCAAAGACTTGCGGCGCCGTGGTGATTTTGTGGAGCGATACTACAATCTCCACCCTCGGCACTAGTCAAACTTTTAATATTTATATGCATTTATTTGAGAGTGTTTTATTTCATCATTTTATGTTTAAACATTGGAGTGTTTTATTTTCTTTATTTGGGCTGCATGTAGCCTAACCATGTGGTGAGCCTATATAAGGCCATGTGTTGTTATTTTTTCATTAAGATGAATGATAAGAGAAAATTGAAACCCTAATCCTCCTTTTGAGATTTCCCTCCTCCTCCTCCTTTTGTTCAAAGAATTCGTCCATAGCCCTCACTCCCCACTCCAAGTCGCCGACCCTCCTTTCTCCCCTCTCTCAAGTGCTCGGACACCCCTCCTAGCCGCCACCCTCCTGCCTCTTCCTCTCCAATTCGAGCAGCCCATTCACAATTCGAACCCGACCAGCCAGCACTAGCAAAAGCCAACCACCCTCCACCATAAAAAAACCCGACCACCCTCCTCCTTGTAACACCAACCAGCCCTCAAAAATCCTTGGGTGGATCTCGGCCAAGGCGTGAAGCAGCGAAGGCGAACGAGTTTCCTCTCCATCTGGCGTGACTCCGGCGGAGCCTTTGAAGAGCGATCCAAGTTAGTGAATCAGAATCATCCATTCCAATTGGGTTACAGTACTTTTGTGTGATTTCCCTCTAGATTTTCATTGTGGTGGATTACTTTAGCATTATCTTTGAAGTGTTGGATTATGATGGCTTTCTTGGATTGATTTTGTTGTTCATCCTTATTTTATTTAAGTTCGAGAGGTTTGGAGAACCTTCGTTTTCTTTTTGTTGGGAGAGATCTACCGTTTCTGAATTGTAAATTTTGGTTGATCTCTTTTGGTGCAACCTTCGCTTGATTGGACCGGGTGGGTCCTTTTAGCTAGAAAGAATATTGGCTTATAGCCTTTATTCAATCCTAATCGGTTTGGGTATCTGTACGTTAACATCTAACTGATATAATTGCATAGCGCGTACGCTGCATTGAAAATTTGTGCGAGTGTAGAATTTGATCGTAGAGAGGAAATCGTGTTTAGTCCATTGTCTTTACGGTGTCAACATGTGGGCCTGCATCACTATGAGTCCCCTACTATTTTGCTAATGGATAGTTGGCATCAATTCTCCTTAAGGTGGTCCTATTAGTTTGGGTAGCAGGTGATAGTATCGCATGATAAGTAAATTAGGGACATCAGACTTTAAGCCTCAAGTTGCTACTCTCGCTTATACTCTTCCTCTAGCCACTTCGAGTGTTGATGCGCGAAATGCGACACCGACCAGTTAATGGGTGTTCGATCTCACAAGCTAAGGATAAAGGAAGAAGGGTTGCGGGGATAGAGGAGAAGGCTTGCTCGAGCAGAGAGGAAGCTTGCTTGAGCAAAGGAGAAGCTTGCTCGAGCAGAGAGGAAGCTTGCTTGAACAAAGGAGAAGCTTGCTCGAGCAGAGAAGGAGCTTGCTTGAGCAAAGGAGAAGCTTGCTCGAGCAGAGAGGGAGCTTGCTTGAGCAAAGGAGAAGCTTGCTCGAGCAGAGAGGGAGCTTGCTTGAGCAAAGGAGAAGCTTGCTCGAGAAGAGAGAGAGCTTGCTTGAGCAAAGGAGAAGCTTGCTCGAGCAGAGAGGGAGCTTGCTTGAGCAAAGGAGAAGCTTGCTCGAGTAGAGAGGGAGCTTGCTTGAGCAAAGGAGAAGCTTGCTCGAGCAGAGAGGGAGCTTGCTTGAGCAAAGGAGAAGCTTGCTCGAGCAGAGAGGGAGCTTGCTTGAGCATAGGAGAAGCTTACTCGAGCAGAGAAGGAGCTTGCTTGAGAAAAGGAAAAGCTTGCTCGAGCAGAGAAGGAGCTTGCTTGAGCAAAGGAGAAGCTTGCTCGAGCAGAGAGGGAGCTTGATCTGGTACTGTCAAGAAGACAGTTACTTGAGGGTTAGCTTTGCAGGTTGACGCCAGGAGAGGAGAGAAGAAGGGAGGAGGCCGCTAGCAGCGGTAACAGCAGACTTCGCCCACCGCGGCTTAAATGCCACTCTTGCGACGGGCTTTTCCTTTATTCAAGAAGAGTTACAACTTGCTATTGCACCATTACATATAAGAGCAGTAAAGGGTACAATGGGGGAAGCTGGCGGCTGAGGGAGGAGATGCCAGAAACTAAGTAAAAGGAGCTGCAAAGGACTGGAGAACTGAAGCTACAGAGGCTGCTCAAGCTGCCTGATGGGGGCAGAAAAAACTACGTCCACAGCCCTTAACGACCTGGGCGGACTGAGGATTTGGAGGTCGCAGACCTTGCCTGATCAACCTTGACGGACTAAGAAAACTGAGTCCACAGCCTTTGATCAAGGTGACAGTTCTCCTCCCATGCGTGCAGAATGAGAGGCCTTGGGGGCTATTTATAGGCCTAGAGAGAATCTTCTAGAAGCGGGACCCAGTGACGTCACCATCGACGACCTCGGCGGACTCGGCGGACTGAGAAAATGAGGTCGACGACCTCGGTGGACTCCGCGGACTGGCCTTTTCTCTACTGGGGCAGACTTCCGGTTGATAGCTAGAAGAGGGCTGGCAGGCTGAGCGACCTGAGGAGCAAGCAGACGGAGGCTCAGCAGGCAACTCTGGGCCAACTGGGCGGACTCCAGGAGGAGTCTGCCCTTGTCAGAGCGGAGGCCTCCCCCTAGCGGGAGGCCTGGGCAAACTCCGGGGGGAGTCCGCCCGGCTGGCAGAGGCTGCCCCCTATCGGGCGGCCAGGGCGGACTCCGGGGGGAGTCCGCCCGGCTGGCGGAGGCCGCCCCCTAGCGGGTGGCCTTGGCGGACTCCGGGGGGAGTCCGCACGGCTGGCGGAGGCCGCCCCCTAGCGGGCGGCCTGGGCGGACTCCATGGGGAGTCCGTCCGACCTGCGGAGGTCGCCCCCTAGCGGGCAACCTGGGCGGACTCTAGGGGGGGTCCGCCCGGCTGACGGAGACCGCCCCTGGCGGGCGGCTAACGGAGTATCCGTCCTTGAGCGACTTCAGACTCGGCAGTCCGTCTTGCGCGAACACGGTGGACATCAGGGGTAGCCTACTCCTTGCGGATGGGAACCTGTAAGAGAAAAGCAGAAGCAATAGGCACCTTGGAGAGGATTGCCGATTTTGGGGTTAACATAATCCCCGTACTTTTTTAAGTTCTGCAGGGAACTTCGAAAAAGTAGGAAACCCACGAAAATCGTGATCCTCCCCTTGGGAAACAGGAAAGAAACAATTTAGAGATCAGGAGAGATAGAACCATATGTCTCTCCTAGGAAAGATTTGTCAGTGCCTATATTTTACCTGCGAAGAAAAAGTTAATACAGGTAAAAGGAGGTACATCTTGCGTGTACCTGAGTTGAAAAGGATTTGCTGGTATCTGTTGATCTCTGCAAAAGAAAGGTAAGCAACAAATATGATAGGAGAGTAAGGTGCAAGTACCTGAAAGGAACTTGTTAATATCTGCTATTCTCTGCAAAAGAAAGTAAGTAGCAGATATGATAGGAGAGTAAGGTGCAAGTACCTGAAAGGAACTTGCTAATATCTGCTATTCCCTGCAAAAGAGTAAGTAGCAGATATGATTGGAGAGTAAGGTGCAAGTACCTGAAAGGAACTTGCTAATATCTGCTATTCTCTGCAAAAGAAAGTAAGTAGCAGATATGATAGGAGAGTAAGGTGCAAGTACCTGAAAGGAACTTGCTAATATCCGCTATTCCCTGCAAAAGAAAGTAAGTAGCAGATATGATAGGAGAGTAAGGTGCAAGTACCTGAAAGGAACTTGCTGATATCTACTATTCTCTGCAAAATAAAGTAAGTAGCAGATATGATAGGAGAGTAAGGTGCAAGTACCTGAAAGGAACTTGCTAATATCTGCTATTCTCTGCAAAAGAAAGTAAGTAGCAGATATGATAGGCAAGAAAACTAAGTTCGCAAATACCTGGGCGGAATCTGCGAATGTTGGCTGTTGGTATGATAAGATATAATCGGATAACAGAACAGATACCTTACACACTCTGCTATCAACTGAATAATGATCAAACTGCGATAATGATTGTCTCGTGCGATCAAGGTATAATGTCGATATGAAAACCCAGATCAGCGAGATAAGAAAATCCGAAATTAGATTCATGATGACATGACTTGCTAATCAAGAAGAATCATACGCCTTGAATAAATGATGTGTGGCTAACATCTGATGAGAGAACTTGTTGATTATCATCTGATAAAAGCTTATGCAGGCAGCACATATAAGATGATCATAAGCCAAGAGAAATATTGCAGATCTTTAGAATAGGTTGTATTCAACCTGCTAACCTGCAAGAAGGTAAAAAGAGAAAAGAGGAGCTATATCCCGAGGATGAACTAAAGAGGTTGAATGCTGCCACAAGTGTTCCCCGTGGACCTTATGCATCTCTTGCCAAAGTCATCCTGGGTATAGTCCTAACCAAAGCGGGCTGGTCGCGCTTCCTTTAGAAGGGCACAAATAAACAAGAAATAATCCTAAGAAGGATCGACAGATGCACTACTCTGTTGCCTCGGGTTACAAGCATCGCTGATTAATTAGACTAGTTGCGCCAAGTGGCCTATTGCTTGTCTGCGGATTGATCAGCGGAGTTGTGGGTCCCGCAGAGGCACGGATCGAGAGTACCATAGAGTGTTCGGCCGTCACAGTTGTGAGATGATCGAGGAGACAAGGCTACACTTGATCGCCATTGCTTGTCAAGCAAAGATCATCGTAACGGTAACGTATCCCTAATGGAGCATGATAGAACTATCACAGGAGGCCTCCCCTAGGCACTCACACTGCTCTAGACATCGGCCAGGATCCAAAGCCTCGTCATCCTCCGCACGAGAGTTGAACGGCCCCCACTACACACATATGAGAAAACTCCTCATCATATGCGGTCATTGTGGTTTTACGCCAGAGGACAATCTCGAGGGGGCACTGAGCAAGACTTGGCGATATCTCGTTGGTTTAGTGATCTCTTTGGCAAAGAGAAAAATGAGGAGGAGAAGCATCACAAAAAGGGAACTATGTTAGTATGAGATCTTTGACGTAAGCTTTATTGAATGAAAAATGAAACACTTAGAAGTGCTGAAAAGTAGAATGTTTGAAGAGTAAAGTAAAGGCAACCAGTCACGATCGTGAGGGGCTTTGAGGAACTGCGATTGGTCATAGCTGATGACGCAAGAAATGTGTCCTCTTTGCTTCAAAATAGCCTTCCAAGGACACCTTCGTCAACGGCATCAATGCACTCACTTGGAATATCAACGAGCCCCAGCCGGCCCTCATCATGTATTTCTATGCACTCCTGCTGACCCTCAGCCACCTCCTTGCCCTTGGAGTTGGAAGGTTTCGAAGAATCAGTCTTCTTTACCAGGTCGTTGATCTTGCCCTCGGCAAGTAATCTTTCAACCAATCGCCGAAGGGCTTTGCAATCTTCAGTTAAATGTCCTTTCTCTTTGTGGAATTCGCAGAACGGGTCTGAACTTCTTGATCTCTGATTCGCCAGTTGGTAGGGCTTTTTGGAATATGCCCTATCCTTCATGATTTGACAAACTTCTTGCATGAACTCATCTAGTTCAGAGTCTGGCCAGCCTTCATCTTGCTGATGAACCGAAGCTGCTAGCGGAGATGATACTGACAATGGTAGAAGCCATTCCTGGGCACGATCATGGCCTTGGAAAGGGTGTTGACGATGCTGAAATCTTCTTGCTTTCCTAGAGAGAGATGGAAAGTCTTTCCGCGGAGACCTCGGAGGCTGCTTGTAGGAAGAAGAATTTTTCTCTGATACAAGTCTAGAGACGAAGCTGGGGTTGCTCTTCTCATCGCGGATATACGAGTTGGCTAAGCCGATCAACTCTTGATATGTTCTTGGTGCTCGGACGTTAGCTTCAAACTTTAGCGGACCTTCACGCAGGCCATGAATAAGAGCCACTCGATACATTTCTTGATCAACGATCTCAATGTCTAGGATTTCTTTCTGAAAATGATCCACAAAATGAGACCAAGTCTCATTATCTCGCTGCCTGATCTCAAAGAGGGCTTCTGGACCGCCCTTCCTCTTTGAAGAGGTAGAAAACCTGAGCAGGAACTCCCTTCGCAAATCAATAAAGGAAGAGATTGACTGAGGTCGCAGTCCATAGAACCAGTCTCTCACTTGACCATCAAAGGTCGTTATGAGGAGCTTGCTCTTGGTAGCATCGGAGAGGGTCTTGAAAGCAACGGTTGATTCAAAAGCTTGAAGATGCTTGACTGGATCAGTCTCCCCGGTGTAAACGGGCAACCGTGGCTCTCGGAAGTTGACTGGAGTTGGTTCATACCGAACACTTTCCGTAAACGGCAATGGCTCTTCTGGTTCTACTGCATAAGGAAAGTAAGGAGCATGAGCTGTAGCTGCAAAAGGAGCAGGAGGATATGAGTAAAAGGTTGCTGCGGGAGGAGCAAAGGCAGGAGCTGAAGAGAAGGGGTGACTTCCCTGAAAATTCAGAAATCTAGCTGGGCTTCCCCGGTCAGCTTCCCTGAAAAAGTTTTGACGAGCTGCAAACTCATCATCTTGAGATCGCAAAGGAGCTACAGGTCCTTGCGGAAAAGTTGGAGTGTAAAGAGGAGGATAGACCGGCGGATAAGCCGGTGGATAGACTTGAGGAGTCTCTGATGTTGGTGCTGGATTGATTGGAGGAGCTGGCGCTGCTGAAGATTGAGCGGCCAATTGCTGTGTGAGTGCTGTTAGAGTACGGTTAATGGCTTGAAACTGTTGGGCAGTTTCTCTGCGAGATTGCTCTAAGGCCTCCCAAAGAGGATCATCACTTGGACTTGGGTAAGATTCTTGGCTGGTTGATGGTCTGACATGAGTAACCACTACTTTCACTGTCTGATTGAGATCTGAAGGTCGCGTGTTAACTGTTGATGCGCGAAATGCGACACCGACCAGTTAACGGGTGTTCGATCTCACAAGCTAAGGATGAAGGAAAAAGGGTTGCGGGGATAGAGGAGAAGGCTTGCTCGAGCAGATAGGAAGCTTGCTTGAGCAAAGGAGAAGCTTGCTCGAGTAGAGAGGAAGCTTGCTTGAACAAAGACGAAGCTTGCTCGATCAGAGAAGGAGCTTGCTTGAGCAAAGGAGAAGCTTGCTCGAGCAGAGAGGGAGCTTGCTTGAGCAAAGGAGAAGCTTGCTCGAGCAGAGAGGGAGCTTGCTTGAGCAAAGGAGAAGCTTGCTCGAGCAGAGAGAGAGCTTGCTTGAGCAAAGGAGAAGCTTGCTCGAGCAGAGAGGGAGCTTGCTTGAGCAAAGGAGAAGCTTGCTCAAGCAGAGAGGGAGCTTGCTTGATCAAAGGAGAAGCTTGCTCGAGCAGAGAGGGAGCTTGCTTGAGCAAAGGAGAAGCTTGCTCGAGCAGAGAGGGAGCTTGCTTGAGCAAAGGAGAAGCTTCCTCGAGCAGAGAAGGAGCTTGCTTGAGCAAAGGAAAAGCTTGCTCGAGCAGAGAAGGAGCTTGCTTGAGCAAAGAAGAAGCTTGCTCGAGCAGAGAGGGAGCTTGATCTGGTACTATCGAGCAGACAGCTACTTGAGGGTTAGCTTTGTAGGTTGACGCCGAGAGAGGAGAGAAGAAGGGAGGAGGCCGCTAGCAGCAGCAACAGCAGACTTCGCCCGCCATGGCTTAAATGCCACTCTTGCGACGGGCTTTTCCTTTATTCAAGAAGAGTTACAACTTGCTATTGCACCATTACATATAAGAGCAGTAAAGGGTACAATGGGGGAAGCTGGCGGCTGAGGGAGGAGATGCCAGAAACTAAGTAAAAGGAGCTGCAGAGGACTGGAGAACTGAAGCTGCAGAGGCTGCTCAAGCTGCCTTATGGGGGCAGAAAAAACTAAGTCCACAGCCCTTGACAACCTGGGCAGACTGAGGATTTGGAGGCCGCAGACCTTGCCTGATCAACCTTGATGGACTGAGAAAACTGAGTCTGCAGCCTTTGATCAAGGTGACAGTTCTCCTCCCACGCGTGCAGAATGAGAGGCCTTGGGGGCTATTTATAGGCCTGGAGAGAATCTTCTAGAAGCGGGACCCAGTGACGTCACCATCGACGACCTCGGCAGACTCGGTGGACTGAGAAAATGAGGTCGACGACCTCGGCGGACTCCGCGGACTAGCCTTTTCTCTGCTGGGGCAGACTTCCGGTTGACAGCTAGAAGAGGGCTGGCAGGCTGAGCGACCTGAGGAGCAAGCAGACGGAGGCTGAGCAGGCAACTCTGGGCCAACTGGGCGGATTCCAGGAGGAGTCTGCCCTTGCCGGAGCGGAGGCCTCCCACTAGCGGGAGGCCTGGGCGGACTTCGGGGGGAGTCCGCCCGGCTGGCGGAGGTCGCACCCTAGCGGGCGGCCTGGGAGGACTCCAGGGGGAGTCCGCCCGGCTGGCGGAGGCCGCCCCCTAGCGGGCGGCCTGGGCGGACTCCGGGGGGAGTCCGCCCGGCTAGCGGAGGCCGCCCCCTAGCGGGCGGCCTGGGCGGACTCCAGGGGGAGTCCGCCCGACCTGTGGAGGTCGCCCCCTAGCGGGCGACCTGGGCGAACTCCGGGGGGAGTCCGCCCGGCTGACGGAGACCGCCCCTGGCGGGCGGCTAACGGAGCATCCGTCCTTGAGCGACTTCAGACTCGGCAGTCCATCTTGCGCGAACACGGTGGACATCAGGGGTAGCCTGCTCCTTGCGGATGGGAACCTGTAAGAGAAAAGCAGAAGCAATAGGCACCTTGGAGAGGATTGCCGATTTTGGGGTTAACATCAGGTATCCTTGTACCTTAACTGAATTTATACCTAGGGTAAATTTTGACAGGGATACGCTAAGAATCGTCTTGGTAAGTCAAGTTTCCTAGTTGGGTTTGCCTAACTCATTGATTTAAGAACTATATATTGTGAACATTACACATGGGCACACGACAGCTTCTGCTTCTTAGGTTGTCCCCAAACTAATGCTCGTGTGGGGAGACCCAGTGTTGTGGACTTACTTCTTTATGATCTTGGTCTGCTCTAATACCAGTTTGTAAGACCATATTTTTTTTCCACCACCGTGTCTTAAACCCAAAACCGCCGCCTTATGGTGACTCTAACATCCAAGTTAGATGCCACCGCACAAATTCGATCCT
This sequence comes from Platanthera zijinensis, assembly GCA_039513925.1. Lineage (NCBI taxonomy): Eukaryota > Viridiplantae > Streptophyta > Magnoliopsida > Asparagales > Orchidaceae > Platanthera > Platanthera zijinensis. The sequence continues at coordinate 58,345,131 of CM077087.1, read as the reverse complement.
GTCGGCTAAAACGATCACATATCAGTGTATGAACAAAAGAGAAGTAAGTAGTACAAGTCCACAGATCACAGCTCACTATCAATATATATAAAGAACAATAGTCCACAAAGAGTACAAAGTAAGAAGGAGAGTAGAAGAATTGGCTTAAGCTCGGTACATGTCTAATACAAATAATCTCTCTCACACAACTCACACATCTGACGAAAGTAAAATGAAAAATGTCCTCAACCTGTCGTCGAGTAGTAGCAGTAGTGTGCATCAACTGCTATTCAAGTCCCGCCATCCTCCTGCGACTGGTGCATCACCTCAAATTCCAAAAATTATGTGGTCCAGCGACCGTTAGTCAAAAGACTAAGCCACTATTGTAATTGCCTCACCCCCACAACTCCTAAGCACCCTACGGGTAGGAGGAAATGAAAGATTTTTAAGGTGGAGAATGAACAAGAGAAGGTGATAAGTATCCTAGCAGGAGTATGTATAGAAGGACTTTAACAAGGTAGAAGTAATGTAAACAAGGTAAAATGCATAGCAGTAAGCACATGCTACACTATAAGTAATAAAATTACAAGTAAACTAAACTATAGAATAAGTAACCTTAACATATAAGAATGCCCATACAAACTCATAAGTTAAGGGGTCATTTTTCAAGGCTTGTCGTATAAAATGTCCCATACCAATTTATACGATAGGGGTAGGTGTTTAAATGCAATGATGACATGATATGCTATGTTATGCTACTTTAATGCTATGTTTATACAAGTGCAACACACGCACATGACTCTCTGCGCACATACTTTTAGTTCCCCGGTTTTGGAAGCTAGCTTCATCCCAGGAGCCTCTGTAGTGGTCAATAGAGAGAGTGAGTTGGGCCACCCCACTCCTAGGCGGGTAACTGCACTACCATGCTTAGCCCTTACGTATGCATCTGAAGGACAAACCAGAGTCACTACGTACTAATATTAACAAACCCGCCAGACTTTTCCTTGGCTAAGTGAGAACCAAACTTGCCAAGTCAAGGTATCGACGTCAGGGCGATCTATCGTATAATACCGAAGACCCACCACCTTTATGCACATGCAATTATGATAAATATAAATCTCTGAGCTATTGGCTCCCCGGAATAACCCGTCCATCACAACAACCTTTCGAGCCACTGACTCCTCGGACTAACCATTCCGTACCTACCACTACCGTGCCCTCCGCTCGTGAGTCTAAACCAAACTAGCCTCCCGTGACTACAGGGTGAGTATAAGTGAAGTACTTAGAATTAATCTTGTACAAACAGTTTAGCCTTACAGTTTAGGGTTAACCTTGACTGCCATGGCCATTCCCTGTGAAGGGATCTCGAGGGCACTAGGAACTACGATGGGTTGAAACCCAAAGCACCCTTTCATAAGTTACTTATTACTGTTGGTATCTACCCATGTCCCTACTCTAATGATCTTACACTTGATCTAACCCTAAGTTTATTTAGACTTTCTCCAAGAGAAAGACGATCTATAGTCGATCCCGAGCACATCCTTTCCCCTAGTCAACCAGGCTCTCACACTTGATTTCCATTGGTGACCTCATTTATACTCTCCCGATTAAGTCCACCAACTACCTCCTTTATCCCATACCGAGGTTCACATGATTCCTTAGTTCTATAATTTTTACTATGTGCATACCTAAAGAGGTTCATAGTGTGCATGAATTGTGACCTTCAAATATTCATACAAATGACCTAAGATTATTACTGGGGTCAATGTTGATATTTTAAGATTAAATCCCTAAGATAATATTTTTCCTAATTTATTTGGCATTTATTATATTTTCTGCAAAATCTGGACACCTAGGCACTTGAACACCAAGTATAATTTTCTGACAAGATATGGCCTCAATAAAATTATGACAAGTGTAAATTATCAAAGAAATAGAAAATACTAAAATTTTCAATTTTACAAAATTTTTTTGACCTCCAAATAAATTATTGATCAATTAACCTCATTAATAGGGCAAAGCAGGAAATAATAGAAATAATCATCCAAAAATTATATAAAAATTACCAGATGTTAAAAATAACCATAAAAGACAACTAACCCAATTTAGTAATTTTTCCAAATAAATTTGGCCACACAAATAAATCATTTAAGAATATTATACACAAGCCACTTTGTGAGGCATCCTATATGAAAAGACTTCCAATAATTTTATAAAACTATAAAGAGTATGATGAAGCCTTACAATGTCTTAAAACCAAATTTCATTAATTTCTAGTGATTAAATAACTCGTAATAATATTTCTTACTAATAGGGAAATTACTAGGTTTGTGAATGTAGTATTATAAACATTAATTTAAAATTCATACAACAATTTCCAGTGATTAATAATAAATATATAAGATGACTGCATAAGTTTAATGAACATCCAAGATCATATAATCATGCAATAAAATTATGAGTAGAAGTGTCCTAATTGGTCCTTAATTATTTCAGAGGGGTTAAATGCTCCTAAAAATTCTAATAATATTTTATAGGGTTTATTTCCACCCTATGATCTCATCTACCAATCTCCAAGACATTCCAAGGACATATGGTCTCATATCCTTCAATAGGCTAAATATCCAACCCTTTGTTCACACTAGGGTTTTAGGGAAATCTCAACCCTAAACCACCCAAAATCTTATGTAAGGGTATTTTGTATGACAATAAATCAGTGTCCAAAGATCCTTCCCCTTTGGGTGAGGATTGGCCACAACCCATTAAACACCATTTGCCCTAATTTGCCCCCCTAGGGGCGAAACGTTGGTCACACCAATACCTAATCAAATCATCTCCAATGGGCTGAGATTTTTATCAGTGACCTATCATGATCCTAAGGGTCATCCGCCAAAATTTTGGGGAATTGTAAGGTCATTAGAACCTAAAATTAAATAATACATGATTTATTAATTTTTATAAAAACTATAGAAAAATGTTCTCCAAAAATTCTAATTTTTGGATATAATGAGGGAGTAGGTATAGTTAGCCTATGGTCAAAATTTCAAACCATTTGACAAAATGGTTTAGTGGGGAGACTCAATTTAGTATCTGGTCATGCCTATGTTTAGGCTGCACCATATTGAGTGCTGCAGTCAAACCACTTGCCCAAATGGGTTGAAACAAATTTTAAAATCAAGTAGACTTCAAGGGATACAACTTACACATTGAACATTTTTCCAGGAAACCCCTCAAAATATTTATAATAATTAAATAAATATACTATAAGTTAAGGGGCAATTAATCACTATATAATATATATAAATATACTAAAATTATGTATGACATTGTTCATCTTCTTCACAGAGTTCGTAAATTCTAAAACACCTGTATCACGCCCAAAGCCTAACGCCGGCCACCTGGTCACCTCCCTAGCCAGCTAGCACCACCACCAACTCCGTCGAGGTGATGGCTATCGTCCGGCGGTGGTTTGGCCGCCGGAGGTGGTGGTTTCCGCGAACCTGCCACCATGATTTTTTGGAAAATCTCCATTTCCTCACTTGGATTGGCTCGTTTGAGCCCGATTTATCATCCTAATTTGATCTAGATACTAGCACAAGGAGAGAAGAGGAGAAGTGGACCTTATTTGGGGTTCGATGACGGCGGTGGCGGCAGTTGGCCGTAACGTTTCTCCTCTCGGGCAAGCTTGCCCGATTCCTCAATCCTCCACCAAAACCATTGATCCAATACATCATTTTGACTGCCAAGGACGTTTTGAAGGTGATGGGTTTGCCAAAAGTGGGAATGGGGGCTGTATAGGGGGATTTATATTTTCCATGAGAGGGAAGGTGAAGGGGTGGTCGGCCATGGTGGTTGGGCTCCTCTCATTAGTGTTGGATAGCTGGAATTGATGATATTCTCATCCCAAGAGTCATGGGAGATGAATGGGGCAATGGGGAGATGAATAGGGTTGCCCATAATCTCCCTCCATAACTTATCTCTATCTTTCTTCTTTCTCTCTCTCCATTAAGGGGGAAAACTCCCATTTTCTCTCTCCTAGTCACCACCTCCAGATTTTTAGTGGCATTCCATGTAAATATCAGCCTCCTAAAGCTAGTGGGCCACTAAACTTAGGCTTAGCCTAAGTGAATTGGGCTAGGTTGGGTTAACTTGAGCTAATTTGACCCAATTTAGGGTCAAGTTGACTTTGGCCAATTTGATCTTTTGGGTTGACCCCAATGAGTCCTTAGGGAATCATTGGCCTCCCCTAAGGTCTAGGGAGACTTGGGTAGGGTTGGTTTGACACCTTGGTGGTCACTTGACCCTTATTAGGGTACTTTTACCATTTTAGGGTTTAGGTTGACTTTGGTCAACTTGACCTCTTGGGGTGACCCCAATGGGCCCTTAGTGGCCCAAAGAACCTCCTAAAGGGTTTGGAAGGTTTGGGTGGAATCAAAGAGTCAAGTTGAAGGTCCACTGACCGTAGATAACCCACTTTGACCATTTTAGGGTTAGGGTTGACTTTGGTCAACTTGACCACTTTAGTTGACCCCAATGTATACTAGGTGCTCCAAGGTACCCCCTAATGGGTTAGGGATGTTATGGTGGGGTAAAAGTGTCAAGGTGAGGCCCTAAAGTCAAACATATGATTGGTGATTGGGTTGTGCTATTTGCAGACCAGGGTGATTTCTACCTTCATGCCTAAGTTCATATGATCTCTTTGAGCTTCCTAAGGTTTTGTCATGACCTAGTCATGACAAAACCATCTTAGGGGTCTAGTTGCTTGAGGGCTATTACAGCCCACTTTGTGTGACCCTCGGTCTGGGGGTGGAAGGTGGTGCTAAAAGCAAGATAAGAACCCAAGTACGCTCGTACCTCTCTCCACTCCCTATATATGAACCGACCGTCACGGTCTGAGATAATCATCCTGTGGACTCCGTGGTACCTGATGAACTACTCCACAAATAACCTCACCAAAGCTATAATTGGGTTGTCCTTACTAATTAGTACAAATCGGGCCACCTTGGTTAATCTATTGACGATGACCGATATAGAATCATGCCCAGAGTAAGAGCGAGGCAATCTGTGTAAGAAATCCATTGCTTTGTCCTCGAAGTTCCACTCTGGGACTAGCAACGACTGTAATAGTTTTCCTGGGGTTTTGCTCTCCGCCTTCACCCGCTGGCAATTCTTGCAGTGTGTAATAAAAGATATGATGTACCTCTTCATCTCGTTCCAGTACATGTCCCTCCGCAGTTCTACTATCATCTTAGTGATCCCCGGGTGCATAGAGTACTGAGTGTAGTATGCCTCTCTGAGAATATCCTCCCGGATCCCACCTCCTCCGGGTATATAAATTCCACCATGTAAGTGAATGAGGTCATCACGCAATGTATATTCCTCTAACATGCCCCCTTTCAGGGATCTGAATATGGGCTCCAAGGAGGTGTCCTATCTCTCTTGAGTCTGTATGTGATCTCGTATATCACAAATAATGCTCAAAGAAGCGAGGTAATCTCTATAAACCTCTGGCTCAGCCCTGGAAATGACGGAAAAGCGCATGTACTCTAGCATCTGTACCAACTCCATAGTCATCACTCGAGGCTCCGGTACAGTAGGTCGGCTCTCCTGCTCAAGGCATCCTCCACGATGTTCGCTTTTCACGGGTGGTAATGCATGGTGTAATCAAAGTCGCACAAAAACTAAAGCCATCTTCTCTGATGCGTGTTCAGATCCTTCTATGTGTCAATATACTTGAGGTTCTTTTGATCTAAGAAGATGTCACAATGAACCCGTTATTGGTACTGTCTCCAAACCTTCAACAAGAATACTACTGCCCCAAGCTCCAAATCATGTACGGGGTAGTTCTGCACGTGTTTCTTCAAATGTCTCGAGGCATTGATGAGTACAAGTTATATACATATTTTTGGACTCATCTGGGCTAGTTTTCTCATTGATACACTACACTTTAGAGCCATATTTGTTCATATTTGTTATTATGTCCATTCCATGTTAAGTGCATTTTTTGCTCGCTTTTAGTGTGATTTCATAGTTATTATTCTTTTGCCCTACTTGATGTTTTGCTGTGTATGGAGACTGTAGTATGCCCGTCTCAATGGCTCTGCTATTTTTACTGCATGTACAATGGTGGTGAGCGTGTTCCAAATTGTTTTGGAAAGTTTTCTGCCTAAGGGACATTGGTCGTGTGTTTTTACATGCGCACGGTTAGTGGACTCCTTAGCGCATGATCACTGGTCGTGCGCGGTCTGTTCATCGAATTCCCAAACAGTCCAGGAACACTGTGCACGATTATTGGACCTATAACGCACGACCACTGATCGTGAGCCACTGATCGTGCGCACTATTCTCCACTTTTCCAAGTTTTGTCTAGGGCATTCACACGAGCATTGGATATAGTGCGCACGCCCACCGGTCGTGCGCCACTGCTCGTGCACGTTATCCCAATTTTTAATGAGTTCTGTCTTTTCTAATCGCACGATCATGGGATCCAGTGCGCACGACCACCGGTCGTGCGCCACTTATCGTGCACATATATATTATTTTTTCTGTCTGTTACAGGTTTATCTAGAGCAGATCGCACGATCATCGAACGTCAATACGCACGACCACTGGTCGTGTGCCAATGATCGTGCACTCTGAATTTTTGTTGTTGTATTTAAGCCCATGCTCTGTGATTTAGGTCAATGCCTTTCATTTTCCACTTCGCTGCTGCACGCAAAGCACCGTTTTTCAGCCCCAGAGGTCCTCACTTCATCTCCATCCTCAGGGAAGCTTTCTTCGGTGATCTGAAGCCATCTTCAACTCTTCAGAGAGTTTTCGGCCACAAGCAGCTTGCAAAAAGACTCTTTCGGTATAACTCATTTGGGCAAACGGGAGAAAAGATTGAAGGAAAGGAAGAAGATGGAGGAATACAAGTGGATTGACGACCCATTTTCCTCCGGAAGCAACCAACGGTCCGAGTCAAGAAGTGGACTGACAACCCACCGCTCCGGCTAAGAACAACGCCTAGGCTTTCCTCCTATTGGTTTATTCTACCTTTTTCTCTTAGTGAAGTGTATTCTTAAGCTTGTAATGACTTAATACTTACTTTATTTTTCTATGAATGAAGTTTGTTTTGACTAGTTGCATTCTTTATTGTAGTTGTGTTGTACTCGCCTCCATCCACATCCACTCACTCGCGCACTAGAACCACGCCAGCAAAGGATAGTGTTGGTAGTCAAAGAGATGATTATGACCCTCACTTTTCGCACTTTTGATCATTCGATCCACTTGCTCTACATCATTCTGCCTAACGAAGCACGGCATAGCCGCCTGCACTAATTCCATCTCCAAGCGAAGCGGTGCTTACAACCCGCATTAGTTTTCTTTTTTTATATAGCATTAGGAATCAAAATCAACCCCCTTGTTATTTTGTTTAACTCTTAGTAGCGGTCTTTATACGACGCTATCAAGAAACCCAACCAACATTCCTTAGAGATCAACATTCGGGGAAGAAATTCCCAAATTTATTACTTGACAGCAACCGATGTACTTGTCGATGCATCATGTTTCTGGCACCGTTGTCGGTGATGAGGAGGAAGATGAGGGAGAGCTGGCTAAGTCTTCCTCCATGGGGGTAGAGATGAGGAGGAAGAAGAGGGAGAGCAGGCTGAGTCTTCTGCCATAGGTAGGCGGAGAGCGGTAGAGCCACAACATCAGAGTCAGTAACAGCAGTTGAGGCCTCCAGTAAAGCATGAGTTGCAGTCGAGTCGCCAGTATAGCCCAGCTCAGGAGCGGAGCGCTCCATTTTTGTCTGAGCGCCTTGCTGATTTGGAAGCCTCACAATACTGGATGCAAGACTTTATTTATCAGCAAGCGGTGAGAGGCGGGATGAACATTCGACCACCTCCTGCTCATTTCGCTTCATCCGCGCATGCTCGTCGTCCGTCTCCCATCGAAATTTGCGACAATGATAGCGAGGAGTAGTGAGGGGAGTTCGCCATGAAGCTAGTCTACCACACCTTCTGATCTTATCGTGTTTTATTAATCTATAGAATTGTAATATACTTTATTTAGCAGATTTACACATGAAACAATTATATTTTTGTGAAACAATTATATTTTTGTAATATACTACCAGCTGGGACTTCTCGAGAACTAAGGAACTTCTCGAGAACTGAAAGGAATTCTCGAGGACCTTGACTGACTTCTCGAGAACTATATATAAAAGAGAGTTTCTCGAGAACTAGTCTCGGCTTCTCGAGAACTAGAGGAACTTCTCGAGAACTGCTAAATCTACTTCTCGAGAACTATGGGAACTTCTCGAGAGGTGGACTTAGAGAAATTCTGGACTTTTACAGTTTTCTTCTCTTCAAGAATCCTATCCTCATTCCTTGATCCAAGTGCTTGAAAATGAAATGTATTCCAATTGAGAGGCTACACATGAGTCAACACCTTGAATCATACAGTGAGGGATTACACTGTATGGTCCTGTGTTCATAACCCATTGTAGACTGACATTTGGTCTACACTTAGTAATGAAGATCTACAAACACACAACTTAAACAAGATATCAAATACAACTTAATTCATCTTAGTTCAAGGGTGACTTCAACAAATCTGGGTTATTGTGGATGCAATACCCAACAATACATGAGTCAACACCATGGATCACACAATGAGGTATTACATTGTATGGTCCTGTGTTTAGTGACTCATTGTAGACTGACATTGGTCTACACTTAGAAATTTAGTCCTGCAAATACAACTAAACAAGCACCATCAAATACAACTACAATTCACCTTAGTTTTAGTGGGACTTCTTCAAATCAAGGTTAACCCAACAATCTCCCCATATTTGAAGAAGTTAGAACCCATATACTAAGTTGAATTGCATGGATGAGAAAACAATGTAAAGTGAAGAAGGATGCATTGCCTTACATTTCTTAGAGAATACTGATGCCTTTCTCCCCCTTTTTGATAGCTTCATTCAACCTTGCAATTTTTTCCCCTGTTCTTTTCATCTCTCATCTCAATTTCTCTCTCTCCCCCTTTCTGACATCTTTAATAGGGGTCAGGGAAGAGGATTTAAATCATATCTCTTCCTTATTCAGAGCTTAAACACCTCTGAGGTCCTTTTGATGTTTTCAGCTAGAAGCTCCCCTCAACCGATTCAGGAGAAGATCTTCTTCAGTTACTTTGTTGTCAAATTTTCATCAGCAAAATCTTCTAGTTCCAAGAGTTTTCCTGGAACTTCTTCTTGTCCATTTGCCAAATAGGAGTTTTGGTTGGCCTTTGGACATACCTATATCCACAAGTTTAGAATCCCTTAGGAACCCAAATAAGTTTGGGTCATAGGTCTCTTGTTAGCATACTCCACCTAGAAGTGTTAACATTACGAGTGGTCTGCCTCGTATTATTAACTTGAGGAGTTTCATAATACCTCGGGTTAAACTAGCAATCTATGACAAAGTGACCAATCTTGCCACAGCACCAACGGTCAAACCTGTTGTATCTTTGCATGATATTCTCCTGCTTAACCGTTTGAGAGTGTGGTCTAATAGGGACAATGGATCTGGAGGTAGAGGCCTCATGATGATGGCACTCACACGGTTTCTATACATCCTTTTCCTTCTTTACAACAGGCCTGCCTTTTGGTGCCTTTTTCTCATTTGGTCCATGAACATAGGGACCAGAATTCTGCAAGGTTACTGCCTTTTTAATAACAGTTTGGCTTAGAATAGCCTTGCATTTACCTTTGGCAACTTCATGTCCTACACTACTATTTTTCTCGGAAGGAGCCACTCCATCGGTGAGTGGAAGCATAGTGGTAGGCTTGGAGAGGCTTTCAACCAGTTTTCATTCAATGACCAGCTTTGCTTCCAGCTCGTCTAGGAGTAATTCCTTATGATTTATTAACTCAGTGGAGTCTTTAAGTTCCTCCTTCAAAGATTGAACTTCATCTCTGAGAGGAGTCAATTTTTTCAATCTCCTCCCTCATATTAGATTCCACCTCTTTGAGGGATACGATCTCTTTTGATTGCGATATGACTACCTTCCGACATTTATCAAATGCGGTCAACAAGACTTGATACTAATTTACTAATTGAGAATTATCCTCCTCAGAAGAATAACCATCATGACCATCTGAGTCAGTATCTGAGGCAAAAAGAAGTGTATGAGAATTTAACTCCCCATAGAATTGGGGGACTTTTCCTTCTTCATCAGAATGAGCCATGAGCCCGAAATGGACTTCTTCATCATCACTTGACTCAGACGAGTAAGTGTCACTGAGGGTCTTCTGCGTCTTTGCGATGAAGCTCTTTTCCTTCCTCTTATCGTGAGATGACTTGTGATATTCTATCTTTCCCCCTCCTTCTTGTGAGGACAGACATCACTTATATGCCCTAACTTATTACAACAGTAGCAAACAACGTTAGATGAAACATGTTTGTTCGGTTTAAATTTATACTTATCAGATGTGTGACTTTTCTTTTGATAGTCACCGTCGTGACGCGATCTTCTGAATGAGGAATAATTTCCTATCATTTGTTTCTTCTTGTTGAGAAACTTCTTGAATTGACGGGAGAAAAGGAAGAACTCTCCATCAGATAGCTCTGAGCCCGAGGTGTTTGGCTCTGAGTCTTCTTCTTCGTTGTCTTCTTGAGTGGAAGTAAGATATGCAGCTTTGGGCTTTCTTGAGCTGTCTGCCTTCAGTGCAACAGACTTATTTCTTGATGAAGATATGTTGGCCTCTTTTTCAGCTTTTCTCATATTGATTAGAAGTTCATAGGACATAAGCTTCCCGAAGAGGAACCGAGGGTCAATTTCTGCTAATCTCCCAAATTCCCTGATGGCACATATTTTGTTATCCCATTCCTTTGTCAAGGATCTCAGGAACTTGTCGTTTAGTTCACCATCTGTGAACACCCATCCGTAGTTCCTTAGGCCATTGACGATTTTGAAAAAGTTTTCATATGTGTCGGCAATTGCTTCCTTGGGGCCTTGCTTGAAGGCCTCATACTTCTGATTCAGAAGGGATCTTCTGGCATCCCTTACTTCTTTTGTGCCTTCCATCAAGATGATAAGAGACTGCCACATTTCCTTGGCGGATTGACAGTGAATCAAATTTTGCAGCATAGAATCATCGACTGCACTTGCGATGATATTTTTGGCTTTCTTGTCTAAAGAGACAAGTGCAATCTCATCTTTATCGAGGTCCATCAATTTCTTTGGCACCTTCTTAGTAGGATCAATAGTGGAAGAGATCATAGGCACATGAGGGCCTTCTTCCACTATCATGAAGATGCGGGGGTCAACATCTTCCAAGAATAACTTTACTCTTTCCTTCCACATGGGAAAGTTTGCCTTATTGAACACTGAATCTTAGTGGAGTCCTTGGATCTGTCCATGCGTGTATCCTCTAAAGACAACTAGAAGTGGATCTTGTTCAAGGTTTTAACCATTTGAAGAATAACCTCCATCTGATACAAATTGATGTTATTAGTTGTGTACCTAAATTACCTAGAGGGGGTGAATAGGTGAGGTCTGCGTCTTTTTGTGGAATAAAAAATTAACGAGCGATGCGCAGAAAATAAGCATACAAACACAGAGAACACCAGATCTATAGTGGTTCCCGAATCTTGGGTACGTCCACTCTCAACCTCACCTATCTAGCAACACGCTAGACTCGGCTACTTCACTATTTCCTCGGATTGAAAATCAATCCTACAACTCGGAGCAACACCCCTACAACTCAATCCACAAAAATGGATCTACACTCAGAGGAGAAACTTCCTACAAACTCGGAGACAAATCTCCTACAAGAATAAAATGATTTACAAATAATTATACAAACTTGATCTTCACAGATCTGATAGAATCTCGGCTTTTTCCTTCTTGAAAAATTGAAAGGCCCTTTCAGAAAAATCGAGGAAGAAATCTGAGAAAACTTGGATCTGAGAACTTAGAATCATCACCATCAAGAAAAAGATATGCAGCGATCGAGACAGCTTGATCTGTTGATTCTCCTTGTCTGAATCTTTTGGATCGAGAAGATCAGAAGCGATGAAGACGATGAATAGCGGCGTGGTTCTTCCTTATTTAGAATGAATAAATGCGATTCAGAATTCTTATCTCTCTGTTAGGGTTAGTCGAATATGATTAGAACTTTTAGGAATAGACTAACGGTCATAATCATAAATGACATTACACATGGACCAATAGTCATGGAGATAAATTTGAAATCTGGTCCCGTCAGACTTAACGAATTTCAGAAATTTGATTCTGCAGTTCTCGAGTGAAAGACTGGCTACTCGAGAACAACTTTTACTTCTCGATACAACAGCTACAAGGTTCTTGAGAATAAGTACTTAGGAAAAATTTAGATCTTGCTTCTCGAGACTCAAGGAACTTTACTCGAGAACTAGCTTCTATTACTCAAGAACAAGTAAAGACTTCTCGAGAACAAACTATACTTCTCGAGAGGAAATAGCTAGATGGCATTAAGACAAGTCTCTACTTCTCGAGTACTGACTTAGTTTCTCGAGTACTGACTTAGCCTTCTGCTTCTCGAGTACAACAAGTCTTACTCGAGAACTACTTTTGCTACTCGAGAACTACTTATGCTACTCGAGAACTACTTTTGCTACTCGAGAACTACTTACTTAGAAAGATTTATTAACACCTTTAATTCTTTTTCTTGGATACCAGCATCCCATAGCTTCTCCTAAATCTTTAGTACTTGAAAAAGAAGTGTGTCCCTATAGAGAGGCTACACATAAGTCAACAACATGAATCACACAATGAGAGATTATATTGTATGATCCTGTGTTTAGTGACTCATTGTAGACGTACATTGGTCTACTCTTAGCAATTTAGTCCTGCAAGTACAACTAAACAAGCACCATCAAATACAACTACAATTCACCTTAGTTTTAGAGGGACTTCTTCAAATCAAGGTTATTGTGATAACAAAACCCAACAACTTGGAGTTTTGTCAATGTGTTCATAAGGTGGTGAATAGCCCTAGGAAGGAATTTGAGGACATTTAGACTTAGGAACACAACTTAAATCAATTGGGAATCGTTTATGGAAAAATGGAAGGGTCATATGACCTTGGATCCTCATGAAATTATGGTAGGAGAGTTTTTATATCAATATGAGTCTCTGATATTTATTGTAGGATGTTTGGAGGACAGTAACTCATACTTGTAGTTATAACCTCTAGGTTGCCCCTATTGATGATTTTGTTTTGATCAGGGTTAAACTAACTTAGAATGTTATGAAACTTATTCAGTAATATTTTGTGATCATATAAAATCCCTGGTAATTTTTGTGTAATTTTTGGATAGTATTTTGAGGTACTTCTCTCTTTAATTCTATTTATTGTATTTATCTTGAATTAATTAATTAGGGATAATAAATTTATGAAAGTCTGTAAGACTTGGTACTATCTGATATTTTAGCATCATATAGTGATTATAATTTTTGGAAGGCCATATATTAAGGAAATCTAGTACTTCATGTTCGAAACCATTCATGGTCTAATTTGGAGAAAATTTAATAAATGCTAAATAAATTTGGAAAATTACAAGTTTCTGGATTTACTCTATTCATCTTATGATAGACTTCCAGTAAAAATTCTAGGGCATTTGGAGGAATATTTGAGGGGGTCACCGTCCATTCCCATCACGTAGCTTAGGTTGGTCAGCACAAAGTAAAGCTGTAGATTTGTGTTAGTTTGAAGGATGGACATAGGGAGTTGGGTAGATTGAATACTGATTTGGTAAGGTGAAAATGAATGCTTCATTATGAGTCATGATGGTGAGAATGTTAGGTTATCTAGTGTTAAGTGGTGCTCAGGATCGACGAAAGATCGTCTTTCCTGGGGAGAGAGAAAGAGTCAAATACACCAGGGTTAGATTCAGTATAACAAAAAATGGGATCGGGACCTGGGTAGATATCAATAATAGTAAGTGCTTTGTGAAAGGGAACGATGTGATACAACTACCATCATAGATTTCCTATCATTCCTCCCGCACGGTGCCTAGGAGCCACTAGGGGAGAGGTGGGGGAAATCAGGCTTAGTCTTTTATCAAATGGTCGGTGGACCACAAATTTCAGGAATCCGGATGGGGGACATGGAGAAGCAGCAGGAGATGCAACACCAGCGGAGTGCGGTGCTCCTAGAGGTCGGCCAATCTAGTACAGGAGCACCAGCCTTTGGCTCCGTGAGTGATAGCTTTACTTAGCTTCCGCGAGAGGATTATAGTGAGGATTTGATGTACAAGACATAAGACCAATTATTTTCGTTTTATTTTACTGATCAATTTTGATACTTATATCATCATGTGGACTTGCTGTGATTTCTGATTCATAAATTATATGTGATATGTGGACTTTGATTTCACTGAACTATCAGTGTATTTCTCTTCCTTTGGTGATCGTTAAGACCGGCAGGATCGGCGTTTTGTAGTGGTGACCTTCCTGGGTGTCGGTGTCACTACAAAACGGCGATTTTAGGCATAAGACCCGGTAGCATAGCAAAAAAAATGGGTCTTACAAACTGGTATTACAGGGAACATCGATCCAAAGAAAAGAAGTCCACAAAACCCTGGGCAACCCCTCGCGTGCTTAGTTTGAGGACAAACTAGCAGTAGAAGCAATGGTGTGCCCATAAGGGAGAATCACAAGCAAAGTCCACTTTTTGTTAGATCCACTTGTACATTAACTAACAATTGGGATTTTTCTTGTAGCCTGCAACGAACCCTACTACTTAGCACGGTACACCCCAGGCACAGAACATGGTTCCATCCCCGCCTGTTCCGACTCCGTTCCAGCAGACGGAAATAGGACAGACACTGATGGCCATTCTGGAGGCCTTCAGGGCTCAGCAGGCTCCATCCCCACACCCAAATCTCGGGGCTAACTGGCTGAGTGTCTTCCGAGGGCTTTCTCCTCCATCCTACCTTGGCATGGAGTCAGCAGTTCGTACCGAGGAGTGGCTAGACATTATTTATGAGATGCTGGCAGGGATTCGATGCCCGACGAAGGAGGTAGTTGTAAGACCCCCTCCCCTTACCAAGGAGGGCTACCGGTCTTATGCCCAGAACCGTCGTCTTATGGTAGTACTAACGCACGGGTTAGTTGACACCGCAACACACTGATTCTGCCGGCTAGTACGATCATATAACCTGTAGGCCAATATAAGAAATAGAAGTATAGCAGTATAAAAAAATCTACTAGTCCAAGAGCCACAGTACATATCATATAATAAAATGAAAGTACATCAGTCCATAATGAGTACAAAATATGAAGAGTAAAAAGGGCTTATGCCCTGTACATGGATATCACTCTCCTCACAAAATAAAATGCGGAAGCTGAACTATCATCCTCGAACTCGTCCCACCTGAGGTAGCTCTGCAGTAGTCGTAGTAGGTGGTATCAACTCCTCACGCCCTATCGCCTCGTCCTGCCTGTCATGCTGCTGCTCCATCTCCTCGAGCTCCTAAAAATAGTTTGGTCACCGACCATTAGTCAAAAATACTAAGTCGTTTCCTCCGCACCTCGCCCCGCTACTCCTAGGCACCGTGCGGGAGGACAAAGCGGAGGACAACAAGGGGTATCAAAGAGGAAGCAGGTGACAAGAGTCTATGCTACCAAGTAAGAGTGTAAACAATAAATCTACACTAGCAGTTCTATGTATATAGTACGAAAGTAAATGCATGTACAGTACAAGTAAGTAAGTGCAGAAAAGTATAGCTATGCTACCACTACTCTACCATCACAAAAGTACCTTAACTTATAAAAATGCACATACAATTTATAAGTTAAAGTTTCCAGGAATTATAACTTATCATAAAAAGAGCCCATAGTAATTTATATGATAAGGATCTATGAAGCGTATGACCTAATATGAATGAATGTTTATGATGTAATTTATGTTACAGGCAAGTGTAACTCACACACAATGACTCTGTGATCACAGACCTTTAGTTCCACTTTTTGAGAGCTAGCATCACTCTCGGGTACCACCGTTGTGGCTACGGTAGCAGCGGAGCGGGCATCTCCACTTCTAGACAGGTATGCACACTACCAAACCTAGACCATCTCTCATACGCTCCTGTACACATCCAAGGTGCACTCTAGGAACCTGCGTACGTACTTTACTAAAGCCGGTCAGTCTTGTTGAGTCGGGTGTGCGTTATCGGGGGGTCATCCTCCAGAACACAGTGTAAAACAACCCACTAGCCCCTCAAACCCTCACACCCTCCTGGTTCACCGTACTACCGTCGGTGTGACGATCGGCCCAGTACCGCATGACCCGCCACTATATTTATGTACATGCAAGTATTTCACCTCGAGCCTTCAGCTCGCAGGACAAAACTGTCTTGATTCCCTCAAACCCTTCACGGGTGATCCTGCAACATATATCCATCAAACCCTACACGGGTGAGAATGAACCACATTGTCTTAACCTATTAGACTACTCTTGTCTACGGGTTATTATACTTAGTGATTTAAGATTAATCCCAGGACTGCCCAGGGTATACCCGGTGAAGGGCTCTTGGGGGCACTAGGAACTGTGATGGGATTACGCCCAAAGTTCCCTTTGCAAGGATATTTACTTTTATTGATGTCTGCCCCTTTATCCTTACTTTGCTCTCATTATTACTCTTGAATGATCCTAATGACTTAAGATGTTCTCAAAAGGGCGACGGTCTTCCGCCGGCCTCCACTCCAGTTGCTATCCAAGGGCTTGCACTTTTACTCTCGTCACTAAGGCAACACTACCCACCAAGGTTATTCTCCAAATGTAATCTCTTGCTCATCGGTCAATCTATCCCCCGGTGGTCCTTATAGTATAACCTACTTACACTATGCGCAACCCATGACCTAATACCACCCCTAAACGGAGCTTCCAACTCCTTGTTCCACCTACCCCAAATGATTTATCCTAGGATGGTATGGACTAATGAAGTGAGCATATTGATTTACATAATTTTCTTAAGTCATTAAAGCCTCTAATTAAATCATTTAATTAATTTCCTAGGTCATTTAATACATGAAGTAATACAAATTATAATCCACTGACCTAAGGAATTTCTCTGAGTTGTATCATGGTAAATATTGCTGTCTATCAAAATTCATAATTTTCTTTTTAATATTTCTATTATTCCTTAATTAATTCAAAACTCACATAATTGCCATTTTCCAAATGAAGTATAAGGAATACATTACCCAAAATTCTAGGAAAATTACAGAGCATAAATATCATTAATTTTAGTCTAATGTCAGAGTTTCATCAACTTCTATAATGTAGTGACCAACAAAATTCAATTCTTACTAATTTACCAAAATGCCATTATGCTAGTTTAAAAATTATTATGGCATCCAAAAATTTTTAGATAATTATACAAGGCTAAGAATACATTTATACAGCACTAGAAATTTTTACAACATTTTTTGATGTATACTTTCATCATAAATAAATGATTTCCCAAAAGGGCAAAATGGTCAAAAGTACATACTATCATTATAAAATCAACTAATCAGGGCCATAAATTTTTTCAAGGATTACATATGACTCCCTTAATTTCTAGGCTAGATTTGAGAATTTTAACTCTTGAATAACCCTATTTTCAAATTTTTATCCTGAAATGGCCTATCTTTCAAAAATTCTAAATAATAGGATTCTTGCTTTCAAAAATCCCACAATCTCTATGAGGTGTAAACTTTATTCTAATGAGCTTCTGGAATAAGTTCCATTATTTTTGAATGTATCAAATAGGCTGAATATGCAATATTTCAAAAATTGTTATTTGCACCCCAAAGCTATATATAGCCAACACATGCAAGTGGGTTAACCCAACATGTAGTGTTCCAAATGTGCTGATAATTTTACCATGCAAATATTATGTCCCCAAGTACCTGACACCAAAATATGGGGCCATTTGGAGTCATATTACTCCAAATATTTCATTAATTAAAATTTGTGTATTATGATAAAAACTATAGGAAACTTTCTTCCAAAACTTTCATATTTTCACAGGGTCTAAATATGACTCTAACAAGCATCTGACCAAAATTTTAAATCATGTGGATATATGGTTTGGCCTGAGCATGCATTTGAATTTCTGCCCTTGCCTATGACTAGTCCTAGTAGAACAGCCCTACAGGGATCCCTAAACTCCAAATCTCAAGTTTAGGGTGGAAAATGAAATTTAAGAGTAAGTACTACAATTTTCATTTAGGGTTCATGTTCTGGAAATGCATCTAAGAGGCCTATTTTTTACATGCAAAACTCTGTATAAAAGTATGACAAAATAACACTATTCATATTAATTAATTTCATCAAATCAGATAGGCTTTAAACGGACGAGATCCGTTCATCTCCTACCTCTAGCCGACGGCTGCGATGAACCCGTCCTGGGCCACCTTTGCTGGCTATTTCCGGCCAGCTGAGCCACCACCACCGTCGGCGATTTTCGCCACCACCTCCGTTGAGGTGGGGGCTAGCGTTTCCCGGCGGTGAGGCCGCCCAAATTGGCCCCTCCGGTGATCCTGAGCAAGAAGAAAAACTCAGTATTTTTCACATTTCCTCACATGGAATCAGGCTCAATTGAGCCTGATATCTCCCCTAGTCGAACTAGAAAGCTAGTGTGAGTAGAGTTGAGGTGAAATGGACCTGTTCCAGGCCTTGGCGGCGGTTGCGGCGGCGGTTTGCCATGGTCGAGCAGCTCCGGCGATCTCCTACTCAAATCCTGGTTTCTCCACCGATTTCTTCGATCCAGTAGTCGTTTTCCACTCCTTTCCTCTCTCTGAAGCTAATGGTGGGGGTGATTTGGGCTGAGGTGGGCTACATGTGGAGTTAACTCCAAGGTGAGCTTGGGTTCAACTTTGTAGGCTTCACCCATGGTGCCAAGTGGCCACCATGCAGCCAAATTCCTCTGAAATTCTTTTTGGGTGGTCGGCCGGCATACTTTGGGCAGAGGGAGCCAAGGCCAAATGGCCTCCTCCTCTTAAATCCACTTTCTCTCTCCTCTTTTTGGTGAATTCTCCAAAATGCCCCATACATGCACTCTCTCTCCAAATAAAGAGGGGTATGTCTGGTCTTTGACACCTTGGGATGATAATGGGCTAGGTTTGGTGGGCTTGACCAAAAGGGGAATGGGCTTAGCCCCCATTTTCTTCTTTAGGCCACATGTTTGACCAAGTTGACTTTTTAGGTTGACTTGGTCAACATGGCTAGTGGGCTGACCCCACTTGAGGGTCATGGACCCTATGGCATGACCCAACATGGGTTGGGCCATGGTGATGTCCCACTTGGGCCATTTGGGCCTTTAGGTGTAGGTTTGACCAACTTAGGGCTAAGGTTGACTTTGGTCAATTTTGGTCAAAGGGTGACCCAATGGCATGCCTTAAGGTTCACTTAGATTTTCCTTAGGGTTAGGGCAATGTGGTGGGGGTCATGGTGTGGCTATGGTTCCTATTTAGGCTAGTTTGACCTAGTTTGACTTGGGCCCTATAGTGGGCCCCACATGGCTACAACCCATTATCTAGGGTCAAACCTAGCTAATTTCTCTAACACCCACCCCATGCCCAACCCAATCTAAGTTAAGGGGTCTAGAAGTAATGTGGGATGTTACAAATCCTATAAACAAAAAAATAATAATTTCGTCCCCGAAATTTAAGTTCGGGTCTACGGGGTTCTACTTGCAAGAGTTATAAGAATTTTAAACGCATAAACTAGAGTATACCTAAAGTAAATAGCTCAGGGTGTTGCTCCATCATCAGATCCCTTGGCTCCCAGGTGTGCTCCTCCCTTCCATGGTTGGATCACAACACCTTCACAAGAGGAACCTTCTTCTTCCGCAACACTCGGACATCTGTATCATCAATCCGGATAGGCTCCAATCGAACGGATCTGTCTGGTGATATCGGACCAGCTGTAGTAGTGATGTGCTGCTCCGGCCGTAGGAGAGCTCTCCATAGTGAGGAGACGTGGAAGACATCGTGCAAAGTCCCCAGCTCTGGCGGCTGCTCCAGCCTGTAGGCAGAGGGGTCGATCCGCTCCAGTAGCAAATACGGCCCCATGTATCGATGGCTGGGCTTCTTGTGCCTCCGTACCCGAGAGACACCGTGCACTAGACGTATCTTCAAAAATACCCGGTCCCCCACCTGGAACTCCACCTTTTGGTGTCGAGCATCATAATATCTGGCCTGCCTACTCTGGCCCTTTAGCATCTGATCCCTGATCAAACGAACCCGAGCCTCCGTATCCTCAACATAATTAGAGTCGAGAGCCTTGGTGTCCATATCATGGACCCAAGACAGCGGTGTCCGTCACTTCCTCCCGTAAAGTGCCTCATATGGTTCCATATTGATGCTAGCCTGGTGGCGGTTATTATAAGAGAACTCGATCAATGGTAGCAGCCTCTCCCAAGGCTTCCCTGTATCCAATATGTATAGACGAAGCAGATCCTCCATGGTCCGGATGGTCCGCTCGGTATGGCCGTCGGTCTGCGGATGGAAGGAGGTGCTAAAGGTAAGTCAGGAACCCAAGTAAGCATGCACTGCCCTCCACTCCCTAGAAGTGAACCGACCGTCACGGTCCAAGACAATAGTCCTGGGAATGCCATGGTACCTGACGAACTGCTCCACGAATAACCTCACCAGAACAACAACTGGAGCATCCTTCCTAACTGGAATAAACCGCGTAACCTTGGTTAGCCTGTTAACTATGACCCATATAGAATCATGCCCAGAGTGGGAGTGAGGCAGTCCGTGCACAAAATCCATAGAAATGTCTTCAAACTTCCACTCTGGGACTGGCAATGGCTGTAATAAACCTCACGGGCTCTTGCATTCCGCCTTTACTAGCTGACATGTCACATAATGGGTCACAAAGTGGGTGATCTCCCTCTTCATCCCAGGCCAGTACATAGTCCTCCGTATGTCTGCCCACATCGTGGTGATGTCGGGGTACACTGAATATTTGGAGCAATGTGCCTCTCTAAGTATATCATCTCGGATACCGTCCCCTGCTGGTATATAAATGCGTCCACGGAATCGAAGGAGATCATCCTACATCGTGTAATCCTCAACCTTGCCCCTATCCAGGGCACTGAAAATCGGCTCCAATGCAGCGTCCAGCCTCTAATGCGTCACAATGCGCTCCCAAAGATCATTCTCCCCGACCAAGGAGTTCAGATATTCCCGGTAGACTGCTGGCTCGTCCTCCGAAACCATGGTGATATGCATATCATCCATCATCTGCATCAATCCCATATACATCACTCGAGTCACCGGTACTGAGGTTCTTTCTCTTCTGCTCAGGGCATCTGCTACTGTGTTTGCCTTCCCAGGGTGGTAATGGATCTGGTAATCATAGTCACAGAGAAACTCTAGCCATCTCCTCTGTCGGAGGTTCAGATCTTTCTGCGTGTCGACGTATTTGAGGTTCTTGTGATCAGAGTAGATATCACAATGAACCCCATATAAGTAGTGTCTCCATACCTTCAGTGCGAATAAGACTGCCCCAAGCTCCAAATCGTGTACCAGATAGTTATGCTCATGCTTCTTCAACTGTCTCGAAGCATAAGCAATAACATGTCCGTGCTGCATCAGTACTGCCCCCATCCCTTTGTATGAGGCATCCATGTAAATCTGAAATCCTTCATTCCCAGATGGGAGTGCAAGGATAGGGGATGAGGTGAGCCGGTCCTTCAATTCCTGGAATGCTGCCTCACACTTATCCGACCAAACGAACGCTACTTCTTTCCTCATCAAGGACATGAGGGGGAGTGCTATCCTCGAGAACCCCTCCACGAACTTATGATAATAACCTGCTAACCCCAAGAAGCTGCGAATATCTGACGCTATCTTCGATCGTGGCCAATCTCTCACTTCCTCTATCTTGGTTGGATCCACCGCCAATCCAGCTCCACTGATCGTATGCCCTAAGAAGGCCACCTCCTGTAGCCAGAACTGGCACTTAAAAAACTTCGCATACATCTGGGACTCCCTCAGCCTCTGCAAAACCTGTGCCAAATATTCTGTGTGCTCCTCCTGAGTTCGGGAATAGAACAGAATATCGTCGATGAATACAATGACAAAGCGGTCCAAGTAGGGCTCGAACACACGGTTCATTAGACTCATGAATGCGGAAGGGGCATTTGTGAGCACAAAAGGCATCACCGTGAACTCGTATAACCCATATCGTGAGCTGAAAGCCGTCTTCGGGATGTCTTCCTCTTGGATGCGCATCTGATAGTAACCGGATCTCAAATCCAGCTTAGAGAACCAAAAGGCCCCCTGAAGCTGATCAAATAACTCGTCTATCTGAGGCAGTGGATAGGTATTCCGGACAGTCAGTCGGTTCAGCTCCCTGTAATCTACGCACAGCCGCAATGATCTGTCTTTCTTCTTCACAAAAAAAAACTTGTGCTCCCCACGACGACGAGCTCGGCCGCACAAATCCTGATTCCACAAGCTCCTGAAGCTGAGTCCTGAATTCTGCCAACTCTCTGGGAGCCATTCTGTAAGGTGCCCGGGACACTGGCCTCGCCCCCGGCACCAACTGAATCCTGAAATCCAAGTCCCGAGCTGGCGGTAGTCCGGGCAATTTCTCCGGAAATACATCGGAGAAATCCCGAACCACCAGGATATCAGCTATAGAACTCTCTACTGTCACCATCTCGAAGCAGATAAGGTACACCTCTTCCCCCTGCTCATAGGCCTTGACATCCTATATAGAAGATAATGAAAGGTGGGGGATAGGTCGGATACCTTCAATAGTGATGTAGGCGTCTCCATGCCTGAGTGTGATGCTCTTCGAGGGGCAGTCGATCTGGGCATAGTTCTAGTGTAACCACGTCATACCCAAGATCAGGTCGAAATCTGGCAGCCTCAGGATCGTCGTTGGCGCATCAAATGTCTTGCCACCAATCTCGGCCTCCATGTTGCAATGGGCAGAGGTCCGTAGCTCTGACCTATCGGGTAGTAGCACCCTCATCTTCGTGCCTGGAAATCTTTCCACACCCTCCAGACCTTCTATAAAGGTCTCAGAAACAAATGAGTGGGAGGCACCCGTGTCATATAAGGTACGAGCAGGCTTGCCACTGATCATAACTATGCCTGAGATTTATTTGAGTTAAATTGGAGGTTATTTCTATGGTTTTCAAGGCACTACTAATGTTGAAATTCGAAATTAAAATAATTTAAGTACCTGTAATCACTTCTTCGGGATTCCTTTGCTCCGTGAGGTCCAAAGCATACATCTGCTCCTGGTTACATTCTCGGCCGTGATATCCCCGGCCTCAGCCTCGACCTCAGCCTCGACCTCGACCCTGCTGAACTGGAGGGGCCATTAGAGGTGGAGGAGGAGGAGGTGGAAGTAAACGAAACTGGTGCGGGCACTCAGATCGAATATGGCCCGACTGATGGCACTCGAAACAAACTACTGCTTGGTGGCCACGATCATCAAGCCTCATCTGGCCATTCATCTGTGGGGGTGGAGGAGCTGGTGTTGCAGGGGGGTCCCTGCTCCTGCCTGTAGTTGGGACGATGATGTCCCCCACCCCTCTTATATCCAATGACTCTGCCTCGCTGGGATCCCCTGCTACTCTCCCCGGGTGATGACCCGTCCAGCGGCTTCTTTCCTCTATTCTGCACCGTCAGGTGGTCGGCCTCAAGATTTTTGGCCATCTCGATGATCTGGGCTGATGTGCCATGAGAAATGAATAATAGGGCCTGCCTCAAGTCGTCTCTGAGGCCCCGGTAGAATCTCTTGGCATACTTCCTGTCGTCTGTATCATGTATCCCTGCGAACCTGGCAAGGTGGAAAAATTCCCTCTAGTATTCAATCATTGATCTGCTCCCCTTCCTAAGGTTCAGAAACCTCTCTTCCAGTGCATCTTTGTCTGTGGTGGATACAAAGTGATCCAAGAATACTTCGCCAAACTCCTCCCAAGATATGTCTTACAGCTCCCAGTCAGCATAAGTGGACTCTCGCACAGACTTCCACCATATTTTTGCATGAGCATCCAATGCAGAGGTGGCTAGAGGAACTGCCTGGCTGACCGGGAAGCTGATGCCTGCCAAAATCTCATGTATGGCCTCCAGCCATTCTTCAGTCTTCACAGCATCCTCTGTCCCACGCTACATCGGTGGGGATAAGCTCTTGAAGGCACTCAACCAGCTTGACCCCGGATTTTGCTGCAGAGCTGGGACCTGCTGGGATTTGAAGGCATCCATGATAGCCATCAAAGTTTGCCCCATCTCTGTCTATAGAAAGGGCGTGGCAGCTGAAGGGGGAGGAACCACATTCTGCAGCGGAGCGACCTGAGAAGGTTGCAAAAAGGGTAAGGTTTAATAGAATTGGCCTAACTCATTGTATTTAATGGACTGTTTTATGTGACTTTTTTTACACATGGGCACACCACTGCTTCCGCTGCATAGTTTGTCTACAAACAAATGCTCGAGCAGGGTGGTCCAGTGTTATGGACTTCTTTCTCATATGATCGTTTGTTCAAGTGATACCAGTTTGTAAGACTCCCCCTCCCCTTACCAAGGAGGGCTCCCGGTCTTATGCCAAGAACCGCCATCTTATGGTGGCACTAATGCACAGGTTAGTCAACACCGCAACATGCCGATTCTGCCGGCTAGTACGATCATATAACCTGTAGGCACATATGAGAAATAGAAGTACAGCAGTATCAAAAATCTACTAGTCCACAAGCCATAGTACATATCATATAATAAAAAGAAAGTACATCAGTCCATAATGAGTACAAAATATGAAGAGTAAAAAGGGCTTATGCCCTGTACATGGATATCACTCTCCTCACAAAATAAAATGCGGAAGCTGAACTATCATCCTCGAACTCGTCCCACCTGAGGTAGCTCTGCAGTAATCGTAGTAGGTGGTATAAACTCCTCACGCCCTGTCGCCTCGTCTTGCCTGTCGTGCTGCTGCTCCATCTCCTCGATCTCCTAAAAATAGTTTGGTCACCGACCATTAGTCAAAAAGACTAAGTCGTTTCCTCCGCACCTCGCCCCGCCACTCCTAGGCACAGTGCGGGAGGACGAAGCGGGGGACAACAAGGGGTATCAAAGAGGAAGCAGGTGACAAGAGTCTATGCTACCAAGTAAGAGTGTAAACAGTAAATCTACACCAGCAGTTCTATGTATATAGTACGAAATTAAAGGCATGTATAGTACAAGTAAGTAAGTGCAGAAAAGTATAGCTATGCCACCACTACTCTACCATCACAAAAGTACCTTAACTTATAAAAATACACATACAAATTTATAAGTTAAAGTTTCCAGGAATTATAACTTATCATAAAAAGAGCCCATACTAATTTATATGATAAGGATCTATGAAGTGTATGACCTAATATGAATGAATGTTTATGATGCAATTTATGTAACAGGCAAGTGTAACTCACACAAAACGACTCTGTGATCACAGACCTTTAGTTCCCACTTTTTGAGAGCTAGCATCACTCTCGGGTACCACCGTTGTGGCTACGGTAGCAGCGGAGCGGGCATCTCCACTTCTAGACAGGTATGCACACTACCAAACCTAGACCACCTTTCATTCGCTCCTGTACACATCCAAGGTGCACTCTAGGAACCTGTGTACGTACTTTACTGACAACTGGTCAGTCTTGTTGGGTCGGGTGTGCGTTATCGGGGGGTCGTCCTCCAGACCACAGTGTAAAACAACCCACTAGCCCCTCAAACCCTCACACCCGCCTGGTTCACCGTACTGCCGTCGGTGTGATGATCGGCCCAGTACCGCATGACCCGCCACTATATTTATGCACATGCAAGTATTTCACCTCGAGCCTTCAGCTCGCAGGACCAACCTGTCCTGATTCCCTCAAACCCTTCACGGGTGAGCCTGCAACATATATCCATCCAACCCTACACGGGTGAGAATGAACCACAATGTCTTAACCTATTAGACTACTCTTATCTACGGATTATTATACTTAGTGATTTAAGGTTAATCCAAGGACTGCCCAGGGTATACCCAGTGAAGAGCTCTCGGGGGCACTAGGAACTACGATAGGATTACGCCCAAAGTTCACTTTCGCAAGGATATTTACTTTTATTGATGTCTGCCCCTTTATCCTTACTTTGCTCTCATTATTACTCTTGAATGATCCTAATGACTTAAGATGTTCTCAGAAGGGCGACGGTCTTCCGCCGGCCTCCACTCCAGTTGATATCCAAGGGCTTGCACTTTTACTCTCGTCACTAAGACAACACTACCCACCAAGGTTATTCTGCAAATGTAATCTCTTGCTCATCGGTCAATCTATCCCCCGGTGGTCCTTATACTATAACCTACTAACACTATGCGCAACCCATGACCTAATACCACCCCGAAACGGAGCTTCCAACTCCTTGTGCTACCTGCCCCAAATGATTTATCCTAGGATGGTATGGACTAATGAAGTGAGCATGTTGATTTACATAATTTTCTTAAGTCATTAAAGCCTATAATTAAATCATTTAATTAATTCCCTAGGTCATTTAATACATGAAGTAATACAAATTATAATCCACTGACCTAAGGAATTTCTCCTGAGTTGTATCATGGTAAAATATTGATGTCTATCAAAATTCATAATTTTCCTTTGAATATTTCTATTTATTCCTTAATTAATTCAAAACTCACATAATTGCTATTTTCCAAATGAAGTTTATGGAATACATTACCCAAAATTCTAGGAAAATTACAGAGCATAAATATCATTAATTTAAGGCTAATGGTAGAGTTTCACCAACTTCTATAATGTATTGACCAACAAAATTCAATTCTTACTAATTTACCAAATTGCCATTATGCTAGTTTAAAAATTATTATGGCATCCAAAAATTTTTAGATAATTATACAAGGCTAAGAATACATTTATACAGTACTAGAAATTTTTACAACATTATTTGATGTATAGTTTCATCATAAATAAATGATTTCGCAAAAGAGAAAAATGGTCAAAAGTACATACTATCATTATAAAATCAACTAATCAGGGCCATAAAGTTTTCCAGGGATTACATATGACTCCCTTAATATCTAGGCAAGATTTGAGAATTTTAACTCTTGAATAACCCAATTTTAAAATTTTTATCCTTAAATGGCCTATCTTTCAAAAATTCCAAATAATTGGATTCTTGCTTCCAAAAATCCCAAAATCTCTCTGAGGGGTAAACTTTATTCTAATGAGCCTCTGGAATAAATTTCATGATTTTTGAATGTATCAAATAGGCTGAATATGCAATATTTCAAAAATTGCTATTTGCACCCCAAAGCTATATATAGCAAACACATGAAAGTGGGTTAACCCAACATGAAATGGGTCAAATGTGCTGAAAATTTTACCATGCACATATTATGTCCACAAGGACCTGCCACCAAAAATTGGGGCCATTTGGAGTCATATTACTCCAAATATTTCATTAATTTAAATTTGTGTATTATGACAAAAACTATAGGAACATTTCTTCCAAATATTTTCATATTTTCACAGGTTCTAAATATGACCCTAACAAGCATCTGACCAAAATTTTAGGTCATGTGGATATATGGTTTGTCCTGAGCATGCATTTGAATTTCGGCCCTTGCCTAAGACCAGTCCTAGTAGAACAACCCTGCAACTCAAAATCTTAAGTTTATGGTGGCAAATGAAAGTTAAGAGCAAGTCCTACAATTTTCATTCAGGGTTAATGTTCTGGAAATGCCTCTAAGAGGCCTATTTTTAGCATGCAAAACTCTGTATAAAAGTGTGACAAAATAACACTATTCATATTAATTAATTTCATCAAATCAGATAGGCTTTAAACGGACGGCATCCGTTCATCTCCTACCTCCAGCCGACGGCTGGGATGAACCCGTCTTGGGCCACCTTTGCTAGCTATTTCTGGCCAGCTGAGCCACCACCACCGCCGGCGATTGTCGCCACCACCTCCTTTAAGGTGGGGGCTAGCGTTTCCCGGCAGTTAGGCCGTCGAAATCTGCCCCTCCGACGATCCCGAGCAAGAAGAAAAACTCGGTATTTTCCGCATTTCCTCACATGGCATCGGGATCAATTGAGCCTGATATCTCCCCTAGTCGATCTAGAAAGCTAGTGCGAGTAGAGGTGAGGTGAAACAGACCTGTTCCAGGCCTTGGCGGCGGTTGCGGCAGCGGTTTGCCATGGCCGAGCAGCTACGGTGATCTCGTGCTCAAATCCTGGTTTCTCCACCGATTTCTTCGATCCAGTAGTCAATTTCCACTCCTTTCCTCTCTCTAAAGTTAATGGTGGGGGTGATTTGGGCTGAGGTGGGCTTTATGTGGAGTTAACTCCAAGGTGAGCTCGGGTTCAACTTTGGAGGCTTCACCCATGGTGCCAAGTGGCCACCATGCAGCCAAATTCCTCTGAAATTCTTTTTGGGTGGCCGACCAGCATACTTTGGGCAGAGGGAGCCAAGGCCAAATGGCATCCTCCTCTTAAATCCACTTTCTCTCTCCTCTTTTTGGTGAATTCTCCAAAATGCCCCCATGCATGCACTCTCTCTCCAAATCCAGAGGGGTAAGGCTAGTCTTTGACACCTTGGGCTGATAATGGGCTAGGTTTGGTGGGCTTGACCCAAAGGGGAATGGGCTTAGCCCCCATTTTCTTCTTCAGGCCACATGTTTGACCAAGCTGACTTTTTAAGTTGACTTGGTCAACATGGCTAGTGGGCTGACCCCACTTGAGGGTCATGGACCCTATGGCATGACCCAACATGGGTTGGGCCATGGTGATGTCCCACTTGGACCATTTGGGCCTTTAGGTGTAGGTTTGACCAACTTAGTGTTGGAGTTACCATGGTGATCTTGAAGTAGTCAAACATGTAATCTCACTGCCAACGCGATATGAGCCTGCAGGGTCGCACATATGAGCATGTGGAGAAGTTGGTAGATTGACTGTGTTGGTAAGGGTTACCAATCACCACATAGAATGGAGTAGGGCAAACGTTGCCAAAGTAATTTCGTCGAGAGTCGTCGAGAGTCGACGGGAGTCGTCGAGTATGTCTCGTCGACTAAGGCAAAGTCGTCGAGAATCGACGGGAGTCGTCGAGTATTTCTCGCCAACTAAGGCAGAGTCGTCGAGAATCAATCTGTTGATTCGTCGAGATTCGAAGACAGTGTCGTCGAGACTGTCTGTTGATTCTTGCTGAATCTAGCTGCTGATTCTCGCCGAATCTGTCTGTTGATTCTCGCCGAATCTATCTTTTGGATCCCGCCGACTGATTCTCGCCGAACCTGTGTTGATTCTCGTCGAATGATTCTGAAACTCTAACCTGGGTGGTCTGCGGATAGCGATTCTTGTAGGTCTGTTTATACCTTTGGTATAAATAGAGACTTAGGGTTTTGGGAAAAGAAATTGGGTATTTTTTCTGTGGATCAAATCGAGCCCGACGGAAAGCGTTCCGCCGTTATGCCGATCTGCCGATTCCCGAACCCCGCCGGACGGAAAGCGTTCTGCCGCCTTGTTCGCTCTGCCGATCACCTTCTCTTCGGTGACAGTCGCCGGTGTTGCTTCTCCTGGCGCGGACCTAGCAGTCCGTGGAAGTGCAAAGGTGCGGTTGATCTCCTTCCCGACCCTTCGTGCGACGAAGCTCGGTGTTCTCCTGCTCGTGTGGATTTCTGAAGAGACGTAGATGTTATTCTACGTAGAACTCATCACCGACAAGGACTCAAAGCTTGGAGCATCTCCGTTGTGTTGTGACTCAACGCCACTAAGGTAATTTTTGCCTAGTTGTTTGTTAACTTCTTGATTCAACATTCATGGCCCGATCCAATCTCTTTTGGGTTGTTCTTGATGTTTTTATTTCTTTCGCTGCGTGCACAAGTGTTGTGCCATCCTTATAGAGAAACCCATCAGTGGTATCAGAGGGAGGTTCGGCCATGATTGTTGTTTTGGAAGTTAGGTTATTCAAGTACGTGTAAACCTAGGGATTTAGAAGGGTTCTAAATGTCTAGATTTATTCCTGGTACATCAATTGTTGATGGTTTTTCCAAGGGAAATCGGTGGGCCCATAACCCACAGGTTAGGGGCTCTTCCCCTTGGAACCCGGCCAAGAACGTCTAGGATTTCGTTGTAATTTCTAGTTGTTAGAAATTGTTGTCTCCTTAGCTATAACCGTCCCTCGAGTGGTTAATGAACCCGTGTATTATTTTGGATTTTGAATCCAACAATGAGGGACGAGCGTGTCTACTGTTTTAAGTTGAGTTGTCTTTACCTTTGTCCAATGCATGTAAATCTGAAGATTTGGAAGAGTCCGGAGGTTCATATTTAGCCCTTCCTTCTATCAAATGTTAATAGAACCATATTGTGCACATAAGGGATGCATGTGGCTTTTAGAAATTGTTTTTCTGTGGATGTGCACATTGATCAAATGTTGATCATGGTTAATTGTTAACCTATAATCAAAATCCCTTCCTCTAATATTAAGTGTTCGGATGCCTTCTGATGGATGACTCTTCCTGCCTCGATCGATGAAGTGTGGGATTGCCAAAGCAAGGTGAATTAATCTATCTTGGTAAGGGTGCGAGCGGATAATTGTGATATCCCACTGTCGACATCGGGTCAAACTTAACTAGGTGACCTCAAAGGTTGAGTGCCTAGAGGCATAGGGTTGGCATGCACCATATGATGGATGCGAATAAGGAGTTATTCACCAACCATACAAGAATTGCATGAGGATGCAATTGGCAAGCGTTGCCTACCTAAATAACCACATCGTGAGAGGAAAGCCAAAGATGACTCATTGTGTTGGTGAAATACGGATCCTGTCCACTAAGAGAGTAGCTCGCATGAACTCTACGAATTGATAGTGAGGGCTATTATTTCGAATAAAATAGTGGGAGTTTAATTGAAGTCTAAATTAAAATAAATTGTATTTTGAAATTTTGGTACTGATATTATTCTGCATGAATTCTTGTAGAATTCCATGGCAAGTGGTTCACACTCCACTCTGTCTCTGAGAGCCATCCTTGATAAGGATAAGATCAATGGGACTAACTACATTGACTGGTATAGGAACCTGAGAATTCTTCTCAGGAAAGAGCGAAAGCTCTATGTCTTGGAAGAAGAAGCCCCCGAGGTGCCGACCGGGAATTCTTCCCGTACTGATAAAGATACTTATAAGAAGTATACTGATGATGCCTTAGACGTTGAGTCCCTTATGCTTGCCACCATGAACTCTAAGCTTCAGAGGCAACATAAGAACATGGGATGCAAGGAGATTGACGAGCATCTCAAGAAAATGTTTCAAGGGCAAGCTCGTCAAGAGAGGTTTGCCGTCACCAAAGCGTTGTTTCAGTGCAAGATGGGAGTTCGAGACTTAGTAGGGACTCACGTTGTAACACCTCTACCCGTCAAGAAGAATATAATAGAGGGTCCGGCCGGGGCCCCACACCATATTCCACAAACAGGCGGAGACGCTACGAAATAATATCAAAACCAACGCGTCCTAACACAGAGCATTCTAGCGGAAGCTTCACGGTTGAATTATTGAACTCAAGATAAATAACATTGTCCACTATCATAGGAATGTATATATACACCAAAAGAATCTGGCCTTAGGGCCTTACAACAGTTTCTCTTAACAAGAGTGTGGTTTACAGACATCGGCACGCAGGCCGGCCACACATGAACAAAAGAAACAAAACAATGCCTTCGAGGGCAGCAACACAGCTTTGGGCTTCAGCCCGCTAAGTCCCGCTCGGGCCAGCACCTCCGGTACCTGTAAGAACCAATCCACCAAGCGGTGGCAAACAGGGCAACGGTCAGCATTCAGCTGACCAATTATAACGACCCTGCCCCTAGCACGGGGCAGCGGAATTCCATCCCTGCATAGCAATCATCCAACATGATATATAGCAATTCAAGCAAGACGTGCACGCCCGCACAGTCACATATCACAAACGTCGGCACGACGGCCCGACGCTCCGTGCACTCAGGGCACATTCACACCGTTCAGAGGTCCCAGACATAACGGTGCATTATGAGCATTCTAGTCTGATCGGCTCACAGGCCGTCGACTCTCGCTATGTGATCCTAACAGGGCCTTAAGCACCCAAGGTTAGACAACCATAACGCGGGTACAGATCCACCTTTCCCGTTGCTCACATCGTCAGACTAACGCCTTGACTGACGCGGGTATAGTTTCACCTTGCCCGTTCCACCATTTCCTAGTTGCAGCCTCACGGCTCAACCTTCCACAAAGTATCACTCACGGCCACAAGAGAGTCCAACTCTCAACATTTCCTGGACTTCCTCCAGTACTTTATCCATCATGCATACAAGCAATAATCACGGAGTCTTCTCCGATATGCAACCAAGCATCACCAATCCAGACCATGTCCAGATGGGCTTCACACAGCATGCCTAGATCCGTACTCTAATTCCGGACTCTAACAAGGGGGACTTCACATATCTACCCCAAGGGACGCCACAACCCACCGCACACTCGCGGGGAAGGGTTTTCCCTATGCAATGCAGGAATTAAGGACTTCACATGTCCAAGCAGGAAATCGTTACCCTAGGAGTTCGCTTCGGAGCCATGGAGAGAAATTTGAGACGGATGAAAGCCTTCGCAGCAGCGTTGCCTTCGCAAATCCGAACTCGGCTCGCGATTTGGACCACCGTAGCACCACCGGCAGCCGGACTCCACTTCCTCTTCTTCCTCCTTGCTCTCACCTCTCTCTTAAACTTTAGAAAGAGAAGATGAAAAGAAGAATGAGCTTTTCTTCCCCCTTTTCCGGCCTTATCAGCCCAGAAATGATCTCCAGCCACAGGATCTTATTTAAAGAAAATGAAGGGCCAAGATCTAACTGAAAATTCCTTTTCTTTTGGCCGACACGGCCTGTGACACGCCCGTGTCACAGGCCGTGTACCCTTAAGCGGCACACGCGGCAGTCGCACCGACTGAAATATTCGAGAACACGGGCATCGACACGCCCGTGTCGAACCTGACACGCCCGTGTCAGTCATGAGACACGCCCGTGTCTCCTATTACACGGTACTCACCGATCTCCAAAACCAGTACACGGGTAGGGCACACACCCGTGTCAAACCCAACACGGCCGTGTTCCATGCCGTGTTCACTGCCGTGTTCAAGGCCGTGTACCTCTCTGTCTCAAACAGGCCATTTTTCGAATTTAATTGCGCGGCACGCCCTGGGACACGCCCGTGTCAAAGGTCGTGTCCCAGGCTCGTCGATCGTCGACCAGCCTGAACACGCCCTGGGACATGCCCGTGTCCCAGGCCGTGTACACCCGACACGCCCTGGGACACGCCCGTGTCCCAGGCCGTGTCTAACAGCCTCCAACCCAAAATTGTTTGCAAACACATTTTGAGATTTTTGGGGTGTTACAATCCTTCCCCCCTTAATAAAATTTCGTCCCGAAATTTGAAGACAATAGGGGGAAAATAACAAACATTTATATGTTTCTATTACATATACAACGAGCGAACAAGTTACGAAAATAACTCGGGAAACTCGGCTCGCATGGTCTGCTCGCGCTCCCATGTTAGCTCTTCTTGGCCACAAATGTCCCACCGGACTTTGACCATCCCGATCACCTTGTTCCGCAACTGTTTCTCGGCTCGATCCTCGATCCGTATAGGCTTCACCTTTGTCGTTAGCCCATACTCAACCGACACTCGATCATTGTCAACTATTTGAGCTGGATCCTTGACTGCTTTGCGTAGCACCGAGATGTGAAACACGTCATGCAATCCACTCAATTCCGATGAAAGAGCTAACCGATAGGCAGCTTCCCCAACTCGCTCCACCACTTCAAACGGACCAAGGTATCGCGGACTTAGCTTTTTCAACCGCCGAATCCGTGATACGCCTTTGAAGGGCTTAATCTTTAGATAGACCCAGTCACCCACCGCGAACTCCACGTTCCGGTGCTTAGCATTGTAATACTTGGCCTGCCGATCTTGGGCTATTAGGAGCCTCTCTCGAATAGAGCATATTGTTGAGGTAGCATCCTCGACTTCCTTTTTGCCTAAAAGTTTGGTCTCGCCAGTTTCTGCCCAAGCTAGCGGTGTACGACATTTCCGACCATACAGCGCTTCAAATGGGGCCATGCCTATACTCGCTTGATAGCTATTATTATAGGCAAATTCCACCATTACAAGATGCTCTTCCCACTTCTTACCGAAGTCCAGGGCGTACATACGGAGCATATCCTC
Organism: Platanthera zijinensis; assembly: GCA_039513925.1. Lineage (NCBI taxonomy): Eukaryota > Viridiplantae > Streptophyta > Magnoliopsida > Asparagales > Orchidaceae > Platanthera > Platanthera zijinensis. Next base: position 58,310,920 of record CM077087.1, on the reverse strand, counting down.
CATTATTCTGTTGGTTCGTTCAGTTTGGCCATCCGTTTGCGGGTGAAAGGCCGTACTGAATGCTAACTTCGTGCCCAACATCTGATGAACTAATCTCCAATCTTTCGAGGTAAAGCGCCCATCTCGGTCACTTACGATGCTCCGGGGAACACCGTGCAATCAAACTATCTGCTCCACATAGAGCTTTGCCAACGTTTCCACTGAATCGTCCCGCTTGTTTGATATAAAGTGAGCCACCTTTGTCAACCGGTCTACAATCACCCAGATTGAGTCATGGCCATGCTGAGATCTCGGCAATCCGTGCACGAAATCCATAGAAATATCCTCAAACTTCCATTGCGGAACCGGCAACGACTTCAGGAAACCACTCGGCCGTTGACATTCTGCCTTTACCAAAGCACAAGTACGACATTTAGCCACATACGCGGCTATGTCCTTCTTTAAACCAGGCCACCAGAACAGTTTCTTCATGTCCTTGTACATTTTTGTGCTCCCAGGGTGAATTGAGTACTTTGTAAAGTGCGCTTCATATAACAATTCTTCCCGCAATTTACCCGCACTCGAGACGCACAATCGGCCATCTTTTCGTAATAAACCATCATCCCAGGAGAACTGATCACCATATCCCTCCTTTGCATAGCATTGGAGACTTTCATCCAACTCCGTTGCCCGCCGAACCCTGTCAGCAAGGTCATATTGAACCTCCAACCAGTTCACGCATGCTTCAGTCGAAGAATCTCTTTCTACACAAGATATCTCCAGAGCTTCCAACTCCTGGACTAACCGCTCATCATGTATCCGTAACCAATTTGCTCGTACTGGAGTCCGACGACTCAAGGCATCAGCGACCACATTTCCCTTTCCGGGAACATAGTGAATGTCGAAGGTATAATCCCCAAGGAATTCCATCCACCTCCTTTGTCGCATATTCAACTCCTTTTGATCGAGCAGATACTTTAAACTTTTATGATCTGTATAAATATCCACTTTCACGCCATATAGATAATGTCGCCATAACTTTAGCGAGAAGATCACCGCCGCCAACTCCAAATCATGGACGGGGTAATTACGCTCATGTACTTTTAATTGACGTGAGCCGTAAACAATCACCTTGCCAAACTGCAGGAGAACGCAGCCTAAGCCGCTTCCTGACGCATCGCTGTATATTTCAAATCCATCTGTACCACATGGCGACGTCAACACGGGCGCCGTGGTCAAACGATTCTTCAGCTCATCAAAAGCTCGTGCGCACTCCGGCGTCCAAACGAACTTCTGATCTTTTCTCGTCAACGTAGTCAGAGGCAGAGCAATCCGGGAGAAGTTCTCCACGAACCTTCTATAGTAGCCCGCCAGTCCAAGGAAACTCCTGACTTCGGCCACCGAAGACAACACTGGCCAATCACGAATGGCACTTATCTTAGCCGGATCCACCACTATGCCCTCTCCACTTACCACATGGCCTAGAAAAGCCACTGACGAGAGCCAGAACTCACACTTAGAGTACTTGGCATACAGCTTATTCCTTCGCAAGGTATGCAATACTAATCGCAAGTGGTTTGCATGATCTTCCTCCGATTGTGAATATACCAGGATATCATCAATAAACACAATCACAAACAAATCCAGGTATTCGCGGAACGTCCGATGCATGAGATCCATGAAGACCGAAGGCGCATTACATAAGCCGAACGGCATCACTGTGAACTCATAATGACCATAGCGTGTGCCAAACGCTGTCTTGGGAATGTCACCTTCCCTAATCCGCAACTGGTAATACCCGGACTTCAAATCCAACTTCGAATAGACGGTTGAGCCTGCTAGCTGATCGAACAAGTCATCAATCCGAGGAATTGGATACTTATTTTTCTCCGTCAACTTGTTTAGTTCGCAATAATCAATACATAGTCGCAAACCCCCGTCTTTCTTTTTCACAAAAAGAACAGGCGCGCTCCAAGGTGACATACTTGGGCGTATGTATCCCTGCTCCAACAACTCTTGCAACTGAACTTTCAGTTCGGCCATTTCTTTTGGCGCTACCCGATACGGCGAACGGGCCACGGGTTTTGCACCCAGCACCAGCTCGATAGCGAAGTCAATTTCCCTTTGGGGAGGTAACCCCGGAAGGTCCTTTGGAAACACATCCGCATATTCCGACACAATCGGCACTTCACTCACACTGGCCTTCGGCGCCACCGCCTCTATGAGTGTGAAGAACAACTCCGCACCCTTCCGAACTGCCTTAACAACTTGGAGAGCGGATAACAACATCCCACTCATCCCTTGCATACCAATAAACTTGGTCTCTTGTTCGGTATTTTGCCCAAGTGTGACCTCTTTTGAAGTGCAATCGATACAGGCACGCTGCTCTGAAAGCCAGTCCATACCAAAGATTATATCAAACTCTTTGATCGGCAATACTAGTGTTTCCACCTTGAACTCCCGACTTCCTATCTTGACCTCAAGACCGCAAGATCGATCCGCGCACATCAAACATCCGTTAGGCAACAGCACCTTTATACTGTCTGTCTTGGTTCGGATAGGCACCCCGACACGAAAGACAAAGTCCTCAGATAGAAACGAATGTGAAGCACCTGTGTCGAACAGTGCTCGCGCCGGATACTCTCGTATAAGGACAAACCCTATAACATTACAATTAAAACCAGCACAGCACACCAAAAGTAAAAACATTAAAACCTATGCGCACCTGTGACGACATCCGCCTGCTTAATGGCCTCCTGTTGTCCAAGATTGAAGACCCTGGGCTGCGCGTGCGAGGCAGAAGACTCCACCACAGTCTTCCCCTTCTCCGCATAAGACGCTCCCGTCTTCTTATCACCCTTTGGAGGACCAAATCGGCATTCACGTGCGAAGTGTCCAACCTTCCCGCACGTATAACAAGCACGAGATCCATACCCAGATGTATCCGTCACAGTCGCAGAAGGAGCTTGTCCAGAAGACTTAGACTTCTTATTCCATTTCCTTCGGTAGCCAAACTTGTCCGGACGCGGCGGCTTAAACTCTGGCTTCACCACCGCCAAGTTTCCCTTTGCTTGCCCCCGTTTCATGTCCGTCTCCAAAGAACGAGCCGTACAGACTAAGGCTTGGAATCCCTGACTCACAGAACTCGAGAGCAAATACCTCAGCTCATCTCGCAGTCCCGCATAAAACCGACTAGTCTTACGCTCTTCTTCGGCGAAGATCATGCCCGCATATCTTCCCAACCGGGTAAACTCATGCAGGTAGTCATCCACACTTCGATCCCCCTGTGCTAACCGTTGAAACTCCATTTCCATCGATATCCTTTGCTGCACCGGCAGATGTTGTGCTAAGAACAACCGAGAAAATTCATCCATTGTAATCTCTGCCAATTGCCTACCAGCCAAGTGATGCATTTCAATCTCATCCCACCATAATCGCGCCTCTCCTTATAATAGGAAAGTGGCTAACATAACTTTCTGTTCCTCCTCAACCCTGATAGCCCTCAGAATCCTCTTGATTCTTGCAAGCCAATCCTCTGCTTGGGCCGGTGTACCCGCCCCATGAAACTGCGGTGGGTTAAAGCTCAAGAATTGCTTCCATTGTTGATCTACTACCCGCGGATCAACTTCGGCTTCTACCGGTTCTTGCCGTACCCCAGCTTGCGTTGGCACCACTGCAGGACGTGCCTGCCCCGCCTGCTGAGCATTCATCACCGCAAGCACCGTTTCCGTGATGAGACGGACTGTTTCAACGGATGGAGGAGTTGTGGGCACCTCGGCTGGTGCCGCGCTCTCAACAGAACGTTGTGGTTCGGATTGACCCGCAACACTTCTGGTCACCTATATGTGTAAAATACACAGGTTAACGACCAATAAAACCGGCAACTATACAAAAAGAATACACAAGTGCAACAAACAAGTGTATTTTCATTCCTAAGTGGACAATCTTAAGTTCAAATTAAGTGTTATAACGACAGCACTGACACGTGCGCGCCACCTCTCAAAAGAATTCGTCCGCGAATTCGGAAGAGATCGACCAACAAGCTGATACCAAATTGTAACACCTCTACCCGTCAAGATGAATATAATAGAGGGTCTGGCCGGGGCCCCACACCATATTCCACAAACAGGCGGAGACGCTACGAAATAATATCAAAACCAACGCGTCCTAACACAGAGCATTCTAGCGGAAGCTTCACGGTTGAATTATTGAACTCAAGATAAATAACATTGTCCACCATCATAGGAATGTATATATACACCAAAAGAATTTGGCCTTAGGGCCTTACAACAGTTTCTCTTAACAAGAGTGTGGTTTACAGACATCGGCACGCAGGCCGGCCACACATGAACAAAAGAAACAAAACAATGCCTTCGAGGGCAGCAACACAGCTTTGGGCTTCAGCCCGCTAAGTCCCGCTCGGGCCAGCACCTCCAGTACCTGTAAGAACCAATCCACCAAGCGGTGGCAAACAGGGCAACGGTCAGCATTCAGCTGACCAATTATAACGACCCTGCCCCTGGCACGGGGCAGCGGAATTCCATCCCTGCATAGCAATCATCCAACATGATATATAGCAATTCAAGCAAGACGTGCATGCCCGCACAGTCACATATCACAAACGTCGGCACGACGGCCCGACGCTCCGTGCACTCAGGGCACATTCACACCGTTCAGAGGTCCCAGACATAACGGTGCATTATGAGCATTCTAGTCTGATTGGCTCACAGGCCGTCGACTCTCGCTATGTGATCCTAACAGGGCCTTAAGCACCCAAGGTTAGACAACCATAATGCGGGTACAGATCCACCTTTCCCGTTGCTCACATCGTCAGACTCACGCCTGGACTGACGCGGGTACAGTTTCACCTTGCCCGTTCCACCATTTCCTAGATGCAGCCTCACGGCTCAACCTTCCACAAAGTAGCACTCACGGCCACAAGAGAGTCCAACTCTCAACATTTCCTGGACTTCCTCCAGTACTTTATCCATTATGCATACAAGCAATAATCACGGAGTCTTCTCCGATATGCAACCAAGCATCACCAATCCAGACCATGTCCAGATGGGCTTCACACAGCATGCCTAGATCCGTACTCCAATTCCGGACTCTAACAAGGGGGACTTCACATATCTACCCCAAGGGACGCCACAACCCACCGCACACTCGCGGGGAAGGGTTTTCCCTATGCAATGCAGGAATTAAGGACTTCACATGTCCAAGCAGGAAATCGTTACCCTAGGAGTTCGCTTCGGAGCCATGGAGAGAAATTTGAGACGGATGAAAGCCTTCGCAGCAGCGTTGCCTTCGCAAATCCGAACTCGGCTCGCGATTTGGACCACCGTAGCACCACCGGCAGCCGGACTCCACTTCCTCTTCTTCCTCCTTGCTCTCACCTCTCTCTTAAACTTTAGAAAGAGAAGATGAAAAGAAGAATGAGCTTTTCTTCCCCCTTTTCCGGCCTTATCAGCCCAAAAATGATCTCCAGCCACAGGATCTTATTTAAAGAAAATGAAGGGCCAAGATCTAACTGAAAATTCCTTTTCTTTTGGCCGACACGGCCTGTGACACGCCCGTGTCACAGGCCGTGTACCCTTAAGCAGCACACGCGGCAGTCACACCGACTGAAATATTCGAGAACACGGGCATCGACACGCCCGTGTCAAACCTGACACGCCCGTGTCAGTCATGAGACACGCCCGTGTCTCCTGTTACACGGTACTCACCGATCTCCAAAACCAGTACACGGGTAGGGCACACGCCCGTGTCAAACCCAACACGGCCGTGTTCCATGCCGTGTTCACTGCCGTGTTCAAGGCCGTGTACCTCTCTGACTCAAACAGGCCATTTTTCGAATTTAATTGCGCGACACGCCCTGGGACACACCCGTGTCGAAGGCCGTGTCCCAGGCTCGACGATTGTCGACCAGCCTGAACACGCCCTGGGACACGCCCGTGTCCCAGGCCGTGTACACCCGACACGCCCTAGGACACGCCTGTGTCCCAGGCCGTGTCTAACAGCCTCCAACCCAAAATTGTTTGCAAACACATTTTGAGATTTTTGGGGTGTTACACACATACTCAAGATGATTGGGTATATAGAGAACCTTGAAAGGCTGGGTTTTCCTCTGGGTCAAGAGTTGGCCACAGATCTGATCCTGCAATTGTTGCCAAACAGCTATGAGTAGTTTGTCTTGAACTACAACATGAATAAAATAGACAAGACACTGCCCGAGCTTCTAGGCATGTTGAGAACTGCCGAGATCAATATGAAGAAGGCCAAGCCTGCCAGCCCCATACTGATGGTGCATAAGGGCAAGGGCAAGGCCAAGGGCTCTAAGAAGACGAAGGTGGGACCTAAGTCACATCTTGAGCCCAAGTCTTCTGCACTGAAGAAAAGGAACAGCACGGTGAAGGAGGGGAAATGACACCACTGTGGCAAGGCAGGTCATTGGAGGAGGAACTATCCTTCTTACATTGAGGGTCTGCAGAAAATGAAGGGAGGTATGACTTCCGCTTCAAATATTTACGTTATAGAGATAAACCTTTCTGCTCCTTCATCTTGGGTATTGGATACCGGATGTGGTTCTCACATTAGTACAAATGTGCAGGAACTGGAAAGGAGAAGATTGCTGAGTAAAAGGGAAGTGGACCTGCGCGTCGGCAATGGAACAAGAGTTGCTGCTGTAGCCGTAGGGGTTTACCGTCTTTCTTTGCCCAGTGGGATTGTAATAGAACTGGATAACTGTCATTTTGTTCCGTCCATAACTAGAAACATTATATCCATTTCATGCTTGGACATGATTGGATTTTCTTTTATAATTAAGAACAACTGTTGTTCTATATTTAAGAATGATGTTTGTTATATTGTAGCCCAATTGTTTAATGGTTTTTATGTTTTGAACTTCGACCATCAGATCTATAATATAGAAAATAATAAAAGAGTAAGAACGAATGACTCAAACCCTACATATCTCTGGCATTATCGTTTGGGCCATATAAACGAGAAGCGCATATCCAAGCTCCATAAAGATGGACTTTTGGACTCATTTGATTATGAATCATTTGAGAGATGTGAATCTTATTTGTTGGGCAAAATGACTAAAGCTCCTTTCACTGGTTATGCTGAGAGGGCTGAGGATCTCTTGGGTGTTGTACATAGTGATGTATGCGGACCCATGAGCTCCATGGCTAGAGGTGGGTATTTCTACTTCGTTACGTTTACTGATGATTTCAGTAGATACGGATATGTGTATCTTATGAAGTGCAAATCTGAGACCTTTGAAAAGTTCAAAGAGTTCAAGAATGAAGTAGAAAACCAGTTAGGTAAAAGGGTTAAAGCACTTCGATCTGATCGAGGTGGCGAATACCTGAGTCATGAGTTCCGTGATCATCTAAAAGAGTGTGGTATTGTATCACAGCTCACTCCACCTAGAACACCACAACATAATGGTGTGTCTGAGAGGAGAAATCGTACTCTGTTAGATATGGTACGTTCGATGATGAGTCATGCAGACTTGCCTGTTTCCTTTTGGGGTTTTGCTTTAGAGACTGCTGCAAGGACACTGAATCGCGCTCCAACGAGAACGGTTCTGAAGACACCATATGAGATATGGACTGGGAAGCATCCTAGTATGTCGTTCATTAAAATTTGGGGCTGTGAGGCATACGTGCGACGTCAAATGCCTGACATGCTGGAACCTAAATCGGATAAATGTTATCTGGTGGGATATCCTAAGGAAACGAAAGGGTATTACTTTTACCTACCGTCTGAGGGTAAAGTGTTTGTTGCAAGGACTGGCGTCTTCTTGGAGAAAGAGTTCTTATCAAGAATGACTGAAAAGGTAGAACTTGAAGAAGTTCAAGAACCACAAATAGTGAATGAACCAGAATTGGATTCTGAGACAGGACTACAAGATGTTGTAGCTAGAGAACCTGCTCAAGAAACACAAGTCCTACGTAGATCTGGTAGACCTAGATTTGAGCCTGAGAGATATGGATTTCTCATGTCTCAAATAGGTAATGTGTTGCTTATGGATCATGATGATGAACCAGCAACCTACCAAGAGGCTACGAATGGACCGGACTCCGACAAATGGCTTGAGGCTATGAAATCCGAAATGGACTCCATGTATGCAAACCAAGTTTGGAACTTGGTGGAACCACCTGAAGGGGTACGACCCACAGGGTTCAAATGGGTCTTCAAGAAGAAGACCAACATGGATGGGAATGTACAGACATTCAAAGGGCGACTGGTGGCTAAGGGTTTCAAGCAAATTCATGGTATTGACTATGATGAGACCTTTTCCCCTATTGCCATGGTAAAGTCCATAAGGATATTACTTGTTATTGTTGCATATTATGACTACAAGATCTGGCAGATGGATGTCAAAACGGCTTTACTTAATGGAAACCTCCTTGAGGAATGGAAACCTCCTTGAGGAAGTGTACATGACACAACCCGAGGGTTTTGTATCCCCAAATGAAGCCAGTAAAATATACAAGCTGAATAGGTCCATCTATGGACTGAAGCAGGCTTCTCGAAGTTGGAATCTTCGTTTTAATGAGAAAATCAAAGAGTTTGGTTTCATCAAGAATGAAGATGAGCCTTGTGTTTACAAGCGAATCAGTGGGAGCATTGTTGTCTTCCTGATATTGTATGTAGATGACATACTGTTGATTGGGAATGTATTCCTACCCTGAAAGTTGTTAAGAATAACCTAGGGAACTGCTTTTCTATGAAGGACTTGGGTGAAGCGACTTATATACTCGGTATTAAGATCTATAGAGATAGATTCAAGAAGTTGCTGGGTTTGACCCAGAGTACATACATCGAGAAGGTGTTGAAGCAGTTCAACATGCTTGAGTCCAAGAAAGGATTTTTACCCATGTCTCATGGTGTGAATCTCTCTAAGGACCAGTGTCCAAAATCTTGTGAAGATAAGGACAGCATGAAGTTGATTCCATATGCTTCGGCAATTAGATCAATCATGTATGCGATATTATGTACTCGACCCGATGTTTCCTTTGCTTTGAGCATGACTAGCAGGTATCAGTCAGACCCCGGTGAGTGTCACTGGATTGTAGTCAAGAACATCCTGAAGTACTTGAGAAGGACAAAAGATGTGTTCTTGGTATATGGTGGAGAGGAAGAGCTCGTTGTAAGTGGTTACACGGGTGCTAGCTTCCAAACTGATAGGGACGACTCAAAGTCTCAGTCAGGATTTGTGTTTTGCCTTAACGGAGGAATTGTGAGCTGGAAGAGTTCCAAGCAAGAGACAGTTGCTGATTCTACAACAGAGGCCGAGTATATCGCTGCAGCTAACGCAGCGAAGGAGGTTGTATGGATTAGGAAATTCATTGGCGAGCTTGATGTAGTTCCTAGCATTGTTGGTCCCGTAGTTCTTTACTGTGATAACAATGGTGCAATTGCACAATCTAAGGAACCTAGATCCCATCAGCGCTCCAAGCACATACTTTGGCGATTCCATCTTATTCGTGAGATTATCGAACGAGGAGATGTGGACATTTGCAAAGTGCCGACTGAGGAGAATATTACGGATCCACTGACAAGGCCTCTCACGCAGAGAAAGCATGATGGTCATACTAGATCAATGGGTATACGATACCTAAATGATCAACTGTAGTGAGAGTCTTGTGGGTTGCATGTAAACATATATTCTGTTGGCTGTTTATTGTTTATTCATATGATGAATTATGTACCTAGATTTTTCTTTTACAATAAATGGCATGTTCTTTTATTATGGTTTCTCTATGCGATAGTTAAATGTTAACATAATCAATACCCTTAGAATGTTCGCTTCCATAGGAAATCAAGTACGTGACTTGAATGTGAGAGCCTGTGATTTATTTGAAGCCTCATTCTTAAAAGGTCCCTGGTCATTGTATCATCATAGAAACTAAGGGTGATGATGATACATTAAGACTAGCACGTGCGTTGACTGATGACAAGTTCTCACAGGTCATGATATTGTGATATCAAGTCATCACGTGGGTACTTGTTAATGAACAAGTTGTACTGGACAGACCCCACCTGAGATTACTCTGTGGATTGTTATCTAAACATGTCATGAGTAGGTCTCAATTGGCAATGGCGTTGTGGTCCTTTGACCTGAAGTCACAACATTCATCAAGTGAAGAAGAGCATGCTTTGATGCCATCTAAAGTCTTCCTTGAGAAAGGGTTATGATAAGGGTGGTTGTTGGGCACGTTACAAATCATTTGGGTGTTTGTGTGTGAGAAGATATGGGATTTGTCCTCCTATATGACAGGAGTTGCATCCATGGGCCCCTTGATGGAACTGGACTGAGAAATGCATGGCCATGCTTGGTTAAGTCAATATGTGATATTGGACTCACCATTCTCTGGAAGTCCGTTCTAGATCAAGAAACTAGGGATTTAGCTATTCTGAGGGTGACACGGTCCATGCCTCTAGTTCTTTCCGGATGTAAGGGACAAAGGGACAAAGACAACGCTGGGACATTGTTCATAAAGGCTTATGAGTTATGAAATCTTATTGCTTGGGGAGCAATGATGCATTGCTAGATGCCGCTCATTGTTTGTGAGGTTTTTGGTTTGATACTTTCAAGATCAAGTGGGAGACTGTTGGAGTTACCATGGTGATCTAGAAGTGGTCAAACATGTAATCTCACTGCCAACGCCATATGAGCCTATAGGGTCACACATAAGAGCATGTGGAGAAGTTGGTAGATTGACTGTGTTGGTAAGGGTTACCAATCACCACACAGAATGGGGTAGGGAAAACGTTGCCAAAGGAATTTTGTCGAGAGTCGTCGAGAGTCGACAGGAGTCGTCGAGTATGTCTCGTCGACTAAGGCAAAGTCGTCGAGAATCGACGGGAGTCGTCGAGTATGTCTCGCCGACTAAGGCAGAGTCGTCGAGAATCAATCTGCTGATTCGTCGAGAATCGAAGACAGTGTCGTCGAGACTGTCTGCTGATTCTCGTCGAATCTGGCTGTTGATTCTCGCCGAATCTGTCTGTTGATTCTCGCCGAATCTGTCTTCTGGATCCCGCCAACTTATTCTCGCCGAACCTGTGCTGATTCTCGTTGAATGATTCTGAAACCCTAACCTGGGTGGTTTGCGGATAACGATTCTTTTAGGTTTGTTTATACCTTTGGTATAAATAGAGACTTAGGGTTTTGGGAAAAGAAATCGGGTATTTTTCCTGTGGATCAAATCGAGCCCGACGGAAAGCGTTCCGCCATTCTGCCGATCCGCCGATTCCTGAACCCCGCCAGACGGAAAGCGTTCCGCCACCTTGTTCGTCTGCCGATCACCTTCTCTCCGGCGACAGTCGCCGGTGTTTCTTTTCCTGGCGCGGACCTAGCAGTCCGTGGCAGTGCAAAGGTGTGGTTGATCTCCTTCCCGACCCTTCGTGCGACGAAGATCGATGTTCTCCTGCTCATGTGGATTTCTACAGAGACGTAGACGTTATTCTACGTAGAACTCGTCACCGACAAGGACTCAAAGCTTGGAGCATCTCCGTTGAGTTGTGACTCAATGCCACTAAGGTAATTTTTGCCTAGTTGTTTGTTAACTTCTTGATTCAACATTCATAGCCCGATCCCATCTCATTTGGGTTGTTCTTGATGTTTTTATTTCTTCCGCTGCGTGCACAAGTGTTGTGCCATCCTCATAGAGAAACCCATCACTTAGGGCTAAGGTTGAATTTGGTCAATTAGGGTCAAAGGGTGACCCAATGGCATGCCTTAGGGTTCACTTAGATTGTCCTTAGGGTTAGGGCAATGTGGTGGGGGTCATGGTGTGGCTAGGGTTCCTATTTAGGCTAGTTTGACCTAATTTGACTTGGGCACTATAGTGGGCCCCACATGGCTACAACCCATTACCTAGGGTCAAACCTAGCTAATTTCCCTAACACCCACCCCATGCCCAACCCAATCAAAGTTAAGGGGTCTAAAAGTAACATGGGATGTTACAGTAGTAGCTTTGGAAGTTTCCTTTTTGGAGTCGCATACGAAGAGATGGTGGAAGTCATTGCTAGACACCACCTTTGCTGGAGTGGATTGCGTAGACATCGCCTAAGAGGAGTTCAGAGCAGCTCTATTAGAGCATTTTGTACCTCGGTCGGTGAGGGATGAGTTGGAAGACAGATTCCTGCAGTTGAGACGGAGCAGCAGGACGGTGCTGGAATATTATCGAGAGTTCACACATCTAACCCACTTTGCGGACTCATATCAGTTGGATGATGCGGGCTACATGAAAAAGTTTTATAAGGGCCTTCAAGACGACATGAGGCAGGATATCCTCTTTGTATCTAATGGGAGCTTGGCCAGGATATTGGAGATGGCAAAGAAGATGGAGGTAGACCAACTTACAGTTCGAGGCCGGAAGAGACCGACAAATGACTTAGTTATTGGTGGCAGGAGGGACCAGCAAAGAGGTCGTGTCATTGGGCAACGGAGGAATGGGGATCAACCCCTCCAGGAAAACAAGCTGGAGTAAAGGAACCCTGTGATTTTGGTTCCTCAGCCTTTATAGATACGGGAGATGCCGAGGGCAGTAGAGGGGGCACATACATGCTTTTGGTGCTACCAGCCAAGGCACTTTAAGAGGAACTGCCCCATGAGGGAAGCAACCCTATCAGCACTTTAGGATGCCCCAGTTGCTGGGTAGTTTGGTGTCTCTGGACGTGGCCGAGGACGTGGATTTCAGGATGGAGACCGCAGACAGGATAAAGGGAAGGTCTATGCCTTAGATCTGGCTCAGCCCCGGAACCCGGAATGGGTAATAGCAGGTATGTCGGTGACTCAAGTTTTCTTTTCTTCCCTAGAAGCTAGGTTACAGGGATATAGAATTTCTAGAAATAGGAAGGAAAAACTATAACTAGATTTCTAAGACATTTAACCAACTCAGGGGTCGTCATGGTATGTGGCAAGCCATCCCACTCCTTGATCGACATAGGGGCTTCACACAATTTCGTCTCGGAGGACTTTGTCAAAGGCATGGAGGGCATTAGATTATATGAGGGAGTCACCAGGAGGGTGCGTCTCCCCAATTGGATGGATATCCAGTCCACGGCAAAATGCCTCCTAAGGGTGACCATTGATGGGTTAACCTTCGAAGCTCCGACGACAATCTTAAGCATGCCGAATTTCGATATGGTTCTAGGAATGACGTGGCTCGCCTGGAACCACGCTAAGATTGAATGCCCAACAAGGAAGGTTGTACTTAGATACGACAACACCTACGCGACCTTCGAAGGTATTACCCCAATTTCTCGCCATTTACTCTCTTCTACACAGGCCGTCAAGGCCCATATGTAGGGATACGAGGTCTACCAGGTACTATTCGAGATGACCAAGTCCTAGGACTCTGTAGCTAGCATTCCTATTGTACGGGACTTTGCAGATGTATTTCAGGAGAAGTTGTCAGGGCTACCACCGCATCGGGAGAAGGATTTTCAGAAATAACTCGTGTCGGTATCTAGAGCTCCTTATCGGATGGCCCCGAAGGAATTAGTGGAGTTCCAGGTGGGAGACCAGGTCTTCTTGAAGATACGGCCGATGCATGGAGTTTCACGGGTTCGCGGGCGGAAGAAGATCAATCTGAGATATATGGGGCCTTATAGGATCCTGGAGCGAATCGGCCCCTTAGCTTACAGACTAGAGCTACCGCCAGAGTTAGTGGGATTGCATGACGTATTCCATGTCTCTTCACTCTGGAGGGATCTACTATGACCTGAGCAGCTGATTTCCACTACAGATGGTTCGGTGGCTTCAAATCGATCAGTTAATATGGAGCCGGTCAGGATTGATGATACAACGGTACGGGTTTTGCGGCGCAAGAAGGTCCCACTAGTCAAGGTCCTGTGGAGGAACCATGGGCAGGAGGAGCACACTTAGAAGCCACAGAACTTGATGCAGTAGAGGTACCCGGTTCTATTCGAGTCAGGTATACCTTTAATTCCTAGGGATGTTACATACTTTGGCTTCAGTAGAAACCTCGTAGGCCTAACCTTAATTTCAGGGACAAAATTTTTATTTTTATATATTGGGATTTATAACATCCCTCAAATAACTAGACCCCTAGAAGTGGTTTTGTCATGACTAGGTCATGACAAAACCCAAGGTAGCCCAAGAAGACCAAATGAACTTAGGCATGAAGGTAAAAACCACCTTGGGCTGCAAATAGTAAGTTTCAATTACCAAACATTTTGAAAACATTCTACCTTCTGTTGATAAAGAACCTGTCGAATTCGTTGAACTCAACAAGTAATTCGTCGAACTGAGCTTGGCTTTCGTCAATCTGAGCTTTTACGGACTAAACTTCTACTTCGTCGAGCTGAGCTCTGCGTTCGTCGAACTGAGCTCAGAGTTTGTCGAACTAAGCTCAGAGTTTGAGATCTGAGTTATTCAAACTAAGCTCAGAGTTCGTCGAACTAAGCTCAGAGTTTGAGATCTAAGTTCATCGAACTAAGCTTAGAGTTTGAGATCTAAGTTCGTCGAACTAAGCTTAGAGTTTGAGATCTAAGTTAGTCGAACTGAGTTTAGAGTTCGTCGAACTGGGTTCAGAGTTCTTCGAACTGGGTTCAGAGTTTGTCGAACTGAGCCTCTCTGGAATTAGTGACTAGGAGAGAGAAAGCTCCACTTCCTTTTTAATGGAGGAGAGATAAAATGGGGAGAGAGAATACCATTCATGGCCAAGGAAGGCCAAGGGTCTCTCCAAAGGCTTGATCCATCTCTCCTGGTCAGTTTTGAGGAGGTCAATAGCCTCGGCTTGCCCTATTGATGGATGTAATGAAGGAAATTTCAATGGCCGAAATTCTCCTTCATGGCCATTAATGGCATTGATGCCATGGCCACTCCCCTCCCTCATTTGGCTATTTTAAAATCTTCCCCAAGGTTAAAGGAATCATTTCCACCCTTCACATAAAGAAACCGAGAACGTTTGGTAGTGCAGTTACAGAGCACCCAAAAACACAAACTCCGACAATGGCAGCAGGGCGGTTGGCTCGACACCAACTCTCCTAAAAGGTCGTGTCCCTCTCCTCTCTTCTAGTGGATAGATCCACTCTTAACATGTTGGAACCCCACCTATTTTAGGGTTGATTTGGGCTAGGTTCACTATTATGATTGCATAGATTGACCCATAATGTATAGTTTAGGGTCATAGGTATTTATTAGATTTGAGGGTAGGTCAACAAGTCAGTTTGATTGGACCAATCCCTCAGAAGACTTAGAAGACTTAATATTTCAGAAAAAGACAGATTTTTAAATGTTGAAGAAGTCGTTCGACGAAATCTGAATGGAGTTCAACGATCTTCGTTCTCAGTTTGACGATCTCAAAGTTTCTTCTCTGAAGTTGAGATCGACGAAAGTTTAACTGAGTTCAACGAACTCTGATCAGTTGTTGAGTTCGACGAACAACTATCTCAGTTCGACGAACTTGGAGCCCAGAATGGACAACATTAACTCAGTTCAAAGTTCTTGGGGCTTAGCTCGACGAAAGAGAGGATTGAGTTCGAGGATCTTGGATCTCTGATCAACGAAATCTATCAGTTCATTATTTCTATTCTCTGCAGTTAATTTCCGGATTGACTAAGACTTATATAATATATTATTGCCTATATGGCTCTGAGTAATTAAATGCATATATTCTTATAAATATAGTCGTTTATTGGCAGCATTAATTACTGGATTTCACAGAGTCAATATTCGGCTTAATAACAGGGACAGTTAAGGAATCAATTTATTGCCCTCTAGCTGCTTGTCCGAGTTCCAAGATTTCAACAGTCAATCCAGGAGTAGAATTCAAATTCAGAGACAGAATTTCTTCTGGAAGTAAAAGAGTTTTTAAAAAGATTGAAGATAAGAAGTTATAGAATTGACTAAGGGTTACAGGAAGACAGAGAAAGATTTTTAGTCTGCATACTCATATAGTCTTCAACATCTACAACACTTCTCCAAGCTTTCAAGCGACATCAAAACACAATCAGTCTAAAAGCTTATGGAGATCATCAAAGAAGACCTACACCCTACAAAGCTTCCAGCAAATTCCTGAACAATAATATCTCAGGTGGAGCTTTGATAACATCAAGCAATCCACTAAAGTCTTCTCAGCTGTTTGAGAAAGAGAAGACAATACCACATTTTTCACCCCACTGTACACAGGGTTTTAACTCCCCTCAAAAGTTAACCACCTGGTTCTTAAGTCTCCTTATCAAAAGACTTAGCTTGGTGTTTGGGCACCTAATAAAAAGCCTAAAGGGTTGTGAGATCTCCCTTCAAATAGATCTTATGGTGATAGGGTACCTGAGCAAAAACCTATTGGTGATAGGGCACCTGATCAAAAATTTGTAGTGGATTCCTACCAGGGTGGTGGAAGAGTGGATGTACCCAAGTTTTGGGGAACCACTATAAATTTCTTGTGTCGTCTGGTTGCTGCTGTTTTCTTATTGCTATGTGTTGTGTTTGTTAGCTTTTTATTCCTGCACTTTCTTAAGATATATATATCACTATTTTTAATTCCGCTATAAAAACTAATTATGTTTTTAAAATACTTTATTCACCCCCCTCTAGAGTTAAATAGATCTATCCCCTCAGGTGGTAAAGCTTTTACCATCCTTTAATTGTTATTAGAGGGTTGTTTCTTTGGCTTCACAGACTTACATCTGAACCAAGATCCTTTTATAGATCTTTTTTCTCTCCAGCCTCTTGTTTACAGCATGGCACAGAATAAGGAATATTCTAGCACCAGATATCCAGTGTGCAACTTGAATAAATTTTAACTCTGGAAGGCAAGAATCAAACTCTATATGAACTCTATTGATGAGGACATTTTCAACTCTATTTTGACAGGTCCCCCTCAACCTATAGCTGCTACTACAACTACCAATACACATAAAGTTCCACCACCTGAGTGGACTAATGCACAAAAGAAAGCCAAGATGGCTGATTCTAAAGCAATGAATATTCTGGCACACACAATGCCAGATGAAATCTTTCAGAAGGTGGCTAAGTGCACCTCTACAAAGTCCATTTGGGACTAACTGAGCCAAATAGTTGTTGGCTCAGTAGATGAAATAAAAGACAGGAGATCCCTCCTCATATCACAGTATGAGAATTTCAAGAAGGAAGAATCAAAGACTATTGCTGAGATGTATAACAGACTCAGTGTCATCATAAATGAACTGAGAACCTTGGATAAGGACATCTTATTAACTGAGATAAATGACAAAATCCTAATGTGCTTCCCCAGCACTTGGGATTCCAGGATATGGTCAATTAAGGAGGCCAAAAGTTTAGATGTGATTTCTACATAATCTCTCCTTGGCAAGCTCAAGTCTTATGAGCAGTTGATCAAGACAAGGGAGGCTGCTGAACAGAAGGCTTCTACATCTTCAAGGAAGGAGCACAACATTGCTTTCAAAGCAACAGAAGAATCAGAAGCACTCTTAGCTAATGAAGAACTATTGAGCTTGTTGGCTAAAAGATTCTATAAAATGGCCAAGAAAGACTTTAGAAGAAGGTCATCCAAGAATGATGACAAGCCAAGATATTTTAATACTGCTACCAAAGAGATTGTTTGTTTTGGATGCAGAAAACATGGGCACATTCTACATGAATGCCCAGAGGCATAGAAGAAAGACAGAAGAAAGAAAAGGAGAATAAGAGGCAATCAAGCAAGCACTCTAGCAAGCACTCCTCCAACAAACACAAGAGAAAGGAGAAAGGCTTCATTGCTGAGACCTTGAGTGACACAGATGAAGAATCCTCATCTTCCAGCTCTAATGAAGATGACGAGGAGGTAAAGGCAAGGGAAGTTTGCCTTAAGGCTATTAATGCCTCCAGCAGAAAATCTGATGCTGAGGAACAAGCTAAAGAATCAAAAGAGGAATCTGAATCTGAAGAAGATCAGGTAATCTCTTCATTTGATTTCAATTCAGAAGATTTTAAAATTGAATTTAAATCCTTGTGCAATGATTTAATCAAGTCAGAGAAGGAAATAAAAATTCTTAGAGATAGACAGCTTGAATTTGATAACCTATTTGCTGAAAATATCAAACAGAAAAACTATTTAGACTTAGCTAATGAACAAATCATTTCACTAAAAACTGAATTATGTGAGGCAAAGAAACTTGAGGAATCTCTCAATGGGAGAAGCCTTAAGCTGATGGACATCACAAGCACAGTCAATGCCAGATTAAATGGCAAGTTGGGCTTAGGTGCTTCATCAAACTTACCCTCCATATTAAAGAAAAATATTCTTTCAACACCAATTAAATTTATCTCTGAAAAAAGGAAAAGAGAAAATAGGAGAAACTACTCAACCAAATGTCTCTCAGAAATCTATAAATAAGAACAAAAAGAATAAAAAACTGAATAAAAACTATGTTCAACAGATTTCGTCGAACTCAGATCGACAAAATGTGTATAGTTCGTCGAACCCAGATCGACGATCTATGAATGCCAATTATAACTATAATGATTCGTCTTACTGCGATCGACGAACTGTATATGGTTCTTCGAGCAGCAATCGACGAACTTGGGGCACACAAAATGACTAGGTTCATTCTCTGAGTAGAGTTCGACGAACTCATCCCTATTCTTCGAACGCAAATCGACGAACTTATAATAATTCGTTGAACCCAGTCAGGTTTAATGAAAACTATAACTCGGTTAGAAACTTCAATCAATTCAGAGAATCTACTAATCCTTTTACTCAATGGGAAATACCACCTAGAAGATATCATCCCTTAGGATATAAAAATCAACCAGAATTTTCTGTTATTTCCAATTTCTTTTATTAAAAGAAACAATGACCCAAGGTAACCTGGGTCAAGAACACCTAATTCCTTTCTATACAGGTGAAGGACTGTCCAGTCTTTAATCAACAATGGTATCTAGACAGTGGATGCTCAAAGTATATGACTGGCTGTAAGGACAATCTAACAAACTACAAGTCCAAGCTAGGTCCAAAGGTGATTTTTGGTGACTCCAACTGTGGCCAAACAAAAGGTTATGAAGATCTTAAAGTTGGAGCAGTCACCTTCAGGAAAGTTGCCTATATGAGTGGCTTAAAGCATAACCTAATATCCATAAGTCAATTATGTGATGAATATTATCATGTATCATTTAACTCATCTTCCTGTATTATTTCTTGTAAAGAAAACAAACCTGTTTTAACTGAACTTAGACAAGGCAACATATATGTAGTAAATTTTCAATCAGCTAGTTCAGAACTTTGTTTATTTAATTAGGTTAGCAATGAAAATGAACTTTGGCATAGGAGATTTGGACATGTAAATCTTAAAAATATTGCTAAGTTATCTAGGGAAAACCTTGTCAAAGGATTGTCTTCTGGCCCCTATAAGAAGAAAGGCCTCTGTAGGGCTTGTCAGTTAGGCAAGCAAACTAAAAATAGCTTTAAATCTGTAAATAAAAGTGACTCACCTAGGATATTGTACTTGCTACATATGGACCTTTGTGGTCCTATTGCTGTACAAAGCCTAGGAGGGAAATCTTATACTTTAGTTATTGTAGATGACTTCTCAAGATTCACTTGGGTGTTTTTTTGAGATCTAAGTCAGATAACTTCAAGGTTCTTACAGATTTTCTCAAGAACATATAGATTGAGTACTCTACTCCAGTTGTATTGATCAGAAGTGATCATGGTACTGAGATTGAGTCTTTTCTTATGTAAGAGTTCTGTGAGAAGGAAGGTATCATGCACTGCATCTCAGCTCCTAGAACTCCAAAACAAAATGAGGCTGTTGAAAGAAAAAATAGAACCCTAATTGAATTGGCAGGCACATTACTTGCAGATGCTTACATGCCCCTATCTATTTGGGCCGAGGCTGTGAGCACAGCAAACTATGCACTGAACAGAAGTCTGATACACAAGCTTAAGAATAAGACTCCTTATGAGTTACTTAAAGTGAAGAAACCGAAAATCACCTATTTTAAAGTATTTGGATGCCTATATTATATTCACAATAATGACAAGAAATACACTAGAAAGTTTGAAATAAAAGCTGCAGAGGGAATTTTTCTAGGATATTCCCAAGTCAGTAAAGCTTATAGGGTGTTTAACAAATCCACTTTAAAAATTCAGAAATCTATTCATGTTACATTTAATGAGGCTAACATGTTTTATAAGGTGAAAGAAGTTTCTACCAATAACATTTTGCAGGTACCTCACTTGTGTGAGAAATTGGATGATCTAAACCTCACCCAAGAGGTTCCATCACATCCTTCTCCACAAGTTGAAGAAGAAAGTGAAGAAGAAAGTTTACAAGTGGCTGAACTTCCTCCAATAGCTAATATAATTCCACAAGAGGAATTAATTCCACAAGCTGTTGCTCAACCAACTCCTCCAACTGATCTTGTCACACTTAGAGATCACCCTATATCTCAAGTGATTGGAGACATTTTAGTTGGTGTGCAAACAAGGCATCAACTCAACAATGATGTGATGCATGCTTGTTTCATTTCTCAACTTGAGCCCCACTCCATCAAATATGCAGAGTAAGATCCCCACTGGATCATTGCAATGCAAGAGGAGCTCAATCAGTTTGAGAGGTGCAAAGTTTGGTATTTGTTTCCTAGACCCAAAGACTATCCAGTCATTGGAACCAAATGAGTCTTCAGAAATAAACTAGATGCTGAAGGAAGTATTATAATGAACAAAGCAAGGCTAGTAGCTCAAGGCTATTCACAGGAGGAAGGAATAGATTATGATCAGACCTTTGCTCCAGTGGCAAGGATTGAGGTTATAAGGATTTTCTTAGCCTATGCAGCCTATAAAAGATTCAAAGTCTACCAGATGGATGTAAAGAGTGCTTTCCTAAATGGAGAATTAAAAGAGGAAGTGTATGTGGAGCAACCACCAGGTTTTATCTCTCCAACTCATCCTTCTTATGTCTTTAGATTGCATAAAGCTCTCTATGGTTTAAAGCAAGCTCCAAGAGCTTGGTATGAGACCTTAGCTAGCTTTCTTATAGAGCATAAGTTTTCTAGGGGCATAGTAGATAAGAATCTTTTAATCAGGCATCATAAAAATAAAATTTTGTTAGTTCAAATATATGTGGATAATATTATTTTTGGCTCTTCTGATCCTAAACTATGTAAAAGATTTTCTGATCTAATGCATTCAAAGTTTGAGATGAGTAGCATGGGTGAACTTTCATATTTCCTTTGTATCCAAGTTAAGCAATCACCTGAGGGTATCTTCATCTCCAAATCAAAGTATGCTAAGGAGCTTGTTAAAAGGTTTGGGATGTGTGATGCCTCAACAATGAAAACACATATGGTTGTTAATGTTGTGATTGATTCTAATGAACATGGCAAGCCTGTTGATCAAAAACCTTATAGGGATATTATTGGGTATCTATTATATCTCACAACAAGTAGGCCTGACATAATGTTTGTCACATATATTTGTGCTAGATTCCAAGTGAACCCTAAATAATCTCACTATATTTTATTAAAAAGGATTTTGAGATATATAAAGGGTTGTCCAAATCTAGGACTCATATATCCATCAGAGTCAGAATTTTATTTAACTGGATTTTCTTATGCTGACTATGCTGGATGTAGAGTGGACTGGATGAGCACATTAGGAACTTACCGGTTTCTTGGTGATAGGCTTGTGTCCTGGTTTTGTAAGAAGCAAACCTCTGTGTCCACATCAACTGCTGAAGCTGAATATATAGCTGCAAACAGCTGCTGTTCACAGATTTTGGGGATACAAAATCAATTGCGGGATTATGGTCTCAACTTAAATAATTCAACTATATTTTGTGATAGTACGAGTGCAATATCTATTGCATAAAATCCAGTGCATCATAGTAAAACCAAGCATATATAAATTAGACATCATTTCATTAGAGATTGTGTAGACAAAAAGAAAATTAATCTTGTCTTTATCTCTACTGATTTACAAAGAGCAGACATCTTCACCAAGCCATTAGATGAGAAGAAACATCTGTTCTTCTTAAATCAGCTAGGTATGAATGGGGAAGAATTAACTTAATATTTGTCTATGGTCGACGATTTGGCACAGTTCGTCAAATGGAGATCGACGATCTGTGAACTTTTCGTGAAGAGTTCATTGAGCGGAGATCGAGGAACACTTCTTAGTGAAACAGATTTCGTCGAATGGAGATCGATGATCCCTGCTTCAGTGAGTACTTCGTCGAACGGAGATCGATGATTTATTCTTGTTCTTTAGACTATGATCGACGAACTCATTTATTAATAAAATATTTCGTCGAACTCAGATCGAAGATTTTTTTTCGTTTCGTTGGACTTAGATTGTCTTTTCATCTTCTATAAACCTTATTACTAGGTTTTTGACGAAATCTATCCCACACTTTCAGTTCTCTTTGCACTTGATCGTTGTTTATTTCTTTGCAGGAAAACCTCTATGGCAATTCCGACGGCCGTTCTCTCCGCAATGAAATTTGATACAGGCTTTGACATCGATTTGGAATCATTCAGTCACACTGATCAAGTCTTCTAGGATATATTGAAATTGTTTGAGGAGCCGCATTTACAGAAGTTCATGACAACAAGAATCAAACTTCCATTGCTCGAGATCAAGGAATTGGTTTATTCGTCCTCGTCTCCTGACGCCCAAACCCTTATCAGCACCATTGCAGGACAACAGGTCACTCTTACTCCTGCAATTTTGTCTGATATTTTTGGTTTTATTAATGGAGTAGATGATATCGAGATGAATAGTGATGAATTTTCCAATATGCTTCCTGCGATGGGTCACTCCGCTGGAAACCTTAGCAAGCTATTAAAGAAGGACTTATCTGTTGAATATAAGTTCCTTGCTGATATTGTTGGTAAAGTCTTGCTGGGCAAGCACACTGCACATGACTATATCACAAGGCATCGGTTTCTTGTGATGAGTGCGTTGGTGAATAGAAAATCAGTCAACTGGAGTATTTTGTTGTTTGATTTGATAAAGAAGAATAATAATAAAAGAGAAGTTAGCTTTGGACGGGTACTAGGGCTTTTCCTCAAGAAAAACTGCCCTCAGCTGCTGGTCTCCCATACCATTTTTATTAATGCTTCAAAAAGGTTAACATCAGCCCTCTTTGGCAAATGGAAGAGGACCATTGTCAAGCCTTCTAAGGCCTCCTCTTCCTCCAGGACCTCTGAGGACACAAGGACTGGAATTGTCACTCTCCAACCTGATGTAGAGGATCCAGTCCCTCCTCCTCCCTCTACTAGACTACCTTCTCCTCCTGAAATTCCATTCACAACATCTGTTTTCACCCAGATATCACCTTCTTTCACTCTCATCCCAACACCTACACCATCTCCATCTCCAACCCACACTCCACCACCATCTCCACATCATGATGACATTCCAATTGACATCCCTCAAACTGTCACCCTTCCAGTCATCACCATACCTTTCTTAGCACAATCTATACCTCCAACTCCATCTACCACCTTCAACATATGCACTTCTTATGGTAACACAACCACCTCTTTTCCATCATCATCTTATCCCACATCTACCATCATTTCTCTACTAACTCCCACCATCAAATCTCTAATAGAGGCTGTCATTGCACCTCTAATTTCTTACATCAATGCTCTCTCTTCTCAACTTGCTGCCTCTACTGGTCCCTCCTCATTCAGGGGCCTGGACTCAGGAATTCCTGATACCAGGCAGGGGGAGATGTTTTATGATGAGGTCCCCTCTCCAGCAGCAGCAGCAGTTTGTGAAGCAGCAACAATAATTGTAAATATAGATATAGCAGTTACAGAGCTTGTAAATACAGATATAGAGTTGTCAGATTTTCTTAAGACAGATTTTTTAGAGTTTGATATTGAGATTGTAGAGACTCAGGCTGCACCATTCTTTTTCCTAGTCCCTTCTGTGGACTTAGCTAATTTGTTAAGAGATTTTGATATTCTTTATCATTCTCTTCCTATTCCTGAGCAAATATTTTCTATGTCTATAGTATGTTATACCGCCCCTATCAGCTCAGAGATTATAGATCAAATTAGATGCAGTTTTGCAGAACCTTCAGTTTCCCCTTCAGGACTAGAGGATGAGCCAAAGGCTTCCTCTCCTCCAACTTTTGGTTGGGCAGAATCTCCTCTTCCAAATATGGATCATCTTTTTTAGGAAGATATGATTACAGAGGCAGAGGTTCTTCCAATGCTAGAAGCTGAAGTTCTAGTTATAGAGGAAGTTCCAGTTCAGAGTATATCTTTCAGAGAGATCTTATTTGCAGATCAACTGAAGAGGATTGATGCTTTATATGACAATCCTGTAAATGAATCCAGTGAAGATGAATCAGATGATTCAGAGGATACTAAGTCTAAGAAGAGAAAGTTTTAGAAAAGGAAGGCAGTTTCTTAGGCAACAACAGATCAACCACCTAATCCCAAGAATGACATTCCATATTATATCTTGTATAATATTCCTCTAACTCCAACTACTCCTTATTGGATGAAGCTTTCAAAGAATCAGAGGAAAGCACAAAATAATAAGAAGAAGTTTGGATCTGCTCCCACTAAGAAATTCAGAAAGGATCCACCTCCTCCTCCTCCACCAATTATAGGTGCTTCAAGCAATCTATCCTCAAGAACCACATCTTCTCAGCACTCAAGGCAATCTTCTTATCAGAAATATGACAAATCTGCCAAGAGTGACTACAGAAGTAGCCACAACAATAGTATAAGGCAGCACTCTTCTAAATTTGAATATAAGGAAAGACCTTACTCTCCACCAGTTCCATTTGTTGATCCAGAACAGTAAAACATTTCTAAAATGGCTAGATTTAAAGAGCAAGTTGGACTTTCTCAGATAAATAAAGCTAAAGAAGAAGGCAAAGATGCTTCTCAATATACTACAATATCTTCTTACAGAAGAGAAGAATGAAAAAGTATGACAAAGCTAAACACATTTTTAATGTTGATACTTATATGAGCTTACATCCAGAGGAAGTTGTTCCAAGAGCAACTTCAGGCAATATCATTGGAGCAGCTGATATGACTATGTTTAAAAGAGAAGCAGCAAATCCCAATAGGGAAATCGTTTTCAGGCAGCCATCAGAGAAAGACAAGTCTAAGAAATCTAAATAGCTTTTTGATTAGCTTATTTTCCCTCTGAACTATTTGTTTTGGTTAATTTGTCACAAAACACTCGATGTATATATATCTGCTAGACTTTTACATTCTGCCAGATATTTATTGTTATGCTTTGTGATTGTATTTTATTATTTTAATGCATTGTACATAGTGACATCACCCAAATAGGAGGAGATTGTTGGAACCCCACCTATTTTAGGGCTGATTTGGGCTAGGTTCACTATTAGGATTGCATAGATTGACCCACAATGTATAGTCTAGGGTCATAGGTCTTTATTGGATCTTAGGGTAGGTCAAAAATTCAGTTTGATTGGACCAATCCCTCAAAAGACTTAGAAGAATGAAGATTTCAGAACAAGACAGATTTTTCTACATTGAAGAAGTCGTTCGACGAAATCTGAATGGAGTTCGATGATCTTCGTTCTAAGGTCGACGATCTCAAAGTTTCTTCTCTGAAGTTGAGATTGACGAAAGTTTAATTGAGTTCTACGAACTCTGATCAGTTATTGAGTTCGACGAACAACTATCTTAGTTCGACGAACTTGGAGCCCAGAATGGACAACATGCATTAACTCAGTTCAAAGTTCCTGGGGCTCAGCTCGACGAAAGAGAGGATTGAGTTCGAGGATCTTGGATCTCTGATTGACAAAATCTATCAGTTCATTATTTCTATTCTCTGCAGTTAATTTCCGGATTGACCAAGGTTTATATAATATATTATTGCCTATATTACTCTGAGTAATTAAATGCAAATATTCTTATGAATATAGTCGTTCATTGGCAGCATTAATTATTGGATTTCACAGAGTCAATATTCGGCTTAATAACAGGGACAGTTAAGGAATCAATTTATTGCCCTTCTAGACATTTGCCCGAGTTCCAAGATTTCAGCAGTCAATCAAGGAGTAGAATTCAAATTCAAAGACAGAATTTTTGCAGGAAATAAAAGAGTTTTTAAAAAGATTGAAGATAAGAGGTTGTAGAATTGACTAAGGGTTACAGGCATACAGAGAAAGCTTTTTAGTCTGCATGCTCATACAGTCTTCATCATCTGCAACTCTTCTCCAAACTTTCAAGATACATCAAAACACAATCAGTCTAAAAGCTTCTGGAGATCATCAAAGAAGACCTAGCAAAGCTTCCAGCAAATTCCTGAAAAATAATCATCTCAGGGGGAGCTTTGACAACATCAACCAATCCACTAAAGTTTTCTCAGCTGTTTGAGAAAGAGAAGACAATATCACATTTTCACCCCACTGTACACAGGGTTTTAACTCCCTTCAAAAGTTAACCATCTGGTTCTTAAGTCTCCCAATCAAAAGACTTAGCTTAGTTTTTGGGCACCTGATCAAAAGCCTAAAGGGTTGTGAGATCTCCCTTCAAATAGATCTTGTGGTGACAGGGCACCTGAGAAAAAACTTGTTGGTGACAGGGCACCTGATCAAAAACCTGTAGTGTATTCCTACAAGGGTGGTAGAAGACTGAATGTACCTAAGTTTAGGGGAACCACTATAAATTTCTTGTGTTGTCTGGTTGCTTCCTATTTTCTTATTGCTGTGTGATGTGTGCTGTGTTAGCTAGCTTTTTATTCCTGCACTTTCTTAAGATATATATATATCAGCATTTTTAATTTCGCTATAAAAACTAAGTTTTTAAAATACTCTATTCACCCCCCTCTAGAGTTAAATAGATCTATCCCCTAAGGGGTAAATCTTTTACCATCCTTCATAACAATTACTGGGATTGAGGCTAATTGGCCCAAGATCGGCATGGTCGAAAGATTGGTTTTCAAGCTTTTAAATTCCATGCCCAAACCTCTATTCTGGCCACCTCCGACCAGCCAGCCACCGCTAATCGTCGGCCACCACCACAACGGAGGTGGTGGTGGCACTGGCCGGCCGGAGAAGGGCTCAGGTGGCCAGGAAAATGCCTCCCAAAATGGCCTAGGATGGTCCAATCCTGACCGTTGGCTCCATGAAGAAGACGATGGGATGCCGTCAATTCTGCTTTAGGATTCGTGCTGACTTATTTTATAATATTTCATTTTAATTCATTGATTCTATCACATAACTGATAGTAGTTAGAACTAATTATTAAAAATACTTATAGTCCCATATAGTGAAAGTGGTCTACATAAAAGTTGTAGCCCTTGGTGTCTATTAAAATTGTTTCAACCAATTTGGGTCAGTGGTCTGACCACAACACTCAAAATGGCGCAGACTATACATAAGACTAGTCAGAGATTAAATTGAATGCTCCCACTAAACCACTTGTCCAAATGACTTGATATTTGGGAAGGGAGTCACACTTACCTATACCTATAACATATCCAAAAATTGGAATTTTTGGAAAACATTTTCCTATGTAATAATTTAATAAACTATGTAAGAATTAATTAAGGGGTCTATGGACCTCAAAATCAACCAAAATTTTAGTGGATTATTCATAGGGTCATGATATGACCCTGGTATAAAAATCTCAGCCCAATTGGGTTTGATTTGAATAAGTTTTGGTGTGACCAAAGTGTGGCCCCTTAAGGGGAAATTAGGGCAAAAGTGCGCTTGGGGTATAGAGGGGCCAATTCTCACCCAAAGGGGTTGGAACTTTGTCCAGAGCCCCAAGGTCGGTAAAAACACCCTCTCATGGAGTTTGAGATGGATTGGGTGTGGATTTGACCTAGGACCCTAGTTCAAACCCTAGGATTGAAGTTTGGGGGTTTATGAAGGACATGTAGTGATATGTACTTGTATGAACTTGGAGTTTTGTCCATATGTTCATAAGGCGGTGAATAGCCCTAGGAAGGAATTTGGGGACATTTAGACTTAGGCACACAACTTAAATCAATTGGGAATCGTTTAGGCCTATACCTTTTATGGAAAATTTGAAGGGTCATATGACCTTGGATCCTTATGAAATTATGGTAGAAGAGTTTTTATATCAATATGAGCCTCTGGAATTTATTGTAGGATGTTTGGAGGATAGTAACTCATAGTTTTAGTTATAACCTCTAGGTTTCCCCTATTGATGATTTTGTTGTAATCATGGTTAAACTAACTTAGAATATTATGAAACTTAGTCAGTAATGTTTTGTGATCATAAAAAATCCATGGTAATTTTTGTGTAATTTTTGGATAGTATTTTGAGGTACTTCTCTTTAATTCTATTTATTGTATTTATCTTGAATTGATTAATTAGGGGCTAATACATTTATTAAAGTTTGTAAGACTTAGTACTCTCCGATATTTTGGCATCATATAGTGATCATAATTTTTGGAAGGCTATAGCTTGAGTAAATCTAGCACTTCATGTTCAAAACCATCCATGGCCTATTTTGGGGAAAATTTAATAAATGTTAAATAAATTTGGAAAATTACATGTTTCTGGATTTACTTTAAACATGTCATGATAGACCCCCAGTAAAAATTCTAGGGAATTTGGAGGAATATTTGAAGGGGTCACCGTCCATACCCATCATGTAGCTTAGGTTGGTCTGCACATAGTAAAACTGCAGATTTGTGTTAGTTTGAAGGATATACATAGGGAGTTGGGTAGATTGTTTACTGATTTGGTAAGGTGAAAATGAATGCTTCATTAGGAATCATGATGAGGAAAATGTTGGGTTGTCTAGTGCTAAGTGGTGCTCGGGATCGACGAAAGATCGTCTTTCCTGGGGTGAGAGAAAGAGTCAAATACACTAGAGTTAGATTCAGTATAACATAAAATGGGATCGGGACCTGGGTAGATATTAATAATAGTAAGTGCCTTGCGAAAGGGAACGATGGGCTTCAGCTACCAGGCATAAGCCCGATTATTGTATTTTTATTTTACTGATCTATATCGATACTTATATCATCATGTGGACTTGTTGTGATTTCTAATTCATAGATTATATGTGATATGTGGACTTTGATTTAACTGAACTATTAGTTTATTTCTCTTCCTGTTCCTTTCTTAGTGTTTTATGGATGCTCGCTTATTTTAATTTGCTCATAGGCCCTTAGGCATGACCCATGCTGAATACTCGTTAGGCTCTTAGGTATGACGTTGAGATTTATGTTTGCTAGGAATGTGAGCGCAGGAAAGTCGATGCTCGCCAGACTCTTCACCTACTCGTACATATATGATCCCACTTTGCTGCTCGCGCCTGTATGCTTTTAAAATGAAAACAACATCATATCTATTTGGTTTTTTGAAGGATCAGTGTAATTGCTCAAGGGAATATAATTGGTGAAATAAAAAATGGAAAGATACTCTTGTTTGCTGATCAAGATCGTCTGTACAAGGGATTTTCACTCGGGGGGTCTCATAAGACGCACACTCTCAAGGCCAACACTCCACTTCAACCGACAAAGAATTGAAGGGATCTAGTGATAGGGAACGATAGTCAGGGAGTCCAACAGGACGCACACACTCGTGGCCTTCATCCTACCACGAACTCAAACCTCCCAAAACTTCTTTGCTTGGCTGCTTCCAAAAGCGCAACAGTTTATCCCACGTTGGCAATAAGAAAGAAGTGTCATGCTTCGCAGGACTAAAAGGTTCTAAGAGTGGGTCTTTTAGTCTTCTAAAGACCGATGATGCCTTTCCACAAGGTGTTAGTTTATGTTGGAGTATGAGATCGGGCGGTCTGGCGGTTTGAGCCTGGCGGGTTGTAGACCGCACGGTCTGGTGGTTACTCTCCAGCGGTTTGATATCCAGGCTGTTGTTATTTGTGGTCTGGCGGTCTGGCGGTTTATCTCCGGCGGCTTGGAAACCGGGCGGTCTAGCGGTCTCCTACCGCATCTCTCTCTTGCTTCTGGTGTTGCCGAGCGGTTAGAACATTATCTAACTGCACGGCCTATTCCGGTCTGTTGTTCTAGCTGCCCAGATTTGTTGTATAGCTTTAGTCCCACATTATTAGTTTGTACTCTCTCCTCTCTCCTCCATTCTATAAAAGGGAGGCCATACCTTTGTAAATAAAATCTTTTTGGATAATAAAATTTTCAATTATTTAAAGTTCGGCTTGTTTTCTAGTCGTCTGTTCGCTACTTTAGTCATTTGTTCGCTACTTCTCACATGGTATCAGAGGACTCGATCTTCTCCTCCTGATTCTATGCGCCCTGTCCAAGCGGCTTGCCTCTTCCTATCGCGACCTGTTCTCGCAGCTTGTCTCTTCCTCCTGCTTGCGCCCTGTCCGCACAGCCTCTTTTTTCCTGTCTTTCAGTCGCCGTGACCTGTTACTTTGTTCGCCGCGACCTGCTGCCTTATTCGCCTTATTTGTTCATCACTTCTGTTCGCACGGGCTATCTTCTAGCCGTTCGACTTCTTTCCCTTCTTGGATCTGCGGCTTAGTCGTGGCTTCTCTGGCCTCTGGTGTCTGGCATCGTGACCGCTGAAGCTCTTCTTCTTCCTATCCACGCGGCTTGTATTCTAACCGCACGGCTTCTCGTTGATTTCTCCTATGGCCCTTTCTGAAATCTCAACTACCACCACTCCTATCGCCACTCTGGCTCCGCCTCCTACTCCTTCTGGAAACCTTGGCACGGTTTATAAACTTGTTGGCTCCAACTATCCGGATTGGAGCATTTCTTTCACCTTTCTCCTTTGCTCTCAGCGCAAACGTCATCATCTCACCGATGACCCTCCTCCTCCAGACTCTGATCAATTTGATGACTGGGATGCCAGTGATGCGCTTGTCCGCACTTGGTTGGCTAACAGCCTCTCCGATGAATGCCTTCCTGTCATACGCTATGATGAGACGGTCAAGACCGCATGGCTTCACCTTACATCTCTCTACTCGAAGGGGGCCCAGACATCCCGCATTTATACTATCTATGCGGATCTGTTCGCTCTCCCTTCCATGTCTCCTGCTGCGGCTTATCAGCAAGTTCAGTCCCTTGGTGCCAAAATCCTCCAGAATCGCCCTTTCTCCGCGGACTTGTCCGAGCAGCACAAACACTTCCAGGAACTCCTGGTTGTTTGTTATCTTCTATGGCTCCCTGAGTCTTTTGATATGATCCGCCAGCAGATCTTGGGAGAAGCAGAGTCTCCCACCTTGGATGCAACCGCAGCTCGCATCACCGCTATTACTTCGCTGCTCCAGCGTCCTCTATTGTCCTCCCCTCCTCCACAAGACTCCTATGCTAACCAAGTTCAGCGGGGTGGCAATAGTGGCCACAACCAGTCTGGCATGCGCGGTCTGTCAAGGTTCCTCTGCTCTCACTATGGTCGTACCAGCCACTCTGTTGACCGCTGCTGGCAAAAACATCCTCATCTTCGTCCCTCCGGTGATACTTCTTCCTCAACCTCCGCCTCCTCTCAGCCATCTGCTTCTGTGGCCACGACCTCAGGTAGTGCACACGTCATTACCCAAGGTAAATGGCTGATTAACTCTTGTGCTACAAATCACATGACCGGAAACCCTCACTGCTTCTCTCTCCTAGAAACGCATGATCGGTTACCCCCGGTTTTTGTTGCGGATGGTTCACCTTCCCCGGTTCACGGGATTGGCATGGTTCAAGTCACCCCGTCACTTCGCTTAGCGGACACTCTCTATGTCCTGAAGTTCCCTTGCAATTTGCTATCAGTTACTACTTTATGCAAGCAACTTCATTGCTCCGTATTATTTACTCCTACTTCTTGTTGTTTTCAGGACCCGAGGACCCAACGGACGATTGCTACTGGGATTGAGAGCGGCGGCCTCTACTTCCTTGACAATGTGTCCGCTCTGTCCGCCTTCTCTTCCTCGTCTACTGATCTGCTTCAATGGCATCTTCGCCTTGGACATCCTCCGCCTCGGATTCTTCGTCAGCTTCTTCCCCACTTACCTCAGACCAGTCCTCCGCTCAACTGTGATGTGTGTCATCTGGGAAAACATCACCGCTCCTCCTTCCTGCCGAAGCAAGGTCGTGGTTCCTCCCGCCCTTTTGATCTCATTCATTCTGATGTCTGGGGTCCTGCTCCTACTCTCACCGTTGTTCGGGGTAGTTCTTACTTTGTAACTTTTATTGATGATTTCTCTAGATGTACCTGGGTGAATCTATCAAAAGATCGCTCTGAAATCTTATCTGTATGACAATCCTTTTATAATATGATTAAAACTCAGTTTGTTATTTCTATTAAAGTACTGCGCTCTGATAATGTTAAAGAATATCTCAGTCATGAGTTTTCGTCTTTTTGTATGCAACATGGTCTTATTCATCAGACCAGCTATGTTTACACCTCCCAGCAAAATGGGGTGGCGGAGCGTAAAAACTGTCATCTCCTCGATATCGCTCGCACTCTAATGACGCGGATGCAGGTGCCTCGCTCCTACTAGGGCTATGCTGTTTTTCTTGCTTGATATCTCATCAATCGCATTCCCTCTTCGGTTCTCCATGGCAAAACCCCCTTCTCCATTCTCTACCCAGGCAAGGAACCCTTTCCTCTTCCCTCCGGTTTAAATTTTTCATTCATTCACTAATTAAAATATGAAACATACATGCCTATATATAGGCTACACCACTCAATCTCCACCTTAGAAAATTAACCACTCATGATGGCTATTTGCACCCATCATGACATAACAATTACAAAAATAAAGAACATGAAATAAAAATAACAAATGATGGTTATAAGCACCCATCATACATGAAATGAAAATAACTTTGCGACATAAAAATACCAAACATAGAAATGACTTATTAATTAATAATAATTTATTATTAATAATTATTATTAATTAATAATATATGGGTTTGCGTTCCGGACGGCTATTATGCCGACGCTCCGCTTGGTCGTCCGCAAGCATGCCATCGCCATCCTTGAAATGTTGTGGGTCGTCGTCTCCATCAGGCCTTTGTGCATGCTCTGTCTGCTACCCGTGACAAGCTTTCCCCCCGTTCCACAAAATGTGTCATTTTGGGATACTCGACCACTCAAAAAGGCTATTGTTGCTTTGACCCTGTTCTGCGTAAATAGTTTGTTTCCGCAGACGTCACCTTCTTCGAAAATGCATCCTACTTTTCTTGTCAATCCCCTCTTCCTCCTGCTGTCTATGACTCTCCACCATCTCTCTGTGTTCTTTCCATGCATATCGACGTCTCCCCTCCTATATCATCTCCTCCTCTCTCTATTATACCCCCTCCTTCTTCTCCGCAGCCGTCTCTCTCTAGTCCCGGGCAATCTTTCTCCACCACGGATGCTCCGGTCCCTGAGGAACGAGACGTCCTGGATCTTCCCATTGCTCTTCGCAAAGGGGTGCGGGCGTGTACCCAACACCCGCTTGCGGCTGTTGTTTCCTATGATGGGCTTACTCCTTCTCGCAGGTGCTTTGCTTTGGCTATCTCGGCTATTACCACTCCCCGCACTTACAAGGAGGCTCTTGTTATTCCTCATTGGAAATCTTCCATGGATGAGGAAATCGCCACTCTTACTGAAAGGGGTACCTGGACCCTTGTTCCTCCACCAGTAGGTACTGATGTGGTTGGCTGTCGCTGGGTGTTCGTTTGAAGTTTCGCCCAGACGGCACTGTGGATCATTACAAAGCCTGGCTAGTGGCCAAAGGCTTTACTCAGACTTATAGAGTTGACTATTTTGATACTTTCTCCCCGGTTGCTCGCCTCAACACCATCCGGGTTCTTCTTTCTATGGCTATCAACAGGGTGTGGGCTATTTCCCAGCTTGATGTCAAGAATGCTTTTCTCTATGGGGATCTTCAGGAGGACGTCAACATGGAGCAACCTCCTGGGTATGTTGCTCAGGGGGAGACACGAGTATGCCAGTTGAAGAAGACCATCTACGGCCTAAAACAGAGCCCTCGGGCATGGTTTGACAAGTTTAGCGGCATTGTGGCTGCAATTGGCTTTACAAGAAGTTTGGCCGATCACTCATTGTTTATTCGCAAAACTGCATCGGGCCTTGTGGTTTTCGCGGTGTATGTGGATGATATTCTTCTTACCGGCGATGACCAGGCTGGGGTGTACTTGACAAAGAAACACCTCCGTCAACACCTAGTCACGAAGGATATGGGCTCCCCGAAATATTTTTTGGGGATAGAAATCTCTCGAAAGCCTGACTCGTTGGTTCTCTCCCAGCGGAAGTATGCTCTTGATCTTCTACAAGAGGCAGGATTGACCGGTGCCAAACCGGCCCGGTATCCCATGGCCACTGGAGAGGACAAAACATTGACAGATGACTCACCTCTTATATCCGATGCCACGAGGTATATACGTCTGGTGGGCAAACTCATTTATCTCACGGTGACCAGACCCGACATCGCCTATGTTGTAGGCAAGGTTAGTCAGTTCATGCAAGCTCCTAGGGAATGTCATCTTCAGTCTGCCTTGAAGATACTAGAGTATGTCAAAGCAGCACCAGGAAAAGGGCTACTCTTTCAGAAGCATGGTCATCTGAGAGTTGAAGCCTACTCAGACTCAAGCTATGCGGATGATAAAGGTGACCGTAAATCTATATCAGGTTTTTGCACATTTGTTGGAGGTAATGTTGTGAGCTGGATGAGCAAGAAGCAGTCTGTTGTCTCAAGGTCCAGTGCAGAAGCCGAATACCGGAGTATGACGTCAACCACGTGTGAGTTAAAATGGTTGCGGGCTCTCATGCTTGACCTAGGAGAGGTCTACGAATATCCTCTGCCTATGTTCTGTGACAAAAAGGTCGCTATATACATATCCAAAAATCCGGTATTCCATGAGAGAACGAAACATATAGAAGTCGACTGCCATTTCATCCGAGAAGAGGTCTTGAAGAGAAAGATTTGCACTCCGTTCGTCACCTCCGACAAAGAGTTGGCAGATATCTTCACCAAGTCGGTTTCTACTTCCTTCTTCCATATTTGTGACAACCTGGGCATGATTGATGTTTATGCTCCAGCTTGAGGGGGAGTGTTGGAGTATGAGACCGGGCGGTCTGGCAGTTTGAGCCTGGCGAGTTGTAGACCGCGCGGTCTGGCGGTTTCTCTCCAGCGATTTGATATCCAGGCTATTACTGTTTGTGGTCCGGCAGTCTGGCGGTTTATCTCCGGCGGCTTGGAAACCGGGCGGTCTAGCGGTCTCCTGTTGGGTACATTGGAAAATGTGTACCTGATTTGAAGAAGCCCAACTTAGCTCAATGATATACATCAAGGTGTATTTGATGTTGTTTTAAGTTAACATGTGCAGGTGGAGAAATGTTAAAGAATGCAGAAAAATATTCTAAGTCCATGTGTCGACACCAGAAGAAACAGTGTCGACACTTCAGAATATTTGTGTCGACACTTAAAGGAAGCTGTGTCGACACAGAGAAAGATAGTCGACCACATTTGTGTCGACACTGGGAAGCAGTGTCGACTCACAGAGAAAGATAGTCGACCATATTTGTGTCGACACTGGGAAGTAGTGTCGACACACAGAGAAAGATAGTCGACCACATTTGTGTCGACACTGGGAGGCTGTGTCGACACAATGAGATAGAGTCGACACACATTGGCAGAAGTCGACAATACTTGTGTCGACACCAGAAGACTAAGTCAACACATACTGAGTTCTAAATCTACAACAACTGTGTCGACACACAGGACTTGTGTCGACACACTGCAAAGTCAAGACCAAGTTATTCTCTGAAGAAGCTGTGTCGACTTAAAGGCAAACTTGTAGACATCATCAAAGGCTGTGTCGACACCAAAGTTACTTGTGTCGACACATACAGACAGTTGGTCTCGATACTTCCTGACAGTCTGTCTCAACACATTGCTGACCAAGACTAAGGCACAGGATCTGTTTGAAGACTTGACAGCTGTGGGTTGCAGCCAGTTAACTGATGTTGTCAGACTTGTCAGAAGACAGTTATAAACCGGATCAACCGGTTACCATTAAGAAGATCTATATATAGACAGATTCAGAGAGAAGTAAAGATAGTAATGAGAAGATTGAACTTTGGCAATCAAATTGAGAAATCAAATCAAGAAGGTGTAATACACTAAAGAAGATCTTCATTAGAAGATCTAAGAAGAGTTCTAACAAGAATTCAGAAGTATCATCAAAGGTGTTGGATAGAGAGGGATCCACCCATTTTGAAGAAGAAGAAGGAAGCCATCAGTGGTTTCTCAAGAAGCTGTTTGGAAATCAACTCAGCTAAGTTCAGATTCAAGAAGCTTTGAAGAAAGCTCAGATTCAGTTGATTTCATCAGCTGATCAAGAATTGTCTTGTCCTCTTCTCTCTCAACAAAGGCAAGATATTAAAACTTCTTTTCTAAATTTTTGTAGGATTTGTTTTACACAGATCTGAGTTGTAAGCCTGTGATATAAAGGCTGAGTGTAGGAGAGTTGATCTCTGAGTGGTAGGGCTGTTTGCCTGAGTGTAGGAGAAGGTTCTTCTCTGAGTTGTAGGCCTTGTGGCAAGGCTGAGGTAGGGCTGTAGTGCCTAAGTTGTAGGAACCTATCCAGGTTCTGAGCTGTAGGATCTGAGAATAGTGGAAGTTTGGCCGAATCTAGCATACTGCTAGATAGGTGAAGGGGGAAAGTGGATGTACCCAGACCTTGGGGAACCACTATAAAACATTGTGCAATCTATGATGATTAAATGTCTGTGAATGCTGTGCTGGATGATTTAATTTTTTTTGTAATTGAATTCTGCCTAAAAAATTGAACAAGCAATTAGAACCTATTCACCCCCCCCCCCCTCTAGGTGTTTAGGTTGTCTTGAAAGTAAAACTATCAAGTGGTATCAGAGGAAGGTTCCTCAAAAAGGACTTAACAGTCTGAGGTAGATCTGAAAGGCAGAATCAAAATTCAAGAAGATGGGTTCTAGAGAGAATCATAAGGAGCTAGGGTCTATGAAATTACCCATATGCAAGAAGGAAATCTTTGGAATTTGGAAAGAAAGAGTCAGGTTGTTTATGGAGGCATCTGACCCAAGAATATACATCACAGTTCAGGAAGGACCCTTCATTCCAATGAAGGTATCAGTTCTTGATGCTAATATTCAAACTCCAAAGAGTTATTCTGAAATGACCAAGGATGAAATCATTTTGGCAACCATGGATAAAAGAGCACAGAACATTATTGTAAGTGACATAGATGATTCAACATTTCAGAATCTGATTCACTGCAAGACCTCCAAAGAAATGTGGGACACATTGATTGTCTACATGGAGGGATCAGAAGAAGTAAGACAAGACAGGAAATCTATGCTCAATCAGGAATATGAAAGTTTTAGACAAGGAAAATCTGATAGCATAACTGAGTGCTATAAGAAATTCTATAGAATTGTGAATGAGCTAATGTCCTATGGAAGAGTCTTCAGTACTTATGAACTGAATGACAAATTCTTGAGATCCTTAACAAAGGATTGGGACACAAAGATCTGTGCCATAAGAGAAATGGCTAAATTGGCAGAGATCTCTCCTCCCATCTTGTTTGGAAAGCTGCTATCCTATGAAATGCAACTTTTGGTGAGGAAGGAGGAAAAGAATTCAAGAGGAGAGCATAGAGAAAAGACTGTGGCATTCAATGCAGAATCCATCAGAAAGAATAGGAGGATATCACCATCCCATCCTAAGGAAATTGCAGAAGTCAGTTCAGAAAATTCAGATAATTAGGGTTCAGAAAGCTGTGATTCAGATGCAGACTTTGCTGCATTCACAAGGCAATTCCAGAGGTTCTTGAAGAAGAAACAGTGGAAGTCTAAGCCCTCTACTTCACAGCAAGTTGATGACTATTATCAGAAGAAAAAGTCATCAAGGAAAGAAAAGAGCAGATCAAAGCCCAGCAAGGCTACTACTTCAAAGATTGTCTGATATTGTTGCAATAGACTTGGACATGTAGTGGCAGACTGTCCTTATAAGAGAAAGGAGTCTTTAGACAAGAATAATACTCATAAAAAGGGCAAGAAGGAGAAATCCTTTGTTGCAAAGAAGGATAAAAGCCTAACAGATCAGTCAACTTCAGAGTCAGAATCTGAAGCAGAAGCATATATTGGACTATATGCTGTATCTGAAGAAGAGGAGTTTCTGCAGTTGCTAGACTCCATCAATGAACAAGAGGATCATCAGTGCATGGGACTGATGGCAGGATCAGAAGAGGACATATGCCAGAATCAGTCTGGTCCTAATAAGGTACAATGTCCTTCTATGAAATCTATTTGTAGTACAAGTACAGAATCAGCTACATCTGCATCAAGTGATGTAGATGCATCTGAATCTGAAGGAGATGTCTATCAATTGATAGATAAGTATGGGGACTTGTTGCAGGCCCTTAAGAAAAGCATGAACCTGGTTAAATCTCAGGCTCATGAAATTGCTGAACTAAGGGTAGCTGCAACTGAGTTAGAGAAAGTAATTGATCAAAAGTTAAATGAAATTGCCAAGCTGAAGAATATAACTATTATTTAGATGAGCACAATTAATTATACCAATGATCAAGTGAAGAGTCTGGAGGCCAGACTAAGAATTGAAAAAAATTTAGTGGCTAGTTACTCTAAGCCAAAGTCTGTCTTACCCTTGATTGATGAATTTGTGAATCAAAAGGGTAAGGCAGGATTAGGATTCAAAGGTAACTCCAGGGCTGGCCAATTCAAGAGGAAAGGCAAAGCTCCTGTCAAGCCACTGAACTTTTCAGTCCCTATTAAGTTTAGAAAGGTGGAAGTGCCTTCTAACCTATATGATCATGAAAATATTCATGGTCATATTAAGTCTAATGTTCTGAAAAACAAGGGTGTAAATGCCAACAGGCCTACCTATGTTCATAAACCCAATGGTTATAAAAAATCAGTGGGTGAAGCTGCTGCAGCACCAGCAATGGATAGAAATTCTTTTGTCAAGGATGTATCTAGAACTAGATACAATAGGTTTGAATGTTGGTGCTGTGGCAAGAGAGGCCATTTTGCACTAGACTGCTGGTATAACATAAGTGTTAGAAAGAATAATAGTCTACCTGTTGGAAGAAATAATGGTAGCTTTGTTAATGCTAACTTGAACCAAGGACCCAAGACTTGCTTGGGTTCTAAGGGTAAGTAAATCTGTGTTGCAGGTGAATCCAAGTAACCATGCCCCTATATGGTACTTGGATAGTGGTTGTTCCAGGCACATGACTGGAACAAAGGGGCTGCTGAAGGAGTATTCATCTGTCAAAGATGGACCTAAAGTGATCTTTGGTGGATCTGAAAAAGGAGTCATCAAAGGGTTTGGTAATATTTCTTCTAACCTAATTACTATCACCCAAGTGGCTTATGTAAAAGGTTTGAAACATAATCTAATAAGCATAAGCCAGCTGAGTGATTTAGGATATGACATTTCATTTGTTAAGGATGGATGTCATATCAAAAGGTCAAGTGATCAAGAGATCATTTTGACTGGGTATAGGAAGAGAAATGTATATTGTCTTAATTTTGTATGTGAGAATAAAGCCTCTCCCATCTGTCTTGTAGCTGATGACAATGCTTCTCATTGTGTTAAGTGGCACAAGAGATTGGCTCATCTTAACTACAAGACAATTGGCCAACTCTTTATCAAAGAGTTAGTGAGGAATGGTCCTCAAGTAAGTGTATGAAGGAAGGGATATGCTCAGCTTGTCAAAAGGGCAAGCAGACAAAATCCTCCTTTCAAAGCCTTGAAAACAAGGATTCTGTGAGGTGCTTATACCTCTTGCATATGGATCTTTTTGGTCCTATGCCAGTTCATAGTCTAGGTAGGAAGGTCTACACTTTTGTGGTTGTAGATGACTATTCTAGATTTACATGGGTGTTCTTTCTGAGACAGAAATCTGAAACCCCAAGTGTCTTACTTAATTTTGTAAAGCAAATTCAGAATGAACTGAATAGTACAGTGGTCAAAATCAGAAGTGACCATGGTACTGAGTTTCAATCTGAAAGCATGACAAAGTTATGTGAAGACTTTGGGATTTTCCAAGAGTTCTCCTCACCAAGAACACCTCAGCAAAATGGAATTGCTGAAAGAAAGAATAGAACATTAATTGAAGCTGGTAGAACTCTATTGAGTGACACCTCTCTACCAGAGTATTTCTAGGCTGAGGCAGTAAACACTGCTTGTCATGTAATCAATAGGGCTTCTATCACCAAGAGCCACAAAAAGACTCCCTATGAGATTATGAAAGGTAGAAAACCAAATCTATCCTACTTCAGAATCTTTGGTTGCAAATGCTATATACTTAACAATGGTAAGTCATATTTGACTAAGTTTGCTGCCAAATCCCAGGATGGGATATTTGTTGGGTACATCACAAATAGTAAGGCCTATAGAATCTTCAACTTGACTACTCAAGTTGTTGAAGAATCTGTGCATATTGTGTTTGATGAAACAAGATTAATCAACTGTGAGTTATCTTGTAGATCAAATGACTCAACAGGTATAAGCAAAGGAATGGACAAGCTCTCCATTGCTGAAGCTTCAAGGGAAGATGGAGTATTGGAAAATGAAGGATATTGTCCAGGGGGAGTACAAGACACAATAGAAGATGAAGAAAACCAAGAGGTTCAGTATAATGAAGGAGCTGGAGATGTTCAACCAGAAGGGAATCTTCCTCCAGCTACAAGACATTTAAGATACCATCCAACTGATCAAATAATAGGTGATCCAAGACAGGGAGTACAGACTAGAAGCAGAAGTCAAAGCACAGTTCTGCATTCAAGTTTCCTGTCACAAATGGAGCCTAAGAAGTTTGAAGAAGCCATCCAAGACCAGCACTGGACTGATGCTATGCAAGAGGAGCTGAATCAATTCAGAAGGTGCAATGTCTGGGAGCTTGTTCCTAAACCAAGAGGCCATAATATAATTGGGACAAAATGGATCTACAGGAACAAGTTGGATGAGAATGGAGTAATAGTGAAAAATAAAGCAAGATTGGTTGCTAAAGGATACAGGCAGGAAGAAGGGATTGACTTTGATCAAACCTTTGCCCCTGTAGCAAGGCTGGAGGCAATCAGAATGTTCCTTGCCTATGCAGCCTATCAAGACTTCAAGGAATACCAGATGGATGTGAAGTCAGCATTTCTGAATGGTGATCTTAAAGAAGAAGTATATGTAGAGCAGCCATCAGGTTTTGTAGATCCTCTTAAACCTGATTATGTTTATAAGCTTAGAAAAGCTTTGTATGGGTTAAAGCAAGCCCCAAGGGCTTGGTATGAAACCTGTCTACTTTCCTTATTGAGAATAAATTCTCAAGAGGAAAAATTGACAAAACTCTATTCCTTAGGGAATCCAAAGGCAAGATCATCTTAGTTCAGATCTATGTTGATGACATAATCTTTGGATCTACTGAAAACAACCTTTGTAAAAAGTTTGCCAAACTTATACAAGGGAAGTTTGAGATGAGCAGTATGGGGGAACTGAAGTTCTTCTTGGGACTCCAAGTAAGACAGACTGATGATGGCTTGTCCATATCCCAGTCAAAGTTTACTAAAGAATTAATCAAGAAGTATGGTATGGAGTCATCCCCCATCATGAGAACTCCTATGGGGACAAGTATGCCTATATGCAAAGATGATGCAGGTAAACCTGTTGATGAGACTTTGTATAGAGGAATAGTTGGTTCTCTACTATATCTCACAGCTAGTAGACCAGATATTATGTATGCTACATGTGTCTGTGCTAGGTACCAAGCCTTCCCTAAAGAGTCTCATTATACTGCAGTCAAAAGGATTCTGAGATATCTTAAGGCACACCTAATCTAGGTCTTTGGTACCCTAGGAATAGAGATTTTCTACTAACAGGTTATTCAGATGCAGATTTTGCAGGCTGTAGAGAGGATAGGAAGAGTACAACAGGTACTTGTCAATTCTTGGGAGGAAGACTGATATCTTGGAGTAGTAAGAAGCAGACCAGTATGGCTATATCTACAGCTGAGTCAGAATATGTTGCTGTTGGCAGCTGCTGTGCACAACTATTGTGGATACAGCATCAGCTTAAAGATTATGGTATTCAAGTAAGTAAAACACCTCTTTTGTGTGATTCTAAGAGTGCAATTTCTATTGCTAATAATCCTGTCTCTCATAGTAGAACTAAGCATATAGAAATTAAATACCATTTTCTTAGAGATCATGTAGAAAGAGAAGACATCACATTGGAATTTGTTAAAACAGATTATCAAATAGCAGATGTATTCACTAAGCCTCTGGATGAAACAAAATTCAATAAATTTAAAA
Organism: Platanthera zijinensis; assembly: GCA_039513925.1. Classification (NCBI taxonomy): domain Eukaryota; kingdom Viridiplantae; phylum Streptophyta; class Magnoliopsida; order Asparagales; family Orchidaceae; genus Platanthera; species Platanthera zijinensis. Next base: position 58,268,706 of record CM077087.1, on the reverse strand, counting down.
TTGAATTAGGCATGCTGACCATTGATTAGATTATCAACAAACTTACAAATAACATATTAGATTATCAAATGGTCTTAAGTGGTGTAGACAGAAACAGAAATTGGCTAAGTAAAATAGTGTCGACACATTCAGTGATAATGTGTCGACTCAGTGAAGTAATGTCGACAAGTCAGAAATTTTGTGTTGACACAAAAAAAAATGTGTCGACACTTAAGAATTAAATTGTCAACTTATCCAGGAAGGTAGTGTCGACTTCACCAGACTAGTGATGTCGACACTTACAAATTTTGTGTCGACACTTATCCTAAGAGTCGACATAGATTTTCTGATACTCTACTATATCTCTCAGGTGTCGACATATCCACATTTGGTGTTGACACATAGTAGACAGATTTGTTGTCGAGACAATAGAAGTTTGTGTCGACACATTCCATCTGTGTCGACACATATAGACTGTTTTTGCCCGCCTTTTGATCTTCTTTCAATAGAAGGTATAAATAGGTCAAGAACTTAATCAGTCGACACGCTTACAAGGTTTTCAAGACTGAAACCCTGTGTCAACTTTCTCTCTCTCTCTTCTCTCAAGCTTTCTCACCTGAACAATGGCGCCGAAGATTGAAGACAACGTCAATGAAGGTTATGAGTTAGTAAGGAATGCCTTTGCCGAAGCCCCAGCAGATGTTCAACGAGTTATCTCTCTCATTTCTGAATCCGGATTAGAGTTCCTAGTTTCTGAACCCTCCAAGATATGGAAGAAGGAGGTGCATGAATTCTTTATCTCTGCATCAATAGGTTCAGATGTTCTCAAGATAAAGTCCACTGTACATGGGTCGACAGTGAAGATTACCCCAAGAAGTCTAAGGAAGATTCTACACTTACGAATAATTGAGAATGAAGAAGAAGTCCCTACTTCTAAGTTAAGGGAGGCTATCCAATGGTGCGGATTGGATCCCACTCTGAAGATTGGAGCTGCTTTCAACAGAAAAGGAATGAATCAGCAAGGGAAATTTCTGTCTGAAGTAGTTGGCAAGGTGATTCTGTGCAAACCAGGGGGACATGATAGGATTTCAGCCTATATGTTCAGCCTCATGACCAGAATTGTGTTTACAATTCCAACTGATTGGTCAGCTGTAATCTTTGAAAAGATCAAGGAAGGAATAAAGAAGCCAAATCTGGCTAGGATTATGAGTTTATATCTGAATGGAGTGATCCCTGAGGTAATGCAACACCTGCCAGGAACAAAGATCAATCACATGAGAAAGATGGACATGAGATTGTTTTCTAGGTGGGATAGGGTGCTGTCTAAGGATGTGCCTGATGAGAGCAGGCAGGACACCCCAGTGAAATCCCCTTCTCATGCTCAAGATACTGAGCAGCTTCAAGAAGAACAAGAGAGGAAGCAGGATGAAGATCACCCTGTGTCTACTCCAGCCCAGCAAGACACTATACCTGTATAGATGCAGGGGGAGCAAGCTCATTCACCTGCCCAGATTGTATCTACTCCTGACCAGGTATAGTTGCAGGGGGAGCTGGTGTATTTCCTTACTAAAGACATTTCTAATATTTCTATTACTGCACAGGTGCAGGGGCAGCAAGTATACTCACCTGCCCAGGTCATTACCAATACTGACCAAGTACAAGGGGAGAAGATGTCTGCCCTAGTGCAAGAGGCAGTCCAAACTGATATCTCCAAAGATCTGAATATAAAAGATCTAATTGATACATCTTATGTTCAAGCTCAGAAGGAATATACTTTAGATGAGTTATTCCCTAATGTTGATATGGCTACTGATAGAGTAGAAGAGGGGCAAGAGATTGAAAAGGCCCTTGACATGGAGATAGAAATTGAGAAGGAGCAAATGGTTGAGGGGGAGTCTGTGCATGTTGAGGCTGAACAACATGGCACTGAGACAAATATTCCTCCTCCTCCTCAAGAAAGAGTTCAAGTTGATAGTACATCTGAATCTGAGACTGAAGAAGCCAGAATGGCTAAGAAGAGAAAACTTGTAGTCTTCAAGAGAAGGAGCAAAGGTTATAAGCAGGCTCTACAGACTACAACTCAACCATCCCATTCTGAATTTAATTATAACAAGTTTATGGTTGATTTTCAAGTTAAGTTAGATGACCATAGAGTGGCAGTTGAAAAATATGTTGATGAGAGCAATAAGGCCCTTCAATTTGACTTGGCTCAAGATATAAAGTCAATTAGATTTGAAGTCAATATGCATAAGAAAGAGATGACAGATTGCTTCCATAAAGGAGGTAATGCTGTAGTATTCTTGGCAAAACAACAGCAATCAGTTATTACCAAAGCAGATGATATAGCACTGAAGCAAGGCTATGTTCTTACAAATCAGATAAACATGAATGCCAATCTTGAAGACTCTCACAATGAAATTCTTAATGAGTTGAAAAAGACTACTGAAGGGTTGCCTGCAGCTAGAGCAAAGGAAATGGAAGAATTTGATAAGAAATTTCAAGCTGCTATTGAATCTGTTAAAACTGCTATCACAACCTCTCAAAAGGACATATCTGACAAGCTTCACAAGTTAAAACCATTTTTAAAGAGGGTGTGAATTATCTGGATGGACAGATCAGATTTCAGAAGGAAGATCTAAGGATCATATTACCAGAGAAGCCATAAAGGGGGGAGATTGTTAGTTCATGCAGGCTCAGAGCACACCAAATGGGTGACCAATAGTATTCGAGCCACATTGGGATATCCACCTTTGTGTGATGATGCTATGGTGGCTGAGTCAGGAATACAAACAGGTCTACTTGAAGGCAATCAACCTGAGGTTGCCCAAGTCATTTACCCTCCTCCAGATTTTGATATGATTGATCAGCAAGTTCAAGAAATGTATAGTCCTCCAAAGGAGGTTAACAGGGTTATTATTGAGAAAGTGGATAAGCCTGAGGCCACTTTGAAAGAACAGCAAGATGCTCTACTATCTAAGAAGAGATTTAGAGAGCAGACTGAACTAAAGCCAGATTTTGAGCAGTGGAGCCCTACTTCAAGAAATATTATACTCACTGCATGGAAGGCTGTGAAAGACCAAGTTCATGAAAGAGGAAAGTGGTATAATGAAATAGAATGGCAAAAGCATGAAGCTAGGCAGGAGGCAATAGTACAGTTCAGAAGAAATGCCAAGCTAGGTAGGCTACCACCAGATGCTCAGGAGCCGAGCAAGTACTTTCCAAAGCCCTATCATTACTTTGAAAGGCAAAGGCTCAAGGAAGAAGCAAAGAAGAGGCTGATCAAAAAGGCAAGAAGCCAGCTGAAGATGTTGAAGCTCCTGTGAAGGCTCAAATCCAATCTGGCAAAGGGATTGTCATAAGAGAGCCTGATCAGTCTTAGTTTTAAATTCTTTCAAATGTGTTTTGTAATGTTTTGATTAAATCATTCAATATAAAACTCTGTAATCAAACATTATCAAGTTATAAACAATATTTTGTTTGGAATCATATAATGTTCACTCTGTGATGGATTGTTCATATTTTGTTTATATTAAGTATTCCTGTTATGTCATATATCATCATATTATACTTTTTATAAATGGTATATATCATTTACTATAAGGGTTATGACTTCTCCAAATAGGGGGAGATTGTTGGGTACATTGGAAAATGTGTACCTGATTTGAAGAAGCCCAACTTAGCTCAATGATATACATCAAGGTGTATTTGATGTTGTTTTAAGTTGACATGTGCAGGTGGAGAAATGTTAAAGAATGCAGAAAAATATTCTAAGTCCATGTGTCGACACCTGAAGAAACAGTGTCGACACTTCAGAATATTTGTGTCGACACTTGAAGGAAGCTGTGTCGACATAGAGAAAGATAGTCGACCACATTTGTGTCGACACTGGGAAGCAGTGTCGACTCACAAAGAAAGATAGTCGACCATATTTGTGTCGACACTGGGAAGTAGTGTCGACACACAGAGAAAGATAGTCGACCACATTTGTGTCGACACTGGGAGGCTGTGTCGACACAATGAGACAGAGTCGACACACATTGGCAGAAGTCGACAATACTTGTGTCGACACCAGAAGACTAAGTCAACACATACTGAGTTCTGAATCTACAACAACTGTGTCGACACACAGGACTTGTGTTGACACACTGCAAAGTCAAGACCAAGTTATTCTCTGAAGAAGCTGTGTCGACTTAAAGGCAAACTTATAGACATCATCAAAGGCTGTGTCGACACCAAAGTTACTTGTGTCGACACATACAGACAGTTGGTCTCGACACTTCCTGACAGTCTGTCTCAACACATTGCTGACCAAGACTAAGGCACAGGATCTGTTTGAAGACTTGACAGCTGTGGGTTGCAGCCAGTTAACTGATGTTGTCAGACTTGTCAGAAGACAGTTATAAACCGGATCAGCCGGTTACCATTAAGAAGATCTATATATAGACAGATTCAGAGAGAATTAAAGATAGTAATGAGAAGATTGAACTTTGGCAATCAAATTGAGAAATCAAATCAAGAAGGTGTAATACACTAAAGAAGATCTTCATCAGAAGATCTAAGAAGAGTTCTAACAAGAATTCAGAAGTATCATCAAAGGTGTTGGATAGAGAGGGATCCACCCATTTTGAAAAAGAAGAAGGAAGCCATCAGTGGTTTCTCAAGAAGCTGTTTGGAAATCAACTCAGCTAAGTTCAGATTCAAGAAGCTTTGAAGAAAGCTCAGATTCAGTTGATTTCATCAGCTGATCAAGAATTGTCTTGTCCTCTTCTCTCTCAACAAAGGCAAGATATTAAAACTTCTTTTCTAAATTTCTGTAGGATCTGTTTTACACAGATCTGAGTTGTAAGCCTGTGATATAAAGGCCGAGTGTAGGAGAGTTGATCTCTGAGTGGTAGGGCTATTTTCCTGAGTATAAGAGAAGGTTCTTCTCTGAGTTGTAGGCCTTATGGCAAGGCTGAGGTAGGGCTGTAGTGCCTGAGTTGTAGGAACCTATCCAGGTTCTGAGCTGTAGGATCTGAGGATCTGAGAATAGTGGAAGTTTGGCCGAATCTAGCATACTGCTAGATAGGTGAAGGGGGAAAGTGGATGTACCCAGACCTTGGGGAACCACTATAAAACATTGTGCAATCTGTGATGATTAAATGTCTGTGAATGCTGTGCTGGATGATTTAATTTTTTGTAATTGAATTCTGCCTAAAAAATTGAACAAGCAATTAGAACCTATTCACCCCCCCCCCTCTAGGTGTTTAGGTTGTCTTGAAAGTAAAACTATCATCTCCTACCGCATCTCTCTCTTGCTTCTGGTGTTGTCGAGCGGTTAGAACATTGTCTAACCGCACGGCCTGTTCCGGTCTTTTGTTCTAGCTGCCCAGATTTATTGTATAGCTTTAGTCCCATATTGTTAGTTTGTACTCTCTACTCTCTCCTCCATTCTATAAAAGGGAGGTCATACCTTTGTAAATGATATCTTTTTGGATAATAAAATTTTCAATTATTCAAAGTTCGGCTTGTTTTATAGTCGTCTGTTCGCTACTTTAGTCGTTTATTTGCTACTTCTCACAGTTTATAAGGTCAAACCTTCGTCGAGTTTGGGAGGTTGGCGTCCAGACCTGTTCCTGATTATTCCTCCAATCGGAGGAGAGGTGCAATCAGGGGTTTCTAGGCCGACATACAAGGGGTCAGTTGATCTTAACCGTCAATGCAGGGGCTCTGTATTACAAGTACACTTTAAATCCCGACACATCGTCCCATCGTATGCCCTAGGCTTTTTATGAGAATCAGGTTGGATGCAAAATTTCTCAAATCGACCGTGGAGATTGACTTCACTGCTTCTAGCTAACTTGATACGATTTGAACAAAGAAGACAACTCGAACCAACCCATATTTCAAGGTGTGAGGATTTTTATTAAATGGCAAAAACAAATTTACATACAAGTAGTCATTACACGTTGCCGCTAGGGATAGAACCTTTTCATGTCGTCCCCACTCTAAGTATTTTCCAGTAGCTCTCCTTCTTAATTCTGCAAACAATATCCTCCAGTGGCTAGAGCCTCTCGGATGATGAAGGGTCCCTCCCAATTAGGGTTCAGCTTGCCAACGATAGCTTCCCTTCCTACTGCGTCTACCTTCTTCATGACGAGGTCTCTTGCAAGGAACTGATTGAGGAGAACATTTTTGTCGAAGTGCTTTGTCATTCGCCTATTGACATCCTCTTGTCAGACGGAGTCTAGGTCTCGAAGCTCTTTGATGTAGTCTATAGAAAGCCTCTGAGCATCTTCGTTCTCTAGGCTCTATTCTTCACTGCCTTCTCCTGCTGCGATGACTCTCAGGATTCGAACTTTGAACTCCACTAGGATGAGAGCCTCAGACTCGTGGGACAACTTGAAAGGTATTTTCCCAGTAGCCGAGTTAGGAGTTGTTCTAAGAGCCCATAGAACCGAAGAGAGTTACTCCACCCAGTTCCCCTTCAGGTTGGTAACCTTATTCTTCAAGAGGTTGATGATCATGTTATTGGAAGCCTCCACTTGTCCGTTGCTCCGAGGATGGTGGACAGAGGCGAATCAAATATCAGTCCCTAGCTATTTGTAGAAGTCCTCCACCTCCAAGCTAGAAAATTGTGGGACGTTGTCGGTGATGATGCCGAGAGGGATCCCAAACCTGCAGGCGATCTCTCCCCAAATGAAGTTCTTCACGACCTGAGACATAGTTTTGGCAAGAACTTTCTCCTCGATCCACTTAGAGAAGTAGTCAATCATGATGATAACAAACTTTCTCTTACCACTAGTTTGGGGGAAAGGGTATATCAAATCCATTCCCTAGATGGCGAAAGGCCAAGGGGCGGTAATAGAGCAAAGTTTTTGTACTGGTTGTAACTAGAGTGCAGCGAAGAGCTGACATTTCGGGCATTTCTTCGAGAAGGCTTCAGCGTCCTTCCGAATGGTCGGTCAGAAGTAGCCGTGCCTCAGAATCCTCTGCTCTAGAGTGCGAGTCCCAGAGTTACCACCACACTCTCCTAAATGAATTTCTCGGAGCACTCGAGGGATTTCTGCTTCCGAGAGGCATCTGGCCAGGGGGGCCGAGATGGTCTTGCGATATAGCTCTCCTTCGTGCAATAGATAGTAGGTCGCCTTGTACCGGAACTTCCTCTGGTCTCCTTCGTCAATGGGAAGCTCGCCTGTTGTTAAGAAAGTAATGAACGGGTCCTTCCAAGAAGCTCTCTACTCGATCTCCATCATATCCCCTTTCTCGATGGATGGTTGAAACAACTTTTTCATAGTTCCTCTGACCTTGGGACCGTACTTGGTGAGGTAGTCTACCTTCGAGTTCTCCCCTTTGGGCGCATGCTCGACGAAGAAAGATTGGAACCTCTCATCAAGCCTTTTACCTTTTCCAAATATCTCTGCAAGATAGGGTTGCGCACCTCGAACTCTCCCCTAATTTGCGAAGTGACCACCATTGAGTTGGTGAAGGCCTTGAGATCCTGGATCCACAACTCCTTAGCGAGACGCAAGCCTGCTACCATGGCTTCGTGCTCTGCCTAGTTGTTTGTGACAGGTAAGAGTATCTCGACTACTTACTCAATCCTAGTTCCCTGATGGCTCACCAACATGATGCCTGCTCCCACTGATTTCTTACCCGAAGATCTGTCCACGAACATCTTCCATGAGACTGGGCTGGAAGAGCCTTAATCTCCTCTTGCCTCGACTGAGAAGTTTTCAAGTAAGTCCTTCATTGCTTGGGCCTTGATCGCTACTCTTGGTGAGAAAGAGATATCAAACTCGCTGAGCTCTATCACCCATTTTGCCAACCTTCCCAAATGCTCCACTCCATTTAAGATACTTCGTAGCGGATGATCAGGGACAACCTATATTGAGTGAGCTTGAAAGTATGGTTAGAGCCTCCGTACCGAGACCACCAAAGTGAAAGCCAGCTTATCCAGGATAGGGTACCTCGTCTCTGCCTGCCTTAATATACTACTCACATATTAGATAAAGAGTTGCTTTTTACCCTCTTCCTTGACAAGTAAAGAGATGGCTGCCTCTGCTCCCACTCCTAAGTAAAGGAGGAGATCTTCACCTTCTTATGGGCTTTGGAGTAGAGGAGCTTGAGTTAGCTACTGCTTGAGCTTTCCAAAAACCTCCTCATATTCTGCGGTCCACTCGAACTTTTGGTTGCCTCAGAGAGTCTTGAAGAATGGAGAACACTTCTCTCCTGCCTTGAATAGGAAGTGGCTAAGACCGGCCAGCCTTCTAGTCAGCCTATGGACTTCCTTGGAATTCTTTGGGGATGCCAACTACAAAATTGCCTTCACTTTGTCAGTAATAGGCTCCACCCCCCTTGGCATGAGGAGGTGTCCTAAGAACTTCCCTCTTCAAGCTCTGAAAATGCACTTTACCGTGTTGAGCCACATCTTGTACTTCCACAGAGTCGCAAAAGTTTCTACCAGATCCTTAGTGTGTTCAGTGATGCTCCTGCTCTTAACTAAGAGGTTGTCCACGTACACTTCGAGAGTATGCCCCTTTTACTCCTTGAAGACTTGGTCAATCATTCTTTGGTAGGTTGCCCCTGTGTTTTTAAGCCCAAAGGGCATCATCTTATAGTTGTATCAACCATCAATGGTGATGAAGGAGAAGTCGTGGCTGTCAGGGGGATGCATTCGAATCTGGTGATACCCTGAAAAAGCATCAAGGAAACTCATCACAGGAAAACTGATGGATTAATCAACCGGCACGTCGATTCGAGGAAAGGGATAGAAATCCTTCGAGCAAGCTTTATTCAACATTGAAAAATCAATACAAAGTCTCCAGTCCCCTCCAGCTTTCTTAACCATTACAATATTAGAGACCAAACCTGGGTACTGGATCTCCGAAACAAAAGCCCCCTCTAACAGCTTTTTCACCTCCTCCCAGATTTGTTCAGCCAGCGCAACAACACTCTTCCTCTACTTCTGATGGATGGGGAAACCTTCAGATCCAGGTTGAAGTGATGGCAGAAAATCTCTGCATCAATTTCCGGCATCTCTGCGACACTTAATGCAAAAATGTCTTCATTTTCTTAAAGATAGGCCTCCATCTCTACCTTCCCCTCCAACATCAGGGATCCTCCAATCTTAAGTAGTCCATGCTCTCCTTCCATGGAGATCACCTCCACTTCCTCTAGCTCCTCTACAACTCTCAGCCAATCCTCCCTATTTAGGATCTTCTCCAGCCTCTCTGCGTCCTCCATCCAGCTGATTGTACTGATGACACTAAGATAACACTCCTAAGAAGATTTAAGATCTACTTGGACCCTCACTTAGACATCACCCCTGCAGTACTCCAGGAACTAATGGTATGATGATGGAGCCGCCTTCAAGTAGTTGATGAAGGGTCTTTCGAAGATCGCTCTATAAAAGCTTTGCACATCCACGATAACGAACCTGCATAAGATCTAGGTGCCACTGAGGATCACCAAGAGGTCCGCTCCTCTCTCTACCTCCTTCTCTTTGGAGAAGCCAAAGAGTGGTCCTTCAGCAGCCAAGACTCTGAACACCTCCACTTGCATCCCAATGAAGTCATCTTGAAGATGACATTCATCGATCTTTCATCGTCTGCCAAGATTCGGTCAATGGTGAAGTCCTCGATGGCGGCCTAGATGATGAGGGCATCATGAAAGGGGTTCTTATTCCCTAACATATCCTCCTATAAGAAAGTGATCTCCTCTAACAGTGGAGGTGCTTGAGAGGTCGAGGCGACGCTCCTACGGTAGATCTGATGGAGACTTACCTTGCAGGAAGCTCCAAGCCTGGATCCTCTGGTTATCGCTCCTACCTGCCCTTCTCCTGGGCCTTGGAACACCTCCCCGCAACCTCCCTGGTCGATCTGATTCTCATTCCTCCTCCCTGGAGCTTGGAACACTATCGATCCTACGGGGGCCTCTTGTCTCAGGTGCTACCTCTCCACCGCTCCTACTTCTAGTCACCTCATTGCTTCCCAAAACTCGCGGCAAGCCAAGGTTCCATGCCCCTTACTCAATGAAGATCGCAGTAAAGGGGAATCTTTCCCGCCTATTTCCTCACCGTCTGGATCTTCCTGCAACGCTTGTTCCCTTGTTGGGCAATGACCATCGCCTCCTTCTGATTTCTTCCCTACCTCCTCTCTGACTGGTTGTTGTTTCTTCTCTCCTGGTTCTGGTACTGTGGTCTTCCTGGTGGCCTCCACTGAGGTCGGTTCAGAGGTTATTGGAATCTTCATGCCTCCTCCCTTCTTTCTGGAGCTGCTAAGGGCCTCCTCTCCTCCTGCGTATGAGGCCTCTCTTGAATCCTCTGCTCCTCCACCCTCCCGGGTTCTTATCTTCTCCTCGGATCCTCTCTCCTTAGCTCTTATTGCCTCCCCATCACTACTTTGGATCTCACTCTTGAAGGTCCTCCTCTCTCCCTACCTCCCAGGCTCTCCCCATCCAGCCTTGACAAGAAGCCAGGATTCTTTTCCTCCCCTTCATGAATTTGTTCGACCTTTCGATCATCTCCTCAAAAGACCTTGGGGGACTTAAATCCAATCTCTAGGCTGAAGCGACCCTGCTTCAACATGAACTTCAGGGCTATCATCAGGTTGAAGCCATCCACTTCCTCTACTTCCATAACCTCATCCTAGAAATGGTCAATATAGTGGCCAAGGCTCTCCTGCTGCCTCTATATGATTTTGAAGAGAGCGGTTGCCTCCTTATTTTGCTTCTTGGATATCGTGAACCTTGCAATCAGTCCTCGACGTAGGTCCTCGAAGTAGTAGATGGAGCATTTTGGCAACTAGTGAAACCAGTCTCTTGCCTTACCCTCGAAGGTGATGGAGAAAAACCTGCACTTGAACGCATCAGTCATGTTGTAGATTGACACCACGTCCTCAAACTATTGGAGATTCCTGATTGGATCATCTCTGTCAGAGTAGTAGTTTAGGACGGGCTCTCTAAAGCCTTCGGGAAATAGGGTTGCTGGGACTTCATCACTAAAGGGGCTCCTCCCTCTTTAGCGATGATGGGCTTTGTACTCGCGAGTATCTTCCTCATACTCACTACCTGGCCGAGTATCATGGAACCTCACCAGCTGCTCCGCATCTCTAAACCTAATTCCTTGGCCGCTCGTCGAACAGTACTACGACTACATTGGTCGCTCTTGCTCACCTCTTGCTCGCTCCTTCCCTGGCCTACTAGGAGGCACCGTTCCTCTGAAGGTGTCATGTGACAAGGCAAGGTCGTCGTGATATCAGGGCGAGGTGGAAACCTTGCTAGGATGCTCCACTTGATCCTTTTGGCGAATTCTTCACACTGCCACAGTCATAAAGTCGCCTCCTCTCGCCGAGTTGCTGACTCTTGCTGAGTTGCCGGTTATCTACTCATTCTCGCTTCCATTCACTATCTCGTCTACTCATGAAACTTTCCTCCTCGGCTACGATCCACGCTCACTGCACCAAAGTGTTAAAGCCAAGAAAACCCCTACTCAAAAAATTTGGATCAAGGCAACCTAAGACTAGTCCAGTGGTCGGGCTCGACGGATTAGCAGGCTAGAATGCAAAAATAGGGACAACAAAAAGGACCCCAAGTGCTGCGGCAGTGAGGTCCTACTATGTACCCAAATGCTTAGAAGAAGCTTCCCCTCCATAACCAAAGATGGCTGAGCAGGGTATAAGGGTGACACTAGTTGGGAACTTGACTCTTTAGAGAAAGGATCCAAAGGCTCAGCTAAAAGTCCAAGGAAAGAGGTGGTCAAGATCTTTTTCAAGATTTTGAAGTTTATATTCTTGTACTCCTAAGGTCCTATTTATTTCCAAATCCATGGGAGCGGGGGTCTTTAGGCGAGAAGACCCAATCCTGTGATCATTGATTGCTGTCCTCTAGCGACCAAGCTCGGCTACTGACGAGTATTGGTTGGCGATCATCTGCAGTATTAATTAGAAGTCGCTTGCTAGACGAGTATTTCTATTGCTCGCCACTGGTACTATTCAAAGCTAGCTTGTGCTGAAAAGTTTCTGAAGCTCTCCCGGGCTGCTGGGTGGTCACGCTCCCTGGCGAGTATGATCCTTGCTCGCGTCTAAAGTTCCCCTTGTCTTCCCTGCTGGCCATTGAATACCAATCAGATCTTCATGTACTAGTGGTGCTCGTTGACTGTTTGACTTGTTGACCACTGATCGTTGATCGCTGGCTCTTGACGAATAAGAGTTGTATAATGACAACATCAGGAATTATAGCAGTGGATTCCTATAACTCCCTCTCTACAGAAGCTGGTGAGGTTGAAAACTTAGGATTCTCCAAGACGGATGCATTCAATTACGTTCAGCGGGAACAAATGGCTTTGATAAAAAGTGGGGATGCTTCCATCTTGCTTACTCTACTACAAAAAAGACAATAAATAGATAACATGTTCTCCTACAAAGTTCGAACAGATGAATTTAATAGACTTACAAGTTTCTTTTGGATAGATGGGCACATCAAGATAGACTACTATTGTTTCAGTGATGTGCTTATTTTTGACACTACCTATAAACTAAACAAGAATAATCTAGCTTGCTCGCCATTTATTGTCGTGAACCATCACTGACAAAATGTTTTCGTCGGCGGGGCTTTTATCGCTGAGGAGACTATCGAATCGTTGCTGGTTGTTTGAGGCATTTTTGAATAATGTAGGTGGTAAACAACCATGTACTATCTTCACGGACCAGGATCAAGCAACGGCTGTCGCTATTGAGCGAGTATTGACTACTACTCGCCATCGGTTATGTCACTTATATATATGCATGATGGCACCATCAAAATCCCCGAGCTTCAACCACAATAGAAGCGTTCATACATGTTTCTATAATTTCATGAGCAAGTGTGATGGTGAGGATGAGTTCAGTAGGTATTGGAATTATATGATAATGAGAGGTAACCTATAAGAAAACAAATGGCTAGTAGATATTTATAATATTAGGATGAGGTGGTCAACCGCATTCAATAAAGATGTATTGGACCTAGGTATTTTGTCCACCCAAAGAAGCGAGTCAGCCAATAATTGCTTGCATGGATGTTCGAAGGCTACTAGTTCTCTTGTCAAGTGCTTTTATGGAATGGAGAAACTTGTCTCATCATGGCGGCATAATGAGTACAATGATGATTTCAAGTGCAAGCATGACGCTATTAGTCTATGATACAAAATGTGAATCTTACTTAAAAATATTCTGAAGCAATATACTCGAAAAATATTTTCAATATTTGAAAAAACTTTCATGGAGTGAGTAGTGAGAGTTAATGTGGTGGATGAAAATAGATATGATGACAAGAACATACTATATATTACAATGCAAAGCGATGCAGTTGATGTTGACAAAAGATGGTTTGTTGCTTATAACTCTGCCACCAATGAAGCGCAGTGCTCCTACCGCGAGTTCGAGACTAAAGGTATCTTATGCCGGCATATCTTAAGGATTTTTAACTTAATAAATGATAAACAAATACTGAGTTGTTATGTGCTAAAAAGATTTACTGCAAGTGACAAAAAGGGAATCTACCTACCCAACACACCCTCTATAGTAGATTCTAACTCGAACCTGATATGTAGAAATCACCTAATGCGATTCAGCTACGATCTCACATGACGAATTGAAAATTGCACACAATCCAGCATAAACTTAGAAGTGAAACAAACAAATGCCAAACATTGTCTAGAAGTAAAAAATTTTTACACCACAACATTGTCTCATAATAAAGTCACCACATAGAAGAACTAATTGTTTTTGGCCAGCTGCATGTCAACATTTGTTAATACAAAATCATGGAAGATGGGTAAAATATCAACGGTTATCTCTACTCCAAATTGTGGTATATCTTCTTACCAACCCCTTTTTGTTTCCCATGCCACCTCCATTGGCGAGAGCGCTGCCTCCATGTACTTTAACACGAACACCCCACAATCAATCCCATTATCTTGCTTAGGGATTCCCTTTACAGGCACAATCTTCCAGTCCAATATGTTGGGCGACAAGGAGGCAATAGCATCCTCATGAATGACATGCACCTATTTGAAGCATAAGATATGAACTTAGTACATTATTTAAGGAATAATTACACAACACAATAAAATAAAACATACCAATCTGGGAAGAGATCCTTGATGCCGACCACGTGACTTCGAGTCATAGAAATCCCATATGCAACGCTTTAGGTCGCACACCAGAAGACACCAAAGACCCAAAGCATGTACTGACATGAGTAACAAGTCTTCTTTATCGACTTTTTTGGGTGATATGGCTAATAATTGTTTCGTAGTTACTGGCCTTGCTCATCTTGTAATACTGTATAGAAGATTATGTTATGATCATTTTACATAGGAAATATTGTAATTTTTGCTAAAGCAACTTACCGCATGATCAGGAGATACGTATAAATAATTTCTATATTTTTCCGGCGATCTTTTTCTTTTGGCACTTAGTGCTAGTGCGTACGTATTAAAATGGATGTCTGACAACCAACCAACACCTAACAAGATGTCCACTAATGCCCTAGTCATATGTAGATTCTCGCTATGGAAGAATGTTTGGTTCCCCGTTAAAGGGAAATAAAATATTCATCTTTAAAGCAGTCAACGATTTTGAATTGCAAGCATGCACATATACAATGATGTAAATTGCGTAAGGATAAATTCAATAATTTCACATTGACATGCAATTTTTAGAGCTCTACCACGATATGATTCCTCAGACTTCACCTTTGGTTCTTTCTCCGGTGTACCTTGTTCCTTCTTCTTTTTATAAACTTTCTATGGGGGTGTGGGCTGAACAAGCATCACCTTGAGTGTAGAAACATGGGTGGTTTCAATGGTAAGATTTACTGCAGAAGGTTCGGGAGATTGTGAGGGAGATGGTTCGAGGAATAGAGTTGGAGATGAAGCGGGTCCACCACTTAAGTGCTTAAACTATGACTCGTATAAATCCCTTAGAGGTTGGACATCCTACCTAACCTCATCCATGGAAGACCGAAGACGATCCACCATACCTCTCAAATCCCCGAACGCCCTTAAAATCTCCTCCTTCTCCCTCCCAACCCTTCTTAGGAACATTCTCTCCTTCTTCACTTTTCCCTCTTCTCAACTCTCTCTTCCATTCTTTCATCTTCACCGATGTTAAACCTCACAACTTTTTTCTTTTTCCTCACCTGCAAAGTAAAGTTGACATATAAAATCCATGAGTTATATTTTCAAATTAGTTATGGTAACTTGAAAAGTTTGTACCTTCTCTAGTTTTTTTAATGGGCTCAAAGTATGAATCCTCCTCCTCCTCCCCAAGAAGGTCACTCTCCCGAGAGGTTATATGTGCAAATTTTGTTCACACCTATAGTACAAACATTGCAATTTAAAAAATCTTGCAACTAATAATCAATCACACAAATTAAATGAAAAAATTGACAAACCTGATCGTCAAGCTTGAGAGTACACGGGAGATTATAGCAGATCTTAGAGTTGTAACAACTTTGAGGACCATCGGCAAATTGGAGGTCGTGTTATGAAATCGACGACCAATTGTATATTTGTGTGCTCATAGAGCCATACCTACAATAGTGTATGGTAGGAGCACTTTAAATGATTAATTAAAATAAAAGTAGTGCCTCACTTACTAGAAAAACCACGAAGCAACCTTCAAAATAACCCAAGTTTTTGCTTGGTTCTCGGAATGCACTCCTGCTACTCAACTCATTGATCTGGCCATGCAAGAATTTATGTACGTCCTTAGGCCAATTGTACTTCAGAAACTCTTCAAGTCCTTTGATGCATCAATGATGCAATAATTTGTAGTCCCATCTGTAGGAACAAGAAGACAACCACTAGATACTTAACCAGTATGTCGACGCGCCTTTTATCCAAAGTCCGAGACTACTCTTCAACCACCAGACCATTCATCTCGTCAATAATTTTTGTGTAACCCGTGCAAACGGTCTTCTAACAAAAGAGAAGACTAACCCACTATTCGGTAACCCTAGAATAAGCGCAATCTCATTGATAGTAAGGGAAAGATAATAATTGCCTAAGAGGAAAGTCTGTTTCTCATGATTGTAGATGCGAACTAAAATATGTAGAAGATGTATGTTTTGTGGTATCTTCATAATACTAAACAGTGGAAGGACTCGAGCCTCATTTAGAACATTCCTTGACTCCTCAGATAAGACCTCAAGTAGGGGTTGGGCATTTGCAAGAAATGTTGATACTGTACATACAGTTCAAATAAGGGCTACCTCACACTATATTTGGGATATAATTCATTGAACATATAACCTTATTAGATAGAAAAGAACTCTACATATCAACATCAAATAATTCTACCATACTTGTGATGCTTCTTCGCAGAATATAACTCATATTGTCAGTAGAAATATGTCTGTCAAAACAAACTGAGAGGAAATCCGACTGTAAAATAGCACAAAAATATGACTGGACAAAATCTATCAAAAAAATGGTTGTAAAACAACACAAAAATGTGACTGGATAAAAATAGGGAAGAAAATGAACTGTAAAAAAGCGCAAAAATTGGACTGGATAAAATCTGGAGGAAAAAGCAAGAGTAAAACAACACAAAATTGTAACTACCTAACAACTAGTAAGAGATCCAAGTGTAAAACAACGCTGAAATGTAACTGGATAAAAACTTTAAAAAATCAATTATAAAATAGCACACAACTATAACCAGATAACAACTGGGAAACCCAACTAACAACAACAATCTAACATGTTCAACACCAAAATGAAGGAAACACATACCCTAATAGTATTCCGTGTGGGAGACTAAGGCAACAACCAACAATGGGGTGTTATATAGCCTATGGTGACTTGCGGTGGGGGAGAAGACTTCGGCAGCCGCCTGAAGTGGGGACGGGCTTCGACAGCGATTTCTGAGATCTGGGGAAGGGAGAAGTTTATGGTTCAAAAGTGGGAGGTGCGACACTGGAGGTATGAAGTCGGGAGAGGAGAGAAAAGACAAAATAATTTATAAAAGATTGGCCCAGCTTATTTAAACACAACGATTTTTGGTGCATTTAACGCATCGAAAATTTTTCCCTCATCTTAGTCGCTCAATCCAAGATTCCTGGGAAAGTTTTTCTATCCTGACCGACTCTAGATGAGAAGCACCTGGTCATCACGATTGTGACACGCGGCCAGATTTTAATAAACATCGTGTAATTTTTATTCCGCTCTATTTTATTGAAGAGGAGTTTTACAATTAATACTCACATCGTAATCGTCTTAAATAACAACGTCAATCAGTTAGGGGTTTTATCATTTTGTTTTATTTTATCGTTTTGATCATTGTGTGTGTTAGCTTTGAAAGTCTTTGATTCAAGAGTATCTAAACACCTAGAGGGGGGTGAATAGGTTTTTGTGTCTTTAATGACTATCTTTAGTAATTTGGTGTGTTGTGATTTAGTTTTATGTTAGCTTTCAAGAACACACAACATCACACAAGTTTTTATAGTGGTTCCTTATGGTATGGGTACATCCAATGTCCCTCCCACCTTTCTTACAGTGTGTTAGACAAGGCCAACTTCTCCAATCTTAGCTCAATGAGCTTATAACACAGATTCCTCAGGATCTCTCAGACTCCTCCAAGTCCTACCTCAGGCCCAAGGCCCTACTCTTAGAGATATAATCTCCTACAACTCAGTAATCTGCACCAGATCACCTATGTCAGACTTTATCAAAAATCCTACACTCAGGCTAGGAGGTTAGCCCTACAACTCAGAGAGATTAACTCTCCTACCTCATATCTATTCCAAATCCTTCCTCAGATCCACAAAAGGAGCCTACCTCAGCCTTTATAGTTTTAGGCTTACAACTCAGATCAATTAAGATCTTATAGTATGAGAAAGGTTGTTGTTGATGATTGACTCAAAGAAAAGATTCTCTGAGCCTGCCTTCCTGGACGGAGAGAAACTCAGCCCTATCTTCTTCACAGCACTAGAAATAGATCTTCAATGTTGTTCTGCTTATGCTGAGAAGTAACCTACAGAGCACCTCTTCTTCAAGCCTTGATTGTAGTTGAATTTAGAGCAGAGGCCTTGAAGGAGAGCAATAGCTTTGAGCTTTCTCTGCTTCTTCTTTTAACTCAGAATGTGAAGCTTTCTGAACTTGCTATTGAGAAATGATCGTGAAGTTCTTTTGCGTCAACAACCAACTGTGTCTGTAAATTACAGACAACTGTATAGCAAGATCTTCAAGATCTGTAACTTAGTCGGGAGGAAGAAGATCACCGGAGTCATCTTTTCTTTTCTATCTCTACTTTTATATTCCGCCGATCAACGGCTCTTTGTTCCGTAGACCACCTGGAATGGGCAACTGCAACACATCTTTTGTACTAAATGCAGTACAATAGGCAAGTGATGTCTTTTGTCGTCTTGCGTGCAAAACCCGCCTCATTTGAATTTTTGCTGACGTCAGCACTTGTGGACTTAGCCAAATTCTAGACAATCTATATAGGCGTTGAGTGTAGTGAGTTCACTCAATGTTTCTGGACTTAGCAGAATTCTATATCTTTAGGCGTTGAGAGTTCATCATTCAACGTATTTTGACTTTTATAGTCTAATTATTTAGGCATTGAGTGAGTCTTCATAACTCAACGATTCTGGACTTGGTTTATTTTTCTCTATTATTAAGGCTTCTTGATGAGGCGTTGAGTGGTCTGTCTTAACTCAACGCATCTTTACTTAGATGAATTTTCTATTAAGTAGGCGTTGAGTGAACTGCCTCCACTCAATGCTTCTGGACTTAGAAAGATTTTTTGTCTGCTCATTCTGAGGCTTTGACTACTTGAGCTTCTGTCAAGGTGTAACATCCCATTTCTGACCAAACCCCTAGGAGTGTTTTTGTCATGACCAAGTCATGACAAAACCCTAGAAATTCAAAGGAGGCCAAGTGACCCGGGTTCAAGGTGAAAAAGACCTTGGTCTACTAATAGTAGGTCAAAAATTTACTTAAAACAAGATTTGTGCTCTAGCATTGAGTGTGTCGAGTGCACTCAACGCCATGGGCCGAATGGCGTTAAGTGTGTTGAGTGCACTCAACGCCATCTTATTCAGGCAGGTTTAGGAGTTGAGTGCATCGAGTGCACTCAATACCATAGGCCGAATGGCGTTGAGTACGTCGAGTGCACTCAACTCTATCATATTTAGGGAGGATTTTGGGGCAGGCGTTGAGTGCATCGAGTGCACTCAACTCCAAAGGCTGGATGGCGTTGAGTGCGTCGAGTGCACTCAATGCCATAAGTTGAATGGCGTTGAGTGCACTAACTGCACTCAATGCCATCTTACTTGGGCTGAAAGGCATTGAGTGTGTCGAGTGCACTCAACGCCATAAGCTGAATGGCGTTGAGTGCGCTGAATGCACTCAACGCCATCTTACTTGGGTTGAATGGCGTTGAGTGCGTTGAGTTCACTCAATGCCATAAGATGAATGGCGTTGAGTGCGCTGACTGCACTCAACGCCATCTTGCTTAGGCTGAATGGCATTTAGTGAGCTTAGCTCACTCAAAAAAGTAGGATGGATGGCGTTGAGTGAGATGAGCTCACTCAACGCCATTTTACTTAGAATTTTCCTGGCATTTTTGGTCTGTTTGTTGGTTCAACAGAATCGGGCCATTTCGGGAAATGGGCCATAATGTGTTAAATTAGTCGTTTCTCTATTAAAACCATATTAAGTCTTATTTAAATAAATATTGATCGGTCAAAAGGACGTATGCCACGTGGCTGGCGGTTATGAAAATGAAAAGACACAACCATGGCCGAGAGTCTGCTTTCATGGCCACTAATGTCGCTTGAATGCCTTGTCATCATTTCACTCCACTTTTATGGCTGGATTTAACTCCCCGAGGGAAGAGCATGAGTTCCCATCCGTTACCTTGCTGGTTTGAGCCATATTCATTCCCCCCACCACAATGGCCGAAATTGCTTTAAGGGACCATTAATTGCCACCATCAGTTAAACCTCTCCCCTCCCCCATTTTACTGATTTAAAAGCTTCCCTAGACCTCAAGTCTTCGTTTCCACACCTTGCCCGAAGGATACGAGAGATTTCTGTGTGCTGTTGAAGAGCGCCGACGACACCTCCACCGCTCATGGCCTTCTGTCGATCGACATGACTCCAGCCCACGAACAAGGGCCTCCCCTCCTCTCTCTCTACAGGTAGATCTTAGCCTTCTTTAGGATTAAGAATCGGGCTCAACTGAGCCCGATCGGGAAGAGGTCATCTTCCTGGTTATTTCCACACAAAAAAACACATGTCGTGTTCGCCGAAAAATGCCCCTCCGGCGGCTGCGCCGCTGCCCGGCGATGGTCACAACCTCAACGGAGGTGGTGGCGGCGGTGGCCGACCAGGGAGGAGGCTGGATGGCCGGCGGCAGTTCCTGGAATACGCTCCAGGTTGGGCTAATCTCAGCCCTTGGCTGGAGGAAGAAGACGATGTCAGCTCCGTTGGATCTGCTTTAGGATTTGTGCTGATTTATTTATTAATTCCTTTTAGTGTATTTTTTGTCCCGTTTATTGAATAGTTTTGAAATAAATATTAAAAATATGTAGGCCCTTTTACAGGAAAAATGACCAACATGAAAGTTGTAGCCCGTGAAGTCTAGTTTTATGAAAAAAAATAATTTGGACCCATTTGGGTAAGTGGTTTGACCACAACATCTAGTTTTGTGGGGTCTATACCTAGGCTAGACCAGTTGGTATTTTGAGTTCCTCCACCAATCCAGCCATTCAAATGACTTGAAATTTTGGATAGAGTTCACTACTACCTATATCTAGAACATATCTAAAAATGAGGATTTTTTGAAAATATTTTCCTATAATTTTTAGAAAAATTTAATAATCCATATACAATTTAATTAGGTGTCTTAAATAGCTCAAAACCACCCAATATTTTGGAGGGTGATCTTGAGGGATATCATAAAGTTCTGGTAAAAATCTCAGACCAATTGGGTCTGATTTGAATAGGTTTTGCTGTGACCAAAGTTGGTCTCCTAAGGGATAAATTAGGGCAATGAATATTTGGGGCATGGAAGGGCCAATTCTCACCCAAATGGGATGGGACCTTGGACAGATCCCCATGGTCAGTAAACACACCCTCTCATTGAGTTTGAGATGGATTGGGGTGGGTTTGCCCTAGGACCCTAGTTCAAACCCTAAGGTTGGACTTTTGGGGTTTGTGAAGGACATAGGGTGATATATCCTTGTATGGACTTAGAATTTAGAGTAAATACTTGTAGGGTGGTTAAAGGCCCTAGGAAGTGATTGGGTAGTGGTTGGACACAAATACCCAACATAAACCACTTAATAAGTATTTAAGTCTTTACACCCTAGGAATTTTATAATGAGTCATGTGACCTTGAATCATAGTGAAACTTTGGAAGGAGTGTTTCCATAGTGATTTTCATGTCTGAGAATTTTGTTATGAATTATAGATTAATAAATAGAGTACTTCATTTACAAACCATCAAATTGTACTTTCAACTTAAGAATTTCTTATGAATTAACCACTCACTAGAATCTTATGAAATTTAGTCAGAGGACTTTTTATGAGGTTATAAAGCTTTGTAGATTTTTGTGAAATTTTTGGAAGTCTTGTTATATCGGTTGCTTCACAAAGTGATACTTTTCATGTAAAAACATTTGAATTAATTTTGGTGCTAGTAAGCTTGAAAAATTATGATATTTTCTCAGAAGTCTTATTTGGTCACCCTTAAGATTCAGTAATTTTTCTATAATTATCTGATGATAAATTGTATTACTTCCTTCTTTATTCATGATGGTTGGATTTACTTTCGATTAATTAATTAGAAGCCAAAGCATTTATTGAAAATTATGGAATTTGATATTTATTGTTAACTCTCTGTTATCTAGTGTTCATAAATTTCTGGTGACTATTACTTGAGAAAATATTGTACATCATGTTCAATTCAAGCATGGATTGGATTGGAAAGAAATTAATTAAATATCAAACAAATTAGGAAAAAAGTGAATTTATGGATTTAGCCTAATTATGTCATGATAGACTCCCAGTAAATAACTTAGATAATTTGGATAAATATTTTGAGTACTTTCCATTATATACATCATATAGCTTACGATGGTCTGTGTTTAGTAAAAACTGCAGGAATCATATTATGGTGCAAAATGATCTTAGGGAGATGGAATATTAGTATATTGATTTGTTATGTGATATGAGGAGTGAGAATTCTGGCTAGTGTTTAGAGGTGCTCAGGGACGACGAAACATCGTCTACCTTGTAGCAGAGAAAGTGTCAAATACACTAGGGTTAGAACCAATATAACACAAGAGGGAATGAGAATAGGGTAATAACCAATAATATTAAGTACCTTGCGAAAGGGAATGATGGGCTTTAGCTACCATCATAGTTCCTAGTTCCCTTTGAGAGCCCTTCATGGGGTATGCCGGGGGCAGTCCTAGGCTAACGTAAACCGTAGGAATAATAAACTAAAAGTGCAACTAGTATAACTAGGGTTTCACATTCACACACTCCGGTAGCTAGGGAGGTTGAATAGTGTGGTTTGATTGCCATCCGGACGGTAGCTTCGGAAGGTAGATGCACGGACGGGATAGTCCGGGGAGCCGGTGGTTCGAGAGTTTGGATACAGAATAAGGTGGTGGGTCTTCAATATTTGACAGTCGTTCACACCGATGTCGGTACGTTGACTCGGCGGTGTGGGACACTTAGACAAAGAAAGTCTGGTGGATATAGCCAGCACTAGTACGCGGATACTTTAGGTTGTGTTCTTCTAGGGGTGTACGGAAGGGCTAGGCCTGGTAGTGTGGATACTCGCCTAGGAGTGGGGGGCCCAACCCACAGTCTCTGTTTGCCACTACAGAGGTTCCTGGGAGTGAAGCTAGCTGCCCAAATAGGGGGAACTAAAGGTTTGTGCGCATAGAGTCTTGTGCGTGAGTTACACTTGCATGAATCATGGCATAGCATTTCACTACACTCATATTTGCATACAACCGACACCACAACGTATAAATCGATATGAGACTTTTTATACGATGGGAGCCTTGCAGAAGACCCCTTAACTTATAAGTTTGTATGACCATTCATATAAGTTCAGGTTACTTACTTACTTGTTTTCTACCTTGTCTTGTATTACATTTGCTACTTATTTTACTTGTTTACTTTACTGCTCACTATTGTAGAACTGCTAGATTAGTTCCACTGTCATCTGCATTGCTTACTCTCCATCTTTGTAGCTTCCCTTTCCTCCTCTCCGCATGGTGCTTAGGAGCCGTGGGGTAAGGGTAAGGGATGATAGGACCTAGTCTTTATGACTAATGGTTTTCGGACCACAACATTATAGGAGCTCCGGATGGGGGACAGGGACCAGCACCAACGAATTACGGTGCGCATGGAGGTGGGCCAGTCTAGTTTCGGAGCACTAGTGAGTAGCTCAGTGAGTGTTTAGTACTATCTTATAGCTTCCGCGAGAGATAGTAGTGAGTATTTGATGTTCCGGGCTTAAGCCCGTCTATATTTCATTTGTAATGATCTTTTGCAGTACTCCCTTTTATATATCTATGGACTTGCTGTGATTTTTATTTAAATGTGATTCTGTGGACATGTTTACATTCAGTGTATATTTACTTCTCTTTCTTGTGATAAAAAAGGCAAGAAGAATTGGCATTTTTTTGTGGCGACCTTCCCGAGTGTCGATGCCACCACAAAACGGCAATTCTGGGCATAAGACCCCAGTGGTTTAAAAAGAAATAACGGGGTCTTACAAGTGGTATCATAGGGGACCTAGATCGAAGAGAAGTAGTCCACAATAACCTTGGGCCACCCCCATGCGAGCTTAGTTTGCGGACAAACTAGCAGTGGAAGTAGTGGTGTGCCCGTAAGGGAAATCACATGTAAAAGTCCAATCTTATCCCTTTCTTTTATTCAATTCATACGATATCTAACAAATGGAATTTTCCTTGTAGCCTACGACAAACCCTACTCCATAGTAGGGGGCACCTCAGGCTCCGAATATGGTTCCACCTCCGCCAGCTCCAGCTCCGCTTCAGCAGACAGAGATGGGGCAAACACTAACGGCCATTTTGGAGGCCTTCAGAGCTCAGCAAGCCCCAGCTCCATAGCCAAAACCCGGGGCCAACTGGATGAGTGTCTTTCGAGGACTTTCCCCTCCATCCTACCTGGGGACGGAGTCGGCAGTTCGCACGGAGGAATGGTTAGACACCATCTATGAAATTCTTGCAGGGATTCGATGCCCCACTGAGGAGGCAGTTAATTTGGCAGTCTCCTTCCTGGAGTCACATGGAAAGAGATGGTAGAAGTCACAGCTGCACACCACTTTTGCGGGTATGGATTGTGTAGATATTACTTGGGAGGAGTTCAGAGCAGCACTCCTGGGACATTTCGTACCTCAGTCGGCGAGGGACGAGCTAGAGGATAGGTTCTTGCGGTTGAGGCAGGGGAACAGGATGGTGCTGGAGTATTATCAGGAGTTTACTTACCTAGCCTACTATGCGGATGCTTATCAGTTGGATGATGCGGGTTATGCCAGGAGGTTCTACAAGGGGTTGCAAAATGACATGAGACAGGCCCTCCTCTTCGTCTCCGGGGAAGTTTGGCCAGGATTCTGGAAATGGCCAAGAAAAGAGAAGCGGATCAGCTTACAGTCAAGAGCCGGAAGAGACTGGCTGATGATGCAGTGATTGGAGGTCGTAGGGACCGACCTCGAGGCCAGCTCATTGGGGAGAGAAGGAATGGTGATAACCCCGTAAGGAGATTGGATAGGAGTAGAGGAGTTAGGGGGTATTGGCTCCCCAGCCTTTATAGATGCTGGAGATGCCAAGGACAGCAGAGCAGGCACCGGTATGCTTCCAGTGCAATCAGCCGGGGCATATCAAAAGGAACTGTCCTATGAGGCGAGCACCCCAACCAACACTTCAGGGTGCTCCACCTCCCCGATAGTTTGGTGGTCGAGGACACGACCGAGGACGAGGATATCAGGGCAGAGGCCACATGCCAGAGAGGGAGCAGGTGTATGCTCTAGACCTAGCTCTGCCCTGGAACCCGAAGCAGGTTATAATAGGTATGCCAGTACATTTAATTCTTTCCTTCCTAGGAACTAGTTTTCATAGGAATAGGTTAGTTAGAAATTAAGAGAAAAAAAAACTATAACTAGAATACTAAGACACTTAATCACTTCAGGCATAGTTTTCATCAGCGGCAAGCCCGCTCACATGCTCTTCGACACCGGTGCTTCGCACTCGTTTGTGTTGGAATATTTCATGAAAGGACTGGTAGGCGTGGAGCAATTCACCTGAAAGGTACTGAGGGTGCGTCTACCCGATGGATCAGAGCTAAGGACCTCTGCTCATTGCAATATGGAGGCGGAGATCGGCGGGAAGGCATTTGAGACACCAACGACGATCCTAAGGATGCCAGACTATGATCTGATCCTGGGCATGACATGGCTGCACTAGAACCATGCCCAGATTGACTACTTGGCGAAGAGGATCACCGTGAGGCACGGGGACTCCTTTATTGTTATTGAAGGTATTCTATAAGCCCTTACATGTTATTATCATCTGTGCAGGCCATCAAGCCCCACCTGTAGGGGGAGAAAGTTTATCAGGTTCTTTTTGAGGCGGTCGTGGCCAAGGATCCCATTTAAGATATTCTTGTGGTGCGAGACTTTGCCGACGTATTTCTGGAGAAGCTACCAAGGCTACCCCCGCACCGAGAGAAGGATTTCCAAATTCAGCTCGTACCGGGGGCTAAGCTAGTATCCAGAGCTCCTTATCAAATGGCCCTGAAGGAGTTGGTGGAGTTTCGAAGCATGCTTCAGGAGTTAGTGGAGGTCGGGTTTGTCCGGCCTAGCTCTTCACCATAGGGAGCTCCGGTGATATTCATCAAGAAGAAGGATAGAACTCTTTGGCTGTGTATTGATTACCGGGCCTTGAACAGGCTGATGGTCCGGAATATGTACCCCTTGCCAAGGATAGACGAGTTATTTGACCAGCTGGAGGGAGCTCAATGGTTCTCAAAGCTAAATCTGAGATCAGGGTACTACCAGCTACACATTCGAGTGGAGGACATCCTGAAGACGGCCTTCAGCGGTAGATATGGATTGTACGAGTTTACCGTGATGCCCTTCGGTCTCACGAATGCACCCTCTGCTTTCATGACCCTGATGAATCGGGTGTTCGAAGAGTATTTGGATGTCTTCATTATTGTATTCATCGACGACATCCTTTTCTATTCGAGGACGGAGGAGGAGCACGCGAGGCATCTTGCTTCGACTTTGGATAATCTCCGAGAGCATAAGATGTATGCTAAGTTTAGCAAGTGCCAATTCTGGCTAAAGGAGGTGGACTTTTTGGGCCATGTCATAAGTGGAGCAGGTTTGGCAGTAGATCCAGCAAAGGTTCAGGCAGTATGAGATTGGCCACCACTAATGATGGCCTCGGATGTTTGGAGTTTCTTAGGACTTGCCGGTTATTATCGGAAGTTCATAAAGGGGTTCTCTCAGATTGCCCTCCCTCTTACGTCTCTGACGAAGAAGGAGTCTCCTTTAATTTGGACGCCACGATGCGAGTCTGCTTTTCAGGAGTTGAAGGATCGACTTACCTCGGCTCCCATCCTTGCTCTTCCTTCAGGGAAGGAAGGATTCTAGGTGTACATGGATGCTTCCTATCAGGGGATGGGTGTCGTTCTGATGCAAGAACGGGCACATAATAGCC
This sequence comes from Platanthera zijinensis, assembly GCA_039513925.1. NCBI lineage: Eukaryota > Viridiplantae > Streptophyta > Magnoliopsida > Asparagales > Orchidaceae > Platanthera > Platanthera zijinensis. Next base: position 58,241,989 of record CM077087.1, on the reverse strand, counting down.
TACACCTCCCGTCAGCTAAAGAAGCATGAGCAGAACTACCCGGTGCACGACTTAGAGATGGGGCAGTTATTTTTGCTCTTAAGATCTAGCGACATTACCTCTACGGGGTTCACTGCGACATTTTCTCAGACTATAAGAACTTGAGATATGTAGACACACAAAAGGAGCTGAACATCAGACAGAGATGCTGGGTGGAGTTCCTGTCGGACTACTGGTATACCATGCACTACCATCCCGGGAAGGCAAACGTGGTCGCAGACGCTCTGAGCCGGAGAGCGAGTACGCCAGGAATAGGCCCGCAGATGATGGGCATGGAGTTGGTTAAGTCATTTGAGGAGATACAGATATCACTAGTGTCCGAGGATGATTCAGAGTTATACATGGAGTACCAGGGATCGATGGTTACCACCGATGATATTTGGGACCGCATCAGAGATGGGCAGAGGCTGGATGCGAGAGCTGAGCCGATATTTAGGGCCTTGGAGGAAGGCACGGCAGGGGATTACTCCTTGAGGGATGGACTCCTATGTTTCAGAGGCAGAGTTTATATACCGGCAGGAGGCCAGATCCGGGAGGACATCATGGCAGAAGCTCACTACAGCCGATACTCGGTGCACTCGGGGATCACTAAGATGGTAAAAGATTTGAAGAGGACGATGTACTGGCCGGGCATGAAGAAGGACATTACATATTTTGTGACGTATTGTGAGGGTTGCCAACTCGTAAAGGCGGAGTGTAAGAATCCAGCAGGATTGCTACAGCCACTCCCGGTGCCGGAGTGGAAGTTTGAAGATATAGCCATGGATTTCATACATGGGATACCTCGATCCCGTGCGGGGAATGACCCGATCTGTGTGATAGTGGACAGGTTAACGAAGGTTGCCATATTCATTCCAGTGGCGAAGGATGCTCCGGTTAGTGTATTAGTACGGAGGTTCATTGAGCAGTTTGTGCGTTATCATGGGGTGCCCAAAACTATCGTTTCAGATCGGGATGGACGGTTTACATCCAGGGAGTGGAGGTCAGTTCATGCCCATCTGGGTTCTCGGTTGACATTTAGCATGGCTTTCAATCCTCAGACCGATGGGCAGACGGAGCGCACCAATCGTACATTGGAAGATCTTTTGCACCTATGTATTTTGGACCGCGGCGAGCCTTGGGAGAGGTTACTGCCGCTGATCGAGTTTTCGTACAACAATACCCATCAGTTCAGCATAGGCATGGCTCCATACGAGGTGTTGTATGGACGGAGGTGTAGGACCCCACTATAATGGGTTCAGGATGAGGATCTGCAGGCACTCGGCTCGGATTTTGTGGGGGATACTAATGCTCAGATTAGGTTGATCCGGCACCGGATGTTGGAAGCCAAGAGCAGGCAGGCCAAATATTATGATGCAAGGCATCGTCAGGTGGAGTTCCAGGTGGGATACTGGGTTTTCTTGAAGATAAGGCCAATGCACGGAGTCTCGCTGGTTCGCGGGCGGAAGAAGCTCAGTCTGAGGTATATGGGGCCTTACAGGATCCTGGAGCGGATCAACCCCTTGGTTTATAGACTGGAGCTACCGCCGGAGTTAGCGGGATAGAATGACGTCTTCCACGTCTCCTCACTACAGAGAGCTCTACTATGCCCTGAGCAGCTAATTTCCACAGCAGACGGCCCAGTGGCCTCGGATCGATCAGTCAACTTGGAGCCGATCAGGATCGATGACACGGCAGTGCGGGTCTTGCGACGTAAGAATGTTCCGTTAGTCAAGGTTTTGTGGAGCAATCATGGGCAGGAGGAGCATACATGGGAGCCACAGGACTTGATGCAGCAAAAGTACCCGGAACTCTTCGAGTCAGGTATACCTTAAACCGTAGGAATGTTACAATTTCTTCTATTCCAGTAGAAACCCCCGTAGGCTTAACCTTAATTTCGGGGATGAACTTTTTATTTTTGTATATTGGGATTTGTAATATCCCATTTCTGACCAGACCCCTAAGAGTGGTTTTGTCATGACCAAGTCATGACAAAACCCTAGAAAGCCCAAGGAGGCCAAGTGACCCGGGCTCAAGGTGAATAGTAGGTCATAAATTTACCTAAAACGGGATTTGGGCTCGGTCGTTGAGTGCGTCGAGTGCACTCAACGCCATGGGCCGAATTGCATTGAGTGCACTCAACGCCATCTTATTCAGGCAGGCTTTGGGCTCAGGCGTTGAGTGCACTCAACGCCATAGGCCGAATGGCATTGAGTGCGTCAAGTGCACTCAACCCCATCATATTTAGGGAGGATTTTTAGGCAAGCGTTGAGTGCGTCGAGTGAACTCAACGCCAAAGGCTTGATGGCATTGAGTGCGTCGAGTGCACTCAACGCCATAAGCTGAATGGTTTTGAGTGCGCTGACTGCACTCAACGACATCTTACTTGGGCTGAATGGCATTGACTGCGTTGAGTGCACTCAATGCCATAAACTGAATGGCGTTGAGTGTGCTGACTGCACTCAACGCCATCTTACTTGGGCTGAATGGTGTTGAGTGCGTCGAGTGCACTCAACGCCATAAGCTGAATGGCGTTGAGTGTGCTGACTACACTCAACGCCATCTTGCTTAGGCTGAATGGCATTGAGTGAGCTGAGCTTACTCAACTCCGTAGGCTGGATTGCATTGAGTGAGCTGAGCTCACTCAACGCAATTTTACTTAGAATTTTCCTGGCGGTTTTGGTCTGTTTACTGGTTCAACTGAACCGGGCCGTTTCGGGAAGAGGGCCATGATGTGTTAAATTAGTCGTTTCTCTATTAAAACCATATTAAGTCTTATTTAAATAAATATTGACCGGTCAAATGGAAGTATGCCACGTGGCCGTTGATTATGAAAATTAAAAGCCACTGCCATGGCCGAGAGTCGGCTTTCATGGCCACTAATGTCGCTTGAATGCCTTGGCATCCTTTCACTCATCTTTTATGGCTGGATTCAACTCCCCTAGGGAAGAGGAGGAGTATCCAGTTGTTACCTTGCTGGTTTGAGCCATATTCATTCCCCCCACCACCATGGACGAAATTGCTTTAAGGGACCATTAATGGCCACCATCAGTTAGACCTCTCCCCTCCCCCATTTTACTGATTTAAAAGCTTCCCTAAACCTCAAGCCTTCATTTCCACACCTTGCCCGAAGGAGACAAGAGATTTCTGTGTGCTGTTGAAGAGCTCCAGCGACCTCTCCATCGCTCATGGCCTTCTGTCGATCGGCACGACTCCAACCCGCGAACAAGGTCCTCCCCTCCTCTCTCTCTCTACGGGTAGATCTTAGCCTTCTTTAGGATTAAGAATAGGGCTCAACTTAGCCCGATCGGGAAGAGGTGACCTTCCTGGTTATTTCCGCAAAAAAAAGACATGTCGGGTTCGCCGGAAAACGCCCCTCCGGTGGCTGCACTGCCGCCCGGCGATGGCCACCACCTCAATGGAGGTGGTGGTGGCGGTGGTCGGCTAGGGAGGAGGCTGGATGGCCGGCGACAGCGCCTGGAATACGCTCCAGGTCGGGCTAATATCGGCCCTTGGCTAGAGGTAGAAGAAGATGCCATCGTCGTTGGATCTGCTTTAGGATTTGTGCTGATTTATTTATTAATTCCTTTTAGTTTATTTTCTGTCCCGTTTACTGAATAGTTTTGAAATAAATATTAAAAATAGGTAGTCCCTTCTACATGAAAAATGTCCAACAAGAAAGTTGTAGCCCGCGAAGTCTAGTTTTATTTAAAATTTATATGTACCCATTTGGGTAAGTGGTTTGACCACAACACCCAGTTTGGTTGGGTTATACCTAGGCTAGACCAGTTGGTATTTTGAGTGCCTCCACCAATCCAGCCATCCAAATGACTTGAAATTTTGGATGGTGTTCACTATTACCTATATCTAGAACATAGCCAAAAATGAGGATTTTTGGGAAATATTTTTCTATAGTGTTTGTAAAAATTTAATAATCCATATACAATTTAATTAGGTGTCTTAAATAGCTCAAAACCCCACCAATATTTTGGAGGGTGATCTTGGGGGATATCATTAGGCTCTGGTAAAAATCGCAGCCCAATTGGGTTTGATTTGAATAGGTTTTATTATGACCAAAGTTGGTCTCCTAAGGGATAAATTATGGCAAGGAATATTTGGGGCTAGTGTTTAGAGGTGCTCAGGCACGACAAAACATCATCTACCTCGTAGCAGAGAAAGTGTCAAATACACTAGGGTTAGAACCAATATAACATAAGAGGGATTTAGAGTAGGGTAATAACCAATAATATTAAGTGCATTATGAAAGGGAACGATGGGCTTCAGCTACCATCATAGTTCTTAGTGCCCTTTGAGAGCCCTTCACGGGGTATGCCGGGGCAGTCCGGAGCTAACGTAAACTGTAGGAATAATAAACTAAAAGAGCAACTAGTATAACTAGGGTTTCACATTCACACACCCTGGTAGCTAGGGAGGTTGAATAGGTTGGTTTGATTTCCATCCAAACGGTAGCTTCGGAAGGTAGATGCACGGACGGGAGAGTCCGGGGAGCCGGGGGCTCGAGGTTTTGGATACAGAATAAGGTGGTGGGTCTTCGGTATTTGACAGTCATTAACACTAGCATTGGTACGTTGACTCGACGGTGTGGGACACTTAGCCAAAGAAAGTCTGGTGGATATAGCCAACACTAGAACGCGGATACTCTATGTTGTGTTCTTCTAGGGGCGTACGGAAGGGCTAGGCCCGGTAGTGTGGATACCCGCCTTGGAGTGGGTGGCAACCCACTGTCTCCGTTTGCCACTACAGAGGTTCCTAGGAGTGAAGCTAGCTGCCCGAATAGGGGGAACTAAAGGTCTGTGTGCATAGAGTCGTGTGCGTGAGTTGCACATGCATGAATCATGACATATCATTTCACTACACTCATATTTGCATACAACCGACACCCCAACGTATAAATTGGTATGGGACTTTTTATACGATGGGAGCTTTGTAGAAGACACCTTAACTTATAAGTTTGTATGGGCATTCATATAAGTTAAGGTTACTTACTTACTTGTTTTCTACCTTGTCTTTTATTACATTTGCTGCTTATTTACATGTTTACTTTACTGCTCACTATTGTAGAACTGCTAGATTAGTTCCACTGTCATTTGCTTTGCTTACTCTCCACGTTTGTAGCTTCCCTTTCCTCCTCTCCGCTCGATGCTTAGGAGCCATGGGGGGAGGGGTAGGGGATGATAGGACTTAGTCTTTATGACTAATGGTTTTCAGACCATAACATTACAGGAGCTCCGGATGGGAGACAGGGACCAGCAGCCCAGGGACCAGCACCAGCAGAGTACGGTGCATATGGAGGTGGGCCAGTCTAGTTCTGGAGCACCAGTAAGCAGCTCAGTGAGTGTTTAGTACTATCTTATAGCTTCCGCGAGAGATTGTAGTGAGGATTTGATGTACCGGACTTAAGCCCGTCTATACTTCATTTGTACTGATCTTTTGCAGTACTCCCTTTTATGTATCTATGAAATTGCTGTGATTTTTATTTAAAAGTGATTCTGTGGACATGTTTACATTCAGTGTATATTTACTTCTCTTTTTTGTGATCGAAAATGCCTGCAAAATTGGCGTTTTATAGTGGCGGCCTTCCTGAGTGTCGGTGCCATCACAAAACGGCAATTCTGGGCATAAGACCCCAGTGGTTTAAAAAAAATGGGGTCTTACACAAGGCTTCTGCTCTTCTGGCGTTGAGTGAACTGAGTTAACTCAACACATCTGGACTTAGTGGATTTTCTGCCTGTCTAGAAACCAGTCTTCTTGATTGAGGCGATGAGTGAACTGCCTTCACTCAATTCTTCTGGACTTTGCCAGATTTCTTGATAACAACACTCTTGGCATTGTGTGAACTGCCTTCACTCAATGCTTTTGGACTTGGCCAGATTTTTGCTTTGTCAGCATCCTGTCTTGAGTCCATCTGTCATTGTGACTCAGACTACCTGCCAAATCAGTGTAATAGAGTACAACCTACATACAATGAACTTTAACATACACTTAACACATTCATATGTATACTATTGACTTGTGGGCCTTATTCAAATCTAGGACATTATGATCAATGGACCCAACAATCTCCCGCTATTTGAAGAAGTTAGAAACTTAGTCAATGATATACACTAGCTTATATAGAAGACAATCATACATTGAATATATGATACTACTTGATACACACACACAAATATGATTTAGCAAAAAATAGGCAGTGTGCATAAAATAAAGTGTTCACGCTCCTAAAGCCCTTAAGGAAAACAACAAATATGTCATGTTTCAGGTTCCTTAATCACTATCCTCCTGCTAGGTTTCTTTGTAGCCTTTTGCTTGCTTGGCTCAATAGCATCTGGTGGAAAATCACCTGACTATTTGTTTCTTCTATATACCACTAGTGGCATATCACCTGACTGGTTGTATCTTCTGTATACCACTTGACTGTTTGAGTTGGCTGTATACCACATGATTGTTTGTCTCTTCTGTAAACTACCACTGTTTGAGTTAGCTATACACCACCTGACTGTTTGTCTCTTCTATATACTACCAGTGTTTGAGTTGGTTGTATACCACCACTTCTTGTACAACATACTCCCCCTTGATCATTGTCATTGCCATCTCCCACTTTATCATTGCCTTATTGCCATCTCCCTCTTTATGACTTCTTTAGTAAGGGAGACTCTTCAGATAGGTTAGGGAGGTTTTAGCCTGATCTATCTTTTCATCCAGATAGATCACTATCCTGTAAGGTTTCAATGACACTCTCATTTTCTTGAGCTGGGAGCATAGAATCTCCCCCTCATTCTTAGCATTGTCCATAGGGACATTTAGATCTTCAGTAGTATTGTGCTGATCTATTATGTGTTGGAGATTCTCTAGGTAAGAATCAAGCTTGTCCAGCAAACTAGACTGAACTTGCTCCCCCTCAACATGAACATCTTGCTTGTCAGTCTCCCACTCAATATTTGCACAAATCCTATCCACACTACTTTCAGTCATCATTTCAGCTAAGGATACCACTTGAAAGTTTTTTTAGCTGAGGATTATGTGCCTCTTCCTTACTACTCACAAAAGAGCTGCTTCCTGTGCTTTACTCTGTGATGAGTACAACCTGCTTTTTCTTCTCCTCACTATTCTGCTGAAGTGGCAGCAAAACCGTGTCCCACTAGTCAGACATCTTTAAGTCCATCCTTCTCTTGAGATGAAACTTTGTTCCTACTGATTCAGTTCCTCTCTTAAGACTGATCTAGTAGTGTGCTTTGGATTTTTTTTCCATCCTTCTCAAGCATTTATTGCAGGGAGATAGAAATACTAAAGAGCTAGGAATACTGTATTTTATTCTAAGCACTCACACACTATTTATCAGCTTACCTCATATTTGAGAATATGGAGAGGTGCATACCTGACTTGATAATCAATAGATATGATTAATTCTGATAGATAGATGCAAATAGAAGTCTCTAGGAGTAAGCATTGAGTGGGCTCGATGCACTCGACGCCTGGACACTTAGTTGATATCTTCTTTGTTATCCAGTAGGGATTAATACCACCTGCAACTAAAATACATAAAGAGCTACTGAAACTCAACTAAGTTCATCATACACAATTCAAATTTGAAGGTGTTTAACTTGGCTTCATCTAGTGGCTTAGTGAAGATATCAACCACTTTATTATCTGTGGAGACAAACTCAAGACTTATGTTTTCACTTTCCACATGCTCTCTAATAAAATGATACCTAATCTCTATATGCTTAGTCCTGCTATGCGATACATGATTCATAATAATAGAGATTGCACTAGTAGAATCACAAAATAAAGAAGTTCTGCTTAGCTTAAGATTGTAGTCCTGGAGCTAATGTTGGATCGACAGTAGCTGTGCATAGCAACTATTAGCTGAGATGTACTCTGATTAGATTGTTGAGATAGAAACACTTGTTTGCTTCTTACTGCTCCAAGAGACATGCCTTCTTCCTAGAAATTGACAGGATCCAGAGGTGCTTTTCCTGTCTTCTCTACAGCCTGCAAAGTCTGTATCTGAATACCAAGTTAGTTCAAAATCATCATTCCTAGGATACCAAAGGCCAAGACCAGGTGTGCCCTTAAGATATCTCAGAATTCTTTTTGCTGCAGAATAATGAGACTCTTTAGGGCAAGCCTGGTATCTAGCACAAACACATGTAGAACACATAATGTCTGGCCTACTAGTAGTAAGATAGAGGAGGGATCCAATTATGCCTTTATACAATGTTTCCTCAATAGGTTTCCCAGTCTAATCCTTGTCTAATGACACATTTGAACCCATAAGAGTTTTCATTATGGAGGCACTCTCCATTCCAAACTTTTTAATTAGCTCCTTGCTGAACTTAGACTTTGAGATGGATAATCCATTCTCATACTGTCTTACTTGGTTGCCCAAGAAGTACTTAAGTTCACTCATACTACTCATCTCAAATTTCTTTTGCATAAGTTTAGCAAAACTTTTTGCAGAGGCCATCATTAGTATACCGAAAAATTATATCATCTATATAAATTTGGATTATGATGATCTTACCCTTGACTTACCTTAGGAATAATATCTTGTCTATCTTTCCCTTGACAATTTGTTCTCAATGAGAAAGCTAGACAGGGTTTCATACCATGCCCTGGAGCTTGCTTCAACCCATATTAAGTTTTTTTATGTTTAAAAACAAAATCAGGAGAGTTAGAATTAACAAAACCCGAGAGTTACTCAACATAGACATCTTCTTTTAGGTTACTATTTAGGAAAGCTGACTTGACATCCATTTGGTAGACTTTGAATCCTTTATGTGTAACATATGCAAGGAACAATCTTATAGCTTCTAATCTTTCCACTGGTGCAAAGGTTTGATCAAAGTCAATGCCTTCCTCTTGTTTGTATCCCTTGACAACCAGACTGGCTTTGTTCTTGATTATAACACAATTTTTATCAAATTTATTCCTATAGATCCACTTAGTTCCAATGATGTTATGTCCATGTGGTCTGGGAACCAGCTTCTAGACCTTGCATCTCTTTAACTGGTTCAGTTCTTCTTGCATTGTCACAATACACAATTGATCTATGTTGATATCTTCAAACCTTTTAGGTTCAACTTGAGATAGAAAGCTGGAGTACATAATAATATTGAGGCTTCTGCTTCTTGTTGTAACCCCTTGGCTAGCATCTCCTATGATCTGATTTCTGGGATTATCCCTCAAATGCCTGATAGTAGGAAGCATTCTTTCTTCAGCATTATGAACTTTAGTGGCTGGATCTTGCTGGTCTTTACCACATATCCAGTGTGTTTTGTCCATCTTCAGGATTGTGCACACCATAATCGTCTTCTAGGGTAGTTGGAAAAGTGTCCTTGATGGTTAGTTTATCCATCTCCAACTCTACACTTGTAGATCTAGAGAAGTTAGGCAGCTCTCTGTTAATCATTAATGATTCATCAAAGACTACATTCACAGACGCTTCTACAACTTGATTTTTCAAGTTGTAGATCTTGTATGTTTTGCTATGATTGTTGTACCCAACAAATATCTCTCCATAGGATTTGGCGGCAAACTTAGTCAAGTATGACTTTCCATTAGTGAGTACAAAGCACTTAATACCAAAGATCCAGAGATAGGCAAGATTTGGTTTTCTGCCTTTCATAATCTCAGGGAGTCTTCTCGTGGTACTCTTTGATAGAGGATCTATTCACGAAATGACAAGTAGTGTTCACTACCTCAGCCCAGAAGTATTCTAGGAGAGAAGTGTCACAAAGTAGTGTCCTGCCAGCCTCTATGAGAGTCCTGTTTTTCCTCTCAGCTATCCCATTTTGCTGGGGTATTCTTGGAGAAAAAAACTCCTGACAAATCTCTAGTTCTTCACAAAACTTTGTCATGCCTTCAGACTGAAATTCAATACCATGGTCACTTCTGATTTTACCACAAAACTGTCTTTTTCATTCTGAACTTTCCTAACAAAGGTCATAAAGATTCTAGGGTTTCAGACTTTTTTTTAGAAAGAACACCCAAGCATATCTGGAATAGTTATCAACTATGACAAGTGTATAGACATTCCTACCTAGACTATGAACTAGCATAGGACCAAACAAGTCCATATATAGGAGGTACAAACACATCACAGAATCCTTGGCCCAATGCTCTTAAAGGATGCTTTGGTCTGCTTGCCATTTTGACAAGCAGAGCAAATGCCCTCCTTAATGCATCTTATATTAGGTCCATTCCTGACTAGCTCTTCACTGAAGATCTTGCTAATGGTCTTGTAATTCAAGTGAGTAAGCCTCTTGTGTCATTTCACACAGTAAAAGACTTTCTCATTCGCTACTAGACATACAGGAGTATCAGAACTCAAGCATAAAAAGTTTAAACAGTAAATATTTACACTCCTAGTGCCTGTCAACACGACCTCTTGGGCACTTGACCTTTTGATCAGACACTCATCCTTATGGAAGACAATGACATATACAAGATCACATAGTTGACTTATGCTAATCAGGTTGTGTTGCAACCCTTCCACATAAGCCACTTTTGTGATTGAAACCATGCCATTGGTAATCATACCATAACCCTTGATGACACCTCTATCTGAACCTCCAAAGATCATCTTAGGTCCATTCTTCACAGGAGTGTAGTCCTTCAGGTGATACCTTGTTCCAGTCATGTGTCTAGAACATCCACTGTCCAAGTACCATATTTGTGCATGGGTACTTGGACTATCCTACAAACACAAATTAGTTTACCTTAGGAACCCAAAATGGATTAGGTCCTTGGTTCTTGTTTGTATGAAAATGAACATGTCTACCTGTAGCATTTCTGACAGGAAGACTTACTCTTGCTCATGGCATACTAGGGTTATGCCAACATTCAATGGCATAGTGTACCACCTTGCCACAACACCAACATTCATGAATGTTGTATCTCCTCTTATGAACAACCCATGTAGATTGTAAGCTCTAAACAGCTGACTGTTCAGAAGGGAGAGCAGCAACCTTCTTCTTGTTTCTGTCAGCAACAATTTGACTGAAGGTGAGTCTGCCAGTAGAAGTACTTGGCTTACTCTGAGTTCCACCAACAGTACTCTTCTTTACAGTAGACATGATGTTAATGGCCTTAGAGATAGCCAAGTCAGGCTTGCTGACTGACTTACTTTTGGTCTGAGTTGTTGTTGGGAGAACTTGAGAATATGCCACTACCTTATCCTTAAGTTTGGGGGATGGAACACCAAACACAAATGGTCCATGATGGACCATCTGGATTTCTTCATGGGGAGCCTTAAAGGTACTCAAACCCATGCCCTTCCTTCCATATAGCTGTGAATATTTTTTCATACTATTGGATCTTCCATTCAACCAATGACCATATATACTCTCTTTGTCATACTTGTTGGATGACAACAGAACTTTCTTAAAAGAGATTGCAAGCTGGATTGGAGCCTTGCCTTTATTCCTATTCCTTCTTCTAGTATTCCTTTCAATTTACCCCAACCCCTTCTTATCAGTTTGGGTGGTGAAGGTATCAATGAGTGGCAATACAGATTTAGGTTTAGAGTATTGAGCCACTAGCATCCTCTCTTTGAGGAGCTTATCTTCCAACTCTTTAATTAAAGAGTTCTTACTGTTTATGGTTGAAACTTGAATAATGGTGATTTTTTTAAGTTGGGATATCTCTTTGCACATCTGGCTCAGGTGTGAGACTTACTCAGTGTGTAGAGAGAGATCTTTTCTTAAAGAGGCAATCTCCTTGGCTTGTCTTTTGACAAGCAACTTGCTCTTATTCAGAGCTTCCAAGATTAACCAGTAATTATCAATCAATTGATTGATATCTTCCTCATATTCTGAGCCATCTTCATCACAAGATGAAGGAGCATTAGAATTAGGACTTGTTTCATAATCAGATTCAAAAGAGGAGATATAATGTGTTAGTACCTTATATAGACCAGGCTGGTCCTGGCTAGATTCTTCATCTGTCATTTCCATGAGCCCATAACTGACATTAACATCTTCATCCACCTCAGTATCACTATGTGAGTGTGATAGAGGGGCTCTGATTCCTATCCTTATAGCTGGATAGTCCTCATCCTCTTCAGCAACAGCAGTAGCAAACAACCCTATATAGGCTTCACCTTCTTCTTCAGAGTCTGAAGAAGCTGAGTTTGTTTTACTCCAGCTCTTCTCATTCTTGGCAATGAAGGTCTTTTCCTTCTTGCCCTTGTGGTGGTGGTTCTTCTTCTCACTTGTCTCTTTTCTCTTAACTGGGCAGTCAACAATGACATGCCCAGGCTTGCTACAATAATAACAAACAATTTTAGAAGAATTATTTTTGCTGGGTTTAGAATCATACCTGATGTAGTGGTCTAGAGCCGATCTACTCTATTTTTGCACCATAGAACACGTCTGGTCCCACCACAAGGCTACAACCCAAGCACCGTACCCATGACTGTTCCTCTAGTGTAGAATAAGAGCGGGGCGGCTCTGGACCACTATATCAATACCTGTCTTCTTTGGAGAACTTCTTTCCAGATTTGTGGTGATCCTTCTTGTAATGTGAGGAGGAAGGATTTTTATTCCGCTGCCTCCTCTTCATCATCTTCTAGAATTGCCTTGAGAAGACAACAAACTCTTCATCTGATATGTTACTGTCAGATGAGCTAGAATCAAAGCTTTTTGAATTAGCTGACCTCCTTGGGAGAGAGAAAATCCTCTCCTTTCTCTTCTTAGAGCTCTTAGACTTGAGGGCCACTGTCTTCTCCTTGGCATGGGACCTGAAGGTGGTCTCCTCCTCCTTCCTGGCAGATAGTTGCATCTCATAAGAAAGCAACTTTCAAAATAAGGTGTGAGGAGGAGTTTCGACAAGCTTGGCCACTTCTCTGATAACACAACTCTTTGTGTCCCAATCTCTTGTTAAAGATCTTAGGAACTTATCATTCAACTCATAATTGTTGAAGACCCTCCCATAATTCCTCAGCTCATTGACCACTCTGAAAAACTTTTTATAACAACCAGCTATGTTGTCCTTGTTGCTTTGCCTGAAGGCCTCATATTCCTGATTAAGTAGGGATTTTTTGTCATCCCTAACTTCTTCAGTGCTCTCTATGTGTACAATCAGGGTGTCCTAATTTTCCTTGACTGTCTTGTAGTGGACAAGATTTTGGAATGTGGAGTCATCCATGACACTGACAATTATGTTTTGTGCCCTCTTGTCCATTATTGCCAAAATCACCTCATCCTCAGTCATTTCAATATATTTCTTTGGGGTTTGGACATTAGCATATAGGATAGAGACCTTCATAGGGATGAAGGGTCCTTCCTGAACTATGATAAAGATCCTAGGGTCAGAGGCTTCTATAAACAACCTGACCCTCTCTTTTCAAATACCAAAATTTGTCTTTCTGTAGATTGAAAGTTTCATGGAGCTCAACTCTTTATGGTTCTCTCCTGAACCCATAAGGATAATCCTTAGCTACCCTTGAAGATCAGTTCAGACTGTTAAGTCCTTATTGAATAACCTCATTCTGATACCACTTGAAAGTATTTGATTTAAGAGTAGCTAAACACCTAGAGGGGAGGTGAATAGGTTTTTGTGTCTTTAATGATTATCTTTAGTAATTTTGTGTGTTGTGATTTAGTTTTATGTTAGCTTTCAAGAACACACAACAACACAAAAGTATTTATAGTGGTTCCCTAAGGTATGAGTACATCCAATGTCTCTCCCACCTTTCTAACAGTGTGTTAGACAAGGCCAACTTATCTAATCTCAGCTCAATGAGCTTACAACACAGATTCCTTAGGATCTCTCAGACTCCTCCAAGTCCTACCTCAGGCCCAAGGCCCTACTCTCAGAGATATAATCTCCTATAACTCAATAATATACACTAGATCACCTACCTTAGACTTTATCCAAAGTCCTACAGTCAGGTTAGGAGGTTAGCCCTATAACTCAGAGAGATTAACTCTCTTACCTCAAATCTGCTCCAGATCCACAGAAGGATCCTACCTCAGCTTTTATAGTTACAGGCTTACAACTCAGATCAATTAAGATATTATAGTATGAGAAAGGTTGTTGTTGATGATTGACTCAGAGAAAAGATTCTCTGAGTCTACCTTCCTGGACTGGGAGAAACTCAGCCCTATCTTCATCACAACACTAGAAATATATCTTCAATATTGTTCTGCTTGTGCTGAGAAGTAACCTGTATAGCACCGCTTCTTCAAGCCTTGATTGTAGTTGAGTTTAGAGCAGAGGCCTTAAAGGAGAGCAGCAGCTTTGAGCTTGCTCTACTTCTTCTTCTAACTTAGAAAGTGAAGCTTTCTGAACTTGCTGCTGAGAAATGATTGTGCAGTTCTTTTGTCATCAACAACCAACTATGTTTGTAAATGACAAACAACTATAGAGCAAGATCTTCAAGCTCTACAACTTAGTCTGGAGGAAGAAGATCACCAGAGTCATCTTTTCTTTTCCGTCTCTGTTTTTATATTCCGCTGATCAACGGCTCTTTGTTCAGTAGACCACTGGAATGGGCAACTGAAACAGATCTTTTGCATTAAATGCAGCACAATAGACAAGCAGCATCTTTTGCCGTCTTGCGTGCAAAACCCGCCTCATTTGAATTTTTGCTGACGTCAGCGCCTGTGGACTTAGCAAAATTCCAGACAATCTGCATAGGCGTTGAGTGAAGTGAGTTTACTCAATGCTTTTGGACTTAGCAGAATTTTGCATCTTCAGGCATTGAGAGTTCATCACTCAACGCATTTGGACTTTTATAGTCTAATTATTTAGGCGTTGAGTGAGTCTTCATAACTCAATGATTCTGGACTTGGTTTATTTTTCTCTGTTATGAAGGCTTCTTGATGAGGTGTTGAGTGGACTGTCCTCACTCAATGCATCTTTACTTAGATGAATTTTCTGTTGAGTAGGCGTTGAGTGAACTGCCTCCACTCAATACTTCTGGACTTAGATAGATTTTCTATCTGCTCCTTCAGAGGCTTTGACTGCTTGAGCTTCTGTCAAGGCTTCAGCTCTTCTGGCATTGAGTGAAGTAAGTTCACTCAATGCATATCGACTTAATGGATTTTCTGCCTGTCTAGAAGCTAGTCTTCTTGATTAAGGCGTTAAGCAAACTGCCTTCACTCAACGCTTCTAGACTTTGCCAGATTTCTTGACAGCAACCCGCTTGGCTTTGTGTGAACTGCCTTCACTCAACGCTTCTAGACCTAGCTAGATTTTTGCTTTATCAGCATCCTGTCTTGAGTCCATCTGTCATTGTGACTCAGACTACCTATCAAATCAGTGTAACATAGTGTAATATGCATACAATGAACTTGAACATGCATTAAATACATTCATGTGTATACAATTGACTTGTGTGTCTTCTTCAAATCTGGGACATTATGATCAATGGACCCAACAAACATATATTGTTGTGTTTGTATATATAAATAGACGATGGTCTACGTTGTTAAAATTTCAATTGAAAACAAAATAGTTTTTCCTTTTTCTTGATATGGAATCAGAGATAGGTAACTCGTCTTCTTCCTCATGCATCGTCATGGATCCACAATTTTATTCTGACATTCTTCAATCCATCAAACAAATTGATGATACTTCAAACCCTTATTATCTTCATGCTTCCGACAATCCTGGTTCTTTTTTGGTTTCTTTACCGCTAACTGGCGACAATTATAACTCATGGAGTTGTGCAATGAAGATGGGGCTCATTGGCAAAAACAAATTCAAATTCGTTGATTGATCTATTGTTGCTCTTTCAAACATAGATCCATACCTTTCTCTTGCATGGATTTGCAACAACATCATTATTGCATCTTGGCTTCTGAATTCTATCTCCAAGGAAATCATGGTCAGTGTGATTTACTCCTCTTTTATATCAGATAAATGGAATAATCTTAAGAACACTTTCAACATCATAATGGTCCTTACATTTTCCATTTAAAACGTGAATTGATGAGTTTACAATAGGGGAACCTTTTAGTAAGTCAATACTTCTCCAAATTAAAGGGCATTTTGGAAGAGTTAAGTGAATATAAACCTCATTTCTCCTATACTTGTGGTGGATCTCAATTTCTTCTTGAATATAATCAGATGGAATATGTCATGAGCTTTTTAATGGGCCTTGGCAATAGTTTCTCTCAAATTCATGGTTAGATTCTTCTTATGAAGCCTCTTCCACCCATTAATAAAGTATTTTCCCTTGTTCTTCAAGAAGAATAACATTGTGAAATTGAACTTGTTTCACCATCTTTTGATCCTCTTCTTGCATTTGTTGTTCAACCAGTAATTTCTAAACCTGCAGATCATAAAAGTAAAAAACATCAAGAAAGATTGCTCGTTATGTGCTAAGTGTGGTCTTCTTGGACATATCAAAGATAAGCACTATAAACTTCATGGTTACCTACCAGGATACAAGAAATCTTTCCATGGGTCACGACCTTTTACTAATTCAGGCAACATCAATCAGGTTTCTGAAAATAATGGTGAAGGAATGACATTCACTGATCAACAATATCAACAGATTTTAGCATTACTTCAAAACAGCTCAACATCTAATGTTACTCAGCAACACCAAGATGTTTCAGTCACTGCATCATCCTCTGGTTTGGCTTTTTCAACCAGTTTTTTCCTTTCCTTATATCCAAATCCTCATGGATTTTAGATTTGGGAGAGAGTTCCCATATCTCTTATGATATAAACATTTTTCAAAACCCTAAATATGTTACTAACCACTATATTACATTACCTGATCTATCTACTCTTCCAGTTATTGCCATTGGAAATGTTTAGTTTAATCATGATTTACTCATTCATGATGTTCTATATGTCCCTTCCTTCTGTTTCAACATGTTATTAGTTAGTGCTTTGTTAAAACATTCAACTCACTCAATGAATTTTTTCCTTTCAATTTTGTTATCTAGGACATCAAGCTATCCCAGAAAATTGGCAGGGGTAATCTGATTGATTGCCATTATTTCTTTTCTCCTACTTCTCCAGAACCACTTGTTGTAATGCAACCTTATGACATACCCATTTCGGGCATTTATCTGATAAGATTAACAAGCTTTTAAGTGCTCAAGTTCCTTTTACTTTACCTGCTTATTTTGCTTCTTCAACATGTACTATCTGTGAGACCCCCCTTTTTTTTTCTTTTTTTTTTTGAAAACCCGGGGTCTTATGCCCAGAACCGCCGCTTTGCGGTGACACCTTCGCACCCGGGAAGGTCTTCACTGCAACGCACCGATTCTGCCGGCCTTTTCGATCACAATAAGTAGCAAGCAAGAAAAGTAAGCAAGTCCACCAGAAGAAAATATCATATATAAATAAACTCCACGAAGGGAGTGTCCACAGAAATCATCAGAGAACAAAGATACTAGAAATATAAGGGCTCATGCCCGGTACATCAGAGTCCTCACTACAAGTCACTCAGCGGATGCAAAACTAAAAGTAGCTACTCTAAGGGTCGGGACTCACGGTCCCTACAGTCTAGACTCCAGTGCTAGACTGCCCCATCTCCAGTCGTACCGGCCTCCTGGGCTGTTCCCCCATGCTGGGCTCCGCGATCCCCTAAAATGATGTGGTTCGAAAACCGTTAGTCTAAAAGACTAAGCCCCATCATCCCCTACCCCTTCCCCCATGGCCCTTAGGCACCGAGCAAAGAGGAAGAAAGGGGAGGACATATTTGTGGAGAATAAAGTAAATAGGCGATAGTGGACTTAATCTAGCAAGTTGTATTCGGTGAGTAGTTAATATGAATGTTATAATAGGTCTAGCAGTAAGAAAAGCAAATATATGAATTTAAACCTTCACTTATGCGAGAACACATAAGCAAAAGGTATCTTTTGCAAGGCTCCCATCGTATAAGTGTCCCATACTACTTATACCTTGGGGTGTCGGTTATCAAACATCAATGGTTGTTATTATATATATCAAATAGACCTTAATTTATAAACTTGCCCACACAAGCTTATAGACCAAGGGGTCGTTTTGCAAGTCCTAAAGTATAAGCGTCCCATTCCACTTATACTTTAGGTGTCAAGGTTGTTATGAATGATTATGGCATGCAGCTATATGGTGGGTATGATGATCAAGCAGTGCAACTTACACACCCAACTTTGTGTACACAAACCTTTAGTTCCCCCTTTCTGGAGATAACTCCGAGGATACTCCCGTAGTGGCAGACGAAAGCAGTGGGTTGGGCCTCGCCCACCTCAAAACCGTAAAAGCACCACTGGTCTGACCTATCGTACGCCCTCAACGCCTAGTGCACGAGGCGGACTCCTGCGTACTCTTGCCGACTGGTCCGCCAGACTTAACCTTGGCTAAGTGCTAGTTACCTTGCCGAGTCAACGATATCGGTGTCGGTGCAATCGAACTCCCCAATATCGAAAACCCACCACCTTAATCTTTCCTATTTTTATGCACATGCAACAATTATAGAGTGAGTAACCAAACAACACAAACAGACAAAAGAACTCCCGGTCAAGCCGTCCGTAACAACCTAAAACCAGACCATAAGTTCCCCGGACAAACCCGTCCGTGTCAACTATCAACCGAGCCAAAGCTCCCTGGACTAAAAACCCGTCCAGCTCGATTCCCAATCCCATCCCTTTGAACACCTCGGGATGACTTAACCATTATCAACCCTAACTAATGAGTGTGTGCAATGTGAATCCCTATTAGGCTATTACTCTTTCGTTTGTTTTAAGATTTACGTTAGCCCAGGACTGCCCCCGGCATACCCCGTGAAGGGCTCTCAAAGGGCACTAGGAACCAAGACGGCGGCATTACGGCCGAAGTTCCCTTTCGCAAGCACTTATTATTATGGTTGTTTTTCACCTTACCTTTTTCCTTTTAGAGTTACATTAAACTAAACCTAGGGTAGCTTGACTCTTCACCCTCTTCAAATGGAAAGACGGTCTTCCGCCATACCCGCGTAACACCTAATCTTCCAACTACCATCAGTGTTAAACCAAACCTCCTAGGGACTCACTAGGCTACACGATAATCAAGATTACACGTAATTTACTTTTTCATCCAAATGCCACAATTTATTTATCGGGGGTCTATCCTAACAAGATTTGCCTAAATCCAAAATATTGGAATTTTCCTAATAAATCCGATAACTTATTTATTTATTCTTAAGGGTCTAATATCATCATTTTGAACATGAGGTATAACATTCTAGTTGATTTCAGCTATCAAAAAATTAAGGTAAATAATAGTAGGCCTAAATATCAAGTTTCCAAAGTTTTGATAGTTTTACAATGATTTTCAATGGCCTAAACTTATTTAATCATTATTTCAGTTATTTCAAGCTTAATGAATAAACTACCTTAATTTGTCCTCCAAATAATTCAAATAAAATACAGGGTGCTGGTTTTATCATGAAAATAACTTTGACAGAATCCCATAATTTTCTTGCTGGTAATTAAATCATAATAAATTAAATACTAAATTACAATCTAACATGCTTTGTGAATGAAGTGCTATAACAGTAACCCTAAAAATTCCCAAATAATTCCCAGTGATATAAATGGGCCTAAAAACCTTAAGTTCCAATTATCATAATTTTACAGCAATTGTACAAGCCCTAATTTATTTTTATGCTCAAAAGCCCATATTAAAACATTGTGAATGAACCTCTAAAATTTCTCAACATAAAATTCTATAAAAAATTCTGGGATCAATGTTCCACTAGTCAAGATCTAAATCTAGAATTTTAACAGATTATAATTAATTTAAAAACTTCCAAATAATTGAAACAACAAATCGGGCTAATAATCATTTAACACATGAAGTATAATATTTATTAATCATAAAATTCCAGAAAAATTACCATAAGTCTAAAACATCCTAACCCTCCCTCCTCCCGAGTTTCATAATTTTGGATTAGATTTAGTGCTTAAAATAACTAAATTACATTTTTATCCTAATCCAAAATCTCAATTTTTGAGGTACCTAATTACCTCCAATTCCTTCACTATTTCAACCAGAGGGTTTTAATCAAATCATCCCCCTCTCCTCCAAATTTCAAGGGCATACAAGAGCTTTTGCTCCTATGTCCTCACAAACCTCAAACTCCCACCCACTGGATTTGAGCCAATCTCTTAGGGTAAAATCCACCCTAATCCACACCATGTTACCCAAGGGGTAGACATAGACTCAACAAATCAGTGGCCACAACATCAGCCTCTTTTGAGGAGATTTGTCCACTCCATTTCCAATCGTACTTTTCCCCAAAGTATCCCTCACCAAGACCTATCTAGGACTTGATACTTCCCTATTCAAAACTCTACCAATTGAGTTGAAATTTTGTACAGATCTTAACATTGATGTGTCAGGGACCACCACCCAAAATTTGGGGGAGTTTGGATTAATTTCATCTCCTAATTAATTTTATAATGTTTATTAAAATTTACAAAAAACTTTAGGCAAAAGTTCTCCAAAAATTCTCAATTTTGGACAGCCTCTCGATATACATATTATAGATCTCCAGTCCAAATTTCAAGTTATTTGGACATGTTATGAACCGTGGGCAACCATTTCAATTTCTGGTTAGCCTAGGTCTTGATCCCACCAAAATGAGTGATGTAGTCAAACCACTCACCCAAATTGAATAAAATTAATTTTAATTAAAGTAGACCCAGAGGGCTACAACTTTTGTGACTGATCATTTTTCCTAATTCGGCCTCTAAAGTCCTCAATTTTTTACTTTAAAATAGGTGAGTTTTCATGTTCATTAATTATAAAATTCCTAAATAAATTATTTAATGTTTTAACATTACTATTCGTCTTCTTCTCAAAACCGAACCAGTGAACAAAAGTTTATTTTCCTGTAGTTTTCCGAATTCAATTTCCCGGCCATCCGGTCACCTCAATGGCCAGCCACCACCACCACCACCTCCGTTGAGGCGACGACTATCGATCGGCGGTGATTTGGCCGCCGGAGATGGCGGTTTCCGGCGAACTCGTCGCCATTAATTTCGGAAATACGATGAAACTCCCATCCGATCTAATCCTTTTGGACTCGATATCTCTCCTAAAGAATTTCTAAGATTTATCCATGAAAGAAGAAGTAGAGGAGGACCTTATTCGCGGTTTGAAGACGAGTTGATCGGTGGTTTCGTCATGGGCGGCGTTGGCGTTGTTCGATTTCTCCTACGGCAACTCCAACTCCAAAGTATGAGATAAAATGGGTAAACTTTTGCTCTCTTACAGCAGGGAGGCTTTTATAGATTTCAAGGGGAGGAAGATGAAGAGGAGAAAGAGAAATGGCAAGAGGTCAATGGCCATTTAATTGTATTTAAAACCGATTTTCGGTTACACAGAAGTCAAGAGGGGAAATGAATAGGCAAATCCTAGGTGGCAGCCTCCTATAGGACCTCTTTATTATTTTTACTCCATCTTTATGATATAAATTCGGCCATTAAGAGGGGGGTTTCTTCTTCTTCATGCCATTAATCTTCACTTCAATATTTTCTCTCTCCTCCCACCATTAATTCTCTAAATTTCTCTCTCCTCCTAACAAAATGAAACTCCTAAAAAAATGTCACACCTTACACTCTATTGGCAGCCCTCTACGGTTTATAACTCCTCATGAGAATCATGAAGGGGGTGTTCATTCCACCTTAAGTGGCTCTTTTCTCACTCCTCAATTAAAAGAAACTCCCCTTTCTCTCTCCTCACATCAAGGCAATTGATGTTATTTTCATCCCAAGAGTCAAGGGAGTTGAATGGGGAATAATATCAAGGCTTGATGGTGGAGAGAGAGACACTTGGTCAGAATACTCTTCCTCCAAATTTTTCTCTCTCTCCTCCATTATTCATGAAATGATGCTCACCTTCTCTCTCCTAGTCATCAATGTTGACTTGGTCAATTCCCTAGGATATAGGCAGCCAATATCATACAAAAAATAATCATGTAGAGTTAGCCTAAGGGGGAGGGTGGTTGAGGTTGGGTTAGCCCATATAGGCTGGGTTTGACTTGATTTGGGCTTGGGGTTGACTTGGTCAAATGACCACTATGGTTGACCCAAGTGGGTCCGGTGACTCATTGGGCCACATTAGGTTCTAAGGGAATTTTTAGAGTCACAATGAACCTACTAGGCCACCCAAAATCAGAGTTTGAAAATTACTATTTGCAGACCAAGTGGGTCTCAACTAGGTTTTAGGTCACTTGGTCTCCTGGGCTCACCTAGGTTAACTCATATGACCTAGTATGCTCAAGTCACTCCTAAGGGGGTCTAATTGAAAATTGGGGATGTTACACTATCTGCCCCCATTACAAAATTTAATGTCTACATTTTATATGTCATAACAATATTTCATCTTCATTTTTGATTTGTTACATTGCGACATTGGGGAACAATATCATCATGGAATCATGATAACAAAATGTTTCTTTGTAACTTTAGTTGATAATTGCTCTCGTTACACTTGGATTTGTCTCCCCCAAACAAAAGTTGAAGCTTCTACATATTATCAAAATTTTTCCAAATGGTTAAAACTCATTTTGGTTTATCAATAAAAAATTTTGATCCGACAATGCTAAAGAGTTAGCACTAACTTCTTTCCTTCAACAATAAGGCATCGTCATGAGTTTCTCATGTGTTGAAAGACCCAAAAAAATTCAGTGATGTAATGAAAACATCAACATCTTCTTAATGTTGTTCGAGCTCTTTATTTTAAATCCAAGGTTCATATTTTCGTAGAGAGTGTGTGAGTACTATTGTTAATCTCATAAACATACTTCCTACACTATTCTTAAGGACAAATCACTTTTTTACATACTCTATAATCAAAATCTTGATATACTTCTATAAAAACATTTGGATGTTTGTGTTTTGCTGCTACTCTCCATGCCCATTGCACAAAATTTCACCAAGAGCCATCCCTTCTATTTTTCATTGGCTATTCCCTTGTTATAAAGGGTATAAACTTTATAACTTACTCATTATGGTTCTATTTGGCATGGTGGTGGTGGCTGTAAACACATGGGTTAAACCGTCCTTCATTAAGCACCGCCTAACAGACATCATTCGTTTGAACATAAAAGTGAATAAAGTTCCTTAAGTGGCCATTAACGAATGAAAATTTAACGCCCATGTTCATGACCGCCACCACCATGCCAAACAGAGCCTAAGCAAATTTTTATCTCACGGGATGTAGTTTTTCATGAACATCAGTTCACATTCCATGATGAAAACAACTCTTTTGATGATCATTTCTCTTATGTTGTATTACCCTTACCTCAGTTTGTTTTCATTCAACATTCTCCTCCAACTTCTACTCCATCTACATTTGTTATTTCTACGTTACCCTCTTCTAATCCTATACCCATTACTACTTCTCCTATGCCTCCATCTATCGATCCTGCTCCTCTAACTATTTGAAAATCTACATGTGTTTCCAAGAAACCTTCTGTTGGAACACCCTATTACTAATTTGGGCAAAGATCACTATGTTTCTCTTAGGAAACCAGGTTGACCTAGTTG
Source organism: Platanthera zijinensis (assembly GCA_039513925.1). Taxonomy (NCBI): domain Eukaryota; kingdom Viridiplantae; phylum Streptophyta; class Magnoliopsida; order Asparagales; family Orchidaceae; genus Platanthera; species Platanthera zijinensis. Next base: position 58,218,467 of record CM077087.1, on the reverse strand, counting down.
TATAGTGTAAAGGTCAACATTAGAATGTCTAGGGCTTAGAACTTAGGTTTGAAGCTGCCCCCAAGGACCATTCAAGCTCAGGATTTCAAGCTAAGTAAAGAGATAAAAATAGTCGAACGACGGTCGACTATCGTCGAGCTCCGGTCGACGATCGTCGAGCTTAGATCGACTACTTATGTCCTCAGCCTTCTGCTTGTTGCTGGTTTCGGTCGACTGTCGTCGAGCTTCAGTCTGACGATCGTCGAGCTTTGGTCGACGATCTCTGGCTGTGCTTAGGTCGACTATTTCTGGGAAAGTTTAGGTCGACGATCTCTGTTTGCTTCAGGTCGACATTTTCTGTTGAAGTCTAGGTCGACGATCTCTGTCTTAATCAGATCGACTATTTCTGCCAGACCAAGAATATAGATAGTCGATCTCAGATCGAAGTTTTCTGTCTACTGCTTATCTTCAATATCTCTGAGCTCTGGTCGACGATCGTGGAGCTCAGATCGACGTTTTCTGTCAGATTGATCTATTCTTTCTCTGAGCTCTGGTCGACGATCGTGGAGCTCAGATCGACGTTTATTTTGAGAGATCGACGTTCTTAAGGATTCAAATGCTGCCGGTCTTTGGAATGTTTTATTAGCATTTAATTTCAAGAAGATTTGCCAGCCGTTTTCATTTATTCTGGAACAAGTTTCAAGGAATTATTCAGGAATGTTTTCATTGGACTTTCCTCTAAAAGACAAATCCTTTATGGAAGGCATTTAATGTCTGATAACGGCTATCTTGGAAGAATTATATTCAGAGAATAAGATCATCTTCTCCAACACTACTACTCACCAAGAGAATCAATCAAGAGTCAACACACGATAGAATCAAGAGACACACACTGTTACAGAAGAACAAGAAGAATTAAGCTGTGAAAGATAACCATCCTCTTGCTTACAGAAAAGTGATCAAAGACTCATCTCAAAGAACTCCAGACACCTCATCTTTCAGCCTCTTTGCTGAAACAATTCTTTGCTGGAGATCTAAAGATCTGAAGACCTATCACCCTATAGCAAAGCTTCCATTCCTGATTCATTCAACATCTCAGGGGGAGCCTTGACAACAAAGATCCACTAGTCTTCTCTCATTTGATTTGAGAACAGAGAAGACAACCTCACCTCTTTACCTTTTTCTTTCTCCTGCTGTAAAGGGTTCTTGAACTCCCTTCAAAAGTTCTGTCTGGTTCTGAGAGCCTTGTCAAAACTCAGTGGTGGCAAGACACCTTATCAAAAAATCCAGTTTTGGTTTTTGAGCACCTTGTCAAAAGCTCATTGGTGTCAGGACACCTGATCAACTCATCCTGAGTGGATTCCTACCAAGGGTGGTAGAAGAGTGGATGTACCCTGGTTTTTGGGGAACCACTATAGTTCCTTGTGTCTTCTGGTGTGTTTGTGTGATTTGTTTGCTGTGTGCCTGTGCTCTTTACTTCTTGGTTTTTAACTTCTTACTAGCACTCTACACTATATCATAAATTGAATTTTATATGTGCTGTTTATTTCAACTGTGAAAAATTATTTTAAAATACTCTATTCACCCCCCCTCTAGAGTTGAGATAGATCTTACCCTCACTTTCAATTGGTATCAGAGGGAGGTTGGTTGCTCATACAGGCTAACACCTGAACCAAAAGATCCTTGATAAGATCAATCTCTTAAGAGGATTATTTTCTATACATCTATCTATTTATTTAAAGACATGGCACAGAACAAAGATTATGCAAGCACCAGACCACCAGTGTGCAACCTTTCCAAGTTTGCACTCTGGAAGGCAAGGATTAGATTATACATGAATTCTATTGATGAAGATATTTTCAACTATGTCTTGACAGTTTGTCCAAGTCCACCAGCAAGCTCAAGCACAAATGCTATTCCACCTCCCTCAGGAACAGATACAGACATAAAGAAATGGAAAACTGCAGATGCAAAGGCCATGAACATCTTAGCTCAGACAATGTCTGATGAGATATTTCAGAAAGTAGCTGACTGCAACTCAGCCAAAGGAATTTGGGACAAGCTCTCTGAAATTGTCTGAGGGTCTGCTGATGAAAGGAAAGATAGAAGATCTCATCTGATAAGCCAATATGAGAACTTCAAAAAGGGAGAAGCTGAATTAGTGGCTGACATGTACAATAGACTAAGTCTAATTGTTAATGAGTTAAAAACCCTGGACAAAGAAATCTCACTGACTGAGCTGAATGACAAAATCCTGATGTGCTTCCCCAGCACTTGTGATTCAAGAATCTGGCCAATCAAAGATGCCAGAAGTCTAAATGAGATTACCACTGAAGCTCTCCTAGGCAAGCTCAAATCCTATGAGCTGCTCATTAAAAATAGAGAAGAAGAACAAAAGGCTACTTCTCCAGCCATAAGGAAAGAAAAGACCATAGCCTTCAAAGCTGCAGAAGAGGAGCCTGAAGATAAAGCTACAGGAAATGATGAGCTTATAAGTCTACTAGCCAAAATATTCTACAAGATGGCCAGAAAAGACTTCAGAAAGAGACCATACAAGGGTCAGGATAAACCAAGGTATGATAAATCAAATAACAATAAAGAAATTATATGCTTTGGTTGCAGGAAACCAGGTCACATTGTGCCTGACTGTCCAGAAAACAAGAATAAGGACAAGAAGGAAAGAAGAGAAAGAAGAAAAGAAAAGGATTACAAGAAGAATAGCTCAGACAAAGCCTCCTCCAGCAAGAACAAACATACAAGGAAGGGCTTTGTTGCTGAGACATGGAGTGAGACTGAAGAGGAATCTGAAGCCTCATCCAGTTCCAGTGATGATGAGGATGATGCAGATGAAAAAGAATTTTGCATGATGGCTATCAATGCCTCACAGCAAAACTCTGATGAAGAATCAGAATCAGATTCAGAAACTCAACCAGATGAAGATCAGGTAATCAACTCTTTTGATTTTAATTCTGAGGACTTCAAAGATGAATTTAAGACACTGTGCCTAGATTTATTAAAATCTGAGAAGGAGATAATCTCTCTCAGGAATCAATTATCTGAGCACAGTGTCCTAAACTCAAAGAACCTCAAACTCTCTGAGGAGTTAGAATGCTGTAGGGAGGAGATAGCTTCACTAAAAAGTGAACTATCAAAGGCCAAAAAGTTTGAAGAATCCCTAAATGGGAGAAGTATCAGACTGATGGACATCACAAGCACAGTGAACTCTATATTTAATAGCACACTGGGCTTGGGTGCCTCATCCAGCCAACCTATAATATTATCAACTCCAATCAAATTTGTCTCTGACAAAGGAAAGGGAGTAATAGAGGTAGCTAGGAAGAATGCAGATCTGTCAGAGAAAGATTCAGTTCAACAGATGTCGTCGAGCAGAGCTCGACGATCGTTGAACAGAGCTCGACGATCTAACCACAGATCGTCGACCTCAGCTCGACGATATCCAAACTCTGAACTTCAGTATAATCGATCTTCGAACAGAGATCGACGATCTAACCCAAGATCATCGACCTCAGTTCGACGATCGTCGAACAGAAATATGGACTGTGAACATTCCTTCAATGGCATATCTAGACTCAACCCTAGAAGTCCCACATCCCAAGGCTTTAATCCCTATACTGAATGGATAGTACCTCCTAGGAGATACCATCCTGAAGGTTATAAGGATCAACCTGGGATGTCTTTTATTTCAGAATTCAAGGGATATCAACCTAGGCCCAAGGTTAACTCGGTCAAAAACAAATAAGCTGTTTTTGTGCAGGTGAAGACCTATCCAGCATCAAACCATCAATGGTATCTGGATAGTGGGTGCTCAAAGCACATGACAGGGGACAAGGACAACTTCACTTCCTTCAAAGCCAAGTTTGGACCCAAAGTAATTTTTGGAGACTCAAGCTTTGGAACTACAAAAGGATATGGTGCAGTCCAAATTGGCCCAGTCACTTTCAAGAAGGTGGCATATGTTGAAGGACTCAAGCACAACTTGATAAGTATCAGTCAACTGTGTGATGAAGGATATCAAGTGACATTCAACAAAGCCATATGCAAGGTCAAGTCAGAGGACAACACAACTGTGTTGACAGGTAACAGAAGAGGTAACATTTACTTAGTGGATTTTCATTCACCTGTATTAGATATTTGCCTGTTCAATTCCATTTCAAAATCTAATATTTTATGGCATAAGAGACTAGGGCATATTAACCTTAGAACCATTGCTAGGCTATCCAAAGACAACCTTGTTAGAGGACTACCTTCTGGTCCCTACAAGAAGGAAGGACTTTGCAAGGCTTGTCAATTAGGCAAGCAAACTAAAAGTAGTTTTAAATCAATTAATAAGAGTGATTCACCTAGGATTTTGTACCTGTTGCACATGGATCTTTTTGGACCCATATCTGTACAAAGCCTAGGAGGGAAATCCTATACTTTATTGGTTGTAGATGACTTCTCAAGATTCACTTGGGTATTCTTTCTGAGGAAGAAGTCTGATAACTTCAAGTGTTTGACAGATTTTCTCAAATGCATTCAGATTGAGTTCAACACTCACATTGCCCTGATCAGAAGTGATCATGGGACAGAGTTTGATTCTCTTCTCATGCAAGAGTTCTGTCAAAGTGAAGGGATCAGGCACAGTTTCTCAGCTCCTAGAACTCCTCAACAAAATGGGGTAGCTGAAAGGAAAAATAGAACACTCATTGAATCTGCAACTACATTATTGGCATAAGCTCACCTACCTCGATCCTTTTGGCCTGAGGCAGTGAACACCTCCAACTATGTGTTGAACAGAAGCCTGATACACAAACAGAAGGGCAAGACTCCCTATGAATTGCTCAAAGGGAAGAAACCTAAAATAGGCTATTTTAAAGTTTTTGGTTTGGAAGTGAGGGTAAGATCTATCTCAACTCTAGAGGGGGGTGAATAGAGTTTACTTAAAATATTTTTGAATTATTAAAATAGCACAAATTAAAATTCTATTTAAGCTATAGTGTAAAGTGCTAACAGAAACTTAAAAACTAAAAGAAAAGGACACAGCACACAGCAGACAAATCACACAAGCAGAACCAGAAGACACAAGGAAATATAGTGGTTCCCCAAAACTGGGTACATCCACTCTTCTACCACCCTTGGTAGGAATCCACTCAGGACTGAGTTGATCAGGTGTCCTGACACCAATGAGCTTTTGATAAGGTGCTCAAAAACCAAAGCTAGATTTTTTGATAAGGTGTCTTGCCACCACTGAGTTTTGACAAGGCTCTCAGAACCAGACAGAACTTTTGAAGGGAGTTCAAGAACCCTTTTACAGCAAGAAAAGAAAAAGTAAAAGATGAGTTTGTCTTCTCTGTTCTCAGTCAAATGAGAGAAGCACAAGTGGATTGAAGATGTCAAAGCTCCCCCTGAGATGTAGAGAGGTTCAGGCAGAGAAGCTTTGCAGAAGGGTGATAGGTCTTCAGAACTTTGATCTCCAGCAAAAGATTGTGATGAGATGTCTGGAGATGATGAGATTGTGAACACTTTTCAGTCAGTAAGAAGAATTTTGAAGTTGCAGTTCTGTTATTCTTCTGCTATCAGTATTCTCTATACTGTGTTCACTCTTCTTGTCAATCTGTGTGTATGTTCTCTAGACTGAGAGGCAGAAGAGATGAATAATAATTTCTAAGATTCTCTTGTCCAAAATTAACCGTTGGTCAGTCATAAATGTTTTCCATAAATGGTCTTGTCTTTTAGGAGAAAGTCCAGCAAACATTCTTTGAATAAATCCTTGAAACTTGCTCCAAACGGCTGGGAGATCTTCTGTCATAAATGCTGATAATATTCAAAAACATTCAAAGAACAGCAGCATTTGAAATCCTGAAAGCGTCGATCTCTCCAAAGAGAACGTCGATCTGAGCTCGAAGATCGTCGAACTGAGCTCAGAGATGAACCGAGATAAGCAGACAGAAATCGTCGATCTGAGCTCGAAGATCGTCGAACCGAGCTCAGCGACCTGAGAAACAGCTGAAGGAGGCATCGTCGAACTGAGCTAGACGATAGTTGAGGAGAGCTCGACGATTAAGCAAAAGCTAGCTAGCTAAAAGCAGATAGTCGATCTGAGCTCGAAGATCGTCGACCGGAGTTCGACGATTTGTTGAAGTTGAGCTCAGAGAGCGTCGAACTGAGTTCGACGATTCGTCGACCTCAGCTCGACGATAATTGCTTTAGACTTAGCTCTTCATCCTTGATCTTGGAGTGGTCTTGGGGGGCAGCTTCAAAACTAAGTTCTAGGCCCTAGACTCATTCTAATGTTGACCTTCTCAACTATACAACTAGGTCAACTAGGATCCTAAGACAAGCATAGTGATCCTTATCCAAATTAGTAATAGGGTGTTCCAACAATCTCCCCCTATTTGGATTAGGATTACTATTTACAGACAATCATAAAGAGCATTTAATACTACAGAAGTTAAATACAAAAAGCAGAGAAACAGCAATGCATATCACAGATAAATAGCTGCAGATATCCAAAGGTAGATGATATGTTTGCTTACACAGATCACTTCTTTTCAGTTCCCTTTTTAAATAAGATTTCTCTGTTAGGGTTTAGGGCTTCTTTCTTGGACCTTCTGTCATCTTCTGCACCTAGAGAGGTTTGAGATCTTGGCCTTGGAACTACAGCCTCTGGGTGCAGCTTCATGTACTCTTCTGGATTAAAAAATTTCTTTGAAGCATACTTTTCCAGTTCTTTCTTTCTTTGTTCTGATAAGGTTGTAATATTGGATATTTCTTTGCCTTGTTCTCTAGCCTTCTTAATCTGATCAAGAGCAGCCAACTCTTTCATCCTAGCAGTCCAGGCCACAGGATTGTTCTCAGGATCCTCATATGGAACAGCAGGTTCATATTGTTGAGGGATTCAGGAGCAGGAGATGTCCTTGGAGCAACTGTGTCCTTCAATTTGTAAGGGTAAGGGCCTGAAGTGGAGTCAGAATGGCCTTGTCCTTCCCTTTGATAGGGTCTCTGTCCTCTTTGATTTCCTCTATAATTACCCCTTCTGGGTTGATATCCTCTTTGATGTTGACCTTTTTGGTAATACTTAGAATAGGATTGAGAGGAACTTTGTCTAGGAGCTGAAGCATGAGGAGCTGAGCCTGATCCAGAGTCTGGAGGAGGAGGAGGAGGAGGCTGATGTTGAGATGATCCTTTTTCATATTTGTCAAACTTTCTTTTCTTTCTCATGGCCTTTAGTTGGTTCTTGGAAAATTGCATCCATGGTTCAGTGATGGGGCAGTTATGCAGAATGTAATATGGAATGTCATTGGAGTCTTTAGCTTTGGCAGGAGGAACTGACATCATTGCTTTACTTCTGGCTTTCCTCTTTTTGGCAATTGTGCTGGCAGAATCATCAGAATCAGTTCTGTACTGATCACTTTCAGAACTCTGAGGTTGATCATATAAAGCATCAATTCTTCTTAGATATTCTTCTTGAGCTTTGAGCTTTGCAGCAGCAGCAGGAGCAGGAGCAGGAGCAGCAGGGATAGCAGAAACAGCATCATCAGTTTCAACAACAATTTCCTCAGCATTAGGTGCTGGAATCATTTCAATGTCAGCAGCAGCAGCAGTATCAACAAAAGGAGGCACAGTGGCCTTAGTAGCAGCAACAGATACATCCACAGCCTTCCATGACTTGATATAGGAAGCAATCTGGCTGGGATTACAGACAGGTACAGGCACAATGGCCTTGGACAGATCTTCAGCAGAAATTGGAGGCAGACATCTGAGATAGGCTGTATCAAATCTGGATAGTAACCTCTGCAGATTAAGTGCAAAAGCACATCCTGAGCTTGCTGAGAGAGTAGAAGCTGGAGCTGGAGCTGGCACAATCACTTCTTCATAAGGCATCTCCCCTGCCTTGCTTCAGAGAGAGGTGAACCAAGGCACCCAGTAGAAGGGATTGCCTGGGAGGAGGAAAAAGAATCAAGCTTGGTGGACAGCTCCTGGACTTGCTTCAGGAGTGGAGTCAGGGAGGACTCCAGCAGAGAGACCAGCTTGGGAGCTAGCAACTCATAGAGCCTGTCAGCCAGGCTGGAAAGATCTACATGCCCAAGTGAGGCTTGAGCAGAGGTAGTAGTCAAGGTGGATGGAGGGATGGTGACTGATGCTGAAAAGGTGGAGGTAGGTGGAGTAGGGATTGTTGGTTCAGAAGATGGAATGATGGGGATAGAGAAGGTTGAGGAGAGAGTGGGGAGAGTAAAGGAGGGTATGAAGGAGGGTTGAGAGAGGATGTCAGTGAGCATTTGATGGAGGGAAGATGTCTCAGGAGGAGAAGAGGGAGAGTCATCCATGAGGGAATCCTCTAAAAGAGAGAAGGATGGAGAGGTAAGGGTTTGGTAAGAGAAGAGAGGGAGGAATACCTCAGAGGTAGATGCTGGAGGAGATGAGGCTGGTGAAGAGATGGTAATAGGGGATGACATTGGTGAGGAAATGGTAATTGGGGATGAAGGGATTATGGTGGAGACTGGTTGAGAGGAGGTGAGGGCTTGAGTATATGAGGCTTGGGTGGATATGGCTTGGGGAGAAGAAGAAGCAGGCATCTCTTCTACTAGAGGAGTGACCAAAGTGGTCCTTGTGCCTGAGTGAAGTGTTGCAGCAGCCCTGGAAGGGTTTATGATCTGCCTGTCCCATTTACTGAAGAGGGCACAGGACAGCCTCTTGGATGCATTGATGAATAATCCAGAGGAGGTCAAAAGGTCAGGGCACCTTGAGTGCAGAAAGACCCCCAAGATTCTTCAAAAGCAGACTGCAGACTTGTTGATTTTCTTCTTAATCAGGGTGAAGAAGATGGAGCCCCAGTCGAGGTGCTTCTTATCCAGTAAGGCTCCCAGGCAGGAGAACTGATACCTGGAGATTGTGTCATGAGCCGAGTGCTTGGCCAACAGCACCTTCCCTACTACATCAGCCAGGAACTGGAATTCTATAGCCAGATTCTTTTTCAGCAGTTATTAGGGTTAAGGACATTATGACCCATCCTATCTAACATGGAGGCATACTCCTCCTCCAGACAGATCAATGGAGTCTTCTCCAGTACTGAGTTGAAAGACTTCAGTTAATAAGCCGGGGATAGAATTACCTGGGTCCCCTTAATGGTGCCGACAACAGTATTTTCAGACTCATCTGCTGCGGTATAACACCATTCCTTAATCTCCTCTGCTGCTATCTTCATCCTGGTAGTCATTATCTGGGTTAGCTGTTGTTCTCTGAATAGATTCAGAACATCCTTGAAGCGCTGGTCGCTTCCATCGAATGAGTTTATGTCTATGTCGAAACCGGCATCGAACTTCATCTTGGCAATAGCAGCACTCGAATCAGCCATGTGTACCTGCAACAGAAAACCAAAAACGACCAAGCGTAGAAAATTTGGAGGGAAAAGGAAGAAAGTTGCAGAGTATGAAAGCGTAAAAAGGAGAACGACGGCTGGAAAATGAATTTATATTAGGGTTCGACGGCGAAAAAGAAAATCGTTGAGCTCAGCTCGACGAAGAGTCGATCTCAGCTCGACGATTTAGGCTACAGAGGGAATCTGAAGAGTCTTCAACAAGTCGGCGAACTTCGTTCGACGATGTTGAAAAACGTCGAGCTCAGCTCGACGGCCTCTGAACAGAAGAAGAAAAATTCTAGTTCTAGCGAAGGCTCTGAACTCAGATCGACGATAGCAAATGCGTCGATCTCGGTCGACGATTTTTGGAAAATCGTTGATCTCGTTCGACGATTTTTGAGAAAACGTCGAGCGCAGTTCAGAGTCTAAACTCATTCAAAAGACAGAATTTTTTAGCCTAGTCTTGGTCTGTTTTAGCTTTTCAAAATCTTGGATTTTAATTAAGACTTCCTCCATCTATCATGCCTAACTGATTTAGGAAGAACCTGTGTTTCTTTTCATCCAAGGGCTTGGTGAAATATCTCCCTTTGCAAATCAGTAGGAATATATTGAAGTTCAATTTTGTTCTTCTCTACATTATCCCTTAGGAAATGATGCCTAATTTCTATGTGTTTTGTCCTACTATGGAGGACTGGATTTTGGGCTATAGAAATAGCACTAGTATTATCACAGAAAATTTTTGACTTCTCTAGGTTGTAGCCATAGTCTAGAAGCTGATTTTGTATCCACAATATTTGTGAGCAGCAACTGCCTGCAGCCATATACTCAGCTTCAGCAGTTGAAGTTGACACAGATGTTTGCTTCTTACAAAACCAGGAGACAAGTCTGTCACCAAGGAACTGGCATGTTCCACTGGTGCTTTTCCTGTCTATTCTGCATCCAGCATAATCAGCATCTGAGAATCCAGTTAAGTCAAATGCTGAATCTTTTGGGTACCAGAGTCCTAGATTTGGACAACTTTTAACATACCTAAGAATCCTCTTAACTAAGATTAAGTGTGACTCTCTAGGGCTAACTTGGAATCTAGCACAAAGACATGTGGCAAACATTATATCAGGCCTACTGGCTGTAAGGTACAATAAAGAGCCAATGATTGCTCTATATGTTGTCTGATCAACAGGTTTCCCATGTTCATCAGCATCTATTACAGCATTTGAGGGCATGGGTGTTTTCATACTTGATGCATCAGACATACCAAATTTCTTAACCAATTCTTTTGCATACTTGGTTTGAGAAATAAATATGCCTTCAGCATGTTGCTTGACTTGCAGTCCTAAGAAGAAGGACAGCTCACCCATGCTGCTCATTTCAAACTTAGAATGCATAAGCTTGGAAAACTTTTTGCACAGGTTTGAATCAGTGGAGCCAAATATAATATCATCCACATAAATTTGCACTAGTAGGGTATGGGACTTATGGGTTCTAATAAAAAGAGTTTGGTCTACTCTCCCCCTAGTAAAATCATTTTCAGAAAGAAAGCATGCTAGGGTCTCATACCATGCTCTAGGAGCTTGCTTGAGACCATATAATGCTTTATGCAATTTGAAAACATAATCAGGGTGAGTTAGAGAGATAAAACCTGGAGGTTGTCTAACATAGACTTCCTCTTTGATGTCCCCATTGAGAAAAGCACTCTTCACATCCATCTGATAGACCTTGAAGCCTTTGTGAGCAGCATAAGCTAGAAATATTCTGATGGCCTCTAACCTTGCAACTGGTGCAAAGGTCTGGTCATAGTCTATTCCTTCTTGTTGAGAGTACCCTTGAGCAACTAGCCTTGCCTTGTTTCTGACTATAACTCCTTGATCATCCAGCTTGTTCCTGAATACCCACTTTGTTCCAACAATGGGATGATCTTTTGCTTAGGCACTAGTTCCCAAACCTGATTTCTTTCAAATTGATGCAGCTCCTCTTGCATTGCAATGATCCAGTGTGGATCTTGCTCTGCATCTTGAATGGATTGAGGCTCAATTTGAGATAGGAAGCAAGTGTGCATTAGGCTCTGGTTGACCTGATTTCTGGTTTGCACACCAGCTGAGATGTCTCCAATGACTTGGGAAGTTGGATGATCTCTTATTGTTACTAAATCAACAGGAGGTGTTGATTGTTCACCAGCCTGTGTTGTTGTTTCCTCTAGTGGAACAGCAACTGGTTCTTCAAGGTGATTTCTCTTTTAGATGTTGAACTTCTTCTTCATCATCACTGCTGTCATTCTTTTCAGTAACTTGCAGTTTGTTCAAGTCTTCAGCTAAAGAATGTACCTGCAAAGGTTCTATGGTAGAAGCATTTTCTCCTTGAAAGACATGTTAGTTTCATCAAAAAACATGAACAATCAATGAACAGACTCTTCAATTTTACAAGAAGATTTGTTATAAACCCTATAAGCCTTGCTGATCATGGAGTATCCCAGAAACACTCCTTCATCAGCTTTAGCTTGGAATTTTGCTAGATATTTCTTGTCATTATTATGAATATAACAAATACAACCAAAAACTTTAAATAGTTTACTTTAGGTTTCTTCCCTTTGAGCAATTCATAGGAGTCTTGCCCTTCAGTTTATGTATCAGGCTTCTGTTCAACACATAGTTGGAGGTGTTCACTGCCTCAGCCCAAAAGGATAGAGGTAGGTGAGCATCTGACAACAATGTAGTAGCAGATTCAATTAGGGTTCTATTTTTCCTTTCAGCTACCCCATTTTGTTGAGGAGTTCTAGGAGCTGAGAAAGTGTGCCTGATCCCTTCACTTTGACAGAACTCTTGCATGAGAAGAGAATCAAACTCTGTCCCATGATCACTTCTGATCAGGGCAATGTGAGTGTTGAACTCAATCTGAATGCATTTGAGAAAATCTGTCAAACACTTGAAGTTATCAGACTTCTTCCTCAGAAAGAATACCCAAGTGAATCTTGAGAAGTCATCTACAACCACTAAAGTATAGGACTTCCCTCCTAGGCTTTGTACAGATATGGGTCCAAAGAGATCCATGTGCAACAAATACAAAATCCTAGGTGAATCACTCTTATTAAGTGACTTAAAGCTATTTTTAGTTTGCTTGCCTAATTGACATGCCTTGCAAAGTTCTTCCTTCTTGTAGGGACCAGAAGGTAGTCCTCTAACAAGGTTGTCTTTGGATAGCCTAGCAATGGTTCTAAGGTTAATGTGCCCTAGTCTCTTATGCCATAAAATATTTGGTTTTGAAATGGAATTAAACAGGCAGATATCTACTACAGGTGAAAGAAAATTAACTAAGTAAATGTTACCTCTTCTGTTACCTGTCAACACAGTTGTGTTGTCCACTACTGGACTTTGCATATGGCTTTGTTGAAGGTCACTTGATATCCTTCATCACACAGTTGACTATACTTATCAAGTTGTGCTTTAGTCCTTCAACATATGCCACCTTCTTGAATGTGACTGGGCCAATTTTGACTGCACCATATCCTTTTGTAGTTCCAAAGCTTGAGTCTCCAAAAATTACTTTGGGTCCTAGCTTGGCTTTGAAGGAAGTGAAATTGTCCTTGTCCCCTGTCATGTGCTTTGAGCACCCACTATCCAGATACCATTGATGGTTTGATGCTGGATAGGTCTTCACCTGCACAAAAACAGCTTATTTGTTTTTGACCCAGTTAACCTTGGGCCTAGGTTGATAACCTTTAAATTCTGAAATAAAGGACATCTCAGGTTGACTCTTATAACCTTCAGGATGGTATCTCCTAGGAGGTACTATCCATTCAGTATAGGGGTTGAATCCATGAGATGTGCAACTTCTAGGATTGAATTTGACTGAGCCATTGAAAATGTGTTCACAATTCTGAACTCTGTTCGACGATCGTCGATCTGAGGTCGACGATCTTGGGTCAGATCGTTGATCTCTGTTCGAAGACCGATAGTGCTTGAGTTCAGAGTTTGGGTGTCGTCGAGCTGAGGTCGACGATCTGTGCTTAGATCATCGAGCTCTGTTCGACGATCGTCGAGCTCTGCTCGACGCATTTTGTTGAACTGAAATTTTCTCTGGCAGGTCAGCATTCTTCCTAGCCACCTCTACTACTTCCTTTCCTTTGTCAGAGACAAATTTGATTGGAGTTGTTAACACTATAGGTTGGCTGGGGGAGGCACCCAAACCCAGTGTACTATTGAATCTAGAGTTCACTGTGCTTGTGATGTCCATAAGTCTGATACTCCTCCCATTTAGAGATTCTTCAAACTTTTTGGCCTTTGATAGTTCACTTTTCAGTGAAGCTATCTCCTCCCTACAGCATTCTAACTCCTCAGAGAGCTTGAGGTTCTTTGAGTTTAGGATACTATGCTCAGACAATTGATTCCTGAGAGATATTATCTCCTTCTCAGATTTTAATAGGTCTAGGCATAGTGTCTTAAATTCACTTTTGAAATCTTCAGAATGAAAATCAAAAGAATTGATTACCTGATCTTCATCTGGGTGAGTGTCTGAATCTGATTCTGATTCTTCATCAGAGTTTTGTTGTGATGCATTGATAGCCATCATGCAGAACTCCTTTTCATCTGCATCATCCTCATCATCACTGGAACTGGATGATGCTTCAGATTCCTCTTCAGTCTCACTCCAGGTCTCAGCAACAAAGCCCTTCCTTGTATGTTTGTTTTTGCTGAAGGAGGCTTTGTCTGAGTTGTTCTTCTTGTGATCCTTTCCTTTTCTTCTTTCTCTTCTATCTCTCTTGTCCTTATTCTTGTTCTCTGGACAGTCAGGCACAATGTGTCCTGGTTTCCTGCAACCAAAGCATATGATTTCTGTAGTGTTGTTTGATTTATCATACCTTGGTTTATCATGACCCTTGTATGGCCTTTTTCTGAAATCTTTTCTGGCCATTTTGTAGAATCTCTTAGCCAGTAGACTTATGAGCTCATCATTTCCTGTGGCTTTATCTTCAGGCTCCTCTTCTGCAGCCCTGAAGGCTATGGTCTTTTCTTTCCTTGTGGCTGGAGAGGCAGCCTTCTGTTCTTCTTCTCTATTTTTAATGAGCAGCTCATAGGATTTGAGCTTGCCCAGGAGAGCTTCAGTGGTAATCTCATTCAGACTTCTGGCATCTTTGATTGGCCAGATTCTTGAATCCAAGTGCTGGGAAAGCACATCAGGATTTTATCATTTAGTTCAGTTAAAGAGATTTCCTTGTCCAAGGTCTTTAGCTCATTGACAATCAGACTTAGTCTGTTGTACATGTCAGCCACTGATTCACCTTCTCCTTTCTTGAAGTTCTCATATTGACTTATCAGATGAGACCTTCTATCCTTTCTTTCATCAGCAGATCCTGAGACAATTTCAGAGAGTTTGTCCCAGGTTTCTTTGGCTGAGTTGCATTCAGCTACCTTTTGAAAAATGTCATCAGACATGGTTTGGGCTAAGATGTTCATAGCCTTAGCATCTGCAATCTTCCACTTCTTTATATCTGCATCTGTTCCAGAAGGAGGTGGAACAGCACTTGTACTTGAGCTTGCTGGTGGAGTTGGACACACTGTCAAGACAGAATTAAAGATATCCTCATCAATAGAATTCATATACAATCTAATCCTTGCCTTCCAGAGTGCAAACTTGGAAAGGTTGCACACTGGTGGTCTGGTGCTTGCATAATCTTTGTTCTGTGCCATGTCTTTAAATAAATAAATAGATGTGTAGAAAATAATCCTCTACAGAGATTGATCTTATCAGGGATCTTTTGGTTCAGGTGTTAGCCTGTATGAACAACCAACCTCCCTCTGATACCAATTGAAAGTGAGGGTAAGATCTATCTCAACTCTAGAGGGGGGTGAATAGAGTTTACTTAAAATATTTTTGAATTATTAAAATAGCACAAATTAAAATTCTATTTAAGCTATAGTGTAAAGTGCTAACAGAAACTTAAAAACTAAAAAGAAAAGGACACAGCACACAGCAGACAAATCACACAAGCAGAACCAGAAGACACAAGGAAATATAGTGGTTCCCCAAAACTGGGTACATCCACTCTTCTACCACCCTTGGTAGGAATCCACTCAGGACTGAGTTGATCAGGTGTCCTGACACCAATGAGCTTTTGATAAGGTGCTCAAAAACCAAAGCTAGATTTTTTGATAAGGTGTCTTGCCACCACTGAGTTTTGACAAGGCTCTCAGAACCAGACAGAACTTTTGAAGGGAGTTCAAGAACCCTTTTACAGCAGGAAAAGAAAAAGTAAAAGATGAGTTTGTCTTCTCTGTTCTCAGTCAAATGAGAGAAGCACAAGTGGATTGAAGATGTCAAAGCTCCCCCTGAGATGTAGAGAGGTTCAGGCAGAGAAGCTTTGCAGAAGGGTGATAGGTCTTCAGAACTTTGATCTCCAGCAAAAGATTGTGATGAGATGTCTGGAGATGATGAGATTGTGAACACTTTTCAGTCAGTAAGAAGAATTTTGAAGTTGCAGTTCTGTTATTCTTCTGCTATCAGTATTCTCTATACTGTGTTCACTCTTCTTGTCAATCTGTGTGTATGTTCTCTAGACTGAGAGGCAGAAGAGATGAATAATAATTTCTAAGATTCTCTTGTCCAAAATTAACCGTTGGTCAGTCATAAATGTTTTCCATAAATGGTCTTGTCTTTTAGGAGAAAGTCCAGCAAACATTCTTTGAATAAATCCTTGAAACTTGCTCCAAACGGCTGGGAGATCTTCTGTCATAAATGCTGATAATATTCAAAAACATTCCAAAGAACAGCAGCATTTGAAATCCTGAAAGCGTCGATCTCTCCAAAGAGAACGTCGATCTGAGCTCGAAGATCGTCGAACTGAGCTCAGAGATGAACCGAGATAAGCAGACAGAAATCGTCGATCTGAGCTCGAAGATCGTCGAACCGAGCTCAGCGACCTGAGAAACAGCTGAAGGAGGCATCGTCGAACTGAGCTAGACGATAGTTGAGGAGAGCTCGACGATTAAGCAAAAGCTAGCTAAAAGCAGATAGTCGATCTGAGCTCGAAGATCGTCGACGGAGTTCGACGATTTGTTGAAGTTGAGCTCAGAGAGCGTCGAACTGAGTTCGACGATTCGTCGACCTCAGCTCGACGATAATTGCTTTAGACTTAGCTCTTCATCCTTGATCTTGGAGTGGTCTTGGGGGGCAGCTTCAAAACTAAGTTCTAGGCCTAGACTCATTCTAATGTTGACCTTCTCAACTATACAACTAGGTCAACTAGGATCCTAAGACAAGCATAGTGATCCTTATCCAAATTAGTAATAGGGTGTTCCAACATGGTTGCACTTGTTTTATTCATAATAATGACAAGAAATATCTAGCAAAATTCCAAGCTAAAGCTGATGAAGGAGTGTTTCTGGGATACTCCATGATCAGCAAGGCCTATAGGGTTTTATAATAAATCTTCCTATAAAATTGAAGAATCTGTTCATATTATTTTGATGAAGCTAACATGTCTTTCAAGGAGAAGAATGCTTCTACCATAGAACCTTTGCAGGTACATTCTCTAGCTGAAGACTTGAACAAATTGCAAGTTGCTGAAAAGAATGAGAGCAGTGATGATGAAGAAGAAGTTCAACATCTGGAAAAAAATCACCTTGAAGAGCCAGTTGTTGTTCCACAAGAGGAAACAACAACACAGGTTGGTGAACCATCAACACCCCCTGTTGATCTAGTAAAAACAAGAAACCATCCAATCTCTCAAGTAATTGGAGACATCTCAGCTGGTATGCAAACTAGAAATCAGGTCAACCAGAACCTGATGCACACTTGCTTCCTCTCTCAAATTGAGCCTCAATCCATTCAAGATGCAGAGCAAGATCCACACTGGATCATTGCAATGCAAGAGGAGTTGCATCAATTTGAAAGGAACAAGGTTTGGGAACTAGTGCCTAAGCCAAAGGATCATCCCATTGTTGGAACAAAGTGGGTATTCAGGAACAAGCTGGATGATCAAGGAGTTATAGTCAGAAACAAGGCAAGGCTAGTTGCTCAAGGGTACTCTCAACAAGAAGGAATAGACTATGATCAGACCTTTGCACCAGTTGCAAGGCTAGAAGCCATCAGAATATTCCTAGCCTATGCTGCTCACAAAGGTTTCAAAGTGTACCAAATGGATGTAAAGAGTGCTTTTCTCAATGGGGACATCAAAGAGGAAGTTTATGTTAGACAACCTCCAGGTTGTATCTCTCTAACTCACCTGATTATGTTTACAAACTGCATAAAGCATTATATGGTCTCAAGCAAGCTCCTAGAGCATGGTATGAGACCCTAGCATGCTTTCTTCTGGAAAATGATTTTGTTAGGGGGAGAGTAGACCAAACTCTTTTTATTAGAGCCCATAAGTCTCATACCCTACTAGTGCAAATTTATGTAGATGACATTATATTTGGTTCTACTGATTCAAACTTGTGCAAAAAGTTTTCCAAGCCTATGCACTCTAAATTTGAAATGAGTAGCATGGGTGAGCTGTCCTTCTTCTTAGGACTGCAAGTCAAGCAACATGCTGAAGGCATATTTATTTCTCAAACCAAGTATGCAAATGAATTGGTTAAGAAATTTGGTATGTCTGATGCATCATGTATGAAAACACCCATGCCCTCAAATGCTGTAATAGATGCTGATGAACATGGGAAACCTGTTGATCAGACAACATATAGAGCAATAATTGGCTCTTTATTATACCTTACAGCTAGTAGGTCTGACATAATGTTTGCTACATGTATTTTTGCTAGATTCCAAGTTAGCCCTAGAGAGTCACACTTAATCTTAGTTAAGAGGATTCTTAGGTATGTTAAAAGTTGTCCAAATCTAGGTCTCTGGTATCAAAAGATTAAGCATTTGATTTAACTGGATTTTCAGATGCTGATTATGCTGGATGCAGAATAGATAGGAAAAGCACCAGTGGAACTTGTCAGTTCCTTGGTGATAAACTTGTCTCTTAGTTTTGTAAGAAGCAAACATCTGTGTCAACTTCAACTGCTGAAGTTGAGTATATGGCTGCAGGCAGTTGTTGCTCACAAATATTGTGGATACAAAATCAGCTTCTAGACTATGGTTACAACTTAGAGAAGTCAAAAAATTTATGTGATAATACTAGTGCTATCTCTATAGCACAAAATCCAGTCCTCCATAGTAGGACAAAACACATAGAAATTAGGCATCACTTTCTGAGAGATAATGTAGAGAAAAATAAAATTGAACTTCAATATATCCCAACTGATTTGCAAAGGGGAGATATTTTCACCAAGCCTTTGGATGAAAAGAAACACAGCTTCTTCCTAAATCAGTTAGGCATGTTAGATGGAGGAAGCCTAAACTAAAGTACAAGTTTTTGAAAAGCTAAAACAGACCAAGACTTGGTTAAAAATCAATTCTTTTTGTGTCTGTAGAACAAGTTTTTGTCTCTGAACTGCGCTCGACGTTTTCCCAGAAATCGTCGAACGAAGATCGACGATTTTCCAAAAATCGTCGACCAAAGATCGACGTTCCCGAAGTCGTCGATCTGAGTTCAGAGTCTTCGCTAGATCTAGGCTTTTTCTCCTTCTATTTAGAGGCCGTCGAGCGGAGCTCGACGCGTTTCAACATTGTTGAACGGAGATCGACGATATTGACGTCTCTTCAGATTCCTTCGGCAGCCCAAATCATCGAGCTGAGTTCGACGCTTCTTCGAACTGAGCTCCACGATTTTCCTTTTTCTCGTCGAACCCTAATATAAAATCATTTCTTGGCCGCCGCTCGTCGTTTACGCCTTCATACTCTCTGCAAATTCTTTTTCCCTCCAAACCTTCTACACTTGGTCGCGTTTGTTCAATCTTTGCAGGTACAGATGGCTTCAACTATTGCCGCCCTTTCGAGGATGAAATTTGATACAGGATTCGATATAGACATAAGCTCATTTGATGGAAGCGATCAGCGCTTCAAAGATATTCTCAATCTGTTCAGAGATCAACAACTGTTGGAAATAATGACTTGCAGAATGAAGATCGCTTCAGATGAAATAAAAGAATGGTGCTATTCAGCGACAGATGAGAATGAGAATTCTGTTGTCGGCCTCATAAAAGGGACCCAGGTACAACTGTCCCCGGCCCTCTTAACTGAAGTGTTTCATCTCAGTTCTGGAGAAGATTCCATCGAGTTATCTGAAGAAGAATATGATTCAATGCTTGATCGAATGGGTCACAATGCTGTGAATCCTAATAAACTGCTGAAGAAGAATCTGTCATTGGAATTTCAGTTTTTGGCTGATATAGTTGGGAAAGTGCTGCTGGCCAAGCACTCTGCCCATGATACAATTTCAAGATATCAGTTTTGTCTGATGGGAGCTCTGCTGGATAAGAAACATCTGAACTAGGGATCAATTTTCTTCAATCTGATTAAGAAAAAGATCAATAAGACTACCGTGAGTTTTGGGAGAATCTTAGGGGTCTATCTGCACCATAGATGCCCTGAACTGTTAACCTCCTCTGGGATGTTCATCAATGCATCCAAGAGGCTCTCCTGTGCCCTATTCAGCAAATAGGACAGGCAAATCATCAATCCCTCCAGAGCTGCTGCATCGACTCCTGCTTCAGGCACAAGGACTGTCTTAGTCACTCCACCTCTGGTCTCTGCACCAGCAGAAGGGTTGCCTGCTTCTCCTCCTCTTTCAACTGTATCTACCCCAGCCATTTCCTCCTCACCACCAGTCACAACCATAACCACAGCATCCCCAATTACCATTTCCTCACCAGTTTCATCCCCTCCTGTATCCACCTCAGAGGAATTCCATCCTCTCTTCTCTTATTCAACCTTCACCCTACCATCTTTTTCCCTTGCAGATGATTCCTTCATGGATGATTCTCCCTCCACTCCTCCTGAGCCACCCTCTACCTCATCCTTTCAACAAATGCTTCATGACATTCTCTCCCAACCATCCTTCACACCCTTTCTCTCTTCACCTATCTCCACCTCAACCTTTTCTATCTCCACAATTCCATCCTCAGAGCCCTCCATTCCTACCTCCATACCATCAGCTCCAGCCCATATCCCTCCATCTACCTTTACTCCTACCTCTGCTCAAGCCCCATTTGAGCATGTATATCTTCCAAGATTGGCAGACAGACTTTATGAGTTGTTAGCTCCCAGGCTGACATCTCTGTTGGAGACCTCCCTGGCTCCACTCCTGAAACAAGTTCAGGAGCTGTCCACCAAGCTTTCTTCCTTTTCCTCCTCCCAGGCAATCCCTTCTACTGGGTGCCTTGGTTCAGCTCTCCTTGAACCAAGGCAGGGGGAGTTGCTTTATGAAGAAGTGGATGTGCCAGTGGATGCTCCTGTTTTTGCTCCAGCTCCAGCTCCTGCCAGTGGATGTACTTTTGCACTAAATCTTCAGAGCCTGCTATCTCAATTTGATACAGTTCATTTCAGATTTCTGCCAGTACCTCTCACTAAAGATCTGTCTAAGGCCATTGTGCCTGTATCTGTTTGTGATCCCAGCCTCATTGAATCCTATATCAATTCCTGGAAGGCTATGAATATTCCTGATGCTGCTACTAAGGCCATTGTGCCTCCTGTTGTTGAAACTGCTGCTACTGCTGTTGAAGATATAGAGATGATTCCAGCAACTGCTGATGAAGAACTTGCTTCCTACCTAGAAGATCCCACACCTGCTGCTATGCCCGCTCCTGTCCAAGTGTCTGCTGCTGTTGTTGCTCCTGTTCTGACCTCTGATTAGTTAAAGCTACAAGAAAAGTACTTGAAAAGCATTGATGATTTGTATGACAGACCACAAAGCTCAGATAGTGACCAATTCCAGACTGAATCAGATGACTCAGCCCATACCATTGCCAAGAAGAGGAAAGCTAGAAGCAAAGCCATGATGTCAGTTCCTCCAGCTATATCAAAAGACTCCAATGATATTCCCTACTACATTCTGCATGATTGCCCCATTTCTGAGCCATGGATGCAATACTCCAAGAATCAACAGAAAGCTATGAAGAAGAGAAGGAAGCTTGATAAATATGAAAAAGGATCTTCACAATATCAGCCTCCTCCTCCTCCTCCTCCAGATTCTGGATCAGGCTCAGTCCCTCAAGCTCCAGCTTCAAGGCAAAGCTCCTCCCAATCTTTTCCAAAATAGTATCAAAGGGGACAACATCAAAGAGGATATCAACCCAGAAGGGGTCATTATAGAGGAAATCAGAGAGGACAAAGATCTTATCAAAGGGAAGGACAAGGCCACTCTGACTCTTCTTCAGGTCCTTTCCCTTACAGGCTGAAAGACAAAATTGTTTCCAGGACTCCTCCTGCTTCTGAATCTCTCAACAGGTATGAACCTCCTGTTCCTTTTGAGGATCCTGAGAACAATCCTTTATCTTGGACAGCAAGAATGAAAGAACTAGCTGCTCTTGATCAATTAAAGAAAGCCAGAGAGCAAGGCATGGACATCTCCAATATAACAACTTTATCAGATCAAAGGAAGAAAGAATCGGAAAGATATGCTTCTAGAAAGTTTTTCAACCCAGAAGACTACATGAAGCTGCACCCAGAGGCTGTAGTTCCAAGGCCAAGATCTCAAACTTCTCTAGGTGCAGAGGATGATAGAAGATCAAAGAAAGAAAGTCAGAATCCTAACAGAGAAATTTTGTTTAAAAAGGGAACTGAAAAGAAGTGAACTGTGTAAGCTGAACATCATTCTCCCTTGGATATTTGCTGTCTTTTTATCTGTGATCTGCATTGCTGCTATATATCTCCTCTGCAGTATTGATTTAGCTTTTGTGTTGATGTATGCTTATTTATTTCCTATTTTTGTGTGTAAATAGTAATCCTAACCCAAATAGGGGGAGATTGTTGGAACACCCTATTACTAATTTGGGCAAGGATCACTATATTTCTCTTAGGAAACCGGGTTGACCTAGTTGTATAGTGTAAAGGTCAACATTAGAATGTCTAGGGCTTAGAACTTAGGTTTGAAGCTGCCCCCAAGGACCATTCAAGCTCAGGATTTCAAGCTAAGTAAAGAGATAAAAATAGTCGAACGACGGTCGACTATCGTCGAGCTCCGGTCGACGATCGTCGAGCTTAGATCGACTACTTATGTCCTCAGCCTTCTGCTTGTTGCTAGTTTCGGTCGACTATCGTCGAGCTTCAGTCTGACGATCGTCGAGCTTTGGTCGACGATCTCTGGCTGTGCTTAGGTCGACTATTTCTGGGAAAGTTTAGGTCGACGATCTCTGTTTGCTTCAGGTCGACGTTTTCTGTTGAAGTCTAGGTCGACGATCTCTATCTTAATCAGATCGACTATTTCTGCCAGACCAAGAATATAGATAGTCGATCTCAGATCGAAGTTTTCTGTCTACTGCATATCTTCAATATCTCTGAGCTCTGGTCGATGATCGTGGAGCTCAGATCGACGTTTTCTGTCAGAATGATCTATTCTTTCTCTGAGCTCTGGTCGACGATCGTGGAGCTCAGATCGACGTTTATTTTGAGAGATCGACGTTCTTAAGGATTCAAATGCTGCCGGTCTTTGGAATGTTTTATTAGCATTTAATTTCAAGAAGATTTGCCAGCCGTTTTCATTTATTCTGGAACAAGTTTCAAGGAATTATTCAGGAACGTTTTCATTGGACTTTCCTCTAGAAGACAAATCCTTTATGGAAGGCATTTAATGTCTGATAACGGCTATCTTGGAAGAATTATATTCAGAGAATAAGATCGTCTTCTCCAACACTACTACTCACCAAGAGAATCAATCAAGAGTCAACACACGATAGAATCAAGAGACACACACTGTTACAGAAGAACAAGAAGAATTAAGCTGTGAAAGATAACCATCCTCTTGCTTACAGAAAAGTGATCAAAGCCTCATCTCAAAGAACTCCAGACACCTCATCTTTCAGCCTCTTTGCTGAAACAATTGTTTGCTGGAGATCTAAAGATCTGAAGACCTATCACCCTATAGCAAAGCTTCCATTCCTGATTCATTCAACATCTCAGGGGGAGCCTTGACAACAAAAGATCCACTAGTCTTCTCTCATTTGATTTGAGAACAGAGAAGACAACCTCACCTCTTTACCTTTTTCTTTCTCCTGCTGTAAAGGGTTCTTGAACTCCCTTCAAAAGTTCTGTTTGGTTCTGAGAGCCTTGTCAAAACTCAGTGGTGGCAAGACACCTTATCAAAAAATCTAGTTTTGGTTTTTGAGCACCTTGTCAAAAGCTCATTGGTGTCAGGACACCTGATCAACTCATCCTGAGTGGATTCCTACCAAGGGTGGTAGAAGAGTGGATGTACCCAGGTTTTTGGGGAACCACTATAGTTCCTTGTGTCTTCTGGTGTGTTTGTGTGATTTGTTTGCTGTGTGCCTATGCTCTTTACTTCTTGGTTTTTAACTTCTTACTAGCACTCTACACTATATCATAAATTGAATTTTATATGTGCTGTTTATTTCAACTGTGAAAAATTATTTTAAAATACTCTATTCACCCCCCCCCCCTCTAGAGTTGAGATAGATCTTACCCTCACTTTCACCTTCTTATCTAAATGGTTATGAATGTTCCACCAATCCTTATCCTTTACATAATCATCTCAGCTCTCACAAACTATGTAATCCTTATAAAGATTACATTCTGCAAGTTTCAGTTACAGAAAGCTGTTCAAATTCCTGAATGGAGACAGGCAAGGACTGAAGAACTTCAATCCACGTACTCTAATAATACTCGGTCTACTGTTCCCTTACCCCAACATAAATAGTGTATTGGTTGTCGTTGGATATGTTGGGTCAAATACAGGGCTGATGGAACGGTTGATCGATATAAGGCCCAGTTAGTTGCTAAATGATACTCCCAACATGCAAGTATTGATTTTTATGATGCTTTTCCCTGTTGCCAAGTTAACTTCTGTGCGTGTTCTTCTTACAGTTGCTTCATCTAAATAATGGTCCATCCTGCAATTAGACATTAACAATTCCTTTTTAAATGGTGATTTAACAGAAGAAGTATATATGAGTATACCTCCTGGTTATCCTACTCAGGGGGAGTACTTAGTTTGCAAACTTCATGAATCTATGTATGGACTACGATAGGCTTCCTAGGAATGGTTTCATATTCTCCACTACATTGACAAATCATGGTTTCCTTCAGTCCAAAAATGGCTACTCTCTATTCATATTTGGCTCAAAAAACGATTTGGTAATCTGTTACGGCACCATTGGCCGCCGACGTCATCACCGGCGAACCCCATTGGGGACAGGTTTACCGTCGCCGCAACGCCACCATCGAGCCACATGCAACGTAATATGTTACCATATTACTTTATGCTTAATTTAGTACGAATAATGACTAATATTTTATGTCTAATCTAGCCGGATATTTTATGCCTAATCTAGCGGGTTAATTATGGCTAGATTGTATCTTTATTTTATTCCCGGTGTTTAAGGCCCAATGGGGGATCCGCTTTTAATGCTAGAAACTCCATTTATATGAGGGCTAGGGTCCGGTTATGGACAAGAAGAAATAAAGTTAATTTCTTCTCTCATCCAATCTTCTCCTCTCACCTCTCTCTCTCTCTCTCTCTCTCTTTCTTTTACCGCCACCCTCAGTTTCCGCACCCTCCCTGTATCAATCCTGGAGAGTTATGGAGATAACCTCTCTCTCTCTCTCTCTCTCTCATGCTGATTTGTTAACAAAATCCTTACCAAAAGCGCAATTCCAATTTTTGATTTCTAAGATGGGGTTTTTGAATGTTTATCCCCCATCTTGAGGAGTTTTACAATTAATACTCATGTCAAAACAGTCTTGAATAACGACATCAGTTAGTTGGTTGGTTGTTTTATCATTTGATTGTTGTGTGTGTTAAACATATATCGTTGTGTCTATATGTATAAATAGATGTTGGTGTGTACTATTAAAAAATTTTGTTGAAAACAAATCATTTTTCCTTCTTTTTGATAAGGAGAAACACCTATTTAGTTGTAGATTGGTTAAAATTTCATTCGCATTACATGCTTCTAACCGCTCCCTTAATCTTTTCGCCATTGTTGGAGTGCAGAAGCTTCATCGGACCATTGATGGTGGATATTGTTCCAAAGAAGGAGGAGATTAGCCCTGAAGTAGCACGTTCGGATGATGTTTGATTTTATTCATTAATTTTTTTTGGCTAAAAAATATTTGTAAAACTTTTGTTGTCTATAACTTTTAAAATACGACGATCATTTGCTAGCAAGCCTGCAAAATCTTCCAATTCTTGTGTTTTATTCACCTAGTTATCGAAACTATATTGCAGAAGTGATATTCATGCGAACATTTTTGTTCACAAGCAAACATTTTTGTTCACCGGTGTTGAAACCGGAAAACCGGTCTCTTGTGGAGTTCGACCCTTGGGGAAGGGGTGGCCGCGCACCTACTTCACTCCTGTAAGAAAACGACAAAGAAAAGAAGAGACAAGGACTAGACCAAGGGCCCGCGTGGAGGTCCCACCACACACCCGGAAGATCTCAGAGCGCTTCCCCTCCTTAGCCAAATGCCGGGCTAAGGTACCTCAGAAAGCGCTAGTAGGCCGGGGAATTAGTAAGCGTGCCTTCTGAGGTACCCCTTGGGTCCTATTTATAAGAAAAGATGGCCTGCCAATATACAACCTTCACTGTTTTCGAGGACTACAGGCAAACCAAAAGGGGCCACACAGTAAAAGTGTGCCATGGCCAAGATGCGAGCTGGACCTGAGGGGGCACTCGCTCGGCAAGGGGTCCGACTCGCCTCGCCCTGGGCCTAGGCGGGCACGGACTCGGCGGACTGTGCTCGGCTAGCGCTGGGCTCGGCTAGACTATTGCCGAGCTCGGGCTCGGCACGACGATCGCCGAGCTCGGACTCGGCATGGAGATCGTCGAGCTTGGCTCGACTATCGTCGAGCCCTGTTTCCGCACCCGAGCTCGGTCTCGGCATGCCGGGCTTCGTTCGGCCATCGCCGAGCTTAGCTCGACTATTGCCGAGCTCGGGCTCGGCAAGCTGGGTCCAAGTTGATCTGAGCCGGCCGGTTCAACCCCTGTCGACCACTCGCGGGATACGGGGTTGTACAACCGGGATATCAAAAGTCTTTTGATATCTAAACGAATACTTTTGTTCGCAAGGATATCAAAAATAATATTAAAGTTGTTTAACCGAAATCTTGCGATAAGATTTTCTCCAAGGGTAGTCAGGGCAGTCAGACTCATGCTGACTAGACTGACCGTTGATTCGAATCCCCAAGCTAACCGCATGTGGCTGCGGTCACGAATCTTGTGCCTTAACTATTGAAGCCGGTAAAATTCCCTACTCCAAAATTAAGATCAATGCAACATAAGGTTACTGGTCCAGTGGTCGGGATTGATGGCTTGATGGGCTAGGACATAGAAATAGAGGGAACACTAAAGGACCACAGGTGCTGAGGCAGGGAGGTCCCCCCATATACCCAGATGCTTATAAAAAGCTTCCCCTCCACAACCAAGAATAGTCGAGCAAGGTACAAGGGGACACTAACTTGGCGACTATCTCGAGATGGCGACCAAGGGGGATGATCACTGTCTCACGACTCAAAACTTCGAAAGCGGAATCCAAAAGCTCAGTCAAAAGTCCAGGAAAAAGTACTTATCCTTGTATCCTTGGGGTCCTATTTATAGGCAAATCCAAGGGAGGGGGGCTCTTATTTATAGCCCAACCTCCATCTAGTGACCATGCAATTTCTGATGGAGCTCGCCCTGCTTGGGCGAGTATCCATGTTGGTCAAATATCGGGTGAGTATGCAAGGGGTGCTCGTCATAGTCGCTCAGGTCTTCTACTGCCTTGAATTAGGGCTTTGATTTCTATCTGGACATGTTGACTTTGACTCCTGCCTTGATTGGGCCCACCCTCGATGAACATGGGTTGTACACAATCCCTACTCTTTGTGAGCGACCATGGGAGCTTGGAAAAAATTAGCCAACCTTTATTCAACGAGCATCCTTGGTCAAATATTTGGACAACTCGCTGTCTCTCTCTAGCTCCTGACTTTTATAAATAGAGGGGGTGGATCCTTTTCGAGGCATACTTCTTGAACTTGCACAGGATGTCACCGACTACTAAGGAAGTATACAAGGCGATTATGGACAAGTTGGCGGGATTCATGAAGCCTAAAGCTTCGAAGTGGCCCCGAGAGGGCGATGATGCCGTCGAGCACCCTCCGTCAAAGAAGAAGAAATTGTTGAAGTGGAAGAAGACCCTTGCTTATAACAAGAATAACCTGCCACCTGGGATGTCGCTATGCCGACCACTAAGCCTGAAGTCCCTGCGATCACCCAAAGGGCGCTCGATCAAATAGGTCTGGGCGACGAAGTGGAGCAACCTGCTCTGAAGTCACCCCTCCTTCCGACAGAGAAGGACGCCCTTAGGGCCAACCTCTCTGGGTCCCAGGCTCAGGTCCAATCAGACCTCACTTTTTTGTGAGGTAGGGTCCTTGCTGTCGCTCTCTCTTCAATGTCACTTTTGTGCCTTGCTTGCTGATGATATTCTTTGATCTTGCAGATAATCTGTCCTCCTTAGGAGAACCTTTGTTGGTGCCTCCCCTACGATCTACCCCTATAGTCTCCCTCGAATCTTAGCATGCCCAGTGGTCTCGTTCACAAGTATAGATCAACCTTGGATCCCTGGCGACATTGCAGGGGGAGCGAGCTCCTAACAAGGGCAACAAGGGGAATACTCCCAAGAAGTCACAACTTCCAGCGACAAATCTTCCTCCATCGCCGCCTCCGCCGTCGGTCTCTTCTACTCTGCTTGATGTCCATTCTAAGTCATAAGGTCGGGGGGTCGAGACCCCATCGGTCTTCTTTGCGCCGCGAGCAGGGGGTCAACAATTGGACGACTGTAGTAGGGGGAACATTCACCATATTTTGAGGCCGCATGGGACCTCGCTACCTCGGTCTGCTCCGCAAGACAAGGATCATCACGGGATTCTTTGGCTGGATGGAGAGATCCTACTCACCACAGTCCTTCTCCTCGCCACAAATGATCCTGTAGTCCCGTCTGCGAGATGAGAGCTGACACTACTCGGCCTGGTAGTCTTCTCGCTCATTCTTGGTTGACTTTCTTCTGCTACGGTTTTTGTTGACTGGGCGAGTATCCGTTTCTTCTTTATAGGTCACACTTCAAATCCAAGGGCTGTCTTCATTGACACCCTCAATCTCCTCACTCGCGAGTATCGAGAGAAGAGTTGACGAAAATACATGGAGCTGGAGGCCCGACTTGACCAGCTGTCTATCTGTAAGCCGCCTCACCGTATTCATGCGCTGAGGTACGAGCTACCAAGATGGAGGAGCTCAAGGAGCGGCTGGCGGGCGCGGAATCCCACTTCAATATTATCAACGTGTTGGAAAGGTGAGTTGCGATGATTGAGCACCACCAACAACTTCATCATGACAAGCTCATCGGCATGCGAGCGAGTATGGGCTTGGTGGGCTGACTAGCGAGGATGGAGGACTAGATATGGAAGGGCGAAGAGTCAATGGACACATCGACTGAACACTTCTGGCGCACACGTGAGATGGGGTGGGTTGAGCGGCATGCTCCGCTTCCGGACCAACGACCTCCTAGGCAATAGTGTTTTTCCAAGTTTTCTTCTTTTCCTTTGAGTGCCCGCCCCTTGGGGGCTTTATAATAAACTTTTGACTTTGATTTATAATTTGTATTGGGCAAGCTTCGGTCTCTCACTTGATTCTCTGCTTGTGTCTTGTGATGGATTTTGGTTTGCTTTCTTGTATTTGCAATTTTTTATCAGGTGCGTAGCTTGATGGGTTGTTTAATGTGTTTCTATAGCTCGACATGAGGTAAGGTTCGTGAGTTCCTTTGCATGGTGAGTTGTCAGTGACCTTGGTGGCACTTGCGACGAGATACCCAAATACCATTGGCCTCTGCCTATAAATAGAAGGGGTGGGTACCAATTTATTACGCTTTTGGCAATTTTGTTTTCTTGCTCATGGGTATCTTTGGCTTTCTTCTTTCTAAACACTTGTCTTTGCGCTCCTTTCACTCGTGCTTTCTCTGAGATGGGTGATGATGTTATTGCTCGGTGCATATGGCATGCAAGGGACTTCGCCGACACTATCTTCAAGAAGTCGGCTACCGTTCAAAAGGATCTGGATGACTTTATCAGGCAAGTTTTGTCGGAGAAGTACACTACACAACTCCCTCAACGAGGGGAGCGACTGAACACCGTACAGGAGGATGAGCTCTTCCTCCCTATTCACCACTTCGAAGCCGGCCTGTGATTTCGGCTGTGGTCAGAGTACTGCCAAATACTCTCGTACATCAGCATAGTCCCTGCCCAGATCAACACTAACGGAGTGGCGATGATCATGGGCTTCCTCTGTTTCTTGTGATCAGAGAAGATCGTCTTTGATCTTTCTGTCTTTCGGAAGATGAATGCCTTCACGGTGACCAGCAAAGGGGTTGTCTACCCGAGCTTCCACGTATGCACACTGGTCGACACAACAAACAAGATCCACTGCTGGGGCGAGTTGTAGGCCACTGTTGGCGGTGGCCTTCCCATCGCCTTTGCTCGAAGGCCAAGGGAGCAGCTTGTTGACTCCTTCTAAGGTCGCAAGTTTGATGTCGTTTACTGGCGACAACACGCCAACAAACTAGGTCAGATCTTTACTGGCGATGGTAAACCCTTCGAGCGAGAATCTTTGCTACTCGTTGTATCCTGCTGCATCTCGCTCTGTAGTCAGCGACTACCACTTTATTTGTCTTCTGTAGCTTCTTGCATCCTACAACACGAGCCACTCCCCTTGGCTAAGGAAGTTGCCACTTCCCGAAAGGATGAGCGAGATCCCCCATGCGATGTTGAGGAGGTTCCAAGCTCCAGTGAGAAGCCCGCTTCCTCGAGGAAGAGGCAGGATAAGAGCAAGGGTAAGGTCGACCCACAACTTCCCGCCATAAAGAAGTCCATGGTCGCTGACATAATATTTGGAGAGAAGGAATGTCCTGTTGAGGCCAACGAGCCTTACCTCCACCCAAAATATGGGCAAGGTTCTAGCAGCGAGGATGCCTATGATTGCCATCTAGTAACCTTGACTAAGGGAGAGCACAAGGTTAACCTTAGCACCGACCTACCCCCTGGTCGGTAGACTGGGAAGATAGAGGCTGGGCCTTCGATGTCACCTTCACGTTCAATGGTCACGCGGATGTGGAGGCATTGACAGACCTCTTAGCCAAGGAACTCATGAACCAGACCGCACGAGCACTCCTGTTGTCCATCGAGCTCGGTCACTTCACGACGATGAGCTTGTCTACGACCCATCACCAGATCAAGGAGCTAATCAAGACCATCCTCACCCTTGCGCTACGAGCTTTCAAGTGCAAGGTCTATGAGGTAATCTTGATTGTAATGGGGATCTTTGCATAGTAGCTTCCAACTTACTCTCTTGTTCATCATGTTGACGACTATTCCTGTTACTCGCAAGAAGCCGAGCTCGAGATGGCGAGGAAGGTTTCCCAACTAGAGCAGGAGTTGGTGGACACCAAGGCAGCTTTGGAGGCCTCTCAAGTGCGGAACTCCGAGTTGGAATGCCTGACCATGCAACAGCCCCCAGCGGTGAATACCTTGGGCATGGGGAAGAAGATCCACTTCTTTGGCGATGAGATGTCATCCATTCATCGCGGCATTTTGCAAGAAATTGGGAATGTCATCCTAAGTATGTTGAAAGTTGACGACCTTCTCATGTCAGAGGCAAACGACCTGACAGTGATGGATCTCATCCTAGGCATGCTCGTCAAGGAGTCCAACTCACCTGACCGCATCCTGTCTTCATCTTCTGAGGATCCCAAGGATGATAATGGCGATTACGAGGAAGATCGGGGCAAGGATAAGGTTGGCAATGAGGAAGATGTCGATGTCGATTGCGAGGATGAGGTGTCGATGGTGAAGAAGGTCGAGCCAACAATAATGACGTCGACTAGTCGCCTACCTGCCAGATTTGTATAAATATTTTGGAGGAACCTTTATTCAAAGTGTCATTCTATTTTTTTGGATGTAATATCGCCTCCTTATTCTAGAATGAAAGGAATATTTTTTTTCTCGCCTGCTCAATACTCGCTAGGCTCATAGGCTCTACTACGTTGAGTGTTTGCTAGGCTTATAGGCTTGAAGCGAGGGTGAGTGCTCACTGCCCATGTACGTCGCGGCTTTCGTTCAGGCTCGCCAATTGTTGCATACTTGTTGAAAACACATTCGTACTTGCATACTCACAAGGACCATAGCTATATTCACATACTCGCATATCAAATAACTCACGCATATGTATACATGCTCATCAAGATACTTGCCCTATTTATATGTCACAAGTTCTTGGACAGGGGGTAGCACTCAGAGGGTCCCGTGGGAGGCACTCTCTCGAGGCCTCGCCCACCCTTTGCAAGGGAGATGAAGGGGCCTGAGTAGGGACATGACACTCGGGAGGTCTCGCGGGTCACACACGCACGAGGACTCCATCCTACCCCTTGCTTGAGATGGCAAAGAAACCTGAGTAGGGATATGACACTCAGGAGGTCCCATGGGACACACACGCACGATGTCTTCATCCTACCCCTTGCTTAGAAGACAAAGAAACCAGAGAAAGGATATGACACTCGGGAGGTCCTGTGGGACACACATGCACGAGGCCTCCATCATACCCCTTACTGAGAAGATGAAGAAATCTGAGTAGGGATATGACACTCGAGAGGTGTCGTAGGACACACAAGCATGAGGCCTTCACCCTACCACGTGCTGAGAAGATGAAGAAACCTTAGTAGGGATATGACACTCGGGAGTTCATATCGGACACACATGCACGACACATCCACCCTACCCCTTGCTCCCCTTTTCCTGTAACGTTCTTGTCCATTTCCTATTGTTCAATAATCATAGGGGGTTAACCTCCACAACTCAATATGATCGGAAGAAAATGACAACGAGCTTTGTATTTAGAGTAGATGCTAACAATGGAATTTTAGCCCTTTGAGGCTGACAACAACATTGTTCAAGGTTTCGTCACTTAGTAAAGTCAACCTTCTCTTCGTCAAATTAGGTGGTTAACTTCCAGACACAATTTTGATAATCTCTCTTGATAGAGGAGAGGTATGATCGGGAGGTAACTCAGCCATCATACAAGGGGGTGCTGATATCGACTGTTAATGTAGGGGCTTGGACCTACGAGAACATATTAAAACTCGACACACTGTCCCATCATCCGCTCTGGGTTTTACGAGAGTTAAATTGGAGGCTCTTTTCCCAACCCGATCGTGGAGATCGATTTTACCTACTTGGCGAATTAGACACCTTTGTAGAAGAAAGAATCACCACACATTCTCGTATTTCAGGGGATAAGTAAATCACTAAAAAAGGAATGATTTTATGTGTAAGATATTCATACCCTTCCCCACTAAGGGCAGAACCTTTTCAGGTCATCACTTCTCTAGGTGCTCCCTAACAACTCTCACCAATGGTTCTGTAGGTGGTATCCTTTGTTTGCTAGCGATTGGTGGATGATAAATTAACCTCCCCAGTTTGGATTCAGATTTCTAATTGCGGACGCTCTTTCTGCCGCATGCACCTTCTTCAGAATTAGGTCTCCTACCTGGAACTGCTTGAGGCAAATATACTTGTCAAAGTGATTCACTATTCATCTTTTGATCTCCTCTTACTGAGCTGAGGCCAGGTCCTTGAATGATCAAGCGCATACCCAACTGCACCAAAAGCCCGGACTGTTGGAGAGGGCGCTACTTAATTTCTTAAATAAGTAGCAAAGCGCCACGGGTCAAGTGAAGGAACGCCGGACCCAAAAATCCCCCCCGGCGTCCAGCACAACACGTCGGCTCAGAGGTGGGGTTACCACATGGATCACACGGCTCAGAGGTGGGGTTACCACATGTCCACGGTTGCCTGACCCACCGGACCCACACAGGTAGAAGGGAAAAATCAGGATTTAATAGCGCCCCCCGGTCTTGAACCCGTGACCTCCTCTGATACCAATTGAAAGTGAGGGTAAGATCTATCTTAACTCTAGAGGGGGGGGGTGAATAGAGTATTTTAAAGTAAATTTACATTTTAAAAATGCACAGCAGTAAAGGCTTAATTTATGTATAGGTGTAAGGTGCTTTGAGGTAGAAATAAAACTAAAGCAGTAAAATAAAAACCACAGCACACAGCAAAGAATATTCACAAGAAGCCAGAAGACACAAGGAACTATAGTGGTTCCCCAAAAACCTGGGTACATCCACTCTTCTACCACCCTTGGTAGGAATCCATTGCAGGATGAGTTGATCAGGTGTCCTGGGCACCAATGAGCTTTTGATCAGGTGTCATGGGCAGGATGAATTGAAAGTGAGGGTAAGATCTATCTTAACTTTAGAGGGGGGGGGGTGAATAGAGTATTTTAAAGTAAATTTATAATTTAAAAATGCACAGCAGTAAAGGCTTAATTTATGTATAGGTGTAAGGTGCTTAGAGGTTGAAATAAAACTAAAGCAGTAAAATAAAAACCACAGCACACAGCAAAGAATATTCACAAGAAGCCAGAAGACACAAGGAACTATAGTGGTTCCCCAAAAACCTGGGTACATCCACTCTTCTACCACCCTTGGTAGGAATCCACTGCAGGATGAGTTGATCAGGTGTCCTGGGCACCAATGAGCTTTTGATAAGGTGCTCAAAAACCAAACTAGATTTTTTGATCATGTGTCTTGCCACCACTGAGTTTTGACAAGGCTCTCAGAACCATAATCAAGACTTTTGAAGGGAGTTTTGATAACCCTTTTACAGCAGGAAAAGAAAAAGGAAGAGGTGAAGTTGTCTTCTCTGTCTCAATCACTGAGAGAAGACTTAGTGGATTGATTATGTTGTCAAAGCTCCCCCTGAGATATAGATGGTTCAGAGATGAGAGCTTTGTTAGGGTGATAGGTCTTCAGAAGCTTCAGATCTCCAGCAGAAGATGGTTTCAGCAGAGGCTGAAATATGAATTGTCTGGAGTCCTTGATGTTTAAACTATGATCACTTTTCAGTATGCCAATATTCAACTAATTCTCCAGGATTGATCACTTGATTTTCTGAATTGATCTCACTATCCTGTGAATCTGTACTGAGAATTTCTTGTTGTAGATTGTCTATACTTGTGTAGTCTCTTGTTGTATATCTTATCAGACTGGAGAAGAAAAGATGATTTATTCTCTGAAGATCCTCTATCCAAGATAGCCGTTAGCAGTCAATAAATGTCTTCCATAAATGTTTTGTCTTCTGGAGGAAAGTCCAATAAACATTCTCTGATAAATCCCTTGAAACTTGCTCCAGAATAAATGAAAACGGCTAGCAGATCTCTTGAAATATATGCTGAGAGAATTTGAAAAATTTTACAAAAGCTGACTGAAATTGAATCCTCAAAGTCGTCGATCTCTCGGGAAAAACGTCGATCTGAGCTCTATGATCGTCGACCTGAGCTCAGAGATTGGATTGAACATCAGACAAAAAACGTCGAACTGAGCTCGAAGATCGTCGACCGGAGCTCAGCGACCTGAAGAAGAAGCTGAAGGCAGATCGTCGATCTGAGCTCAAAGATCATCGACCAGAGTTCTATGATTTAGCAGAGTTGAGCTCAGATAGCTTCGAATAGAGTTCGACGTTTCGTCGACCTAAGCTCGGCAATAATTGACTTTGCCTCAGTTCTAAGTCTGAATCCTTGAATGGTCCTGGGGGCAGCTTCAAACCTAAGTTCTAAGCCCTAGACTCATTCTAACTTGACCTTTTCAACTATACAACTAGGTCAAACTAATTTCCTAAAAACATAGTGATCCTAGCCCAAATTAGTAATAGGGTGTTCCAACAATCTCCCCCTATTTGGGTTAGGATTACTATTTACAGAACTCAGTAATAAATACAAAATCAACATACAGAAAAACAAAAAACTAACACAAAAGAGCAGATCAAGCAACATAGCAGCAAACAGATGGAATATCAGCAAGTGTTCAAAATGACTATACTGTCTGCTTACAAATGTCATTTCTTTTCACTTCCCTTCTTAAATAAGATTTCCCTGTTGGGATTTAGAGCTTCTTTCTTTGACCTTCTATCATCATCTGCACCTAAGGAGGTTTGAGATCTTGGCCTGGGAACCACAGCCTCAGGATGCAGTTTCATGTAGTCCACTGGGTCAAAGAATTTCCTTGATGCATACCTTTCCAGTTCTGCCTTTCTTTGATCTGACAAAGTAGTAATGTTGGAAGTGTCTTTCCCTTGTTCTCTGGCCTTCTTCAGCTGATCTAAGGCAGCAAGTTCTTTCATCCTAGCAGTCCATGATAATGGATTGTTCTCTGGATCTTCAAAAGGAACTGCAGGCTCATATCTATTGATAGTTTCTGAAGCAGTAGGAGTTCTTGTATCAACAGTCTCTCTGAGTTTATAGGGGAAAGGACCTTGAGTTGAGTCCATGTGTCTTTGTCCTTCCCTTGCTTGAAATCTGTGTCCTCTTTGATTTCCTCTATATTGTCCCCTTCTGGACTGATAACCCCTTTGATATTGCCCCCTGGGATGATATCTTTGAGAGGATTGGGAGGAACTTTGCTTTGGAGCTGAGGTTAGAGAAGCTGAGCCTCCACCTGATCCTGAGTCTAGAGGAGGAGGAGGAGGAGGCTGAAATTGGGATGAACCTTTCTCATACTTATCAAACTTTCTTTTCTTCCTCATGGCCTTTAGTTGATTTTTAGAATATTGCATCCATGGTTCAGTAATTTGGCAATCATGCAGAATATAGTAGGGTATATCTTTAGTATCCTTGGCCTTAGCAGGAGGGACTTTCATCATGGCCTTGCTTCTGGCCTTCCTTTTCTTTGCAATGGTACTAGAAGAGTCATCAGAGTCAGTGTGAAACTGATCACTTTCTGAGCTCTGGGGTCTATCATACAGATCATCAATGCTTTTTATGTACTACTCTTGTTGTTTCAGTTGTTCAGGAGTCAGAGCAGGAGCAGCAGCAGCAGCAGAAATATAACTTATTGAAGCAGCAATAAGAGCAGAAGTAATTGGAGCAGCGGGTTCAGGTTCTTCCAGATAAGCAGCAGCATCAGCAACAACAGATAGCATTTCAATATCAGAAGATCCAATAGATGTAACAGCAGTAGCAGTAGCAGCAGTAAAAATAGAAGCAACAACATCCTCAGCCTTGAAAGAGTTTACATAAGATGCAATCAGGCTAGGATCACATTCTAAAATAGGCACAATAGCCTTAGTAAGGTCTTCAACATGTAGAACTGTCAGAGAATTGAAGTACACAGTATCAAAAACTGACAGCAAGCTCTGAAGATCCACTGCAAAAACTGGAGCAGGTTCTGAAACTTCAGCAGCCTCAGGCAAAACCAGAGCTTCATTAGGCATCTCCCCCTGCCTGGATTCAATGAAAACTGGATCAAGCCACCCAGAAGAAGGGATTGTCTGAGAGGAGAGAAAGGAAGATAGCTTGGTAGACAACTCCTGAACATTTTTCAGAAGTGGAGCCAAGGTAGTCTCCAGCAATGAGGTTAGCCTGGGGGATAGCAGCTCATACAACCTATCTGCCAAAGCTGAAAGATCTACATGCTCAAGAGGGGCTTGAGTAGAGGTAGGAGTTGATGTAGCTGGAATGATGTTGGCTGGGACTGATGGAATGGATGGTGTGGAGGTAGGAGGTTTAGGGATGGATGGCTCAGTAGGAGGAATTGTTGAGATTGATGTTACTGAAGTGGAGATGGATGATATGGGAGAGGTAAAGGATGGGGTGAAGGATGATTGAGAGAGTATGTCCTGTAAAAGTTGTTGGTAGGAAGATGTAGATGGAATCTCAGGAGGAGTGGGAGGAGAATCATCCATGAAGGAGTCATCCAGAAGATGAAATGATGGAGTGGTGACAGGTGGATAGTAGTACAAAGGATGTAATGGTTCTGAGGTAGTGGCTGGGGGAGGTGAAATGGGTGATGAGATTGTAGTGGGGGGAAGATATGGCTATGGTTGAGATGAATGGTGAGGTTGATATGACTGGCGAAGAAACAGCTGGAGGAGGAGGAGAAGTAGGCAAATCTTCTGCTGGGGCAGAGACCTGAGGAGGACTGACTGAGGCAGTCCTTGTGCCTGAAGCAGATATTGCTGCAGCAGCCCTGTTGGGGTTGATAATCTGCCTGTCCCACCTGCTGAAAAGGGCACAGGTGAGCCTTTTGGATGCATTGATGTGCATCCCACTTGAAACCAGCAGATCAGGGCACCTGTGATGTAGGTAAACCCCTATAATCCTCCCCAAACTGACACAGCTTTTGCTGATTTTCTTCTTGATCAAATTAAAGAAGATTGATCCCCAATCCAGATGTTTCTTATCAACTAAAGCTCCCATTAAGCATAACTGATACCTTGAGATTGTATCATGAGCTGAGTGCTTTGCCAGAAGCACTTTTCCAACAACATCAGCCAAAAATTGAAATTCAATAGATAAATTCTTTTTCAGCAGTTTATTAGGGTTCACAGCAGAGTGACCCATTCGATCTAACAACGAATCACATTCCTCTCCAAACAAATCGATGGAGTCATTCCCAGTACTTAAAGCGAATACTTCTGTCAAAAGAGCGGGGGACATTGGTACCTGAGTTCCATTGATGGTGCCGACTAAAGAATTTTCATTCTCATTGGTGGTAGTAAAAACCCATTCTTTTACTTCATCTGCTGCAATCTTTATTCTTGTGGTCATCAACTGAACTAACTACTGTTTGCGGAAAAGATTCAGAATATCTTTGAATCGCTGATCGATGCCATCGAATGAGTTCATATCTATGTCAAAGCCTGTATCAAATTTCAATTTGGAGAGAGCGGCGACTGACATTGCCATCTGTACCTGCAAAGATTCAACAAACACGACCAAGTGTAGAGAGTTTGGAGGGAAAGAGAGAAATTTACAGAGAGTATGAAAGCGTAAAAGACGAGCGGCAGCCGAAAAATGATTTTATTTTAGGGTTCGACGCGAAAAAGGATGGATCGTTGATCTCCGTTCGACGATCAGGACTCCTAAGGGAAGCTGAAAGGTCTTCAACATCGTAGATCTCAGTTCGACGATCTAGAGAGAACGTCGAGCTCAGTTCGACGATCGAAGGCCTGAAAGAGATAGTATACAACTATCTGACAAGCTCTGAACTCAGGTCGATGTTTTGGTAAAACGTCGATCTCCGTTCGACGTTTTTCGGGAAACCGTCAATCGACGTTCGACGATTTCTGGGGAAAACGTTGAGCGCAGTTCAGAGACAGAAACTATCCTACAGACATAAAAAGAAATGAGTTTTTAGCTTAATCTTGGTCTGTTTTTAGCTTTTCAAAATCTTGTAATTTATTTTAGGCTTCCTTCATCTAACATGCCTAACTGATTGAGGAAGAAGTTGTGTTTCTTTTCATCCAAAGGATTGGTGAAAATATCTCCCCTTTGCAAATCAGTTGGGATATATTGAAGTTCAATTTTATTTTTCTCAACATTATCCCTTAGAAAATGATGCCTAATTTCTATGTGTTTTGTCCTACTATGGAGGACTGGATTTTGTGCAATGGAAATAGCACTGGTGTTGTCACAAAATATTTTAGACTTCTCTAAGTTATAACCATAGTCTAGGAGTTGATTTTGAATCCACAAGATTTGTGAACAACAACTACCTGCAGCCATATATTCAGCTTCAGCAGCTGAAGTTGACACAAATGTTTGTTTCTTACAAAACCATGAGACAAGTCTATCACCAAGAAACTGAGAAGTTCCACTGGTGCTTTTCCTATCTATTCTGCATCCAGCATAATCAGCATCTGAAAATCCAGTTAAGTCAAATGCTGAATCTTTTGGATACCAGAGTCCTAGATTTGGACAGCTTTTAACATACCTAAGAATCCTCTTTACTAAAGTTAAGTGTGACTCTCTAGGGCTAACTTTGAATCTAGCACATATACATGTAGCAAACATTATATCAGGCCTACTAGCTGTAAGGTACAATAAAGAGCCAATCATTGCTCTATATGTTGTCTAATCAACAGGTTTCCCATGTTCATCAGCATCCAATACAACATTGGTAGGCATGGGTGTTTTCATACATGATGCATCAGACATACCAAATTTCTTAACCAGTTCTTTTGCATACTTGGTTTGAGAAATAAATATGTCTTCAGCATGTTGTTTGACTTGCAATCCTAAGAAGAAGGATAGCTCACCCATGCTACTCATTTCAAATTTAGAGTGCATAAGCTTGGAAAACTTTTTGCACAAGTTTGAATCAGTAGAGCCAAATATAATATCATCTACATAAATTTGTACTAGTAGGGTATGGGACTTATGGGTTCTAATAAACAGAGTTTGGTCTACTCGCCCCCTAATAAAATCATTTTACAGAAGAAAGTATGCTAGGGTCTCATACCATGCTCTAGGAGCTTGCTTTAGACCATATAATGCTTTATGCAGTTTGAAAACATAATCAGGATGAGTTGGAGAGACAAAACCTGGGGGTTGTCTGACATAGACTTCTTCTTTGATCTCCCCATTGAGAAAAGCACTCTTCACATCCATTTGGTAGACTTTGAATCCCTTGTGAGCAGCATAAGCCAGGAAGATTCTTATGGCCTCTAACCTTGCAACTGGTATAAAGGACTGGTCATAGTCTATCCCCTCTTCTTGAGAGTAGCCTTGAGCAACTAGCCTTGCCTTGTTCCTTATAATGACTCCCTGATCATCCAACTTGTTCCTGAACACCCATTTTGTTTCAACAATGGAATGATCCATTGGCTTAGGCACTAGTTCCCAGACTTTGTTTCTTTCAAATTGATGCAACTCCTCTTGCATTGCAATTATCTAGTGTGGATCTTGCTCTGCATCTTGAATGGATTGAGGTTCAATTTGAGAGAGAAAGCAAGTGTGCATCAGGTTTTGGTTGACCTGATTTCTGGTTTGCACACCAGCTGAGATGTTTCCAATCACTTGGGAGATTGGATGATCTCTTGATGTTACTAAATCAACAGGGGGTGTTGATTGTTCACCAACCTGTGTTGCTGTTCCCTCTTGTGGAACAGCAACTGGCTCTTCAAGAAGATTTTCTTCCAGATGTTGAGCAACTTCTTCATCTTCACTACTTTCATCCTTTTGAGTAACTTGCAATCTGTCCAAGTCTTCAGCTAGAGAATGTACCTGCAAATGTTCTATGGTAAAAGCATTCTTCTCCTTGAAAGACATATTAGTTTCATCAAAAGAAATATGAACAGATTCTTCTATTTTTAGAGTAGTTTTATTATAAACCCTATAAGCTTTACTGATCATGGAGTATCCCAGAAACACTCCTTCATCAGCTTTTGCTTGAAATTTTGCTAAATATCTCTTATCATTGTTGTGAATATAACAAATGCAACCAAAAACTTTAAAATAGTCTACTTTAGGTTTCTTCCCTTTGAGCAATTCATAGGGAGTCTTGCCCTTCAGTTTATGTATTAGACTTCTATTCAACACATAATTGGAGGTGTTCACTGCCTCGGCCCAAAAGGATAGAGGAAGGTGAGCATCTGTCAATAATGTAGTTGCAGATTCAATTAGGGTTCTATTTTTCCTTTCAGCTACCCCATTCTGTTGAGGAGTTCTAGGAGCTGAGAATGTATGCCTGATCCCTTCACTATGACAGAACTCTTGCATAAGAAGAGAATCAAACTCTGTCCCATGATCACTTCTGATCAGGGCAATATGAGTGTTGAACTCACCCTGTATACATTTGAGAAACTCTGTCAAACACTTGAAGTTATCAGACTTCTTCCTCAGAAAGAACACCCATATGAATCTTGAGAAGTCATCTACAACCACTAAAGTGTAGGATTTCCCTCCTAAGCTTTATACTATAATGGGTCCAAAAAGATCCATGTGTAACAGATACAAAATCCTAGGTGAATCACTCTTGTTAATTGATTTAAAACTATTTTTAGTTTTCTTGCCTAATTGACAAGCCTTGCAAAGTCCTTCCTTCTTGTAGGGGATAGAAGGTAGTCCTCTAACAAGGTTGTCCTTGGATAACCTAGCAATGGTTCTAAGGTTAATATGTCCTAGTCTCTTGTGTCATAGAATATTAGGTCTAGATATGGAATTGAACAGGCAAATATCTACTTTAGATGAATGAAAATCTACTAAGTAAATATTACCTTTTCTGTTACCTGTCAACACAGTTTTGTTGTCCTCTGACTTGACCTTGCATATAGCTTTGTTGTAAGTCACTTGATATCCTTCGTCATAAAGTTGACTGATACTTATCAAGTTGTGCTTGAGTCCTTCAACATAAGCTACTTTCTTGAAGGTGACTGTTCCAATTTGGACTGCACCATATCCTTTTGTTGTTCCAAAGTTTGAATCACCAAAGATTACTTTGGGTCCAAGCTTGGATTTAAAGGATGTGAAGTTGTCCTTGTTCCCTGTCATGTTCTTTGAGCATCCACTATCCAGATACCATGGCTGGTTAGATGTTGGATAGGTCTTCACCTGCACATAAACAGCTTATATGTTTTTGACCCAGTTTACCTTAGGCCTAGGTTGATATCCCTTAAATTCAGAAATGAAAGACATCCCAGGTTGACTCTTATAACCTTCAGGATGGTATCTCCTAGGAGGTACTATCCATTCAGTATAGGGGTTGAAACCTTGGGATATAGGACTTCTAGGATTGAATCTAGATGTACCTTTGAAGGATTGTTCAAAGTCCTGATCTCTGTTCGACGATCGTCGAGCTGAGGTCAATGATCTTGGGTCAGATCATCGATCTCTGTTCGAAGATCGACTATCCTGGAGTTCAGAGTTCAGGTGTCGTCGAGCTGAGGTCGACGATCGTTTCTTGGATCGTCGAGCGCCGTTCGACGATCGTCGAGCTCTGTTCGACACATTCTGTTGAACTATATTTTTCTTTGGCAAATCTGCATTCTTCCTAGCTACCTCTACAACTTCCTTCCCTATATTAGAGATAAATTTGATTGGAGTTGTCAGAACTATAGGCTGGCTGGATGAAGCTCCCAAGCCCAGTGTACTGTTAAGTCTAGAGTTCATTGTGCTTGTGATATCCATCAATTTGATGCTTCTCCCATTAAGGGATTCTTCAAACTGCTTGGCCTTGGATAGTTCACTCTTCAGTGAAGCTATCTCCTCCCTATAGCATTCTAACTCTTCAGAGAGTTTGAGGTTCTCTGATTTTAAGGTGCTATACTCAGACAGTTGTTTTCTGATAGAAGTGATTTCCTTCTCAGACTCCAACAGATCTAGGCATAGTACTTTAAACTCATATCTAAAGTCCTCAGAACTGAAATCAAATGAATTGATTACCTGATCTTCTTCTAGTTGAACTTCTGGATCTGCTTCTGACTCTTCTGCTTCTAAATCTGTTTGAGAGGCATTGATAGCCATCATGCAAAATTCCTTTTCATCAGCATCATCCTCATCATCACTGGAGCTGGATGAGGCTTCAGAGTCCTCTTCAGTTTCACTCCATGTCCCAGCAACAAATCCCTTCCTT
The DNA here is from genome assembly GCA_039513925.1 of Platanthera zijinensis. Classification (NCBI taxonomy): domain Eukaryota; kingdom Viridiplantae; phylum Streptophyta; class Magnoliopsida; order Asparagales; family Orchidaceae; genus Platanthera; species Platanthera zijinensis. Next base: position 58,175,590 of record CM077087.1, on the reverse strand, counting down.
GTATGTGTGTTCTTGTTGTAGGAGGGTTTGTCTGAGGTGTTCTTCTTGAAGTCTTTATCCTTTCTTCTTTCCCTTCTATCTTTCTCGTCCTTGTTTTTGTTTTCTGGACAGTCAGGCACAATATGGCCTGGTTTCCTGCAACCAAAACATATAATTTCTTTGTTGTTATTTGATTTATCATACCTTGGCTTATCATGTCCCTTGTATGATCTCTTTCTGAAGTCTTTTCTGGCCATTTTGTAGAATCTTTTGGCCAATAGACTTAGGAGCTCATCATTTCCTATAGCTTTATCTTCAGGCTCCTCTTCTGTAGCTTTGAAGGCTATAGTCTTCTCTTTTCTGATGACTGGAGAAGTAGCCTTTTGTTCTTCTTCTCTATTTTTAATGAGCAGCTCATAAGATTTGAGCTTGCCTAGGAGAGCTTCAGTGGTAATCTAATTTAGACTTCTGGCATCTTTATTTGGCCAGATTCTTGAATCCCAAGTGCTGGGGAAGCACATTAGGATTTTGTCATTCAGCTCAGTCAATGAGATTTCTTTATCCAGAGGCTTTAACTCATTGACAATCAGACTTAGTCTGTTGTACATGTCAGCCACTGATTCAGCTTCTCCCTTTTTGAAATTCTCATATTGGCTTATAAGATGGGATCTCCTGTCTTTCCTTTCATCAGCAGATCCTGAGACAATTTCAGAGAGTTTGTCCCAAATTTCTTTAGCTGAGTTGCATTCAGCTACCTTCTGAAATATCTCATTAGACATTGTCTGAGCTAAGATGTTCATGGCCTTGGCATCTACAGTCTTCCACTTTTTTATTTCAGCATCTGTTCCTGAAGGAGGTGGAACAGCATTTGTACTTGAGCTTGCTGGTGGACTTGGACACACTGTCAAAACAGAATTAAATATGTCTTCATCAATAGAGTTCATATACAGTCTAATCCTTGCTTTCCAAAGTGCAAACTTGGATAGATTGCACACTGGAGGCCTGGTGCTTGCATAATCTTTGTTCTGTGCCATGTCTTTATATAAAATTAAATATTATGAAAATAACCCTCTTAAAAGATTGATCTTATCAAGGATCTTTTGGTTCAGGTGTTAGCCTGTATGAACAACCAACCTCCCTCTGATACCAATTGAAGGATCAAGCGCATACCCAATTGTACCAAAAGCCCGGACTGTTGGAGAGGGCGCTACTTAATTTCTTAAATAAGTAGCAAAGCGCCACGGGTCAAGTGAAGGAACGCCGGACCCAACAATACACCCGCCCGGCATCCAGCACAACCCGTCGGCTCAGAGGTGGGGTTACCACATGGCCCACACGGCTCAGAGGTGGGGTTACCACATGTCCACGGTTGCCTGACCCACCGGACCCACACAGGTAGAAGGGAAAAATCAGGATTTAATAGCGCCCCCCGGTCTTGAACCCGTGACCTCCTCTGATACCAATTAAAAGTGAGGGTAAGATCTATCTTAACTCTAGAGGGGGGGGGGGGGGGGGTGAATAGAGTATTTTAAAGTAAATTTACAATTTAAAAATGCACAGCAGTAAAGGCTTAATTTATGTATAGGTGTAAGGTGCTTTGAGGTAGAAATAAAACTAAAGAAGTAAAATAAAAACCACAGCACACAGCAAAGAATATTCTCAAGAAGCCAGAAGATACAAGGAACTATAGTGGTTCCCCAAAAACTTGGGTACATCCACTCTTCTACCACCCTTGGTAGGAATCCACTATAGGATGAGTTGATCAGGTGTCCTGGGTACCAATGAGCTTTTGATAAGGTGCTCAAAAACCAAACTAGATTTTTTGATCAAGTGTCTTGCCACCACTGAGTTTTGACAAGGCTCTCAGAACCAGAATCAAGACTTTTGAAGGGAGTTTTGATAACCCTTTTACAGCAGGAAAAGAAAAAGGAAGAGGTGAAGTTGTCTTCTCTGTCTCAATCACTGAGAGAAGACTTAGTGGATTGATTGTGTTGTCAAAGCTCCCCCTGAGATGTAAATGGTTCAGAGATGAGAGCTTTTCTAGGGTGATAGGTCTTTAGAAGCTTCAGATCTCCAACAGAAGATGGTTTCAGCAGAGGCTGAAATATGAATTGTCTGGAGTCCTTGATGTTTAAACTATGATCACTTTTCAGTATGCCAATATTCAACTAATTCTCCAGGATTGATCACTTGATTTTATGAATTGATCTCACTATCCTGTGAATCTGTACTGAGAATTTCTTGTTGTAGATTGTCTATACTTGTGTAGTCTCTTGTTGTATTTCTTATCAGACTGGAGAAGAAAAGATGATTTATTCTCTGAAGATCCTCTATCCAAGATAGTCGTTAGCAGTCAATAAATGTCTTCCATAAATGTTTTGTCTTCTGGAGGAAAGTCCAATAAACATTCTCTGATAAATCCCTTGAAACTTGCTCCAGAATAAATGAAAACGGCTATCAGATCTCATGAAATAAATGCTGAGAGAATTTGAAAAACATTCCAAAAGCTGACTGAAATTGAATCCTCAAAGTCGTCGATCTATCAGGAAAAACGTCGATCCGAGCTCTACAATCGTCGACCTGAGCTCAGAGATTGGATTGAACATCAGACAGAAAACATCGAACTGAGCTCGAAGATCGTCGACCGGAGCTCACCGACCTGAAGAATAAGCTGAAGGCAGATCGTCGATCTGAGCTCGAAGATCATCGACCGGAGTTCGACGATTTAGCAGAGTTGAGCTCAGAGAGCGTCGAACGGAGTTCGACGTTTCGTTGACCTAAGCTCGACGATAATTGACTTTGCCTCAGTTCTAAGTCTGAATCCTTGAATGGTCCTGGGGGCAGCTTCAAACCTAAGTTCTAAGCCCTAGACTCATTCTAACTTGACCTTTTCAACTATACAACTAGGTCAAACTAATTTCCTAAAAACATAGTGATCCTTTCCCAAATTAGTAATAGGGTGTTCCAACAGTCCTGAAGCTCCTCGATGAAGTCGAGGGAGAGCCTCTGGGCCTCCTCATTCTCTAGGCACCATTCTTCATCTTCTTTTCAGCTGCAACCACTCCCAAGCTTCTGATCGTGAATTCAACCAGGATGAAAGCCTTAGACTTATGTGGCAACATGAAAGGAGTTTCCCCAATGGTTGAGTTCGAAATAGTTCTCAGTGCCCAGAGAACCGAAAGAAGTTGTTCTGCCCAGTTTCCCTTCAGGTTGGTGGCTTTCTTCTTCAAGAGGTTGATGACTAGCTTGTTGGTCCCTTCCACTTGCTTATTACTCCTAGGGTGGTGGATAAAAGCAAATCAGAGATCCGTCCCTATACCAGTAGAAATCTTCCAGCACCAGGCTGACAGACTATGGCCTATTGTCAGTGAAGATGGTGAGAGGGATCCCGTACCTGCAGGCGATCTCTTCCCAAATGAAATTTTTCACGATCTAGGAGGTGGTATTAGCCAGAGTTTTGACCTCGATCCACTTTGAGAAGCAATCTGTCATAACTAGAACGAATCTCTTTTGGCCGCTAACTTGGGGGAAAGGGCCTATCAAGTCCATTCCCTAAATGGCGAACTACAAAGGGGCTATGATCGAACTGAGATGCTAGGTTGGCAGCAACTGGAGGGGAGAAAAGATCTGACACTTATAGCACTTCTTTGTGAAGGCTTCTGTATCCTTCCTGATGGTCGGCCAGAAGTAGCCCTGTCGTAGGATTCTCTACTTAAGAGTGCAAGTCCTAGAGTGACTTCCACACTCTCCTAAATGAAACTCTTCCATTACTAGAGGAACCTCCATTTCTGATACACATCTGGCTAGGGGGCCCAAGATGGGCTTGCGGTATAGATTGCCTTAGTGAAGTAGGTAGTTGGTTGCCTTGTATCAAAACTTCCTTTTATCCACCCTGTCCGTCGGGAGGTTCCCGATGGTTAGAAAGGTGATGAATAGATCCGTCTAAGAAGCTCGCTGCTCGATCTCTATCAGTTCTTCTTCTTTAATTGATGGACTGAACAACTCCATGAGGGTCCCGCCAGCCCTTAGGCCATATTTGGCTAGACAATCTGTTGCCGTGTTCTACTCCCATAACACGTGTTTGACATTGAAAGACCGGAAGCCTCCAATCAAGTCTTTCACCTTCACCAAGTATGTTTGCTGGATGAGATCACACACTTCATGCTCTCCCCAGATCTGAGATGTGACCACCATTAAATCTATAAAGGCTCTGACATCTTAGATTCCAAATTCACTGATAAGACACAAGCCAGTCACTATGGCTTCGTAGTTTGCTTGATTGTTCGTGACTGGGAAGAGGATCTCGACTGCCTGCTCGATCTTGATCCCTTCAGGCTCACCATCATGATTCCCACTCCCACAAAGTTTTTCCCTATGCTCTGTATACAAACATCTTCCATGAGACATGGATAGGTGATCCTTTGTCTCCACTTTCCTCTACAAAAAGTTGGCCAGAAAGTCCGTCACTGCCTGCGCTTTGATCGCTACCCTAGGCGATAAAGAGATATTGAACTCACTGAGTTCTACCACCCACTTTGCTAGCCTTCCTAAATTCTCCACTCCATCCAAGATACTTTAGAGGGGATGATCGGTCATGACCTTGATGGAGTGAGCTTAAAAATATGGTCGTAGCCTTCGTGCTGAAACTACTAAGGCAAAGGACAGCTTCTCTAGAATTAGATACCTCATCTTTGCTCTTGAGAAACCGACTCACATAGTTGATAGGTAGCTACCCATTCCCTTCTTCTCTGGCGAGCACCGAGCTTACTGCCTTGGCTAACACTCCTAGGTAGAGGAGCAGGTCTTCACCTTTATTCGGGCTTTTGAGTGGAAAAGCCTGGGTTGGCTACTGTTTGATCTTTCTGAAGGCCTCCTTACACTCATCATTCCACTCGAACCGCTGGTTCCTTCACAAAGTTTTGAAGAATGGAAAGTACTTCTCCCCCGCCTTGGATAGGAAGCCGCTAAGACCCGCCAGCCTTCCTATTAGCCTCTAAACTTCCTTGGTACTCTTTAGCGACACCATCTCCATGATAGCTTTCACTTTGTCGGGATTGGGCCCCACACCCGTGGGGTAAGAAGGGGCCTTAACTTTGCCAGATTGAGCCTTATCCTGAACTTCCAAAGCATTCTGAAGGTCTCCACTAGATCGCGGATGTGCTCATGGATGATCCTACTTTTGACTAGATGATCATCTGCATACACTTCCAGGTTCTGCTCCCTTTTCTACTTGAACACTTGATCCATCATTCACTGGTAGGTGGCTTCGACATTCTTTAGCCTGAAGGGCATCATATTGTAGCTATAGCAACCATCACTAGTGATGAAGGAGACGTCGTGGTAGTTGGAGGGATGCATCCGTATCTGGTGGTATTCTGAAAAGGCATCAAGAAAGCTCATCACAGAATAATTGACTAATGAATCAACCAGCTCATCGATTTGAGGTAAGGAGTAGCAATCCTTCAGGCAAGCTTTATTCAATAGTGAACATTCGATACACATTCTCCAACCACCTCCAACCTTCTTCACCATTACAAAATTTGAGACCCAGCCTAGGTGCTGGATCTCGGACACAAAGCCTGCGTCAAGCTAATTCCTAAATTCCTCTCGGATTAGCTCAGTCAAAGCGATGACGCTCATCCTCCTTTTCTATCGGATGGGAATGGCCTTGGGGTCCAGATTGAGGCAGTGGCATGCAATGTCTGTATAGATCCTTGGCATCTCTGTTGCGCTCCAACTAAAGATGTCTACGTTCTCCTATAGATAGGCCACTAGCTCCATCTTACTGCCAAGGTCTAGATACCTGCTGATCTTCAGCAATCCAGACTCTCTGCCTAACGAGACTACCTCCACTTCTTCTAGCTCTTCCGCAGCCTCCAACATGTCTTCTTCTTCCATTTCCTTGTCCATCTTCTCTACATCCCCCATCCTACAGATAGTGTTGACGATACTGAGCTAATACTCCCAAGCCACTCTTAGGTAACTTTGGATCCTCACTTGGACATCCCCTTTATTATATTTCAAGCATTGGTGATAGGAGGATGGGACTGCTTTGAAGAAGTTGATGAGCGCCCTTTCAAAGATTTCCTAGTAGCAACTTGATGTGTCGACAATAACAAAGTTACACTTGATCGCAGTGCTACCGAGCATTACTATTAAGTTTGCTCCTCTATCCACCTCTTTCTTCTTTTCGGAGAATCCAAAGAGGGGACCATCTGAAGCAGTCACCCTTCCTGCTTCTACCTGCAGCCCGTCGAACATCCCTTTGAAGATGAAATTCACCGATCCCTCATTATCCACTAGGATCCTATCGACAGTGTAGTCTTCTATTGTTGGATCACAAGGGCATCATGGAATGGATTCTTATTCCCTAACATGTCCTCCTCTGAGAAGATGATCTCATATAATGGGGGCGGTGCCTGAGAGGTTGAGGTGATGCTCTGGAGGTAGATCTGATAGAGACTTCCCTTGCGGGAAGCTCCCAACCCAGCTCCACTCGTGAATCACCCATACTACTCCTCCTCCTTAGACCACTTCTCCATGACCTCATTTTTCAATCCTATCTTTATTCCTCCTCCACATGGGAGCTTGGAATACTGCTGGCCCTACTGGAGCTTCCTTCCTCTGCTGCTCTCCTCCCCCACTCCTCCTAATGCTAGCCTCCTCCTCGCTTCCCAAAAATCTGGGCAAGCCATGGTCCCATGACCATCTACTTGATGCAATTCACAGTAGAGCAGGATCTCCTCTGCTTGATTCCTCCTTGATTGTATCCTTCGTCGATGTTTATTCCCTTGGTGGGATATAACAAGCACTTACACTTGCTCTCCCTCTTTCCGCCTCTACTGCTGGCAGACATTCCTCCTCTCCGGGGAGATCCTTCTTCCCTGACCCTAAAACGGAGGTCTCCCAGCTGGCCTCCATGGAGGCCTATTAGTGGGAACCTGATATCTCCTTTCTTCCTCCCTACGATTTGGAGTCGACAACGTCCTCCTCACTTCCTGTCTTTGAGGTTCCTCTTGCCTCCACCAATATTCCCTTCCCCTCTCCTCTGGCCTGCCCCTCCTTGGGCTTCTTCCTGGAAACTCCATTCTTCTCATCACCCTACTCCCGAGTCACTATCTCTAGCATAGACATGAAGCTAGGATTCGTTGATTTGCCTTGGACAAAACTATTTGCCATCTCAATGAGATCTTTGTAGGATACATGCGGATTAGAGCAGATCTCCATCTTGAAAAGGCCCTTCTTTAGGCCGAACATCATGGCTAACTGTAAGGTGAAGCCCTCCACTTCCTGGATGATAAGGACCCCTTCATGGAAATAGTCGATATAATGACCAAGCATCTTGCTCTCTCCCTACTTCAGATGAAAGAGAGTAGACACCTCCTTCCTCATCTTAGATTTGGCGAACCTCATCATCAGTCATCGACGCAAGTCCTTGAAGCAATAGATCAAGCTCCACGATAGCTGGTGAAACCAGTATCTGGCCTTCCTTCAGAGGTGATGGAGAAGAATCTACATCTAAACTCATCCATCATATTTTTGATGGAAACCATGTCATCGAACCACTAGAGATTCCTGACCGGGTCATCTATTCTAGAGTAGTAGTTTAGGACTAGCTCCCTGAAGCCTTCTAGGACTGGGGCCGACAACACCTCCTCGCTAAATGAACTGCTTCCGACCTTGCGACAATGGTCCTTGCAGCGGCAAGTAACCCCCATACTCTCCACCTAGGTGAGTATCCGGGTATCTCATCAGATTCTTCGAATCCCGAAAACTGATGTCATGCGAGCTCGCCCTATAGAACTGCGACTGCACTAGGTTCTGTAGCTCTTCCACCTCATGCTCCTTCCCATATCTCCTGGGGGGGCTGCCATCCTTTTGAGGAGTCACTCGACAGGGCGAAGTCACCATGACCTCAGGTCAAGGAAGGAAGGTCGTGCACACAACCCCCTCTACCCTCCTCACAAACTCTTCAAAAACCGCTACTATCATATAGCCGCCTCCTTTTGCCGAGTTGCAGACTATCTCTCCATGCTCGTCTTTATCCACCATCTCGTATACTTGCAATATTTTTCTCCTTGGCTATAATCCACGCTCACCACACCAAAGTGTTAAAGCCAAGGAAAATTCCTACTCCAATATTCATATCAATGCAGCCTAAGGTTACTGGTCTAGCAGTTGGGCTTGACGGATTGATGGGCAAGGACTTAGAAATAGAGGGAATGCTAAAAGGCCCTAGGTGTTGCGACCGGGAGGTCCCACCACATATCGAGATGCTTAGAACAAGCTTACCCTCCACAACCAAGAATGGTCGAGCAGGGTACAAGGGGACACTAACTTGGAGACTATCTCGAGATGACAACCAAGGGGTATGATCACTGTCTCACGTCTAAAAACATTGATAGCGGGATCCAAAATCTTAGCCAAAAGTCTAGGAAAAGTCCCCATCCTTATATCCCTGGGGTCTTATTTATAGGAAAATCTAAGGGGCAGGGGGTCTTATTTATAGCCCAACCCACACTTGGAGACCATGGACTTCTAGAGGAGCTTGCCTGACTTGGGAGAGTATCTATATTGGCCATTTATTGAGCGAGTATGCCTGGGTGCTCGCCATACTCATCCATGCTTTCTGCTGTCTTGAATGCTGACTTTGACTTCTGCTTGGAACTGTGACTTTGACTCTTGCTTTGACTGGGGCCACCCTCAACGAATATGGATTTTACATCAACGGTCTCCTGTTCTCCGTGAGCTCCATTTTCTTCCTGCTATAACCGTAATTTCCCATCCAATAAATTGTCCACCGCAAGTGGTATTCGTCGTAACGGGTAAGTTTGGTCTTGCAGCTTGGCGCCCCTCTAACTTTTTTATGTTTACCTAGCCCTCAATAACATTCTGCTCTCAGCCTTCTCCTTTTCCTTATCTTCCCCAAGCATGATGTAATAGAGGTGCATTTCCTACATCAACCAAATGAACACGTGGCCTTCAGATCAGAGCTATTGGTGATGTTTGTGGTTGAGTTATGTTAGACCATGAGTTTGCTTAGCGTCCGACCCATTCCAGCCCAAGTGATCCGGTCACCTGGAAAGCACTTGAAGCCATTCTAGAGAAGTCTCGTCGCAAGACTGCCCATTATCCAGAAGTCATGAGTTAGGCCTTGTTCAAAAATATGCAGCGGATAGCTCCTCAAGCTGTAGTGTCACAACTCCTCCTATTCCTCCAACTCCTCTAGTGGGGACTTCCCCTCGACCAACTTATCCTCCAGTTCAGCCTACAGCTCCTCTATGGCCCTAGAATCATGTGTTCGCAGTTGCTCTCCGGGACTTCTTTAGAGAGGCAGCTCAGGGAAGTCCAGCTAGAGTGCTGAAATTTCAAGAGGATTATGCGAATCCTCCAGCTCCTCCTCCTTCTATTATTGCTTGCTTCCCAACTCCTCTAATTCTTGTTAAGGTGGAGGAGTCATCTTCTTTTACTGATAGAGTCCACTAGGAGCCTGCTCCTAATAGCTTCAAAGAGCCCCGCCTGTTGGTGCTCACTGGGGAGAGTGATCCGACCTCTCATCTTTAGGCCTTTGAGTCATCTATCACATTGAGCTCTCTCTCAGATGTGACAAAGTGTAATTTTTTTGATCATCTCCTTTGATGCCAGGCACGAGAGTGTACACGCTACCTCCTCAGTCCACACCTTCTTTGCCGAACTTTGGAGTGAATTCTTCTAAGGTTTGCTACCTCCAAGAAGAGGAATAGTGGTCTTGCCTCCCTCTTCCAAACCAAGTAGGGTGAGAGTGACTTAATTCACTTTGTGGATCATTTTTAGAAAGGGATATTGAGAGTTAGCGATGTAGACCTCACTCTCTACAAAAATGATCTAACAAGCAACCTCCGGGAAGTCCCGTTCAAATTTGAGATTAACACTAAGCAGCCCGGTTCCAACCAGGAGATAATCAACTTAGCTAACCAGTTTATAGAAGGGGAAATCTCTAACCCTTCATACATATAGTTGACAGCCAGGGTCAATTGGAGGAATGTTGTCGATCGTTCTTTTATCGCTCGGCAGCCAGTGAGACCTCTTCGTTAAGAGTTTCGACCTCCTTCTCAAAGGTGAAGGAACTTCCGCCATCACTGTCCTCATGTTGTTCATCAATAGTTTCACTTATGTTGGCTACCCCAACCGCTCCAACTCCACAAGTCTATCAAGCGCAGTTCTTCCAGTCTCCTCCTCCTTCAGTTGTTTGCCCTCAAAAACAATTTGATGACTCGTAGGGGTCCTTCACCGAGCTCATCCTTCTGATGAGTGATATTGTCCAAATTCTCCAGAAGTAGTCTTATTATAAGAAGCCTGGTCCACTTAAGTCCGAGATCAAGTCTCAAAACCTCTCTCTTTTGTGAACATCATAAAGAGAGGAGTCATATGACAGAGAATTGCTGAGCTATTTGTTTGCTTATAGAAAAGATTTTGAATGAAGGGAAGTTACAGGACCTTGTCTTGAAGATTGACTCTTCAAAGGAGTCCACCTCAAAGGGCAAAGAGGTGGCTGAAGTTTACTGGGAGCAAGTGTGAAGAAGTTCTTTGACATGATTTTTCCATTATTATCGATCGTTATAGATGTCAGACACATATATAAGGAGTGGGGTAGTGCAGCAAACCCTAATTTTGATATTCCAAGTTAGTAGAATAGTAACATGTACGCATATTACATACCTCAAGAAGATGCTAGGTTAACTCTAGAATAAGAAATACACTGAAGATTGCTCAAGATCTCTAACCTCTCAATCATTCAAGAGCATAAAAGTCTTCCAATCTCAAAGCACAACAAATGTCACACTTCCAAACAAAACTTATTGAAGAACTGCTGCTGTTTAGAAAGGGATTTTCTCCACAAGCCCAAGATGATTCAAAGTCTAAAATTTTTTTATTCCTTGAGTCTAGTTTTGTTGTAACAAATCATTTTTACTGATGTTGTTGTAAGATCTCATGATGTTCTGAGGTAGGGCTAGATTGAAGCCTGAGTTTTAGGATCCAGTGTTTGGATCTGAGGTAGGACTAGACTGAAGCCTGAGGTAGGAATCTGGGTATGGATCTAAGGTAGGGAACCTTCTGGTGTTCCTGAGCTGTTGGAGTTCTATACTCCGAGGTAGGATCCTGGTTGTGGATCTGAGGTAGGGAACCTGCTGTCGTTCCTGAGTTGAAGGAATCTTGGACTCTGAGGTGTAAGATCTGTTTGATCTTAGATTTGAAGAAATTAGAATAATCTAGCACACTACTAGATAGATGGAGGAGGAAAGTGAATGTATCCATAATTGGGGAACCACTATGAATTCTTATGTTCTTTTCTGTGCTAGAATAGATAACAAATTTTTAAAGGTACATATAACACAAACACATATTCACCTCCCTCTAGGTGATTAAACTATACTAAATCTTATAAGTATTTTCTCTCAGGCTTGCGATTTTTCACTCGGGCAATCATTTTTCGTTCGGGAGCATGTTTTTTTACCAGGGAGAGCGATTTTATGCACAGGCATGCATTTTTCGCGTGAGCACATATTTTTTGCTCGGACGCGCTTTTTTATCTTGACCACACATTTTTGTCAGGACGCACGTTTTGTTTCTGGGCTCAATTTTTTTCCATGACTCACATGTTTTCCCCGGCCGCGCGTTTTTTCCTTTATGTGCATTTTTCGATAGTGTGCACATTTTTACCCCGGTCAAAAATGATAGGTTATTACTGAGTGCATTGTACTATAATTATTGTCAATATATGTGAGAAAAAGTCTAGGTTTTTCGTAGTATATGTGAGTGAATGTTAGATTTTTCATAATCTACGTGAGAGAATGTTTGATTCTTCAATGCCAATAATAAAATAATAATTCTTAAATTGAATTTTATCTAACAAACTAACAATAAAATTGATTAATTTTACAATATTCTTCAAGTATGTTTATTGGGGGAACACTAAATTTGAAATTAGACAAATTCCAATTTCTAGGAGAATTGAAATTAATTTCAATTCAAATATTCAATTTCAATTTCATACAAAGGAACATGCCCTAATTGATTTTAAAGGAGCAAGTACACTTTGCTACTCTTCCTAGTTACCCTTAACATAATAATGAGAATATTTTTGCAGCCAATCTCTCATGCTTTACCTTTTCCCCACTCTCCCATCTAGCCATTTTCTTTTTATCGAGTTATGACATATGAGCTCAGTATTTCTTCATTCGATATAATGATATTTCTAGGTTCTCATTAACAACCGAAGAAGATTTTGATGGATAAATTATTCGATATAGCAGAAACCAAATTGATTAATGTAAGAGCAGAACTCTTGCTAAAGTATTCTATGCTATTTTCCCTTATTATTTCCTCTTTTTCTATTGAAGGGGAGCCTGACACACTAGTTAAGGTATTGTCGTGTCACCCAACCAGTCGAGTGGCTGTGCGAACGGGCTATCGGTCGGCCTCCACCACACAGTCGCATGATGGGACACAGTCAGGCGACCGCCGCGCCTCCACGACCATGCCCACTTTGGGTGCACGACCGGTCACTCCGTCGGCCGGTCCTCGTCGGTCGGGTCCCACAGCCAACTATCACATAACCACCCCGGCGTAACCACTCATTATGGGGGTGCGTATAACCAAATCTCATAATGGTGTCCACATAGTTAATTTCTTAAATATATGTATAATTAAACATTAGATAACTGGTGTGCGCATAACATATAAATTGGTTATGGTGTGCAGATAACTACGTAACCGCCATAACCACCCCCAAACACTATAAAAGGAACCACATACTCTCCTTCCAATTCATCTTGTCTCCTATGCCCTAGAGAGAGTTCCTGAAAAATTCCTCAAGGATTTACTTCTGTCTTCGAAGAACCATTTGAAGATATTCAAACATTTTCAAAGATCTTCAATCAACTTTGAAGATCTTCGAACATCTTCAAAGTCCCCATGTCGGTTCCGCCACGTATATTCCGTCCTGCACATGTTCCACCCACAGATGACTTAAGAGCTCCTAGAGCCCACAGTGCTCACCATAATAACTTAGAAGATACGTAGTTCCGCGTGTGGTGACCTGTCACCCTCAGAGACTTCTCTCTCTCTACAACTTTAATGAGATGCGACCTGTCACCTCGAGTCCACTGGAAAGTTCTGTAACAACACCAAGGAATATTGAATGTTTGGTCGATACTTCCCCGACCACGTGATTTTTTAACCTTTTTTGGTTTTCCACATTTAAAAAATTCTCTTGTCAGTCGTCTCATTCTATATCGACTACTTACGCGCTCGAACGCTCCCGAGCTATGCCGATTTGTTTGAGAACGATCTACCAGAGCCTCGAGTTGACCCACAATTTTGGTAAAATTAATTCAACAATTGTTTACAAATATTATTTTAGTAAAACTCTTGAGCGTATGGAGATAAATTTATAAAAGCACAAGAAACTTTTATCTTTTTGAAAAATTAGAAAAACTTTAAATCCAAATTTATAAGAATTTTGCTTTATGCATGTTGAATCATATAATACGCTATAACATTAACTAAATATTAAAAATGGAATTTTGGATCATCTTTTGCTAATGTTTTATTTTAATTTTAAACTATCGCAAATAATATATTTGTTTTTAGAATGGTGCACCATGGCATGTACACCTCTTTTACAACACATTAGGAGGAGACCTTTGTGTGAATATCTAAATATGTGGGCGACATTTTATACCAAAACACAAAAAAACCACCATTCAATGATAGACTATATTGTAGCAAATGAAGTCCACTGGGATATAATAGGCTCCACAATTACTAATTTGATGTTGTCTCTCATGGAGCTAAAGGGGTTGGTGTAATTGTCTTTATCCTTGTAGAAAAGCTCCATCACACGCGCTAAGTTTATGATTGGTTGAACCAAGAATACCGGCAAGTTGCTATGTAGAAGGTATTCTTCATTTAATATTTTCCAAGCATCCTCAACCAGCTCCATTAGATTTTTGCGCGCTTCTTCCTCCTTGCATTTGTAATCCTTAGCATAGCTCTTAACTATGGAAGCAAAATGTTTATCCATTTGTTCATGCTACAATAATACGACATGTAAATTGCATAATAATTAATATATAAAAGCTCAATAACAAATAAATTTTAATAAGTTTGATAAGTTCTTAGTGTGTACCTCATCAGAAGTAATGTCGTTCATGACTCGACATATAAAAGAAGATGCTTTTATAATCACAGGGAATTCAGTTACCAATCAAATACATGTTGTGGACTCATCTCATTCATTCCAACTAAAGAGCCACAAGCTAGCATTGGATATGCACAACTTCTGAGAGAGACACGCAAATGATCTTCTACATTGGGCACGAATTGTTCGTTTCCCCATTGCACTTCATCAAAATATGCATGTGCTAACTTCTTCATCTAAAATAAAATATCTCGAGTTATTGATTTATTAGGCCTATAACACTAGAATTTCAAGTGTAATTAATACTTCTTTTTAAAAATTGTCTTAATAATGAACAATGTTTCATAATTATAATCTCCATAATTATTAGTAATATTATTCCATTTTCTTGAAGTTGAGTTTATGAATCCTCATTTTTTTATTTTTTTATGCATATTAATTGATCTAGTGCTAGCTAAGCTCTCCTATTCGGTTCTTTGATCGGAAGAGGGCTCTGACAGAGTTATTTCAGCGAGAATAAGTGAAAATGCCGAAATCTCTTTTGTGGAGTAGCTATCAATGTCATTGAAATTTTTTCATGGAAGAACTTTGCATCTTAGATAAACTGTAAGTGTTTTAACAATTTAATGGCTTCATAAGATTGGGTTTTATGCACATCTTGATGAATGAGAAACATAAGGCTACTTTTTAAGAGGATATGGAACATGATGAGAGAAATAGATGAGATATAAATCCTTTAGTTTTTTTAGCTTCTTTTAATTTGTTTCTTGGACATTGAATACATATAGCATGTGTTCTTAAGTTACCAAATTGATGATTATTATGTCATGGATGTTATTGAAAATGGTTATCAATACATGGCATATAGTTTTTCGACCATAAGTCTATTGTATACTTAAGCCAGATATTTTTAAATTCGAAATGGTACTAAAACTCTTTTGACTAAAGTTACTATTTACCTATATTTATTTAAGGGAGTATGAAATTACACATTCTTCATGTGACAATGTTAATGCATTTTTTTATTTACGTGGCGAAAGAAGTTATATTTTATGACCATAATTAACTTTGAAAGTATTACTAGTATTAGGAATTCATAGTAATTATCGAAGTGATTACTCCATTGATATTGAGGCATAAGACCTTACCTCCTCTTTAAGGTATCTAACACGAAATGAGTTTTGCTCTAATGCTTACTCATCCTCAAATTCTTGGAAAGTCTTATAAAGGACTGTGCAGAAATGGTGCAAATACTTCGGTAATAGATCAACACCCATAAGATCCCATCTGCATAGATACATGACAACATGCACATAAAATATTTGAATCATATTTTACATTTATTGGATCTTATTTCAATGTTGATGAGTACATCTGTACATAAGTTGATATTCAATGAGTTCTACTAACCTGTCAATTGTGTCAGTTAACATTTGAAGCTCCTCATGTGTTCCATATTGGTCATAAATATCATCCAGTATTGATGTGAGAACTAGTAGCTTTGTGGCCATTACCCTTGCACGAGAGTAACATTGCTCATAGTTTGTTCCTATCATCCATAAATGTAACTCCACCAATCTTTCACGAGTAAAGGAAAAGTTTTCCACGAGTTTTATTTATTTTTTCCATTTGTGTAGTTAAAGTCATGAATAGTCAAAATCATATAAATTGTAAGACTATAAAAACTTCTTAGAAATTATAGTAACCTACAAACGATGTATTCTCTAAAATTCACAAAAAATGAAGTGGCCAAATCACTACTATTTATGTTGTAAGTTTGTTAAAAATGGTGATAAAATGCATGACATATTTAAAATTGACTCTTATATCTATTAATTTTAGACTCCAACATAAAACTAGTTGGCTATAAGTTGATTGGAATACTAAACATATCTTGTATATGATCTTTGGTCTCTAAGCAGGTCTGTCCTAGCTGGCTAAAGTCAGGCCCGGGCTTGAGTCCGAGTGTCAAAAGCCCGGGCCTGACTTTAGCCAGCTAGGACACTAGCTCCAATAGGGGGGGCAAGATTTCATTAATTAATCCCTCCTTAGGTCACGGGTCCGGGATTTGCCTTGCCCGGGCTCATTCCGGCCTGGAAAATTGGGCTTGGCCCGGCCAGACTCAGTCCGAGCATCGAGCCGGGAAAATGGTCTATACGGGGCCCCTATAGGGCCCCAGCCGGGCATGGGCCCGGGCCAGGATTGCCCGATCCCGGGCCTAGCCGGGCTTTTTCCGGGTCGGGGCCCTACGGGCTCCTTGGGCCTATATTTTGTGAACACCACGGTCTCTAAGACAATGACTTTTTAATTAATTGCATAGGTGAGATGTGAGTGGACAATTGGGACACATATTATCCAACTCCTTGTTGGAACATAAATACTTTATTGGCAATATTCCATATTTTTGTATCTTCCAGAGTTGTACATACTATATAATTTTTCTATTGTCGGATTATATTTTCAATAATACTATATTTGGATGTACCAATGCTTTAGTTTTCAACGGGGCAAAAAATTAATATTTATCATATGAAGAATGTTACTATTCTTTTTCATGTAGTTTATTGTAATGTGATATAAATCAATATTAATCACATAAAGCATGATACTTATTTTCTCCATGAAGAGTATAGCAAGATATTCTCTACATTTTGTATATCAAGATATTGTGAAAATAAGAGAAGAATGAAGAACAAAACAAAAATGTCCAATCATAGATGACAAATTTACGTGGTTCACCCAAAAATGGGCTACATCGCAGGAAGCATCAGTCAAATCTTCACCATTGAGAACAGAGGCGGTTACATAGTGTGGGAGGATTTCAAGATTTAGATTCCCCAATGCCCAAAGCCAAGATCGGGCATGAGTTTATATAACACTCGATTCAATTAAAATTTCGGACAAATAAATTGACACACCCTTGACAGACATCCACGTGCCTCGGGCATGTGGCCCAACCAACACGTCCTTTTATCAACAAACTTCTAACAACTGTCATGGAACCATTAGAACCGCACATGCTTGCATGCATCGGGTTGTATGCCCAATAACGTCACGTCTCCGCCTTCTGGAAGTGTCCCCTGACTTCTAGAATAGTTACAACCACAAACAACCTTGCCACATGCCCCTATGCCAGATAAATTTTGGCTAGGCTCATGACCCAAGACCACACGGTCGTGTTCACCGGGTTAGGATTTGAGAAATACAACTAACAATCTCCATCTTGCATTGAATCCTATCAAAACCAAAGTAACAGACCATATATCTGCTGCTGCCAGCCCCCACCTGAGGCTATCTTAAACTATTAAAGTTTAGAAAGTATAAGCAATACATGAACTTGCTCTTCAGAACTGGTTTAATGAACATATCCATTGGATTATCTGCTGTGCCAATCTTTTTCACTTTTATCTTTTTTTCCTGACCAGATAAAGTGATATCACACATCAATATGCTTGGTCCTGTCATGATGTATATGATCCTTTGCCGAACATATGAAACTCAAGCCATCACAAAATATAATAGCTTGATCTAATGAAAACCAAGATCATTAAGAAGACCCTTTAACCAAATACCTTCCTTGTCTGCTTTCGTTAAGGTTACATACTCTACTTCTACAGTGGATAACGTAGCAAATGACTTTAAAGTAGCCTTACAACTGACCACTGAGTTTCCAAGAGTAAAGACATACCCTGTAACTGATCTTCTACCATCCATCCGCTTCCTAGTCTGAATCAGAGTATCTAGCAAAAAGATAATTAGTGTTACCTCCATAGATAAGGACAACATCAAATGTCCTTCTGAAGTACCGAAAAATACGCTTTGCGGATTGCCAACGCTCCTTCCCACGATGAGGCATATATCATGTAACACCCCAAAAACCTTAAGTTGGAGTCAAGATGGGTGATACAGCCTGGGACACGGGTGTGTCCCAGGGCATGTCTTGTGCACACGGCCTGGGACACGGGCGTGTCCTTTACTGTAGGCATCAACTCGAGTTCTCGAGATAGCACAGTCAACGATCGTCGAGAGGCGACACGGCCTGGGACACGGGAGTGTCCCAGGGCGTGTCTTGCTCAGGTGAATACCGGGCGGCGTTGAGTGGCGCTGAGTGGAATGGCGTTGAGTGGCGTTGAGTGTGGAACACGGCCTGTGACACGGGCATGTCACAGGGGCGTGTTGGGCACATGGCCAAGGACACGGGTGTGTGCCTTAGCCATGTGCTTCTCGGGTAATTTGGGCCTGTGTTGAAAAGGTGACACAGCCAGTCACACGGCCGTGTCAAAGTTGACACGGGCGTGTCTGCCCTGTGACACGGGCGTGTTGGAGCCCATGTTCTGGTTCAGTTTAAGTCAGTTCACACACCGCTTGGGGGACACAGGAGTGTCACAGGTCGTGTCAAGTCAAATTTTGACTTTTGGGCAGATCTCGGCCATCCAATTATTTCTATTTGGATCCAATGGCCCAGGTGCTTTCCTGTAGTGATAAGGCTGAGGGTTGGCCTCTTCTCTCATTCTTATCAAGAGAGAAAAAGAGAGAGCTTGGAGGAAGGAGAAGGAGGAGAAGAGCAAGGCTTTGGTGGTGCTCTCGCGGTCTGATTCGAGATCCGAGGCTAGTTTAGTGGAGGCAAAGCTATTGCGGTGCTTTCCAACCGACCAGATTTTCGATGGCTCCCAAGAGATAGTCAAGGGTTATGATCTTCCTTCTTGGACATGTGAAGTCCTTCTTTATGCATGAGTAAGGAATCCTCTCCACCAAAAGTTGGAATGAGTGAGTGATTTCGATGGGTTGATAGTTGTTATCCCCTCTTGAGTCTGCATATAGACCCGGAAGTGTGTAGTACGGGATAGGCATGCTGTGTGAAGCCCATCTGGACATGTTGGTCTGGATTGGTGATGTTGCATTTATGCACCGGAGAAGACTCCATGTATACTCGTGTAGTTAGTATGGTCTTTAGGTTGTGCCTGTGAAGGGGAGTAGCAGGAAGTACTGGAATGTGGAACTCCAAGAAAATGCCCTTGTGCTATTTGTGTTGTGGCTACGATGTAGCCAGTCCTTGATGGATAATGAAGCCAGTCCTATTTGGATAGTGTGACTAATATGGCGCCGGTCCTTGGCAGACGTTATGGCGATTGGGAGCTGCGAGCTCTAAAAAGCCTCGTGCCGAACATGAAAGGTGAAGCCAACCCGCATCTTTTATTATAGCCGCAAGTACGATGTGCTGGGTGATGACAAGGCGATTTGAGCAATATGAGGTGGTGGATCTATACCTGCGTTATGTTGGTTGTACAAGGAAGTGCCAAGGCATTGGGCTTTCATCAGCAGCATAATGAGGTCTTAGGCCTGCGCGCCATTAAGACTAAATGCTCAATGGTGTTGATCTCGGTTCGCTAGTGTACCCAAAAGTGTGCCTGAGAGCACAGATCGTCGGGCCAGGTGGTCGACGGTTGTGATGGATTGCTTGTGCGTGAGAGCATAATATGTATAATATCTATCAATTGCTATATTACTCTACAGGGAAGGAATGCCTCTGCCCCGGGAAAGGGGTAGGATTGTTATAAATTGGTCAGCTGAATACTGACTGTTGTCTTGTTTGCCACCTTCTAGGTGGATTGTCCCTGTGCAGGTGTTGGAGAGCCAAGCGGAAAATGAAGGGATGATGCCCCTGCTGTTGCTGTTGCCGCTCTTGCTGTTACTGCTAACCCTTGAAGGCTCGCTATTGTATTTTCTTTTATTCATGTATGGTCGGCCTGCGCGCCGATGTCTGTAATCCATACTGTTTAAAGAAGAACTGTAAGGCCTTAAGGCCAAACTGTAGTATTTGTTATCCCCTCGTTTGAGTGATTGTATATAACTTTGGTTTATATATATCTAGTGGATATTCCTTGTATGAGTTCAGCTAATTGTGTAACTATTCCGCTAGCATGCTCTGTGTTAGGATGCGTTGATGGTATTATCCTGTGAACTCACCATCTATTTGTGGCATATAGTGTGGGGCCCCGGCTGGACCTTCTATGATATGTTATTTAACAGGTGGAGTCGTTACATTTTGGTATAAGCTTCTCTCGGTCTTCCTTTTTCGAATTCGTGGTCGAATTCTTTTGTGGGGTGGCGAGCACGTATCTGTGTGAACCGTTGTAACGCTAGTGGACACTAGAATATCCACTAAGAAATGCAAATACACTTGTTTGAGGAATCTGCGCGTTCCTACTTTGTTGTTATTGCTTGCGTATTGTCGTTAATGTGTGTCTTGTCCACCCATAGGTGACTCGTAGTGGTGCTAGGCAATCTGAGCCCCAGCGCTCTGATGAGATTGCGGCACCAGCTGAGGTGCCAACACCTCCTCCATCTGCGAAAACTGTTCGCTTAGTTGCTGAGGCTCTATTTGCGATGATTCGTCCGACCAGGCAGGCGCCGCCGGTAGTGGTGCAAGATCGTGTTGGTGTCCAACCCAAACTGGTTGAGGCTGTGGATCCGTGAGCAGCTGAACGATAATTGAAGCAACTCATGAGCTTCAATCCGCCGACGTTCACGGGACTTGGATCCCCAATGCAGGCAGAGGACTGGTTATCTCGAGTCAAACGTATCTTGACGGCGATCAGGATGGAGGAAACTCAAAAGGTCACTTTGGCAACCTTCTTGTTAGAAGGAGAGGCGAGGTTATGGTGAGATGAGGTTGAGTTACACCATTTGGCGGGCAGGCAATTGACTCAAGTATCGATTGAGGAGTCCTCTCACATGTTTTTGGCTAAACATCTACTAGCGGCACAACGCATTGCTATAGAGAACGAGTTCCAGCAGCTAACGCAAGGAGAAAATAGCGTTGATGCGTACCTACATGAATTTACAAGATTTGGACGGTATGCAGTGTTGGTACCCTAGTTTGGATTTGAGTTCAGTCTTCTCTTTTAGTCTCTTGACCCATGATTTATCTATGGTCAAAGGTTGGTTGTTTAGTTGGGTTGCTCTAGTTGTAGAGTTGTCACTTATCCAGATGAAAATTTGGTTAAGTTGTTTTTTGTTCAACTATGGTTGAACGCCGCTCGACTATCGTCTATCGACTGTTCGATGATCGTCTATCAGTTGGTCGACGTTTGTCTGTCAGCAGATCGTCTATCTCTGAGTTAGTTGAACTCTTGTTAGCTCGACGTTCTGTGGAATCTGCCTCGCCGATCGTCGAACATCGCTCGACTTCTTTTGGCCAGACAGATTTCTTGATAGTTCAACTATCTGCTTGGATAGTTCAACTATCTGATAGTTCGACTATCTGTTTGATAGGTCGACTATCAGTGTTGCTTGATAGTTCGACTATCTGTTTGATAGGTCGACTATCTGTTGTGTTTGATAGTTCGACTATCTGCTTGGATAGTTCAACTATCTGATAGTTTGACTATCTGTTTGATAGGTCGACTATCTGTTTGCGTTGATAGTTCGACTATCTGTTTGATAGGTTGACTATCTGTTGTGTGATAGTTCGACTATCTGCTTGGATAGTTCAACTATCTGATAGTTCGACTATCTGTTTGATAGGTCGACTATCAGTCTCCCTTGATAGCTCGACTATCTGTTTGATAGGTCGACTATCTGTTTTCTCTGATAGTTCGACTATCTGTTTGATAGGTCGACTATCTGTTTTGCTTGATAGCTCGACTATCTGTCCTGATAGGTCGACTATCTGATAGCTCGACTATCTATTCTAATAGGTCGACTATCTGCTGTGGTAGTTCGACTATCTCTTTGATAGTTCGACTATCTGTATTATTCGACTATCTGTGTCATAGGTCGATGATCTCTGTGCTTCGATCGACGATCTCTGAGGGTCGTTCGACGTTCTGTTGTATTTCTTTATTTATTTTGTCCTCTTCTATGCTGTGATTTATTTCATATTTATTTGGCATATTTTATAAAAGATTATTTCAGTAATTTATGCTGTCATTTCTAAGCTATACTTGCTTGCTTCTTTATGCATAAGTTAAGCTTTTATCTGATAAAGTTGTTTGTCTTATTAGTTGACATATCCTGATGCTTTATCTGCCATGCTATCCTTTATAGCCGTTAGACTCAAAAAGTCCTCTCTGGCCGTAAAGAGTTTCTTCTAATGTGACTTTCTCTAGTATTCTTCTATCAGATTTATTTGCAGCTTCTTAGAAAGCTTTATCCTGGTATAGGATATCTGTCTGCAGGATTTGTTTTTGCTTTATGCTATTTGCAGCCCAGTTTGCAGATCTCAAAAGAAGACAAGATTCAAACTCAAATTAGAGCCGTTGAAAAGGCCCATATATAAAGAGTTTCTTTTGAAAAAAGAGACATACAACAAGAGAAAAATATACAAGAACAGAGAGAGGATATACAAACCAATAAAGATCAATAGAGATATACAGATCAAAAAGCAAGAAGTGTTACAACTCTCAGAAATTCACATTCAACTGAGAAGATCAAATCTCTTCAGCATTCTTCTTCATCCCGAGTTCATCCTGCTCACAGGAAGACTTTCACTCAGAGGCTTTTAGAAGAAGAAGAAGAAGAAGAAAGAAAGCTGATTGAAGAAGAACACCTTTTCCAAATCAAGAGTCTTCTTCAAGCTTCTCCTTCAGAACTCCAAGACAGTTCTTTGTCTTAGTTCAGAAGAGTTCCTGCACCCTGAAGCAAGACTCCTTCCTGGATATTCTCTAAGCCAGGGGGAGCCTTGATTCTTTAGAGCTCTCTAGCTCTGTGCAATCCACTAGCTTCTCTAATCTATTTTAACAATAGAGAAGATCCCTTAACTCTCTCAACCTCTTGTACAAAGGGTTATTACTCCCTTCAAAAGTAAACCTTGGTGGCAGGGCACCTGATCAAAAACCTGTGTTGGATTTTGAGCTCCTGATCAAAAGCTCAAAGGGTCTACTTGATCTACCTGAAGCAGATCAGTTGGTGGCAGGGCACCTGAACAAAAACCTGTAGTGGATTTCTACCAGGGTGGTAGAAGAGTGGATGTACCTATTTAGAGGGAACCACTATAAACTTCTTGTATTGTCTGTGTTGCTTATTTAATTTATTGCACTGTGGCTGTGAGTAGAAATAACTAGGATTGCTAGTTGCTGTGATAGGACCCAAGCTGAAATGTAATTACAGTTAGCTCTCTCTTGTGCACTACACTTTGTGTTAGGCTCTAGGGTTTCAATATCTATAAACTTATTCCGCAAATTAAATCTAAGGGTGTTGAGTAGGGTATCATAATTTTTGAATACTCTATTCACCCCCCTCTAGAGTTGTATCTACCCTCACTTTCAATTGGTATCATAGGGAGGTTGTCGGACTGTACAGGCTAACACCTGAGTCATAAGATCCTGATAGATACCAAGCTTATAGATATTCACTTCATGGCCCAGTCCAAGGATTACTCTAGCACCAGACCTCTAGCATGCAACTTAGCTAAGTTTAGCATCTGGAAGGCAAGGATTTAGTTATATATGAACTCTATTGATGAGAGTATTTTTGCTTCTATTTTTACAGGACCACCAAGAGCACCTGCTGCAGCTACTGCTTCATCATCAACAGATATGAGTGCAGTGCCTCCTCCAGATTACAACGATGAATACAAAAAGGCAAAGATAGCAGATGCCAAAGCAATGAATATTCTGGCTCAGACAATGTCTGATGAAGTATTCCAGAAAGTTGCTGACTGCTCCTCAGCAAAAGCAATGCGGGATACACTGAACTAGATTGTATCTGGTTCAGCTGATGAAAGGAAGGACAAAAGGTCCAACCTTATCTCCCAGTATGAAAACTTGAAGAAAACTGATGCTGAATCAGTTGAAGCAATGTACACCTGGCTCAGCTCAATCATCAATGAGCTGAGGACTCTTGACAAGGATATATCATTGACAGAGGTCAATGATAAGATTCTTATGTGCTTCCCTAGCACATGGGATCTGAGGATCTTTCCTATCAAGGAGGCCAGAAGCACAAATGAAATCTCAACAGAAGCTCTCCTTGGCAAGCTCAAGTCTTTTGAGCAAGTGCTGAAGACCAGGGAAGCTGAGGCTGAAGAAAAGACTCCAACTCCAACAAGGAAAGAGCAAACTCTTGCTCTCAAAGCTGCTGATGCTTCTGAAGGAAGCCAATCCAATGAGGAGCTGATGGCACTCTTTGCCAAAAGGTTCCTCAAGATGGGAAGAAAAGATTTCAGAAAGAAATCTTCACAATATGAAGATAAACCAAGGTATGATCGTTCTCCTGCTAAAGAAATAATTTGCTATGGTTGCAGGAAACCTAGACACATTCTACCAGAGTGTCTAGAGGAAAAGAATAAAGGGAAAAGGAAGGAAAAAGAACATCACAGGAAACACTCCAAGTCCTCCTCCTACAAAAACAAGAAAAAGGAGAAAGGTTTCGTTGCTGAAACCTGGAGCGATTCTGATGAGGAATCTTCCTCCTCAAGCTCTAGTGAGGATGAGGAAGAAAAGAAGGCAAAGGAAGTTTGCCTGATGGCAATTGATGCCTGCAGCAATCACTCAGCTGCAGAGAGTTCAGATTCTGATGAAGAAATGCCAACAGAAGATGAGGTATTGTCTTCTTACGATTTTACATCTGCTGAATTTAAATTAGATTTTAAATATTTGTGTTTAGATTTAATTAGTTCTGAAAAGGAAATTAAGGACCTTAGAAATAAGCTTGCTGAATCTGAATTTATCTCTAATGAAAACATTAGGTTAATAGCAGAACTCACTAATTCTAGTGAAGAAATAAAATTCCTTAAGAATGAATTAGCTAAGTCAAAAAGGTTAGAAGAATCTCTGAATGGAAGAAGCCTTAAGTTGCTTGAAATAACCAGCATGTCTAACACTAGGTCAGGCAATAACAAATTAGGCTTAGGAGCTTCATCTAGTGAACCCCCAATTATTCTTAAAAATAACCTTTCAACTCCAGTGAATTTTGTTTCAGCTAGTGGAATAAAGAACACTGAGCAAGTAAAACAAGTTAATCAAGCTTTAAATAAAGCTAAGAGAGAAAAGAGAAAGCAAAATTTTATGGAAATACAAAAAGCGTCGAACGCTGCTCGACGATCGCATGCCTAGTGGTCGAACGAAGCTCGACGATCTGAGCATCCATCGTCGAACGCTGATCGACGTTTTCAATATGAATTTCAAAAATTCAACCAAAACTTTAGAAACCCGAATGTAAATAGAAACCCTAGGTTCATTGACCCATCATCTGCATGGAGAATCCCACCTAGGAGATCTTACCCGTTAGGTTATCATCCTCAACCTGCTTTTTCATTTATTTCTAGTTTTTCTTATATGAAAAACAAGGGACCCAAGGTTACCTGGGTCCACAATGTTTAATTGATTTCTTTGCAGGTGAAGACCTATCCTATCACTCAAAATAAGTAGTATTTGGATAGTGACTGCTCCAAGCACATGACAGGAAATAAAGAAAATCTGTCAAGGTTCAAGGCCAAGCTTGGACCAAAGGTGATCTTTGGAGATTCTAGCTGTGGTCAAACTGAAGGCTATGGCAGGATTACCATTGGAGCAGTAACTTTCAAGAGGGTTGCATATGTAACTGGACTAAAGCATAATCTTATCTCAGTAAGTCAGTTATGTGATGCAGGGTATCAGGTATCTTTCACTAACACCCTCTGTAATATTACTTTAAATAGTAATGTTGTGTTAGTAGGTATTAGACAAGATAATATTTATTTAGTAGATTTTAATTCAACCCATTCTGAAATCTGCTTATTTAATGAAGTAACAAATAACAACACCTTATGGCATAAAAGGCTTAGCCATGTTAACCTCAAGAACATATCTAGGTTATCTAAACACAACCTTGTTAGAGGTTTACCTTCTTGCCCCTACAAGAAGGAGAGCCTATGCAAGGCTTGTCAATTAGGCAAGCAAACCAAGAATTTATTTAAATCAGTAAATAAAAGTGATTCTCCTAGAATCCTGTATTTATTACACTTGGACCTTTTTGGCCCAATAAATGTACAGAGTCTAGGAGGGAAGTATTACACCCTAGTCATTGTAGATGACTTCTCTAGGTTCAGTTGGGTGTTCTTTTGAGAACTAAGGCTGATAACTTCAAAGCCCTTACAGATTTTTTATTATGTGTGCAGACTGAGTACTCTACTCTTGTGTCCTTGATCAGAAGTGATCATGGTACTGAGTTTGACTCTCTTCTCATGCAAGAATTTTGTGAGAGAGAAGGTATCAAACATAGCTTCTCAGCTCCTAGAACTCCCCAACAAAATGGGGTAGTTGAAAGGAAGAATCGAACACTAATTGAAGCTGCTAGCACATTGTTGGCCGATGCTAACATGCCTCTTTCCTATTGGGCAGAAGCTGTTAGTACAGCCAACTATGTCTTGAATAGAAGTCTTATACACAAGCTTAAGTGTAAAATTCCTTATGAGTTGCTTAAAGGAAAGAAACCTAAAATTAATTATTTTAGAGTATTTGGTTGTGTAGTTTATATTCATAACAACAATAAAGAATACCTTAGAAAGTTTGAAGCAAAAGCTTCAATGGGAATTTTTCTTGGATATTCCCAGGTAAGCAAAGCCTATAGGGTATTTAATAAATCATCTTCTAAAATTGAAGAGTCTGTGCATCTTTCTTTTGATGAATCTCAGATGTTTTATAAGGAGAAGGAAACTTCCCCTTCCTCAAGTTCATTGCAGGTACAAGAATCCAGCAAAGATGTCACTCAAGAGATTCTCCATCTATCAACTCTTCATATCACTGATTCAGACAGTGATGAAGACTTTGCAGAAGCAGTTGATGTACCACTAATAGTAGATCCAATTCCTCCTCAGGAGTTAATCCCAACTATTGCTGAAGATCACATCCCACCTGCTGATATTATCACACTTAGAGATCATCCTATATCTCAAGTGATTGGAGACATATCAGCTGGTGTTCAAACAAGACATCAGTTAAGACAGGATGTGATGCATGCTTGTTTCCTTTCACAGATTGAGCCCCTCACCATTAAAGATGCTGAGCTAGATCCCCACTGGATCATTGCTATGCAAGAGGAACTCAATCAGTTTGAGAGATGTAAAGTATGGACTTTGGTTCCAAGACCTAAAGGCCAACTGATCATAGGCACCAAGTGGGTATATAGAAACAAGTTGGATGCAAATGGAATCATTATAAGGAACAAAGCTAGGCTTGTAGCTCAGGGCTACAGACAGGAGGAAGGTATAGATTATGACAAAACCTTTGCTCCTGTTGCAAGGCTAGAGGCAATAAGGATCTTTTTAGCCTATGCAGCCTTTATGAAGTTTAAGGTCTTTCAGATGGATGTCAAAAGTGCCTTTCTAAATGGTGAGCTAAAGGAAGAGGTATTTGTTGAACAACCTCCTGGGTTTGTTTCTTCAACTCAGCCCTCATATGTGTACAAGTTGCAAAAAGCTCTTTATGGACTCAAGCAAGTACCCAGAGCCTGGTATGAGACTCTAGCTAGTTTCCTGTTAGAGCACAACTTTGTTAGGGGAGTAGTTGATAGAACCCTTTTCGTCAAGCACCACAAGGACACAATCCAGTTAGTTCAAGTGTATGTGGATGATATTATTTTTGGCTCCACTGATCCCAAACTGTGCAAAAAGTTCTCTGACTTGATGCATTCTAAGTTTGAGATGAGTAGTATGGGTGAGCTGTCTTACTTTCTTGGTCACCAAGTAAAGCAAGATGCTGATGGCATCTTCATCTCCCAATCCAAATATACCAAGGAATTGGTAAAGAAGTGTGGGATGGCTGATGCTTCAGCAATGCATACACCTATGGCTACTAATGTAGTTATAGATTCTGATGATCAGGGAAAGCCTGTTGATCAAAAGAATTATAGGGCCATTGTTGGTTCCCTATTGTATTTAACTGCAAGTAGGCCAAATATAATGTTTGCTACATGCCTATGTGCTAGATTCCAGGTCAACCCCAAGGAATCTCATCTGATTCTTCTCAAGAGAATCTTGAGATACCTGAAGGGATGTCCAAATCGAGGACTATGGTACCCAGCTGAATCAGAATTTGAGTTAATTGGATACTCTGATTCTGACTATGCTGGTTGTAGAGTTAACAGGAAAAGTACCTCAGGAACTTGTCAGTTCCTGGGAGAGAGATTGGTCTCTTGGTTCTGTAAGAAGCAGTCTTCTGTCTCAACTTCAACTGCAGAGGCTGAAGATATAGCAGCTGCTAGTTGTTGTTCACAGATCCTGTGGATTCAAAACCAACTTTTGGATTATGGGTACACACACAAGAACACAAAAATCATGTGTGACAGTACCGGTGCTATCTCCATTGCACAAAATCCTATGCACCACTCTAGAACCAAGCACATTGAGATTAGACACCATTTCCTGAGAGATTGTGTGGAAAAGAACAAGATCAGCCTTGAGTTCATATCCACTGACCTTCAGAGAGGTGATATTTTCACCAAGCCCTTAGATGAACAGAAGCATCTGTTCTTTTTGGTTCAGCTAGGCATGATTAATGGAAGAGACTAAGTGTGACGTCTGCCTTTGTTGAAACTTGTTTGAAGATCGTCGAACGATGTTCGAAGATAGTCGATCAGATCAACCCTATCGTCGACCTATGGTTGATGATGGCTTATCTGCTTGAAGATCGTCGACCGACGTTCGAAGATAGTCGAATAGGTCGAGCCTATCGTCGATCTATGGTTGACGACAGCTTGTTGTTTGGGAAGACAGAAATAGTCGAACGATTGATCGACTACTCTGCTTCAGGAACGATCGTCGAACAACTGTTCGACCATCGTCTCCAATATCTTTTAAATAGATCGACGATCACTGGTTTAATATAAACCGATGGTCGACCTAGGTTAAGAGATCGTTCTTTTTATCGTCGACGGAGAGCGTCTTTTCGCATTCCGTATTTCTGCTTGCTCCCTGTCTCGCGATTTCTGTCATTTCGCCTTTGACGTCTCTCTCTCGCCTTCTCCAGCCCCTTCGATGGCGATTGCTCCAGCCCTCCTGTCCGTCGTGAAGTTTGATGCAGGCTTCAGCGTGGACTTCGATTCTTTCAGCTGCTGTGAATCTGCGATTGTGGAAATCCTCAACCTCTGCAAAGATCAAGGATTGAAAAAGTTCATGTCATCAAGGATAAAGATAAACGTCCAGGAGATTAAAGAATGGGCTTTTACTTCATCCTCCAATGACGAATCAATGGCTGGAACAATAGGCGGAGAAGAGGTAATTTTGACTCTCGTCGTTTTGACAGAAATTTTTGGATTATTGAATGGGGAAGAGGATTATGAGCAAGATACCCCCTGAATTTGGGAGAATGTTAACTGAATTAGGACATGCCAACAACATTCCTTCTAAGCTGCTAAAGGTGAACTTTCCGTTCAAGATAAAGTTCCTTGCTGAACTAGTAGGAAAAGTGCTTCTGGGAAAGCACTCTGCCCATGATAATATAACCAGGCAGCAGTTTAACCTGATGTGTGCAATTGTGAACAAGAAAAAGATTAACTGGGCAGCAGTTTTGTTTGATTTGATAAGGAAAAAGAATAGCAAGAAGGAAGTCACCCTGGGTAGGGTGCTTGGGATTTTTCTAAAAGAGAAATATTTCCATCTGTTGGTTTCAGCTGCTACTTCCATCAATGCCAGCAAAAAGATGGACCCAACCCTGTTTGTGAAGTGGAAAAGGAGCTTTCTGAAGCCCGCTCCAGCAGGGGTTGCTCCAGCTGCATCTGAGAGCACCAGGACTGCTTCAGTCACTCCCCTCCTCCAAGAAGCAGGCTCAGCAAATCTCTCCGTTCCATCCACTTCTTCTGCATTACCATCCACTTCTACTGAAGTGCCACCATCTACTTCAGTTGAAGTTCCATCTTCTGCATCTCATCTTCCTGATTCATCCACAATTCTCCATGCATCACCTCATGCATCTCCACTCCCTCCTCATCTTGCTAGGATCTCACATCCTAGTTGTGATTTATTGGTTTCTGGGATATCCACTCCTCCTCAGTCACCAATTCCTTCCTCAGATCATGTTGATCTTCCTGCATCAACTCATCATTCTCCAGTTCACTCTCCAGTTCATCAGGAGTACACCATCCCTGCTGTTCATCCATCCATTGTGATTCCCCCTCCATCATTTGAAATCACTCCAGCATTCATTTCTAGCATATTGGAGTTAATTACTCCCTCAATCAAAATTATGATTGAAGAAGCAATTGCTCCTCTCATTTTTTCCATCTCTACATTATCATCTACCATCCAAGTCCTCTCCAAATCTGCAAAGCCCTCTTCATCTAGGGGCCTGGTTTCAGTTTCCACTGAAATCAGGCAGGGGGAGATGTTCTATGAAGATGCCTCTGAACTGCCCCTGGTCTCTCTACCAGCAGATCCTCCAGCAGATACTCAAATGGAAACAGATCTTACAGAAAAAGAGATAGTAGCTCAAGAAGAAACAGTTCCTCAACTGTCTGAAAAAGAGATTTCTGATGCTATAATGGAAACAGAATTTGTTGTCAAAGTCTGCCTAGAAGAATCCTCCACTCCCCTTGTTGCTCGTTTCCTAGAAGGAGTCATTACCTCCTTTCTAGATGACATGTGGGAAATAGAATGCGCAGAAGAGTCCCCAGAAGGTAATTCTTTCACTCATTTTATAGACTTGATAACTGACATGATAGTATGGGAATACCTAGAAGGTATGATACAACTTCATTTAGCCCATCTGTGTTCCTGATGCTACAGATTTTGTGGAAGAAGTGTTAGCTATCCAAGAACAAGTGTCTGAACCTGCTCCAGAAGTTCCAGCTGATCCTGAACCTGCTTTTCAAGATCTTGAGTCTGCTCAACCAGCTCAGGTAGTTGTGCAAGAAGAACTGGTCTCCATGACAGTTTCAGTTGAACAAAAGAATGCTTCAGAAATTCAAGAGGAAAAATCTACTGTCTGGGATTACACCCCAGGTCCGGATTTGGATACCCTATTGGCACAGGATGCCTTGGCTGAGGAAAAAGAGAAAGCTGCTTTAAAAGAGAAAGAAAAAGCTGTTCAAGAAGCCTTTGATCCCTATGATCATCCTCCTTCATCAAATTCTGAGGATGAAGATGATTCTGATGATTCTGAAGATTCTAAGAGAAAGAAAGCAGCCAAAAAGAAAAGAAAAGTTGTTGCTTCTCCTCCTCCAAACCCTGATAATGATATCCCCTATTATATTTTGAAAGGAATAGATCCCAAATCCAAAGAGTATCAGCATTGGATGGGATTCTCAAAGAACCAGCAAAAGCTAAGGAAGAAATCAAAAAGGTATGACAGTCCAACTCCAAAATGGACCCCTAGAGGTCCTCCTCCTCCACCTCCCAGTGCAGGAGCCTCTGGCAACTTGTCTGCAAATCCTTCTGCTCCATCTGCTAGGTTTACTCCATCCCAACCTTCTTCAAGGAAAAGCAATCAAGGATATCAAGGCAGATCCCAATCTGGCTATCAAAGGCATGATGCTGATGTAAAAGAACAAGTGAAAGAGGTAGTGTACCTAAAGCCGACTTTTTCTCCTCCTCCTTCTCCCAAGAGAAGAGTTTCACCTTCCAAAGAAGCCAAGAGCATATCTTCTTCAAAGCCAGATCATGCAAAGAAATCTGTTTCAAAAGGTAAAAGAGTTATTTTCTCTGAAAAATCAAGTAAGAAATTTGCCGAGTTTGCTCCTCCTTCTTCTTTAGTTATTCAGGAAAATAAAGAGCCAGCTGAAAGCTTATTAGATCTCTCTATTAAATTTAAAGCTGTGAAACCTGTAGATCCAACCTGTGAAAATGTGTATGAAAGTCAAGAGCTTAATCCTGATTACAGGATGGCTAGATTTCTTGAACTGGTTGGATCGACCCAGATTAGAAAAGCAAAAGCTGAAGGAAAAGATACTACAGGATTGACAACAATGTCTAAATTCAGAAAGAAGGAGCTTGATAAATTCCAGGTTAGACCTGAGGTATTTGACGCTTCAAAATATATGGAAAAACATCCTGAAGCAGTTGTTCCAAGGACTTCAGAATCCAGAATTATTGGTGAGCAAGATCTGAAGCTATCGAAGAAAGAGGCTTTAGACCCTTTCAGGAAAATCTTTTTTCTTCCTAGTTCCTCTATACCTAAACCTGATTCTGATGCCTCTTAAATTTCATTGATTGATAGTATTTATTTGCCTGTTTTATTGATGTTATATGCTACTCAGATATTTCCTTTCCTGTATTGTTTTTATTTTCAGTAGTTTGTTTTGTGTTTTTGTTGTTGAGAGACTTAACTCAAATAGGGGGAGTTTGTTGGTACCCTAGTTTGGATTTGATTTCAGTCTTCTCTTTTAGTCTCTTGACCCAAGATTTATCTATGGTCAAAGGTTGGTTGTTTAGTTGGGTTGCTCTAGTTGTAGAGTTGTCACTTATCCAGATAAAAATTTGGTTAAGTTGTTTTTTGTTCGACTATGGTCGAACGCCGCTCGACTATCGTCTATCGACTGTTCGACGATCTTCTATCAGTTGGTGGACGTTTGTCTGTCAGCAGATCGTCTATCTCTAAGTTAGTTCAACTCTTGTTAGCTCGACGTTCTGTGGAATCTGCCTCACCGATCGTCGAACATCGCTCGACTTCTTTTGGCCAGACAGATTTCTTGATAGTTCAACTATCTGCTTGGATAGTTCAACTATCTGATAGTTCGACTATCTGTTTGATAGGTTGACTATCAATGTTGCTTGATAGTTCGACTATCTGTTTGATAGGTCGACAATCTGTTGTGTTTGATAGTTCGACTATCTGCTTGGATAGTTCAACTATCTGATAGTTCGACTATCTGTTTGATAGGTCAACTATCTGTCTGCGTTGATAGTTTGACTATCTGTTTGATAGGTCGACTATCTGTTGTGTGATAGTTTGACTATCTGCTTGGATAGTTCAATTATCTGATAGTTCGACTATCTGTTTGATAGGTCGACTATCTGTCTCCCTTGATAGCTCGACTATCTGTTTGATAGGTCGACTATCTGTTTTCTCTGATAGTTCGACTATCTGTTTGATAGGTCGACTATCTGTTTTGCTTGATAGCTTGACTATCTGTCCTGATAGGTCGACTATCTGATAGCTCGACTATCTGTTCTGATAGGTCGACTATCTGCTGTGGTAGTTCGTATTGGGATTTGTCTCCACAATACCTCAGATTTGTAGGAGGTCAGACCTTGAACTAAGATGAATTAAGGTGTATTTGATATTGTGTTCAAGTTGTATGTGTGCAGGTTTTTATTGCTAAGTGTAGACCAATGTCAGTCAATAATGGGTCACCAAACACAGGACCATACAATGTAATCCCTCATTGTGTGATCCAAAGTGTTGGCCCATGTATAGCCTCTCTATTGGGATACACTTCCTACATGCACTTGGATTGATGGACAGAAGTATTGAAGTTTATTTTCTCAGAAGAAATTTTTCTAAGTCCACATACTCGAGTGTGTTTCTTCATATACTCGAGTAAGTGACTTAGTACTCGAGTAGATCCTTAGGCATACTCATGTAGACTCTGTGTACTCGTGTAGATAAGTTTAAACTCGAGTAGATAGTCAGTCACTCGAGTAAGTCATATATTATACTCGAGTAGATCCGTCTGTTCTAAGATCCAAAATTTTCTCTAAGTCCACATACTCGAGTACATCTTTTGTATACTCGAGTAAGTGGGTCTATACTCGAGTAAGTTGGATCACTACTCGAGTAGACAGCATTATACTCGAGTAGATGATAACTTGCACTCGAGTAGTTGGTTAGTTACTCGAGTAAATGTTCTGTTCATACTCGAGTAGATCTGTGCTTCTCATCTCAGAAAAATTCTAAGTTTACCTACTCGAGTAGTTCCCTATATACTCGAGTAAGTGACTCTGAACTCGAGTAGATGTTTTTCATACTCGAGTAGGTTTGTGATTGCCGAGTAGTTTTCTCAACATACTCGAGTAGTTCTTTTTCCCCTCACTCGAGTATCTTCAACCCTTTTTACTCGAGTAGTTTTTCCTATCTTTTCTGAGAAATTTTCTCTAAGTGTTTTTACTCGAGTATATACTCTCATACTCAAGTAGTTTTAAATTCACTTGAGTGCTGATCCTTGAATCACTCGAGTAGCTTATCTTCATATACTCGAGTATGCTCCTTTTTATCCACTCGAGTATATACCATCTGATACTCAAGTATGTTTCTTCTATGACTCGAGTATATCTGTTTAAATCTTCCTGAAATTCTCTAAGTCAATTTCGCAGTGTATTTCAAATTAATCATTTCTGATTGGTCCACGTGTCATCCCTAATTAATTTTCTGACCGTTGGAGTCCACCTATAAATAGGTCCTCTCAGATTTGACTAATAACAAGTGAACAGAGATTTTATTTTAAGAAAGAGAAAAAGGAAAACCCGTGAACCCTAATTCCTCACGTCGTCGCCGCCGCCATTGACGTTCACGGAAGAAGCTCTGGATCGACGATCTTCGATCGCTGCCTTCAACTTTTATTCTCCAGTGATCCAGACGAAAGTTAATCACTCGATCTCGCCAAGCCTCAAAGATTTCAGATCTATTTTCTCGATCGAGGTGATTCTGTTTTTCAGATTTGTGGATCTCTCTCAAGTCGTCTTCAACATATTCTGATCAAGCCAAAGCTCTCAAGGAAGAAGACTATCAAGATCCAGATCTGAGAATATTACTGTTTGTATTTTATTTTCAAACCAAATTTCTTTGTAGGAGTTTTTTTTTCTTCGAGATTTGTAGGAAGGCTTTATCTTCCGAGTGTAGATCCGATTTGGATCGAGTTTGTAGGAACGTGGTTCCGAGGTGTAGGATTGTTTTCAATCCGAGATAGTGGAGTAGCCGAGTCTAGTGATTTGCTAGATCGGTGAGTAAAGTGGACGTACCCAAGATTGGGGAACCACTATAAATCTCTTGTCGTCTGTGATTGCTTGATGTGTGCTGTGTTATTTTTTAATTCCGCATTTGACACGCATTTCACCTATTCACCCCCCCCCTCTAGGTGATTTAGGCTAACAACTTAGTACTCTCAATTGGTATCAGAGGGAGGTTGATCGTTAAAAGGTTAACACCTTGATCTTATCCTTCTAAGTTGTTTCTTGAAGAGTATCAAGCATGAGTAAGACCAAGGATTTTGCTAAACTCCCTATCTGCACCAAGAAAATTTTCCTTTGTGGAAGGAAAGAGTAAAGTTCTTCATGGAAGCAGTAGATCCCCAGATCTTCATGATTGTTGAAGAAGGTCCCCACATTCCCATGACTACTTCCACCATAGATCCCACCAAACAAGTTCCCAAGAAATTGATGGATCTAGATAAGGATGAAATTGCACTTGTCTCTCTGGACAAGAAAGCCAAAAATATTATCGCAAGTGCAGTCGATGACTCCATGCTGTAGAATCTGATTCATTGCCAATCTGCCAAGGAGATGTGGCAATCCCTAGTGACTCTAATGGAAGGTACAGAAGAAGTAAGGGATGATCGAAGGTCCCTACTGAACCAAAAAT
Source organism: Platanthera zijinensis (assembly GCA_039513925.1). Taxonomy (NCBI): domain Eukaryota; kingdom Viridiplantae; phylum Streptophyta; class Magnoliopsida; order Asparagales; family Orchidaceae; genus Platanthera; species Platanthera zijinensis. The sequence continues at coordinate 58,139,938 of CM077087.1, read as the reverse complement.
ATGAAGCCTTCAGGCAGGGTCATAAGGAAGCCATAGTTGACACTTTTGAGAACTTCTTCAAGATAGTAAATGGCCTCAGAGTTTATGGACGTGTCTTCACCAATGGGGAACTCAATGACAAATTCTTAAGATCCCTAACCAAGGAATGGGACAATAAGGTATGTGCCATTCGGGAGTTTGGAAGGTTAGCTGAGACAGACCCGCAGAATCTGTTCGGAAAGCTTATGTCTTACGAGCTGCAAATCAACTCAAGAAAAGATGAAGAAGAGATCAGCAGGTCTGCATCCAAGGAGAAGTCTGTCGCTCTAAAGGCAGATAGCTCAAGGAAGACAAAGGCTAGCTCTCCTGCCCCAGTTCCTGAAGCTGATGAAGAAGAATCATCTGATCCAAGCTCATCTGGCTCAGAACTATCTGAAGGAGAGTTCTCATTGCTCTCCCGGCAATTCAAGAAATTATTAAATAAGAAGAAGCAATGGAGAGGCAAAGATGCCTCATTCAGAAGATCACGACGTGATGGTGATCAGAGAAAGAAAGGGTCAAGTAGCCATGACAGGTATAACTCTAAACAGAACAAATAGATTTCGACTGACATCGTTTGTTATTGTTGCAATAAGCCAGGTCACGTCATCGCCGACTGCCCTCACAAAAAGAAAGAAGGTGGAAGAAGAGAGGAAAAGAAATCCTCACACCATAAGAAGAGGACAGAGAAGAGTCTAGTAGCCAAGAAGAGCAAAACTCTGAGCGACTCCGACTCATCTGAGTCGAGTGAAGAAGAGGAAGCTTACTTTGGGCTCATGGCTCACTCAGATGATGAACAAGTCCCCCAGTTCACTGGGGAGGTAAAATCTCACACTCCTTTCTCTGATTCTGATGATGATAATGAGCAAGAGGGCTATTCCTCTGAAGATGAATCTGAACTCATGGCCCAGTACAAAGAGTTGCTCATGACCTACGAGAAATGTCGTAGAGTAGTGAAAACTCAAGCCAAAGAGATAAAATCTCTACAGGCTAGTGAGAGCAGCTTGAGAGAAGAAGTCGCTAAGACTAACTCTCTTCAAGAGATCTTAAACAGTGCTATGGATGAATACAATCAAGCTCTCAAGCACCTCGACCTTAAAGAGGAAATCATCAAAGAATTGGAACAACAACTCGAGGCTGAAAAGAAACTTATTGAGAGTTTCTCTAAGCCTAAGACAGTTCTTCCAATCATTGCTGAGTTCTCTGCTAAGGCCAAGGGTGCTGGTTTAGGCCACATTGGCTCTTCTAGTAAATCCTCTAGGAGAAACAAGGCCAAGAGAAAGAATAAGGCTGCCCGGAAGGCTCTAGCTGAAGAAAAAGGGAAAGCTCCCTTGGAACCTGTTCTGTTCAAGAAAGTTATCTTTCCTACGAACGAGCTCGACTATGAGTCTACCTATGGACACTTTTCTAGGCCGATCCCTGAGAAGCCTAAGTCAAGATACCAAGGTTGGACTCGTCCTCGTAACTTCGGCGAGAGTGCCTTCAAAGCACCTTATGAAGAGATTCAACTTCAAAGCTATGGACCTTATGCTCATGGTCACAATATCAAAAAGACACCAAAAGTAAAACCCATTGTAGAAAAGCCTATGAAGGAGAAGACTCCATGTAATTGCCATCTTCACGAAGCCTCTTCCTCCAAGAGTAAAGCTCCTGCTGGACCTTCATTCTAGAAAGTCAAGCAGGACTACACAAGGCAAAGATACAACAGGTTTGACTGTTGCTGTTGTGGCAGAATTGGTCATTTTGCCAGTGATTGTTGGTTCAATCCTAAAAATGTTTCAACCCCTAAAGTTAACAACGTGAGAGTGATCACTCATGAGGCTAATGCTCGTAGGGGGAGTATTCTAACTCGAGACCAAGGACCCAAACTTGTTTGGGTTCCTAAGGCTAAATGATTGTAATTGCAGGTATGTCCAAAGGCCACTAAAATGCCAATCTGGTACTTGGACAGTGGATGCTCTCGGCATATGACCGGGACAAGGAGCCTACTCCAGAATTACACCTCAGTCTGCAACGGACCAAAGGTCATCTTTGGAGGTTCAGATCGAGGAATAACTAAAGGCTATGGTATGATCTCTAACGGTAGCGTATCCTTTTCGGATGTAGCCTATGTTGAAGGATTGGAACACAATCTCATCAGCATAAGCCAATTATGCGACAAAGGATACGTAGTTGAATTTCATGCTGACAAGTGTTTGATAAAATCGGTTAACAACATGGAAACTATTTTATCAGGCACTCGAAGCAGAAATATTTTTTGTTTAAATTTCATTTGTATAGACTCTTCGACACCAGTGTGTCTTTTGGCAAAAAGTAGTGCATCTCTTGCTGACCAATGGCACAAGAGACTAGCACATATTAATTTCAAAACTATTAATAAATTGTTCTCTCAAAACGTAGTACGTGATGCACCTAATGTCAAGTGCGTTACAGACAGTCCTTGTCACGCTTTTATCAAAGGCAAGCAAACAAGAAGTTCGTTTAAAAGCATAATAGGCAAGGATTCCAATAGAAGCTTACAACTTCTCCATATGGACTTTTTGGCCCACTGCAGGTTAGAAGTTTGGGAGGTAAGGAATATACGTTGGTTATTGTGGATGATTACTCGCGCTTTGCGTGGGTGTTCTTTCTGAAACACAAGTCAGATACCTTCGGTATTTTCACTAACTTTGTTAGGCAGATTCAGAATGAATACAAATGTTCCGTAGTCAAAATCAGAAGTGACAATGGAACGGAATTCAAGTCTGGAGCCATGACAGAATTCTGTGAAAGTCAAGGTATCTTTCATGAGTTTTCCTCTCCTCGCACTCCACAGCAAAATGGAGTAGCTGAGAGAAGGAACAGAACACTCATAGAGGCTTGCCAGACCATGTTGAGTGATGCTTCACTTCTAGAGTACTTCTGGGCTGAGGCCGTCAACACCGCTTGTCACGTGCAAAATCGAGCTCTCATCAACAAGAACCATGATAAGACTCCTTACGAACTTTTAAAAGGCAGGAAACCAACCATTTCGTATTTTAGAATCTTTGGCTGTAAGTGCTTCGTACTTAACAACGGTAAGTATCACACTACCAAGTTTAGCGAGAAAAGCTTTGAAGGTATTTTTGTAGGTTATAGTAGCCATAGTAAGGCCTATAGAGTATTCAATAGAAAAACTCTGGTGGTGGAAGAGTCGATACATCTTGTATTTGATGAGACGAGTCTGCTACAAAGCAACTTGTCTAGTGTGCCTATTGTAGATGCAGGTACAAAGTTGAAAGAACTTAGCCTGGATGAAACTACTAAAGATAAGGATGAGACGTTCATCAAGATCACCTCTATAACCCCCATTGAAGAGGTAGATGATCAAAATGAAAAACACATCCCAGCTGAAGATGCAACTCCAGTGGCTGAAGAGATCCCAGATGCAAGGACTTTAGAGTTCAGACACTTGAAGGATCACCCCGTTGATCAAATCATAGGAGATCCTTGGGATGGCGTTAGAACTCGTCGAGGTACAACTAACGAGAATTTATACTTAAGTTTTCTTTCACAGGTTGAACCAAAGAAGTTTGAGGAAGCCAACTCCGACGCATCCTGGATTCTAGCCATGGAAGAAGAGCTGAATAAGTTCAAACGATGCAAAGTTTGGACACTTGTTCCTAGACCCAAGAGTAAGAACGTCATTGGGACAAAATGGGTCTACCGGAACAAGATGGATGAAGATGGAACAATTATAAAGAATAAAGCCAGACTTGTCGCCAAGGGCTATCGTCAAGAAGAAGGAATCGACTTCGACCAGACTTATGCTCCAGTAGCAAAACTGGAGGTGATCAGGTTATTTCTTGCCTACGCTGCACTTAAGGGCTTTACCGTCTATCAGATGGACGTCAAGTCAGCCTTCCTAAATGGTGACATAAAGGAAGAAGGGTATGTAGAGCAACCGCCAGGTTTTGTTGATTCAACCTTTCCTAACTATGTTTATTTACTGCAAAAAGCACTATATGGTCTTAAACAAGCTCCTCAAGCTTGGTATGAGACGCTGTCCACCTTTCTTCTTGAGAATAAGTTCACAAGAGGAAAGATAGACAAGACATTATTTCTTAGGGAAATAAAAGGCAAGATTCTGCTAGTGCAAATCTATGTCGACGACATCATTTTTGGCTCTACAGATAACAACCTCTGCAAGAAGTTTTCTAAACTTATGCAAGGGAAGTTTGAAATGAGCAGTATGGGAGAGCTAAAGTATTTCTTAGGGCTTCAAGTGAAACAATCTGAGGATGGAATTTTCATCTCACAGACCAAGTTCACCAAAGAGCTACTTAAGAAATTCGAAATGGAGAATGTAACCTCTATGAGGACTCCAATGGCCTCAGCTATGTCTCTGGACAAGGATGAGAAAGGGAAACCTTTTGATGAAACCAAGTACAGAAGCATAATTGGGTCCTTGCTCTACCTTACTGCAAGTAGACCAGATATAATGTTCTCAACATGTGTATGTGCTAGATTTCAGGTGAACTCTAAGGAATCTCACTACATCGCTGCAAAGCGAATCCTGAGATACCTCAAAGGTACACCAAATCTTGGCTTATGGTACCCAAGAAGTAATGATAGTGAACTAATTGGATTTTCAGATGCAGACTTTGCAGGTAGCAAAGACGACAGGAAAAGCACTTCTGGGACTTGCCAATTCCTCGGAAGAAGACTTATTTCGTGGAGCAGTAAGAAGCAGAACTGTGTAGCCATCTCAATGGCTGAATCAGAGTACATCTCTGCAGGCAGCTGTTGTGCACAGCTTTTATGGATCAAGAACCAGTTTGAAGACTACGACATGAAGTTCCAGAACATTCCCTTGTTTTGCGACTCATCCAGCGCTATAGCAATAGCCAACAACCCAGTCTCCCACAGCCGGACCAAGCACATAGAGCTTCGTTATCATTTCATCCGGGAGCATGTGGAAAATGGAGACATAGATCTACAATATGTCTCCACAGACAGGCAAGTTGCAGATATATTCACTAAGCCGCTGGACGAGTCCAAGTTCTCATTCTTCAAAATAGAACTCGGACTGCTCAACAAAGAAGACTAGTAATGGACTCCCAAATCAAGATGATATCAGTGATTTTGGCTGCTCAAAATTGAAGAGATCAATGATAGTAAAAATCTCCAAGGAAAATTGTCCTTCAGAGCAAGATACTCGAGTATATCAAAGACATACTCGAGTAAACGGGAAATACTCGAGTAAAGAGTTTCACATACTCGAGTAGTTGACTACATACTCGTGTATGAACTTTACACACTCGAGTATGCTCCGTCTCTACTCGAGTATGAACTTGACTTACTCGAGTATACGGACTTCTCTACTTTGAAATTCTAATTTTTTTATTCGCACCGAGCTATTTGCCGCTTCATTCAGGTATGAAATAATATTTATTTTTTTTAAAACCTAATTAGGATCATATATATATATAGAAAAATCGGGAAAACCCTTTCCACTTCTCATTTACTCGAGTAGCCGCCGACTCGTCATCTTCTAGAAATCGCAGAGCATCATCTTCTTCGCTTCTCTCATCTTCCAGAATCGCAAATGGCCCCTTCCTCTAAAATCGGCATCGGCTCTGAACTCGCCCCCGCGGGTATAGCCGATCTCTCAGATGATTTCAGAAATCTTCTGATTTTGTTCGAAACTGCCGGATTATCGTTCGTTCTCGAGTCGCCGTGCAGAGTTATTTTTCCAGCAGTTGAGGAGTTCTATCAGAATTTGAAGGTCAAGCGTAATGGAAAGATACTGAAATCCAAAGTCAGAGGAATAAAAATTCGATTGGATAAAGTTTCTCTTGCAACTCTGTTGAAGCTCCCAGTGGTCGATGAAGATGCCGATATGACTGCAGAAGATTCCATAAGAACTAGCTTATTCTGTGGAGCTAACCCTCAAGCCCATTCCTTTAGCAGGGCCGACTTTAACTCAGAAGGAAAGTTCCTAGTAGATGTTATTGCAAAAGTTCTGTTGTGCAAGACGTATTCTATTCGAGACATTTCTATGGAAATGTTTGACATAATGCAAGCTATTATCTGCCTCAAACAGTTCCAGTTTGGACTGTTGCTCCTATACAAAATCAGAGAAAGTATTAAGCATCCCAGCTTTGCCAGAATTATCTCCCTCCTGCTTCATGAAGTTAACCCATCAGTGTTTAACCTATCCAAAGGGACTCCCCTACATCACATGAAGAAAGTCTCCATATCCTCCATCCAGAGATATGATGTTAAACTTCTGAATTATGCACAGGCCTCCAAAGCTGCTGTTCCTTCAGAAAAGTCCCAAGAACCCAGTGTATCTGAAGACAGGATTCCATCTCCTCCTCTAAATCAAACTGCTGCTACCTCTGGTGCAATAGTTGAGGGGGAGCCTGCCTCTTCTCAACCTAAGTACCCAGCTTCCTCAGAACTTTCAGAACTAGCAGAAGTCAGAGTTTCTACTCCTCCAGCTTCTCCTCCTCCAGCAAATCTTGAATCAGAAATTCCAGATACAACATCTTTACTGTCTACAGCAGAAGATATAAATAAATTTATTGATGAGCTAAGCTCAGATGCTCCTCTATTTCAAAATGAATCAGCTGTAAAGTCTCCTGCCAAGTCTCCAATTCAGTCTCCAGTTCAGATTCCAGATCAGACTCCAGTTCAATCTCCAGTTCAGACTCCAGCACAGTCTCCTGCCCAGTCTCCTGATAGTGAGCCCAGCAAATCTGACCAGATTCTGTTGTCTGATGATGAGGAAGTATCTCCAGAACCAGTGGATGCTCCTCTGAGGACACTAGACTTCACCCTTCCTTCCTTCATCAACACTGAAGATTCAAATTTGGTAGAAACTTTCAAGAGAGCTGCAAGCTCAGTAGTAATTACAGAAATCCCTCCATGGATTGCTCCTGCTCCTGCTCCTTCAGTCCCTGCCCCAACCTCAGTCCCTTCTTCCTCTTCAGATATGGTTAGTAAAATTGAACAATTGCTTTTTGAACAGAGAAAGTACTTTGATGAATCTCTAGCATCAGTAAATAACAAAGTCACTGCTCTTGAACAAGAGATGAGTAGAGGCTTTGCTGAAATCCAAGCCAATACTGATGAGCTCAAAAGATTGTTTCAGCTAGGTGGAAAAGCACTAAATCACACTATCACAAGCATAGGTGAACTAAGAAATCAACAAGAAACTGTTGCACATAATCAGATAGTAATGGACAAGAATGTTGAAGCAAATGTGATGAAAGTATGTGAAGAAGTTGGCACCTTCAGAGATGAAGCTATTGCTAAGCTATCTGTAGATATCACCAAGGGGGAGAAGTTACTAAAAGAACAAGTTGAAAAACTATCTGAACAAGCTCAAGCAGCTGTAAAAGCACAAGTTGAAAACCTATCTAAACAAGCTCAAGTAGGTGTGGATGGTCTTGTAAAAGATATGAAAGCAGACATCCTAGCCCAGCTCCAATCTGTCAAATTCTACGTTTATGATACAGCTGTATGGGTAAACAACCAGAATTTCCCTAATGCCCAGCTCAACCCTACCATCATTCCACACTTCTTAAATCCTCTTGAAGAACAACCTCCAGCAGATGCTCCAGCTCAGGCAACCATACCAGAAGATGTGCCAGTCTTCTCACCCAGACCTGATGGTGATGTGATTGAGCCCCCTCTCTCTTATTCTGATATGTGGCAAGATGAAATTCCTCCTAGTTCTCAAGGTGCCCCAAGAAAGAAAAGAAAATATGGTGAAGGTGCTTCTGCCAGCCGTTCTGCACCTAGAAAAGATCCTGCCCTAGCTTTTGAAGGTAGACCACCAATTGTTCATTCTGAGGTTTGGAGTCCAACCTCCAAATCCCTAATCCTTGATACCTTGAAGTTAGTGATAGATCTTGGTGAGAACAGAGATCACTATTACAGTTATTCAGAATGGAAGGCTTATGAAGCATCTCAGATCAAGATCAGACTTCATGACAGGAATTGGGGACACAACAACCCAGCTGCTCCTCCTAGGCCCAGAACTTATTTTCCTAAACCTTTCAATTACCTAGAGAGGCAAGAGCTGAAAAGAGAAAGATTGCACAAAGAAGCCCCTGCTTGAGTCTATGAGAATGTGGAAATGGATATTTTAATCTGTTAAAAACATTTCTATATATATATTTGATTCTGGTTTTGGCTATCTTTTTATTTACCCTGCTTTAGCTTACTTTATTTTTTTTTGGTATATGTGTATTGTTTTTTTTTACTCTTAAAGTAATTCACCTTAGTGTAGAGGGTGCTGACATCTACAAATAGGGGGAGATTGTTGGGATTTGTCTCCACAATGCCTCAAATTTGTAGGAGGTCAGACCTTGAACTAAGATGAATTAAGGTGTATTTGATATTGTGTTCAAGTTGTATGTGTGCAGGTTTTTATTGCTAAGTGTAGACCAATGTCAGTCTATAATGGGTCACCAAACACAGGACCATACAATGTAATCCCTCATTGTGTGATCCAAAGTGTTGGCCCATGTATAACCTCTCTATTGGGATACACTTCCTACATGCACTTGGATTGATGGACAGAAGTATTGAAGTTTTTTTTCTCAGAAGAAATTTTTCTAAGTCCACATACTCGAGTATGTTTCTTCATATACTCGAGTAAGTGACTTAGTACTCGAGTAGATCCTTAGGCATACTCGTGTAGACTCTGTGTACTCGTGTAGATAAGTTTAAACTCGAGTAGATAGTCAGTCACTCGAGTAAGTCATATATTATACTCGAGTAGATCCGTCTGTTCTAAGATCCAAAATTTTCTCTAAGTCCACATACTCGAGTACATCTCTTGTATACTCGAGTAAGTGGGTCTATACTCGAGTAAGTTGGATCACTACTCGAGTAGACAGCATTATACTCGAGTAGATGATAACTTGCACTCGAGTAGTTGGTTAGTTACTCGAGTAAATGTTCTGTTTATACTCGAGTAGATCTGTGCTTCTCATCTCAGAAAAATTCTAAGTTTACCTACTCGAGTTGTTCCCTATATACTCGAGTAAGTGACTCTGAACTCGAGTAGATGTTTTTCATACTCGAGTAGGTTTGTGATTGCCGAGTAGTTTTCTCAACATACTCGAGTAGTTCTTTTTCCCCTCACTCGAGTATCTTCAACCCTTTTTACCCGAGTAATTTTTCCTATCTTTTCTGAGAAATTTTCTCTAAGTGTTTTTACTCGAGTATATACTCTCATACTCGAGTAATTTTAAATTCACTCGAGTGCTGATCCTTGAATCACTCGAGTAGCTTATCTTTATATACTCGAGTATGCTCCTTCTTATCCACTCGAGTATATACCATATGATACTCGAGTATGTTTCTTCTATGACTCGAGTATATCTGTTTAAATCTTCCTGAAATTCTCTAAGTCAATTTCGCAGTGTATTTCAAATTAATCATTTTTGATTGGTCCACGTGTCATCCCTAATTAATTTTCTGACCGTTGGAGTCCACCTATAAATAGGTCCTCTCAGATTTGACTAATAACAAGTGAACAGAGATTTTATTTTAAGAAAGAGAAAAAGGAAAACCCGTGAACCCTAATTCCTCACGTCGCCGCCGCCGCCATTGACGTTCACGGAAGAAGCTCTGGATCGACGATCTTCGATCACTGCCTTCAACTTTTATTCTCCAGCAATCCAGACGAAAGTTAATCACTCGATCTCGCCAAGCCTCAAAGATTTCAGATCTATTTTTTCGATCGAGGTGATTCTGTTTTTCAGATTTGTGGATCTCTCTCAAGTCGTCTTCAACATATTCTAATCAAGCCAAAGCTCTCAAGGAAGAAGACTGTCAAGATCCAGATCTGAGAATATTACTGTTTGTATTTTATTTTCAAACCAAATTTCTTTGTAGGAGTTTTTTTTTCTCTGAGATTTGTAGGAAGGCTTTATCTTCCGAGTGTAGATCCGATTTGGATCGAGTTTGTAGGAACGTGGTTCCGAGGTGTAGGAATGTTTTCAATCCGAGATAGTGGAGTAGCCGAGTCTAGTGATTTGCTAGATCGGTGAGTAAAGTGGACGTACCCAAGATTGGGGAACCACTATAAATCTCTTGTCATCTGTGATTGCTTGATGTGTGCTGTGTTATTTTTTAATTCCGCATTTGACACGCATTTCACCTATTCCCCCCCCCCCCCTCTAGGTGATTTAGGCTAACAACTTAGTACTCTCAGTTCGACTATCTCTTTGATAGTTCGACTATCTGTATCGTTCGACTATCTGTGTGATAGGTAGACGATCTCTGTGCTTCGGTCGACGATCTCCGAGGGTCGTTCGACGTTCTGCTGTATGTATTTATTTATTTTGTCCTCTTCTATGCTGTGATTTATTTCATATTTATTTGGCATATTTTATAAAAGATTATTTCAGTAATTTATGTTGTCATTTCTAAGCTATACTTGCTTGCTTCTTTATGCATAAGTTAAGCTTTTATCTGATAAAGTTGTTTGTCTTATTAGTTGACATATCCTGATGCTTTATCTGCCATGCTATCCTTTATAGTCGTTAGACTCAAAAAGTCTTCTCTAGCCGTAAAGAGTTTCTTCTGATGTGAATTTCTCTAGTATTCTTCTATCAGATTTATTTGCAGCTTCTTAGAAAGCTTTATCCTGGTATAGGATATCTGTTTGCAGGATTTGTTTTTGCTTTATGCTATTTGCAACCCAGTTTGCAGATCTCAGAAGAAGACAAGATTCAAACTCAAATTAGAGCCATTGAAAAGGCCCATATATAAAGAGCTTCTTTTGAAAAAAGAGACATACAACAAGAGAAAAATATACAAGAATAGAGAGAGGATATACAAACCAATACAGATCAATAGAGATATATAGATCAAAAAGCAAGAAGTGTTACGGCTCTCAAAAATTCACATTCAACTGAGAAGATCAAATCTCTTTAGCATTCTTCTTCATCCTGAGTTCATCCTGCTCACAGGAAGACTTTCACTCAGAGGCTTTTAGAAGAAGAAGAAGAAGAAAGAAAGCTGATTGAAGAAGAACACCTTTTCCAAATCAAGAGTCTTCTTCAAGCTTCTCCTTCAGAACTCCAAGACAGTTCTTTGTCTTAGTTCAGAAGAGTTCCTACACCCTGAAGCAAGACTCATTCCTGGATATTCTCTAAGCCAGGGGGAGCCTTGATTCTTTAGATCTCTCTAGCTCTGTGCAATCCACTAGCTTCTCTAATCTGTTTTAACAATAGAAAAGATCTCTTAACTCTCTCAACCTCCTGTACAAAGGGTTATTACTCCCTTCAAAAGTAAACCTTGGTGGCAGGGCACCTGATCAAAAACCTGTGTTGGATTTTGAGCTCCTGATCAAAAGCTCAAAGGGTCTACTTGATCTACCTGAAGCAGATCAGTTGGTGGCAGGGCACCTGAACAAAAACCTGTAGTGGATTCCTACCAGGGTGGTAGAAGAGTGGACGTACCTATTTAGAGGGAACCACTATAAACTTCTTGTATCGTCTGTGTTGATTATCTAATTTATTGCACTGTGGCTGTGAGTAGAAATAACTAGGATTGCTAGTTGCTGTGATAGGACCCAAGCTGAACTGTAATTACAGTTAGCTCTCTCTTGTGCACTACACTTTGTGTTAGGCTCTAGGGTTTCAATATCTATAAACTTATTCCGCAAATTAATGAACAAAGAAAAACAAATCAGTTCTATGAAGGATTGCGGGACGAGTTGAGGTTCCTGCTTTCTAGTTAAGTGAACCAGGGATTTCAAGCTTTGGATGATACGGCGGGTGCGCTGGAGAAGGACATGAAGCAGGTGCAAGGCAGGAAGGAATTGGCTGTGGCAAAGCCCGAGTTCAAAGCACCCCGCTCTGGCAAATCGTACTACCAGAAGAAGTGGGGCAAGAGGTCCAAGCCTTCGGGGCAAAGTGCTATGATGTTTACATCGGGAGAAACGTCGAGGCCGGAGTCTCGTACATGCTTTACCTGTGGCAAAGTGGGGCATATAGCCCGTGATTGTCGGGTTGCTCAACCCAAAGGAGAAAAGAAGACGGGTGCGTCTTATGCTGAGAAGGGCAAAGCAGTGGTTGATTCCTCTGCATCTCAGGCCCAACCCAGAGTCTACAATCTTAGCCAACATGAGGCTATCAAGCAAAGTGACGTTGTCACATGTACGAGTTAAGTTAATGCTTATTGTATTGATTGCATATTTTGTATGTAGCTTGTGCATGATGTGTGTGCTACAGGCTTTGTCCTGATTTGGAACAATCCGGTGAGAGCCCTGTTTGATACGGGTGCTTTGCATTCTTTTCTGTCTAACGACTTCGTAGCTCGAGTTGGAGTACCGAGTCATGTGACGACAGATGGTGTAAAGGTGTTACTACTGAATGGTTATATCATGCTTGCAGATAGAACTTGCGATGTGGACGTGCATATAGGAAATCGAGATTTTGGATTGAGAGCATCCGTGCTGCCGCTATCGGAGTTTGATGTGATCTTTGGCATGGACTGGCTCTCGGAGCAGCGTGCCTTGATTGATTGCAACTCAAAGGAGATCACACTGGGCCAGAATACCAAACTTGAGACGAAGTTCACTGGTATGCGAGGAGTAGGCGAGACCTTGTTGTCTACACTCCAAGTCGTCAGTGCTGTTTGGAAGGGTGCAGAGTTATTCTTCACACTTATTCAGGCTGTTGAGCCAAAGGCCAGTGTAAGTGAAGTTCTGATTGTGTTGGAGTTTGCAGATGTATTTCCTAAGGATCTTCCTGGGTTACCGCCCTAGCAGGAGATTGACTTCGTGATTGAGTTGGTGCCAGGTGCAAAACCTGTGGCCCGCTCACCATATCGCGTTGCAGCAAAGGAAATGGCTGAACTTAAAGTCCAATTATAAGAATTGTTGGAGCAGGGATACATACGCCCAAGTATGTCACCTTGGAGCGCACCTGTTCTATTTGTGAAAAAGAAAGACGGTAGTTTGCGATTATGTATTGACTACCACGAATTGAATAAGCTGACGAAAAAGAATAAATATCCGATTCCACGGAACGATGACCTATTTGATCAGCTAGCGGGGTCAATCGTCTATTCAAAGTTGGATTTGAAATCGGGATATTATCAATTGCGTATTCGGGAAGGTGACATTCCTAAGACAGTGTTTGGGACACACTATGGTCATTATGAATTCATAGTGATGCCGTCTGGCTTATGTAATGCGCCTTCGGTATTCATGGATCTGATGCACCGGACGTTCCGAGAGTACTTGGATTTATTCGTGATTGTGTTTATTGATGATATTCTTGTGTACTCTCAGTTGGGAGATGATCATGCAAACCATTTGCGGTTGGTATTGCATACCCTGCGGAGGAATAAGCTGTATGCCAAGTTCTCAAAGTGTGAGTTCTGGCTATCGTCAGTGGCTTTTCTGGGTAATGTGGTAAGTGGAGAGGGAATAGCAGTAGATCCGGCAAAGATAAGTGCCATACGGGATTGGCTAGTGATTTCTTCAGTGGCCGAAGTCAGGAGCTTTCTTGGCCTGGCAGGCTACTATAGACGGTTTGTGGAAAACTTCTCATGGATTGCTTTACCTCTGACCACGTTGACGAGAAAAGATCAGAAGTTTGTTTGGATGCCGGAGTGTGCGCGAGCTTTTGAAGAGCTGAAGAGTCGTTTGACCACGGCGCCTGTGTTGACATCGCCATGTAGTACAGACGGCTATGAGATCTATAGTGATGCTTCAGGGAGCGTCTTAGGATGCGTTCTTCTGCAATTTGGTAAAGTGATTGCTAATGGCTCATGCCAGCTAAAGGTGTATAAATGGAACTACCCCGTCCACGATTTGGAGTTAGTGGCGATAATCTTTGCGCTAAAGTTGTGGCGGCACTATCTTTATGACGTTAAAGTAGATATCTATACATATCACAAGAGGCTAAAGTATTTGTTAGATAAGAAGGATCTGAATATGCGACAACGGAGGTGGATGGAGTTCCTTGGGGACTACACTTTCGATATTAACTATACTCCCGGAAACAGAAAGGTAGTTGTTTATGCTTTGAGTCGTAGGACTTCAATACGGGCAAACTGGTTGCAGAGACATGATGTGCGGCTAATCCAGGAGATGGAAGCGTTAGAGATATCTTGTGTTGACAAGGATGCTACAGCCGACGCATGCTTGAACTGGACGGAGGTACAATATGACCTTGCGGACAGAGTTTGGCGAGCAACGGAGCTTGATGAAAGTCTCCAACGCTATGCAAAGGATGGTCCTGGTGATCAATTCTCCTGGGATGATGGATTATTGCGAAAAGATGGTCGATTGTGCGTCCCAAGTACGGGGAAGTTGAGAGAAGAGTAGATGTACAAAGCGCACTTTGCCAAGTACTCAATTCACCCTGGGAGAAAAAAATGTACAGAGACATGAAAAAGTTGTTCTGGTTGCCTGGACTAAAGAAAGACATAGCACGTTATGTGGCAGAATGTCACACTTGTGCTTTGGTAAAAGCGGAATGCCAGAAGCCTGGTGGTTTCCTGAAGTCGTTACCGATTCCGAAGTGGAAGTTTGATGATACTTCAATGGATTTCATGCATGGGTTGCCGAGATCTCAATGCGGTCATGACTCCATCTGGGTGATTGTAGACCGGTTGACAAAAGTGGCTCACTTCCTTCCAAACAAGAGAGATGATTCAGTGGAAACCTTGGTTAAGCTCTATATGTAACAGATTGTTCGACTGCACGGTGTTCCTCGGAGCATTGTCAGTGATCGTGATGGGCGATTCACCTCAACTGATTGGAGGCTAATTCATCAAATGTTGGGCACAAAATTAGAATTCAGTACGGCCTTTCATCCCCAAACGGATGGCCAGACTGAGCGAACCAACAGGACGATGGAAGATATGCTTCATATGTGCGCCCTAGATTTCGGTAAGAATTGGGAAGAGTACATTTATTTGGTAGAATTTGCCTATAATAACAGCTACCAAGAGAGCATCGGTATGGCACCGTTTGAGGCTCTATATGGTCGTAAATGTCGTACACCATTAGCTTGGGCAGAGGTAGGCGAATCCAAGCTGAATGGGTGAAAGGAAGTAGAAGAAGCTACCTCAATAATACGCTCAATTCGGGAGAGGCTATTGATAGCCCAGGATCGACAAGCAAAGCACTACAATGCCAAGCATCGAAATGTGGAGTTCACGGTGGGCGATTGGGTCTATTTGAAGATCAAACCCTTCAAAGGCATATCTCGGATTCGGCGGTTGAAAAAGCTAAGTCCCAAATACCTTGGTCCATTTGAAGTGGTGGAGGGAGTCGGGGAAGCTGCTTATCGGCTAGCGCTTTCAGCAGAGTTGAGTGGATTGCATGATGTATTCCACATCTCAGTACTTCGCAAAGCCGTCAAGGATCCTGCTCAAATAGTTGAGAATGATCGTGTACCGGTCGAGTATGGGCTAACGACGAAGGTTAGACCCATTCGGATTGAGGATCGAGCCGAGAAACAGTTGCGGAACAAAATAATCGGGATGGTCAAAGTCCGGTGGAACAATTGTGGTCGTAAGGAGCTAACATAGGAGCGAGAGCAGACTATGCGAGCTGAGTTTCCCGAACTTTTTGTATAAACTATTGGCCGTGTACATTTTGTTATAACTGATCTTTTAACATTATAGCTTTGTGATTCTTGTTTCTTTGCTGAGTACAAATTTCGGGACGAAATTTATCTTAAGGGGGGAGGATTGTAACACCCCAAAAACCTTAAGTTGGAGTCAGGCTGGGTGATACGGCCTGGGACACGGGTGTGTCCCAGGGCGTGTCCCGTATACACGGCCTGGGACACGGGCGTGTCCTTTACTATAGGCGTCGACACGAGTTCTCGAGATAGCACAATCGACGATCGTCGAGAGGTGACACGGCCTGGGACACGGCCGTTTCCCAGGGCGTGTCCTGCTCGGGTGAATACCGGACGGCGTTGAGTGGAGCTGAGTGGAATGGCGTTGAGTGGTGTTGAGTGTGGAACACGGCCTGTGACACGGGCATATCATAGGGGCGTGTTGGGCACACAGACAAGGATACAGGCGTGTGCCTTAATCGTGTGCTTCTCGGGTGATTTGGGCCTGTGTTGAAAAGGTGACACGACCAGTCACACGACGGTGTCAAAGTTGACACGGGTGTGTCAGCCCTGTGACACGGGCATGTTGGAGCCTGTTTTCTGGTTCAGTTTAAGTCGGTTCACACATCGCTTGGGGGACACGGTTTGGGACACGGGTGTGTCACAGGCCGTATCAAGTCAAATTTGGACTTTTGGGCAGATCTCGACCATCCAATTATTTCTATTTGGATCCAATGGCCCAGGTGCTTTCCTGCAGTGATAAGGCTGAGGGCTGGCCTTTTCTCTCATTCTTATCAAGAGAGAAAAAGAGAGAGCTTGGAGGAAGGAGAAGGAGGAGACAAGCAAGGCTTTGGTGGTACTCCCGCGGTCTGATTCGAGATCCGAGGCTAGTTTAGTGGAGGCAAAGCTGCTGCGGTGCTTTCCAACCGGCCCGATTTTCGATGGCTCCCACGAGATCATTAAGGGTAAAGATCTTCCTTCTTGGACATGTGAAGTCCTTCTTTATGCATGAGTAAGTAATCCTCTCCACCAAAAGGTGGAATGAGTGAGTGATTCCGGTGGGTTGATAGTTGATATCCCCTATTCAGTCTACATATAGACCCGAAAGTGTATAGTACGGGATAGGCATGTTGTGTGAAGCCTATCTGGACATGTTGGTCTGGATTGGTGATGTTGCATTTATGCACCGGAGAAGACTCCGTGTATACTCGTGTAGTTAGTGGGGTCGTTAGGTTGTGCCTGTGAAGGGGAGTAGCAGGAAGTACTGGAATGTAGAACTCAAAGAAAATTCCCTTGTGATATTTGTGTTGTGGCTACGATGTAGTCAGTCCTTGATGGACAGTGAAGCCAGTCCTATTTGGACAGTGTGGCTAATGTGACGCCAGTCCTTGGAGGACGTTATAGCGATTAGGAGCTGCGAGCTCTAAAAGGCCTCGTGCCGAACAGGAAAGGTAAAGCCGACCCCCGTCTTTTAATATAGCCGCAAGTACGATGTGTTTGGTGATGGCAAGGCGATTTGAGAAACGGGGGTGGTGGATCTGTACCTGCGTTATGTTGGCTGTACAAGAAAGTGCCAAGGCATTGGGCTTTCGTCAGCAACATAATGAGAGTCTTAGGCCTGCGTGCCATTAAGACTAAATTCTCAATGGTGTTGATCCTGGTTCGCCGGTGTACCCAAAAGTGTGCCTGAGAGCACAGATCGTCGGGTCGAGTGGCCGACGGTTATGATGGATTGCTTGTACGTGAGAGCACAATATGTATAATATCTGTCAATTGTTGTTTTGCTCTATAGGGAAGGAATGCCTCTGCCCCGGGAAAGGGGTAGGATTGTTATAAATTGGTCAGCTGAATGCTGACTGTTGCCTTGTTTGCCACCTTCTGGGTTGATTGTCCCTGTGCAGGTGCTGGAGAGCCGAGCGGAAAATGAAGGGATGATGCCCCTGCTGTTATTGTTGCCACTCTTGCTGTTTCTGCTAGACCTTGAAGGCTAGCTATTTTATTTTCTTTTATTCATGTATGGCCAGCCTGCGCGCCGATGTCTGTAATCCATACTGTTTAAAGAGGAACTGTAAGGCCTTAAGGCCAAACAGTAGTATTTGTTATCCCCTCGTTTGAGTGGTTGTATATAACTTTGGTTTATATATATCTAGTGGATATTCCTGGTATGAGTTCAGCTAATTGTGTAACTATTCTGCTAGCATGCTCTGTGTTAGGATGCGTTGATGGTTAACCTGTGACCTCACCGTCTGTTTGTGGCATATAGTATGGGGCCCCGACCGGACCTTCTATTATATATTATTTAACGGGTGGATTCGTTACATTTCAACTCACAATGTCGACTGCATGTGCAATATCATTCCCTGTGCACACCATAACATACATTAGACTACCCGACCCACTAGCATAAGGAATCTTAGACATGTATTCCGAATTTTATACTAATTGAGGTGCATAAAGACAAACAAATATTTGGAGGTAATGAAGTATTTAAAGGTTTAGCAGTGGGCATACCAAACCTGGATAGAACCTTTGAATGTAACTCTTTTGAGAAAGAAAGAACTTATGTTGATGGCGGTCCCTATAAATCTCCATTCCTAGAATTTTTTGTATTGCATCAAGATCCTTCATGTCAAACTCTGCACTAAGTGTCCTTTTCTACTTTACAATTTCAGACATGTCCCGAGCCGCAATAAGCATGTCGTCTACATAATGAAGTAAGAAGATGAATGAACTATCATAAACCTTTATGTCATATACATAACAATCACAAGGGCTTTTGCAGTATCTATATGTCAATATGAATGTATCAAATATATTGTACCACTGCCTTGGGAGCTGTTTCAGTCCATATAATTATCTCTGAAGTATACCAACATGATCTTCCTTTCACTGAATAATGAATCCCTCTGGCCGACTCATTAAGATGTCTTCTTCTCCATATAGAAAAGTCATCTTCATGTCGAGTTGCTCTAATTCCCAGTCCTAATATGAAACTAAAGCTAATATCACCTAATTGGAAGTGTGTTGGATGACGGGTGAGAAAATCTCATTGTAGTCCACTCCCTCTTTCTGACTGCACACCTTAACAAATAAATGTGTTTTATATCTTGTACCTTCAACACCTGGGATACCTGGTTTCGTCTTGAAGATCCATTTGTCGCCAACCATTTTTATCCCCTTTAGAAGCTTAACAAGCTCCCAAATATGATTCTTTTGAAGAGATTCCATCTCGTCACCCATTACAGCAACATAATATATAGTTTCAACATCAAAAATAGCATCCTAGTACTCTTGTAGGAAAAAGGCTCTGGTAACTCTGCCTATTTATCGATTTGGAGAGCATATGCTACAAAATCAACATAGCCTTACATATGTGGAGGACAGATCTGCCTCCTTCGACAATTAGTAGCAATGTTGTACTGTCTCTCCTATAGTATATGATGCGCTGGCGGTAAGATTACTGTTCACGGCCAAGTAATAAAAGTGAGGAGTAGCTTCCCCAAGTATCGATCTCACGCGGAGTGCAAGTAGGGAGCATGGATTTTGCTTTTAGAGAAATAGATGAAAGTCCTAAGTAAAAACATGGAGTTTGATTTTGGGGTTTCCTACACTAAGCAACATTAATCTAGTGCGGGTAGCTGTCACCGCGTCGCCAGGGTGAATTACTCCAAAGAGTAATAGCGGAGACGAACAAAATATCGAGGGTCACATGCACCTCTTTGCAACGTGCGCTTCTAACAGTCGCTAGAACGACTCAAACGCAACTTTCTCTAACAAAGAAGAAGCTCATCAACACACATCAAGATCAATAAATCACCACATAAAACCCAAACATGACCTTGGACGAAACATGGATATTAAATATCAAGCAAACTAGAACAAGTTTAGAATAAAGTAAATCCAAGAAAAGAAGGGGAGAAATACAACCAAGCACGCGAAGGCTCTCCAAGTTTCACGGCCGGAAGCAAAGGTTGTCAATCCTCATCCTAGCTCGGTCTTTGGAAGGTATCCGGGATCCCGAAGGGCTGTCACTTCCTTCTTCACACCCGCCTTCTTAGTGTTGTGGTTGCTGATTCAGATCAGAGCGAAATGCTCAACAAGTGCTACAACTAAGAACTTCAAACAGCAACTTGAAAGTCGGCAATGGTGATGGCGGTCGGAGACAAAGCTTTTGCAAGCTCTTTGGAGGAGAATGGGTGGCCGGATCAACTCTCCAATGAGGAGAGAGAAAGAGATGGCTGGAGGGACGAGTTCCCGCTCAAATGGGCAAAAATGGCAGGGGAAAACGGAATTTGCCTTTTTGACAAGGAGCACATAAGACATTTAAACTACCGCTTAAGATTGGAAGTCCCGAACAAGTTTCTTTTTCGATAGTTTTACAATAAGCTTGCTACCAATATGTCCTAGTATCCTATGGCAAAGATATAATTCCTCATTCTTAGTAACTAGATATTTCAAATTAGATGCAGAAATATCAACAAAACTAATAGTGTACATATTAGGATTTCTGTGAGCTATAAGTAATACACTAGAAGTTTTGGCATCAATAATTTTACAAGTGTTTGTAAATGACTCAAATATGATATTTAGACCTTTATCACACAATTGGCTAATATAGATAAGATTATGCTTAAGTCCATTTACAAATAGAACATTAGAAATAGAAAATTCCTTGTTACCTATAGTGCTGCTTACAAGTATCCGTCCCTTGCTATTGTCCCCAAAGGTCACCATGCCACTCTTCTTCTTCTCCAGGCTAAGGAACTTGTCTTTATCTCCCATCATGTGCTTGGAGCACCCAGAGTCCAAGTACCACGCGTTCTTTGTGTCCTTAGCCTGCCAACAGACCTAAAAATAAAATGCGGGTAAAGTTTTGGTTAACCAAGTTGTCCCACCCATATGATAGGTAGAATACTTTGTTAGCCACACTTGTGTATTTTTCTTAAAACCTTTCCTTAAACACGAGCCAGATGTGTTACCAAACTTATGATAATTTGCACACAAAGTGTAAGCAGTGGATGCTACTTTTATCGAGTTGCTTGAGCTCTTGCTTGAGGATGGGGATAGCCATCCAGAATTCTTAACCTTATCTTTAGATTTATAAAAGTTTGATTTAGGCTTGGAATGAGAGTGATTTCCGCTCGATGGTGATGTTGAACACACATATCCTAGTCCAAACTTCCTAGATCCTTGACACAGTGCACCAAACAACATATTTAAAAACTTTTGGCCTATTCCAAACTTTTGGATGACATAGTTAAAATCATTGATCCTCGCCTTTAGTGCGGTGTTTTCAATCACAAGAATCACACACCGATTGGCAAATTGTTTCTTGACTTCCTCTACCTTGGCAAGTGATAAGTGATGTCTCTTCTCCAAGACATTCTTTTCATTTATGAGACTATTCATTCTCACTGATGACTTGGAGAGACTTTCCTTTTGTTCTTCGATCATTGTTATCAAGTGAGAGCACACTAGAAACTCGATCTTTTCTTTGCCAGTTCTAATTACTTCACTTTTCAATTTTTCTAAGTCCTTTTTGATTCTCTTATTCTCTGCTCTCAGGGACTTTTTCTCATAAATAACTCTTTCAAATTTATCAACTAAATTATCATAAATTTCAAGAAGTTTAGTATAAGTAGGTGGAGTTACCTCAGTGTCTCTCTGGACACTGGACTCATCGTCAGATTCTTCTTGATTCTTTCCCTTGAGGCATAGATTTGCCTTGTCTTCACTACTAGAGTCTGTGGTGCTTGACTCGTCAGATCCATCCTCATCCCACGTGAGCACATTCAACACCTTCTTCTTCCCTTTGTGCCAGGTTTCCTTTCCTTTTTCCTCCTTCTGGAGTCTCGAGCATTCTCTCTTTAGGTGCCCGGGCTTGTGGCAGTGATATCACTCCTGCTGAGACTTCTCATCATCGCTTTTCGTCTCTTTTGATGGCTTGTTCCACCTTCTGCATTCTCCAGCTCCTCTCTTCAGAAATTTCTTGAATTGTACCTACTTCTTGGGATTCTTTATGAATTTTTTGAAATCCCAAACATAGAGGCTCTCCTCTTTATCTTCCTCAGAATCTTCAGCAGCTTTTCTCTCCTTTGCGGCCTTCAGTGCCAGTCCCTTTTTATTTAGTTCCCTAGGATATTCCTCCACTTGAATTTGTAGTTCAAGATCATGTGTCTTCACATTCCCGATGAGCCTTTCTATCTCCAGGGAGCTGATATCATGAGATTCGGCGATCGCAATCACTTTTAAGTTAAAGAGAGAGGCAAAGATCGCAGGATCTTCCTCACCAGATCACCATTTGAAAAGCTATTCCCGAGGTATTTTGAGGCATTGATAATCTTGGTGAATCGTGTATACATGCTGTCAAACTCCTCATCGATCTCCATCCTGAACTGCTCATATTCAAACTCGAGTAGAAAGAGCTTTGACTCTTTCACCTGCAAAGTACTTTTGTGAGTAAGTTCAAGTAACCGTCATATATCATACGCAGTTTCACAGTTATATATTCGATTGAATATAGTTTTATCTAATGAACAGAATAGAGAGTTCATTGCCTTGGCATTGTTTGTGCATCTAAGCTTATCTGTGTCATACCACCTATCGTTTGGTTTGATTAGGACGGTGTCCCCTATAGTGACAGTGGGTGCAGTGTATTTCATCTACACCATGGCCCATACATCCATGCTTTGAGTCATAAAAAAGATTCTCATGCGTGTTTTCTAGTGACTATAGTCACTCCCCATAAGGAGTGGAGGTCTACTCACACTTTGTCCCTCAGAAAACGCGTGAATTGAGTTGGCCATCTTACTTCAGGATTTTAAGCCTTAAGAAGTAACCTCCCTCTGATACCAATTGTTGGATCTAGTGGCCAACCTTAGAGGTGGGAGTGGGTGAATAAGGTTTTAACGTTAAATAGAATTTAAAAATAGTTCGCCTCAAAAAATCGAGTTCTGGAAGAAACCGTGGGGCGTTTGGTAGCTAACAAACGAATGTAAGTCACCGTGCTCGTTTTCTTGGGTAGATTTGAGTTTCAACCCCACAAACACACACACTCGCTAAAAAATCATAGCACACACCCATAAGTAATTAACACAAGAATAACAGATTTCACTGCATGAGTTGAAAACAACAAAAGTTCTAGATGAGTACAAAAATGTGATCACCGTGACGCGGGAGATCTAAGGGGATGAGTAAAAATGATCTTTTTTTTTCTATATCGATTAGCTCCATGGACCGGTTATCTCTCTCCTTTTCCCTCCAAGAAAAGTCTTCGAGACGGCCCTTCACCTCCTCATAAGGAAGGGTCTTAGAGCCCCGCTAAACCCTCCGATCTAGACGTCCTTATCCCCAGGACGATTTCCCACGGAATCCTACCCAGATTCTTACGACCCTTACCTATCAATTTTCCTCATTACAAGATTTAGAAAATGAAAAGATTACAAGAATAAAAGATTTAAATAATCTAAATGTTGAAGTTCTCCCTCTTGACGACTTCTCCATTGTGTAATCCGTGACCGGTTATTAAGATCTTCATTTGCTAGCAATCGGTTGGCACTTCGTATTCAATGTAGATCTTGAATTGCCAGAGTTGTTCATTCACGAACGGGAGGGAGATGACTTTCTTCTTATTCAACCGAGACTTTTGGAATTGAGTACAAAAAGGCGGCCGAACCCTAGAATTTACGTACTCACATCGCTCTTTAGTCCTTAAATCAATGCCACAGAAACCAAGGCGGCCTTTTATACGTCTTCATGAAAATAGGCTACCGGCGGCGGTAAGAGTAGCGCCTAGCGGTAGGTTTGCGCACTTATTGTGCCAGCTGTCGTCCAAATCTAGAATAATAATAAAAATGAATATTTGTCTTTTCATTATTGCTAGCGCCACGCGGTTACAACTACTGCCGCACGGTAATATAGGACACAACGATTCTAAAATAGCGTGTCAATATTCATTGAGCGGCTAGAGCGAAGCGATAACTGCTATCCCCTGGTGGTAGGTTGTTTCTCGAGAAATCCTGCTTGACTTTCGTCGAGAGATATTCTTCGAGTGGCTAGTGTGGCGCGGTAACTTCTATCACCTAGCAAAAATTTCCCGAGAGCCACTCCTTGCATTAACGCGTGCGGTAGGACAACACAGAGTGGTATTTTCCCGAGAGCTCTGTCAAATTTATTCACGGCTACCGCTCGACGGTAACATCTACCGCTCAGTGTTAATGTCCATAGGAATCTTTTTCTTCTTCGCTTTCACCTGTCAACTTGCATACTCTATCAACAAAAGACATGATCAAATATAACCTGGGAGTTAGTGTCTACTAATCGTGAAGAGATTAAAGACCGTACTAGCAATCCAACTAGGCAAGTATACCTATTGAATTGTAGCTAGGGGACACAAGTATCGTATTAAAATTCGGGAACTGTTGAGTAATCTTACTCACACGAAGACTATTATCTTATCAAAGGATTGTCTTAGGGTTTAAGAGAAAGCTAATTGCGATTAAGAAAAGGAATATTATGCTAAAAAGAGAACTACTTGCAGTTAAATAAAGAGCTACTAAAACGATTACAACGAGGGGTTGAAACGATGAAATGGAAAAGCACTCGATCGAGAATCACCTCGGCAAAAACAGATTAAAAATGCGATAATAAATCCTAACTTAATAAGGTAAAGGTCCTTGACCATGGAGGTTCCTAAAACTTGAACACGCTTCTCTAGAAGTCGTGCCCATTTGTGTTTAGGAAGGTCCGACCGAACTCTCGTCCAAATTGGGGACCTAAAGCTCGCTTTACGTGGTGAACTCCACTATTGGATTTCATGCTAATACGGGAGATTAAACGTCTGCCTCTCTTGAGGGGTGTGTGCAACTCTCTTTACTCTTGAGTGTTCACTTCAAACAGAGAGCCTCTCGGCTAGCTAAGAGTGAAACAAAGATGGAAATTATATATCGATGATGTAACACACAAAATAATTAATCAAGAGTAAATCAAAGGCCTAAACCCTAAAAAGAAAAAGTAAACTTAAAGCATAATAACTTCATCAACTCAAACCTCGGATCATCAAGATCGAGTAAAAGGAGCATTAGTTAATCATGGAGAAGTGGAGGAGGAGAGAAGGGTAGACGAACATTATGAAAACAAAGTAAAAAGGGCACTTTATATTAATGCTAAAAGAGTGTAACAATTGGAAATAAAAGATTACAAGTGCATGGAAATTTAATACCTAAACTAGAATTAAATTTAAACTAGTAAAGCTATTACAAAAGCTATTACAAAAGGGGTACACTAAGCTAGGATTAAGAAAAGATTAAAATGTGAAAGAGAGAGAGAGGAAGAGCATGAAAAACACTAAGAAATAAAAGTGCAGCACCTCCCCTCTCAACCCAAAACTCTTCCTAGACAGAAGGGAGGCTTGTATTTATAGAATTTTTCTCTGGGTCGGTCATGCCCCTTGTCATGCCCAAGGAGGGCGTGTTAGGGAGGCGTGTCTTGTACTGGGTTGACCTCTGGCTCTAGATTCTTGCATGAATGATGATTGCTTCTATACAATGGTGGACACGCCCTGGCCACGCCTGTGTAGGGGGGCCTGTAAGGCACATCACGTCTCAATTGTTGGTTAGAAATCCTTCAATCTTCTAAAAAGGTGGTACACGCCTGGGGACACGCCTGCATAGGGGGGGGGGCGTGTCAGTACTATTGACGTGCAGTAGCGGAAAATCTTTAAATGCGGCAGGAGGCTTTGAGATGAGGGTGACACACCCTGTGACATGCCCAAGGAGGGCGTGTTAGGGGGCGTGTTAGGTGTTTTTCTCTGGATTTGAGTTCTGGCAGGAAGCTTCCTCAGGATTAGGTTACACTCCCGATGACACGCCCATGGAGGGCTTGTCAGGGGGCATGTCAGGTTATTTTGGAAAAAAGCTATGAAAACCAGCAAAAAGAAGAGTAAAACATTAGTGACAATAATATATACAAAAGGAGGTCAATATATAAACTTACAAGACATGATTTGTGAATTAAAAACCTGAAAATACCTTAATAGTTTAGACTACAAAACGTACTATCAAATTCCCCCAAGCTTAAGCTTTGCTTGTCCCTAAGCAAAGATATAAAAACTAGCTAACATAAAAGTGACTAATCAGGAAAATTCTAATTATGCTAACATAAGAATAATGTGAAATTCAAAGTAGGGAGAAGGTGAAACATAAACCTAAAACTTTTGTTTAAACTTGATTTTCAACTTTTATAAACATTACTATTAAAAATAATTCGTCCAAGATTTTAAGAGAATTCTTTGAATAAGCTAAAGCAAAGCAACAAATGAAATAGAGCATTGAGTTGTTACTAGATTTTAAGAGGCATTTTATACCCAAATCAATTAAAGAACAAAAATCTAAATTCAAATCCAAGACTTAACTAATCTACTTTTCTTCTTCAGTTAGCTTAAAAGAAAACCTAGGAGCATGAATCAACATGATTTATTAGGACCAAAATGTTTGGTTTAGACATATAATTAGGAATGGAATTAAAATATAAACATGAAGGTTCAAAATCACACTAAATCAAAATAAAGAGTTTCAAAATTTTCATAAATAACATATTTTTTTCTTTTTCTTTTCATTTCAAAACAAAAACCATAAATAATTTGTCTTTTCATTTTGAAAATGGCCGCAAAATTAAACATTTTTTTACCATACTTTTTCATCAATTTCTCCAAAAATCACAAAACATCCCTTTCACAAAATGAAATTTTATGAAACTCAAAAAGTTAGTGTGATTAGATGGGTTGGAAGATTTTAGCTTTGGTGAAAATGAAATGAAAAGTGGAGCTATCAAAAGAAATCAAAAAAAGGCTCAAAAGCGGCTAACTAGGGGAATAATTTTTAGGTTGGTGAGAAGGCTCAAACGAAAACAAAAATGGCCTACATCATTTTCATGCTCCTAAAATTTTCCTAAAGCATTAGTTTTGATGAATTTTAAAAAGTAGGTCCTAGATATTAAATAGAGACTAATGAACTTATTTTGAAAATAAGAATAATACGAGTCTAGAACCATTCACATCTACTACACTACTCAAAGTTGATATTACAAAAATTATCCAAAAACAAAAAAGTAAAATAGTGGATGAAATGTTTTTAGGGAGTAAAGAAAATAAAGAACACAAAATCATAATAGAAAAATTATCCAAAAACAAAAATTATCTAATCGTGACAGATGGTCGGCGGCCAAATTCTCGACCCCTCGCTTATCACGGATTTCTAAGTCAAACTCCTGGAGGAGTATGACCCAGCAAATCAGGCTCGGTTTCGCATCTGTCTTAGCAAGAAGATACTTGAGGGTTGAGTGGTCCATAAAAATGATAATTTTGGAAAGCGTAATATGTGGATGAAATTTATCAAAAGTGAAAACAACAGCTAGGAACTCCTTCTCGATTGTGGTATAATTCTCTTGTGCAGATGTGAGTGTTTTATTTGCATAATTGAAGGGGTGGAAGTTTTTAGATATTTGTTGTCCTAGTACGGCTCCCACCACGAAACTATCGCATCACACAAAATTTCAAAGGGAAGGTCCCACACCGGAGCTATCATAATAGGGGCATTAATTAACTTTTCTTTTATTTAATCAAAGGTAGATAAACAAAGGTCATCGAAAAAAATGGGGCGTCTTTTTCTAGAAGATGAGTAAGGGGTTTGGTGATTTTGAAGAAGTCTTTTATGAAGCGGCAGTAGAAGCCAGCGTGTCTTAGGAAACTTCTTATAGCTTTGATGTTCGTAGGCGGAGGGAGCTTCTTGAGAACTTTTATCTTAGCTATGTCTACTTCAATTTCTCTCACAGAAATCTTATGACCAAAAACTAACCTTTCTCTCTCCATAAAATGACATTTTTCCTAATTTAGGGCAAGGTTAGTTTCTTGGCATCTTTCTTAAACTTTTTCTAGGTTTTTTAAGAAACTATTGAAGGCATCGCCGAACACAGAGAAATCATCCATAAACTCCTCCATAATACTTTTTACATACATATCAAAGATAGCTAGCATACATCTTTGGAATGTAGCTGGCGCATTGCACAATCCAAACGCCATTCTTTGGTAAGCTAAGGTGCTGAAGGGACAAGTAAACATAGATTTCTCCTGGTCCTCGGAGAGATGGGGATTTGAAAATACCCTGAGAGACCATTGAGAAAATAGTAAAAGCTATGGCCGGATAATTGTTCTAAAAATGATCGATGAACAACAAGGGAAAGTGGTCCTTGCGGGTGGCGTCATTTAACTTACGATAGTCAATACACATTAGCCACCCTGTCACCGTCCGTGTCAGGATTAAATAATTATTTTCATTACTAATTACAGTTATCCCTCCCTTTTTCGGCACTACCTGAGCAGGGCAAACCCACATACTATCTGAAATAGGATAGATAATTCCTACATCTAAGAGTTTCATAACCTCGCCTTTTACGACTTCTTTCATGTTCGGATTTATACAGCATTGAGGTTTGATGGAGTTACGCGAGATATCTTCCATTAAGATTTTGTGGGTGCAGAAAGATGGGCTTATGCCCTTGATATTGGATATATGCCAGGCAATAGCTCAGTGATGTTTACATAACACTAGCAAGAGCTTATCATTTTGCACTTCAATCAGGTAGGCCAAAATTATTATTGGTAGCTTGGAGTTCTTTTCAATGAAGGAATAATTTAGATGTTCAAGAAGTTCTTTTAATTCTAGGGTAGGGGGTTCTTCATAAGACGTTTTGGAAATTCTTTCTTTTTCAAGAACAATGTCTTCATAGACTTTTTCTTTATACGAAAAATTAAAAGGGGTGGAGCTAGTGGCCATGGAGGCTTCTTGCAAAGATTTAATTGGAAGAGTAGAGGAAGAACAAAAATCATAAAATTTATTTTCACTTTCAGAAAGGCAGTAGGAAGATTCTTCACCAAAGGCATCTAAGAAAAAATGGGAGTCGTCATTCTCTAAGGTATTCTTCATTGTGGGGGTTATAGAGAAGGTCACGTCATCATCGCCTACTCGAAGGAAGAGCTTTCCATTGCTTATGTCAATGATAGCTCAGGAGGTGGCAAAGAAGGGTCAGGCAAGAATTTGGAGAACCTCGATGTCTTCTTCGATGTCCAATATGACGAAATCCACCGGGAAGATGAATTTGTCGACTTTTACTAGAACATCCTCCACTATTCCTAATGAATATTTGACCGATCTATCAGCGAGTTTGATACTCATCCGCGTGGGGTTGAGGCTACCAATTCCTAAATTCTTAAATAATGAGAGAGGCATCAAGTTGATACTCGCACCTAAGTCGGCCAATGTGTGTTTGATAAAAAGATCACCAAAGACACACGGAATAGAAAAACTACCCGAATCACTGATCTTCTTTGGTAAACCATTTGTCAAGACCGCAAAGCACTCAGAATTTAGTGTGACATGTGATAAGTCTTCTACTTATTTTTATTAGTAAGGAGGTCCTTGAGGTACTTAGCATACTTCGGCATCTGGGAAATCGCTTCATGGAAGGGTACATTTATGTGGATTTGCTTTAACATTTCTAAGAAGCGGGAGTATTGATCATCCTGACGTTGCTTGTTAAGTTCAGAAGGGTATGGTGGAGTTGGATCATTTTTAAAAATCGGTGGTGGAGCGAGATCTTTTTCTAAAGCAGAGAGCGGAGTGATAACTTCTTTTTCAATAGAGGGTGGAATTTTTAAAATAGTGGCAGAGCTTTCCTCGGGCTCTTTGCTAACCATACAAGAAACTTGCTTCCCACTCCGAAGAGTTATATATTACGCTTTCTCTCTTGTGTTGGTGCTCGGTATTGGTAGGAAGAGACCCGGTGGATCGCTCAAATATAATTTTTTTTGAGTTGTCCTACTTTATTCTCTGGACTTTTAACCCTTCCTACTAGGGTACTTATAGTAGCATCATTTGTATTTATATGTTTAGAAAGTAACTCCTCCAAGCTTGGAGGTTTTGGAAAATTTAGAAGAGGTGGAGATGGTGTAGAAAAATCATTTTGTGGCGGCGGGCGCATCGCGTTCGAAGGATTTCTCAACGAAAAATTAGGGTAGTTTCGTAAAGCAGGATTATAACTATTTGGAAAAGCGAAACCCGGCGCAGGAAAATTAGCATCAGAAAAATTATGAAAAGCATTTCTAGGCATATTATTAACATAATCTAATTGTTCGGGGGTAGCAGTTACAGATTCCCTTACCTGAGGGGCAGAGGCAGCAGTCATCTCCGTTATCATTTTGCTTAGTATTTCCACTACAGAGCTAGCTGGGAGATGTTGTCCACTTCAAATATACCTGCAGGTTTGTTTGGTCGGGACCTAGGCACATTCCACTGATAGGTATTCATGGTCATGTCCCCGAAAAGCTCAAGAGCTGATTCTGGTGATTTATGGTTTAAGGTACCACCGGAAGCTGCGTATATCATTTGCATTGTATTTTGATTTACCCCATAAATAAAACGTCTGCACTTGTAACCATACAGGCAGCGCATGATGGGGGCAATGACTTAAGAGTTCTTTAATTCTTTCCCAGGTATCGTATAAAGATTCATAGTCTATTTGATAAAAAGAAGAAATATCGGTCCTAAGTTTTACAGTTTTAGCTGCCGGAAAATACTTCGTCAGAAATTTTTCAGTTAGTTGATTCCAAGTGGTTAAGCTCCCTCTTGGCAAAGTCATCAACCACTATTTAGCTTTTGTTATCACAGAGAAGGGGAAGAGTCTTAGCCTAATAGAATCATTTGTAACACCATTGATTTTAAAGGTGTCACAAATCAAAAGAAAGCTAGTGATGTGTGTGTTCGGATCTTCATCTTGAAGTCCGTCATATTGCACAAAGTGTTGCACTATTTGAATTATTCTAGGCTTTAGTTCAAAGTTATTATTAGCTACTGCAGAGCGTACTATGCTTGATTCTATTCCGTCTAGATTCGGCCTTACATAATAGGACATTGGCCTATGCAGGGCTTCCTCTACGTTGGGTTCTTCCATTCTTATGGTAGAAAATGACTCAGAATCCTTAACCTGTATTTGGAGAGTAGGCCCTTGAAATCACGATCTTATCCGAAGAAAATGCTCAATTTCGTGGTCCAAGTCCAAAATATCTGACGGATTTCCACGGGTCAATCACTAGAAGAAGAGAAGATAAAGAAAGAGAAGAAAAAAAAGACTACAAAAAGAGTTACTATTTTTTTGAAATAGATTTTTTTTAATGTTTTAACTCACGAACTTCCCAAGGACTACCCAGTAAAGGATTCATAAGGTACCAGACAAGATAGTGGTAATTACGCCATATTGCCCTTTTAGTGAGAGTTAGGTGGTGTAGAAAAAATGTGATGTGGGTTTCTATTAAGAGCGCTATTTTTTTTTTATTTTTAATTTTTTAGAAGAGGATTAGAAAGAGAAATGATAAAAGTAATAGATTCGTGTTTTCAAAATATCAACAAAAGTTGCTCCCCAGCAACGGCACCAAAAACTTGGTGTCTACTAATCATGAAGAGAATAAAGACCGAACTAGCAATCCAACTAGGCAAGTATACCTATCGAATTGTAGTTAGGGGACAGAAGTGTCATATAAAAATTCGAGAAATGTTGAGTAATCTTACTCACACGAAGACTATTATCTTATCGAAGGATTGTTTTAGGGTTTAAGAGAAAGCTAATTGCGATTAAGAAAAGAAATATTGTGCTAAAAAGATATTTACTTGTAGTTAAATAAATAGCAACTAAAAATGATTGCAACGGGGGTTGAAACGATGAAATGGAAAAGCACTCGATCGAGAATAACCTCGGCAAAAGCTGATTAAAAATGCAATAATAAGCCCTAACTTAATAAGGTAAAGGTCCTTGAGCGTGGAGGTTCCTAAAGCTTAAACACGCTTCTCTCGAAGTCGTTCCCAACTGAGTTTAGGAAGGTTTGATCGAACTCTCATCCAAATCGGAGACCTAAAGCTCACTTTACGCGGTGAACCCTACTATTAGATTTCACTCCAATATGGGAGATTTAACATCTGCCTCTCTCGAGGGGTACACACAACTCTCTTTACTCTTGAGTGTTCACTTCAAACTACGAGCCACTAGGCTAGCTAAGAGTGAAAACAAAGATGGAAATTATATATCGATGATATAACTCCCAACATAATTAATCAAGAGTAAATCGAAGGCCTAAACCTTAAAAATAAAAAGTAAACTTAAAGCATCATAACTTAATAAACTTGAATCTCGGATCATCAATATTGAGTACAAGGAGGATTAGTTAATCATGGAGAAGTAGAGGAGGAGAGATAGGTAGAAGAACATTACGAAAACAAAGTAAAAAGGGCACTTTATATTAATGCTAAAATGGAGTTACAATTGGAAATAAAAGATTACAAGTTCATGGAAATTTAAAACCTAAACTAGCGTTAACTTTAAGATAATAAAGCAATTACAAAAGTTATTATAAAAGGGGTACACTAAGCTAGGATTAAGAAAAGTTTAAAATGAGAAAGAGAGAGAGAGAGGAAGAGCATGAAAAACACTAAGAAATAAAAGGGCCGCACCTCCCCTCTCAACACAAAACTCTTCCTGGACACAAGGGGGAGGCCTGTATTTATAGAATTTTTCTATGGGTCGGTCATGTCCCCTATCACGCCTAGGGAGGGCGTGTTAAGGGGCGTGTCCGGTACGGGGTTGACCTTGGGATCTGGATTTTGGTGGGAATGATGATTGCTTCTGTACAATTGTGGACACGCCTGTGTAGGGGGGCATGTAAGGCACGTCACATCTCAATTGTTGGCCAGAAATTCGTCAATCGTCGAAAAAGGTGGTATATGCTCGGGGACACGCCCGTGTAGGGGTGTGTGTCAGGGGGTGTCTTAGGTGTTTTTCTCGAGATTTGAGTTCTGGCAGCAAGCTTCCTTGGGATCAGGTTACACACCCGGTGATACGACTTGGGAGGGCGTGTCAGGTGATTTTGGCTGAAAGCTTTGAAAACCAGCAAAAAGAAGAGAATACATTAGTGGTAATAATATATATAAAAGGAGGTCAATATATAAGCTTATAAGACATAATTTGTGAATTAAAAACCTGAAAATAACTTAATAGTTTAGAATACAAAACATACTATCAAGAGTAGATATTCTCAAACACAGGGAATGTGAAATATCAGTTCCAACACATATGCATTATTACATTGATTCTTCAAGTTATTTCTAACGTGGTAGACACAATATCACGAGTAATAGATGTAAGCATATACTCTCTACAAGAGTGCTCCGTTTAGGGATGTGTGAATAGTGTAACGTCATTCCGCTATCTAAATTCTCACACATACCTAGAGTCATATTTGATGAATGCTAACATATCTACTCGCACTCAGTAGCTAAGCACCTATAGCTTCGACACATCATGACGTACGTAGACAATGGTCACAGGGATTAGCATGCCTAAGTCCAACATTGTATGTAATCATTATGCTCTAAGTTCTAGCCATGTGTGTTCAAAGAGTGTTCAATCCATATTTTTTAATTATGTGATTTTTGTGTTTTCCCGATTTAATAAAAAATAAATCAATAATAACCAACACATGCAAAACTAAAAAAACAGGAACAATACATGTTTTTTCTTTTTGGATTTTTTAGTGGGAACACTCAAACATAGTCAAACTATAACAACAAATAGCTAGTTTAACCAAAAATAACTAGGACAACATGATAGAGTAGTATGCATGATATTGACATACATGATAATATGGGAAAAAAATCATGATATGTATATGGACAGTAATGAGAAGCCTTACTACACACTCGACCGAACCAACATGTCATCACCCTAGCCCCGTACTAAGTGATGGATGGGCATGAGGAGATACATAAGTGTCATAAGGTGGGGTGTTAATCCCATATGCTCGCACGAGAACCCGCTCAACCTAACACTCTTTTCCCCCAACATCACACAAGGACCTACTGGAACCCTTCCTCGGCTAAGGACAAGGCATGAATTATAAGAAAGCGTTCTTAGTGCATACAAACCTATTCCCCTGCTATTATGAGACACATCATAGTGAGTGAATGATCGTAGACTTGCTTATCCATTTGTTTCTAATAATACAAATATAGAACAACAATTTTTATATGTAGTGAGCAACATGTAGTTCAACTTAGTACCTATAACATTTCATGTATTTGTAGAGGTTTCAAAACAACACATTCAGTCTTAAAGCAAAGATCACTGGTACAAATTAAATTTTAATTTTAACCTTCTACAAATATAACATTTGAAATAGAAAATAGTATGTTACCCATATTGTCGACATCAAAATACGTCCTTTGTAGTTGTCTCCAAAGATCCTCATGTCTTCTTTAATCTTCTCCAGGATAAGGACCTTGTCTTCAAGTACGATAAATTTTTCCTGTGCTTAGCCTGCAAACACACTCAACAAGAGGATGAGGGTAAAGATCTGGTAACCCAAGTTGTTCCACCCATGGTGTAGGTAGTCTACTTTGGCATCCAGACTTGAGTTCTTTTATTTATTCTTTTCTTCAAGCAAGAGCCAGAGGTGTGCCCAAACTTGTTATATTTGGCACACATCACATAGGCGATGGATGTCGCCTTTTGAGTGGTACTAAGGATCCTGCTAGACAAAGGATGTGAGTTTTTAAATTTACCAGGATTAACAATATGTTTCATAAACCGTTTGGCTAGATTTGTTAGAAACAAGCTATGGCCTACTGTAGTGATACTGCTAGATGGTAGCTCATAATGTTTATATCCCATCCCGAATTTTTCAGATCCCTGACACTGATAACCCAATACCATATTCAGAGATCTTTAGCCTATTCTAAACTTTTGTATGGCAAGGTTTCGGTCATGGATCTTCGCTTATAACACTGTTTTTTGTGATCAGCATCACACACCAATTTTAAAATTGCTTCTTACCATTCACAATGTGGCTAAGAGAAATTTCAAGCTTCCTTTCCAATTCCATCCTTTCTTTAATAAGAGTGTCAATTTTGGAGGAGGTCATGCAGAGTTTCTCTTCTAATTCTTTCATTATGCTCAAGGAGTGAGAGCACTCTTGGCACACCACCTTCTCTTTTCCACATTCCACTAACTGGTTATTCACACATTTTAACTTCTTGTTCAGTTGTTTATTTTTAAATTTCAAGACGTTATTCCTATTAGAAACATCATCTAATTTAACACAAAGAGTTTCATATAATTCAAGGAGTTCTATGTTAGTGGGAGGAGTTACTCAGTATTACTATGGGCACTAAATTCACCATCTTTTTTGTTGTGATGTTCCCCCATTAGACATAGATTCACCTCATCCTCACTGCATGAGCCGGAGGTTCTCGACTTGTCAGACATATCATCATCCCATGTCGATGTTTTGAGCACTTTCCTCCTTCCTTTGTCTCTGCCTCGCCTATCCTTTTCTTCTCTTTGGAGTTTTGGGCAATCTCTCTTTATGTGCCTAGACTTATGATAATGGAAACACTCAGGAATGCATTTTTCTTCGTCACTCTCAGATCCCTTTAACTATCTGGTCCATCTCCTCTTCTCTACTACACCTTTCTTTAGAGAACTTTTGTACTTCTCTTGCCTCTTTGGATCCTTCAGGAATCTTTTGAACTCCAAAATATATAGGCTTTCATCACCTTCATCATCAAACTCTTCTATTTTTAGTGCTAGAGCTTTCTACTTTGGATCCTTAGAATATTCTTCATTTTGTATCTTTAGCTCTAGTTCATGGGTCTTCAGATTCCCAATGAGGCCATTTAATCTCCAAGGTATTGATATTGTGTGACTTAGCAATGACGATCTCTTTTAGGTTGAACCGCGGAGGAAGAGACCGTAAGATTTTTTGCACCAAGTATCCATTTGAGAATTTCTATCCGAGAGATCTAGAGGGATTGACAATCTTTGTGAAGCGTGTGTACATGCTATCCACCTTGTCATCGATCTCTATCCGAAATTGTTCATATTCAGACTGTAGTTGAAATAGCTTTGACTCCTTTACCTGAGAAGTACCTTCATGTGTGTTAGAAACAAGGCCCGGGAAGCATATTGTGAATCTGGGTTCTTGCCGATTGCAGTCGAATGACAACAACATCCCCAATCAAATCTCTGTGGAAGGCTCAGAATTATCTACGGGAATATTCCACGATAGGTTTTTGAGACCCAATGCATTTGGGTATGAGAGGTGGTGTTAGTCCCCTATTATAAAGGAGGTCCTGGGATCGAGTTCGGGTCTCAACAACCTATCATGGAATTTTCCCGTAGATAATTCAGAGCCTTCAACAGAGATTTTGTTGGGGATGTTTTTATTGTTCGACTGCAGTCGGCTATTACCCGGATTCGCAATGCGCTTCTCGGGCCTGGTTTCTAACAATGTGTTAGCTCTAATAATCACCATATATCAAACGCAGTTTCACAATTTTAGATACAATTAAATTCAGTTTTGTCTAACAAAAAATAAAGAGTGCATGGCATTTGCATTGTTAGTATATTTCAGCTTGTCTGAATCATTCCATTTGTCACACGGTTTCTCCAAAACTTGATCACATACAGTGATAGTGGGTACAGTGAATTTCGTTTCAATCATGGCCCACAAGTCCATGTTTCACATCATTAAGAAAATTTTCATGTGTGTTTTCCAGTGGCTGTAATCACTCCCCATAAACAGTGGTGGTCTACTCACACCCTGTCCATCAGGTAATGCGTGAACCGTGTTGGCCATCTTACTTCAGGTTTTTACGCCTTTTTGAAGTAACCTGGCTCAGATACCACTTGTTGGATTTAGTGGCCAACCTTAGAGGGGGGTGAATAAGGTTTTAGACATTAATTAGAAATTCGACTTATTTCATTCCAAGAAAAACTAGTTCTGGAAGCTACCGCGGGGCGTTAGATTGTTAACGCGCGGTGGTAGATCACATACCCCTTTTTATGGCAATTTTCCCCTCATAAATCTACTCATCCTTTAGTGAATAACAAGCTAACTATCACAAAGCCACACACGGTAAACAAAAACTGAAAATGAACTTTATTAAGAATGAATCAACAATTGGTTTTTAATAATTACAAAAACATGATCTCCATGACGTCGGAGATCGGAGGCGGCGAATGAAGCAAGACTTTTTGTTTTCTATACTGACCCACTCCCCGAACTGGTTGGCTCTCTCCCTTTCCCTCCAAGAAAGGTTTTCGAGCCAGCTCTTCACCCTCATGCAAGGAGGTGTCTTAGAGCCCTCTAGATCCTCCCCGATTTAGACGTCCCTTTCCCGGGACGATTTCTCAAAAAATCCTTCCCGAATTCCGACGAACTTCATCGGCCAATTTTCCTCACCACAAGAATAGAGAGAAAAAGAAAGATTACAATAAAGAGTTTAAAGAATTAAAGAGATTAAAATCTCTTGCTTAATGATTCCTCTGTCAAGCAATTCGGGTGCCGGTGCAAAAGAACTTTGTGTGCTTCCAACCAGTCATCTCTTCGTAGTCGATGTAGTTATTGGCCCACCGGAGTTTTTCATGCGCGATCGGGAGGGAGGCGGCTTCCTTTTACTTTGACGAAGATGATGGAACAGACCATAGAGAGGCGGTCAAACCCTAGGAATCACAGAACTCTGTCAATTTTTATCATGGTTCAGGACACCGAAAAATGAGATGCCTTTTTATACGTCTTTGTAAAATAGGCTACTGCCTGTGGTAAGGCTACTGTCTGGCGGTATGTTCACATGCTTGATCCAGACAGCTGTTCGCCAAATCTGGAAAAATATTCAAAATGAATATTTTCATTTTTCTACTGCTTGCGCGGCATGGTAGGTAGATAGTGCCACGCGGGGTCAGCTGTCTCAACACATGTAACGCCCCTAATTTTCCAAGGTTTATTTAAATTACTTTAGTGACATATTTTGACATCAGGGCATTAATTTGACACATAATTAATGGGTGCAGTTGTTAGAGAGTGGCTTTTTTCTCTTTGGTAGCCGGGATTTTGACTTAGAATATTAGCATGGCTAATTTCTGGTATGTTTTGTATATTCTCTTGCGAGCTGGGGTTCGTTTTGGAGTACAGTGGAGCCTTTTTGGGAATGCTAGTGTTTTGACTTTGGGGGATTTTTTACCCGAGTTTGGGTTGTTGTATTTCGATTTTGACTTCGCCGTTGGATTCATAACATCGTTATTTAGGATGCGATTTTCGTAGAAATCTGAGTTTGCGTGAGTTTTGGTCAATCTGACGTTTTAATTATAATAATAATATATTATATTATTTATTTTCTATAAATAGCCTTGCGATAAGACCGAACCCTATTCATCATCTTCTTCTTGAAATCGTCGACTCTTTTGCGAAAGATAGAAAAAGTCAGTCTTTGGGGAGCCTTTGGCCATCAATTTTAGGAGCTCCGGTGCACGAAATCATTGTTGGTGGGTAGATTCAGATTGCTCTCACCGCGATCTACATTTCTTTACTGAGTTTTTACCGTTTCTTGGACTTTTAGAGATTGAGGTATGCAGTTTTGACCTTCTCTCCTCTCAAAAGGTTTCAGGTTTTGTTGCATAGGTGTTCTCGCGGCCAAATCCTTGAATAGGAGTGTCGTGTGGCCGGATAGAGGCAAGTGGTGACATCATCCCCTTGCCAAGTTTACTTTTCCAATGAGTATTTCTGCTGTTATCTTCCCCTCCTTAGTAATTAGGAGTAGTGTCTGGATTGTCCATTGTCGATCTGCTAGACAAGTTTTTTTGTGAGATTTAGCCTAATTGATTCTGTAGGTGGTAGCAGGGTGAGATTATTGATCACAGGATTAATCTGGTTAGGTCAATACGTCAAGTTTATGATTATTAGCCTAAGATAACACGTCGAGTAAAACACAGTTAAATTAAGTCTAATTTTCGTTTTATAACTGCTAATTCAAGGTAATTTCGTCCTATTTGACTGTTAGTCTAGGAAAAACCTGTCAAGTTTATGTTAAGTTAATCTAAGGAAAATTCGAAGTATAAAAGGGAATAAAATTCGTCGTATAAAAGGGAATAAAATTCGTCAGATATAGTTGGAATTAGTCTAAGTAAAATTCAGCGAGTATCAATAGGAGCAGAGTCAAATTCATCGAGTATCCGATGTAATGTCGTTGGGTAATGCTTGGCATTGAGTTAAGTCCAATTCATCGAGTATTAGGAGTTGAGTCGACAAATATCAGGCTTTAAATTGAGTGAAATTCACTTGGCATTGAGTGATGTTTTAGACTAAGCTAAATTCGTCAAGTAATCTCGACGAATTCATCGAGTAGTAGCTTGGCATTCAGTGAGGATAACTTGGCATTGAGTTCATCGGGTATAAACCTTGGCATTGTGTGAGATTTGAGTTTATGTCAAATTCGTCGAGTAATCTCGATGAATTCTTTGAGTAATGCCAAATTGGCACTGAGTGAAGCCTTGGCATTGAGTAAGATTTGAGTCTAAGTTAAATTCGTCGAGTTATCTTGATGAAATTGTCGAGTAATGCTATTTTGGCATTGAGTGCGTCGAGTGATGTTTTGGCGCTAAGGCAAAAGCGTTGAGTGTACTCAACGCGGCTGTGAGTGAAGGCAGAATCGTTGAGTTTAGTTGTTTTGCGTAGAGTGCGTTGAATGCACTCAACGCTGTGTCGAGTTGACTCGACGCTTTTCCATAGACTTAGGTTTTTTGTCGAATCGATGTATATTGCTAGCAGCCAAGTTTTGCTAAGTTTAATTTGTCGAGTATGACTTAGAATGGTTATCACTTGGGAATCTACTTCCTAGTATGTCAAGGAGAGTTTTGTGTTCTTGTTAAGCCTATAGGAGTTACGGATATTAAGTATGGACTTAGGTTGGTAGTGGATAAAGGACCCCCAACATAGTGCAAAATTGGGAATCATTACACATCTGGGTTTGTCTTTGGACTGTGAGTTGAGTTGGACAGTGTAGCCACCTTCACATCACCTCGCTTATATAATGTACTGTGAGTTGAGTTGGACAGTGTAGCCACCTTCACAGCACCTTGCTTATATACTTGGATTGTTGGGTTTAGTTGGACAATGAGGCCCCACCCTAGCGTCTTGTTGAGACAATTGGACTGTCTGGTTGTGTTGGACAATATGGCCACCGACTTAGGACTAATTCTTATCGTTCATATATGTAGAGTTATTAAGTCTCTTTCTCCATATTGTACATATATATGTTATCCTGCTTACTTTTGCAGATATTCTCGAAGCATGGCTTTATTTCGCACTTGGTGCAACTTTCTTATTTTTGAACTCAATAAGTAATCATTTACCTTATTCATATCATTAATTTGCTGAGTTTTGTCAGTTTACTCATGATGGGTTGGTAACCCCTTTATTTCTTTTTGGTTTATTGCTAACCTCTTTACACTTGTTCGCCGCTTGTATTTTATTCTGGCTGAGAGGTGTTCTTTCTTTGAATGCCTCAGGTTTAGAGAAGTAGCCGATTGAGTGGCTAATGTTGGTTTTTTTT
The DNA here is from genome assembly GCA_039513925.1 of Platanthera zijinensis. Lineage (NCBI taxonomy): Eukaryota > Viridiplantae > Streptophyta > Magnoliopsida > Asparagales > Orchidaceae > Platanthera > Platanthera zijinensis. The sequence continues at coordinate 58,099,863 of CM077087.1, read as the reverse complement.
GACTGGTGGCTGCAGTTGTCTCTCTTCCTCACCGATTGTGAGGTAGTGTGTTGTTTTACTCTTGTTCAGACATACATATATTTTAGTGAGTTTGTGTCAGGTTGATGATGCCCACTGGATTTTGTTTATAGTTAAGTACTTGCTAGCTGCTAAGCCTTTTTCCATATGATTGTGTGGATTTACTTGCTCTCTGGGAAGATTTTATGCTAAGTTACATGTAAGATATTTTAAATTATAAAAGTATTACTTCTATCTCATGCATATAATTTTCTAAAATCTAAAGTACCTATATCTTTTTGAATGTACAAACTAGTTTCTATAATTATACTAAATCTAAAGTTTTACATACCATGAGTTGTCCTATATGGATGTTTTGCTCATGTAGGATGTAAAATAAAATAAACAAACTATTTTCCGCAACGTATAATTATGTTTTTAACTATTGACTAGTTGATCCACTGAGCCGAGGGATACGACCATCCAAAACTTAACTTAAATCAAGATTTTTCTCACATCATAACTTGGTATTTTCATAAACTATGTTATAATTGGTGTTTTCCTGAACGTCTGCAGTTATCCCCTGCACGGCATGGCATCATGACATATGTTTTCTCTTACTCTGATATACATTTAAATTCGTAAAAAATAAGGGTTGTGACAACGCTTTCAATGCTTGTTGAGTGGATAACACAGTGCGGTAAGATAGGTAGCGCTATGTTGTAGGTCAGCTGTCTCAATGCTTTCGACGATCAAAGAGCGTTGAGTACGTTACCACTGTATGGTACCAAGCTATCTCCCGACGGTAATCCAGTTGTCTCAACGCTTTTGCCTCGATGAGCGTTGAGTGCGTTACCGCAACACATTATCAAGTTAGTGCCTGCACGAAAGGTTCCCTATAGCCTGGATGAATTAATTCTTCGAACTAGAGCGGGCGGTAGGACTTGCGCGGAGCGGTAGATTCCCGAGCACCTTGGCCATTTAATTCAGGCTACTGCCCTGCATTAGCTACTACCGCTCGATGGTAGGTTCCTAAGGACAGCTCCATGTTTTTCTTAGACAAGTAACCCTACCCATTCTATGAAACACAAGATGTAATCAAATACAATATGGAAGTATATATGTTTAAACTAAGGATATATGAATTGTCGTCACCAACAAAATGTTGTTTGGTAGTGTTGGCAGCAACATCCCCTTTATCTGAATCAGAAGAGTCTACAACATAAAATGTGCCTTGAGCAGGGAGTTTAGTATGAATCTCCCCTCAATCTCTGTAATGTATACAGTGATATCCATATCTATTGTTATGTGTACATTAGTATCTATCTCCACTGACTCACGAAGAAGATCAGTATTAAGAGGTTCTTGATTATTATCTTGCAAATCCTGTAAATGTTCCCCCTCAGCAAGTGCATCTTTCATCACTTTCTCAAGAAGTTGCTCCCCTCAATTTTAGGACTATATCCACAATATACCTCTATAAGAGCAGCTTTATATTCAGCATGATCAGGTGACTTGCAGGAGTGCCCCTCCATCTTTGCAGCTATCTTGGTGACTATTTCTTCAACCGCCCTTTCAACAATCTTAGCTGAAGGCATATCCAAGGCATCAGGTGGAGCCTCCTCAAACAGAGACCTACTCACTGAGTCCTTGGTGCAGGTTCAGATGATATAGATCCCTGAGCACTCATAACCTTTCTAGTCTCTTCAGTAGACCCAAAAAATTGAGGATCATGAGGCTCTTCCTTAGCCTGTTCTGGTGAGCTATTGTTAGTACTTTCCTCTTGAACTGAAACTGTTTTCAACTTCTTCTTGGCAACTATTTGTGAATGTGGCAACAGAACTCTGTCCAACCTATCAAGTATTTTTAAGTCCATCCTCCTAATGTGATGGATCTTTGTTCGTAGGCTCATATTGAGGATCTCTAGAACACTCTTTAATAGGAATAGGGAAAGAATCCTTCCCATGTTGGGCTCTGCTATATAGTCAACTATTTTTTGAAATAGCATCTTACCCCCAATCAGTCTTCTTGGATGATATTATCCTGGCCATTAGCTCAAACATTCTCTTTGAAATCTTGTCATGTGAGCCAGACGTGCACAATAGGGCTTTCCCAATGACATCAGCTAGAAATTTTCCCTTGAGATTCAACTCCTTCCTAAGAATTGATCCAGTGGTGTACTTATATAGTCGACACCACTTCAATGCATATTTAATATAAGTCTAACCCAGTTCATATTTGTCATCTGACTCTGTGAACTTGGGCAAATTCAATGCCTTACCCAGTCTCCTTGGGCTTATCTTAATCATATTACCACTGATATAAGTCTTGAGTTTAGTGGATGAAGAGTCGACCTTAGCATTAGAGTATAACTTAAGTACCTCTCGCTTCCAGAGCAGACTTGGCTCCGACAAAACAAACTCTAGGTCAGCGACCTCAAGTAGGTGAAGAAAAAACTATATTTCTTCAAGTGAATCCTTGAATCCATTTTGCACCATATCTGAACCTTCGAACCAGAAATCCAACCCTTTTGGCGCCATTGCTTCTATGAATCTTGCTAAAAGTATTGCAAGCTTTGGTCGATTCGTCGCAAGGGGCAGAGAAGGGCAAGGAACACTATATTTTTCTTTGCACATACAACCTTCTATTTATAGTGATTTCTATTTTTAGAAGGTGGAGAGGAGCGTACTTATTTGTGATCAAGGAATGATCAACGACTGGATTGATTTTGATACTTGTTCGCAAAATAGAATCGCTAAAAGCATGCGTTGAGTGAACTGTAATGACCCAAAATTGCAAACGAACCGGTCGTGTACTAAGGCATTTTTGGTGCCTAGATTGGAGCACACGACCTGGGATACTGGTATGTCCAAGGCCGTGTCCTTCTCTATGATGGTCGGACTGTGTCCAATGGGGAACATGATAGCAAACACGTCTTTGAACAGAGTTGACACGAGCGTGTTAGGGGTGACACGGGCGTGTCCTTACTCATATCACTACCTGTGTCACGCTCGGGATGAAAACTGGCCTGTTCCGACTGAAGTACACGGTTGTGGTATACATGCATGTACTGGTCGACATGCCGTGTTCTAGTCACAACAGGCATGTTCCTACCCGTGTCCAGTTCGGGACGTGACGATTGGCGTGGCGGTTATTAGTGACACGCCCCTAGGTCACAGGCGATCAGGATACGACACGGGCGTATCAGGTGGAGACACGGGCGTGTCTCGACCCATGTCCTTCTCTATGCTCGATGATCGTGCCTGGATCGAGGCACACGGCCCGAGACATGGCCATGTGCAAGGCCGTGTTTGGCCCAGGAATGAGAAATTTTGGGCAAATCTGAGCCGATCATTTTCTTTAAAGAAGATCTGACGGTTCAGGTGTTATCCTACTGGTCTAAATCCGGGATTAGGAGGTTTATTCCTCATTTCACTTAATCCATTCTCTTTCTAAAAGAGTTAGAGAGAGGAGAGAGCAAGGAGGAAGGAGGAGGAGGAATCCGGCCGCCGGCGGAGCATCAGAGCACCGAATCGCGAACCGAGACTGGATCCGCATAGGCAAGATCGTTGCAAAGCTTTCCATCCAGATAGTTTTCCATAGCACAAAAGCGAACGTCAAGGGTAACAATCCTCTACTTGAGGATGTGAAGCTCTCTTTATTTATACATAGGAAACCCGCTCCCGCGAGTGTGCAGTGAGTGCGCGGTGTTCCTTGGGGTAGATGTGAATAGTCCCCCTCGTGTAGCATATAGAGTTCGGAATCGAAGTACAGACATAGGCATTGTGTGTGAAGCCTACCCGGACGTGTTGGTCTGGATCGGTGATGTTACATATTGTATGGATTGCAAGAGAAGACTCTATGCTATGTGTTTTTTGGGTTTCTACATGGTAGATTGCAGCAGGGATCCTTGGGGATTAACTCCAAGGCACACCCAGAAAACTGAGCGGAAACGTAGTTCTGCTAACTTGGCGGCCGAGGAGCCAGCCTTGTACATAACTGGGTTATGTGATGATTAGGAATGTATTAGGATCCGGGAGAAGCTTGGCCCGCGCGTATGTCTTAAAGTGACTAGGCGGAGTGAGCAACGGGCAAGTGGAAGCAAACCTGGGCTATGCGGTTCGGTGCTAAAGGCCCTAAAGTGGAACTAGCCATTGGCATAGTCGGGAGTCTTAGAATATGGTCAGAAAGACTAAAATGCTGACGATATTGCCATCCCAGGGATGGTGGTGAAGCCACGGAATTGACCGGATTCTCCAATAATGTGCCCTGAGAGCACGAGGTGTTTGACCGTGCGATCCAACACCTGTGACGAAGTATGTTTCCCCCTTATTGTTTAGCTGGGCTAATAAAATACAGGGAAGGAGAACCGGCATCCCGAGTAAGGGGCGGGGTCATTATAATTTGGTCAGCTTTAGCTGACCGTTTCTTTGTTTGCCACAGTGCGGTGGAATGTTGCTTGCAGGTGTTGCAGAGCTAAGTACCAAATAGTGGGCTAAAGCCCATATTGCTGAGCTGGCCCTCAAAGGCTGAAGCGAATTGTTGTTTTATTTTTGTCATGTGTGGCCTCCTGTGAGCCGATGTATGTAAAAAAATTACATTGTTAAGTGAACTTTTGTAAGGCCATAAGGCCAAGTACCTTTGGTGTATTTGCTATTTCATTCCTATAGTTGGAGGTGGATATTCATGATAGTTGTTATTCAATTATGGGTTCTTTCAAATTGTTTAAAAGCTTCCGCTAGAATGCTCTGGGTTAGGGCTCGAGTAGTTGTAGTTGATTTTTGATAATCATATGTAACACTTCTGACTGTCCGTGGTATATGGCGTCGGGTTCCAGCTGGACCTTCTGATATATGCTATACGACGGATGCGGGTGTTATAATTTGGTATCAGACTAAGGTGTCGGTCTTCTTTATTTGAATTTGTGGGTGGATTCTTTCAGGGGAGGTGAGCACATGTATGTGTGTCATCGTTATAACATAAAAGAACCCATGAATGTCCACTTAGAAATGAAAAAATACACTTGTTTTGAGGAACCTAAGTGTTCCAATGATTTCTTTTAGCAATCTGTATGTCGCCTAATCAAGGGTTTATGCTATTATAGGTAACTACGAGCGGTGCTGGGCAATCAGAATGTCCGCAAATGGCGGAAAGTAGTGCCCTGAATGACGTTCCTACAATACATCCTTCAGCAGAAACCATCAGATTGGTGGCTGAAGCAGTCTTTGCTATGTTTATTGCCCAACCTGCAAGGCAAGTGCAGCATGCACCACCTGTAAATGAGCAATAACTGATTAGGGTGATAGAGCCGAGAGTAGTACAATGCGCCGCAGTTGAACAAGTAGCACCAAGGAGAGCTACAGAGAAGCAGCTATAGCATGTAATGAGCTTTAATCTTCTAGTGTTCGTCGGGACTGGAACACCAACTCAAGCAGAGGATTGGATCTCTACGATGAAGAGAGTCTTTACAGCCACAGAAACTTAGGAGTGGCAGAAGACCACCATAACAACCTTCCTATTGGCTGGTGAGGCGAGGCAGTTGTGGGACGAGTTGGAGGTTTATCTCTTAGTGGGAAGGCAACTTGCTAATGTGCCTATGGAGGAATTCTCAAGGTTGTTCTTGGCCAGATATCTACCCTCTTCTCAGAAGCTTGAGATGGAGAATCAGTACCTTGGTTTGACTCAGGGAGACAGAAGCATGGATGAGTACCTCCAAGAGTTTATAAGGTTGGATCGTTATGCTGGTGCAATGTTTTCTGAGGAGCGGAAGACCAACCGATTTTATGAGGGTCTATGTGGCAACCTACAGCTACTCCTTGTTGGACCTAAGGCGTAAGGCTTCCTAGCCTTGGTCAATTCGGCCCGGTCATTGGAAAAGGTCGTTAAGAAAGTAAGAGAGAAGAAGGACCCTGGGGAAAGAAGTCAGAGTTCAAAGTGCCGAATACAAATTCCAATTTCCGCAGATGGAACAAGAAGCAGAAGACTTCGAGCTCAGCCCCTTCGCCAGGTACGATGAGGGAAACCATAAATTGAGTCCATGGAGCTTGCTACAACTGTAGAAAGATGGGGCATTTTGCTTGTGAATGTTGGAGCGGACGTGCAAAGTCCGAGAGGAAGCTTGGAGCATCATATGAAGAAAAAGGGAAGGCGGTGGAGTCAACTGCATCCCACCATGCTCCAGTCCAGCCTAGAGTATATAATCTTGGTTTGCAAGAGGCCATAAAACAAGATGACGTGGTGATAGGTATGAGTTAATATAGCATTTTATCTTTATGTAGTTGTTACCTTTTTACATGTTAGCTTATAAATATTGGTGCTAGGATTTGTGTTAATTTTCGATTGTCCGACGAGAGCCCTGTTTGATACGGGAGCTTCACATTCCTTCTTATATGAAAGATTCGTATCGCGTATCGGAGTTCCTTCCTCGATGGAAAAGGACAAGTTGGTTGTGTTGTTGCCCAATGGGTGCTCAATGCGTGCGGATAGAATCTGTGTGGTAAAGATACGGATTGGAGATCAGGAGTTTGACTTGTAAGCATCGGTACTGCTGCTAGTGGAGTTCAATGTAATCTTTAGTATGGACTGGATCTCGGAGCAGTGAGCATGCATTGATTGCACTCGAAAGGAGGTTAAGTTAGGACTGAATACTGATCAAGAGACTACGTTTACGGGCATAAAAGGGTCGAGCAAGATTTTGGTGTCAGCTCTTCAGGTGTATAAGGCAGTTCGGTCTGGGGCAGAGCTGTTTGTCACATTATTACAGGCTTTAACGCCTAAACCTAGTTTGGGCAGTATTTCAGTTGTGTTCGAGTATCCTGATGTGTTCATAGACGATCTCCCTAGAGCCCCTCCTCAGTGGGAGATTGATTTTATAATTAAGCCGGTGCCGGGTGCAAAAACGGTGTCACGCTCTTTATATTGGATAGCGTATAAGGAGATGGCGGAGCTGAAGGTGCAATTGCAAGAGTTGTTGGGAGCATGGGTATGTGCGTCCAAGTTCGTTGCCTTGGAGCGCGCCGGTCCTCTTCGTTAAGAAGAAGGATGAGAGCTTGCGACTCTGTATTGACTATCGGGAGTTGAACAAGCTTACAAAAAAGAATAAGTATCCGATCCCAAGCATTGATGATCTATTTGATCAGTCTGTTGGGTCAACAGTATATTCGAATTTAGATCTAAAATTCAGATACTACCAATTAAGGAAAAGGTAAAGCGATATCCCAAAGACAGCGTTCAGCATGCGGTTTGGGCATTTCGAGTTCACAGTCATGCCGTTTGGATTGACCAACGCACCATCCGTGTTTATGGACCTGATGAACAGGACGTTCATAGAGTACCTGGACCATTTCATGATAGTATTTATCGACGATATCTTGGTATACTCGTTGTGTGAAGATGAACACTACAAGCATCTGCATATGGTGTTGGAGACGTTGAGTAAGAATCAGTTGCATGCTAAGTTCTCCAAGTGCGAGTTCTGGTTATCCTCGGTAGCGTTCCTTGGTCATATTGTTAGTGGAGAATGGATAGCGGTAGATCCGGCAAAGATAGTGGCGATACGGGAGTGGCCTGTATTGACTACAGTGGAGGAATTCCGGAGCTTTCTGGGGCTTGCCGGCTACTACAGGCGCTTCATAGCAAACTTCTTGCGGATAACGCTACCCCTCACTAAGTTGACAAGGAAGGATCAAAAGTTTGTGTGGTCGCTAGAGTGCGTGCAGACTTTTGAAGAATTGAAGAGGCGGTTGACCACGACTCCTATTTTATGTTCGCCAAGTGGGACCGAAGGGTTTGAAATTTATAGTGATGTTTCAGGCAGTGGTTTGGGTTGTGTTCTGCTACATCATGGGAGCATGATAGCCTATGGATCACGTCAATTAAAGGTTCATGAGAAGAATTATCTGGTCCATGACTTGGAGTTGGCGGCCGTGATATTTGCTCTAAAGCTGTGGAGGCACTACCTATACGGTGTGAAGGTCGATATCTATACCGATCATAAGAGCCTGAACTACTTGTTAGATCAAAAGGACCTGTACATGAGGCAGCTGAGGTGGATGGAGTTCTTGGGAGACTACACCTTCAAGATGCATTATGTACCAGGGAAATGAAATGTAGTGGCGGATGCATGGAGTCACAGGGCTCCTACGCAGGCCAGCTGGTTGGCGGTACATGATGAGAGTTTGGTCCGAGATTTGAAGGCATTAGAGAACTCTTGCGTCGACAAGCAAACTAGTTCCGAGGCAAAATTGTATTGGACAGAGGTGCAGTTTGACCTAGCTGATAGGAATCGGAGGCTTTGGTTCAGGATAGCAGCATGAAGCAGATCTTAGATGAATCATTGGATGGGTCAAATTCCCAATTTGTTCTTGAGGATTGGCTGCTGAGGAGGTACGGTCGCCTATGCGTCCCTTGTGTAGATAATCTTTGGGAGGAGTTGATGTACGAGGCTCATCATACCAAGTACTCAATCCACCCGAGGAGCATGAAGATGTATAAAGACATGAAGAAGTTGTTCTGGTGGCCAGGATTGAAGAAAGATGTTACACTTTATGTGGCGAAGTGCAAAAAATGTGCCTTGGTGAAGGCGGAGTGCCAGAAGCCCGGAGGTTTTTTGAAGTCCTTGCCTAACCCGGAGTGGAAGTTCAACGACATTTCCATGGATTTTGTGCATGGTTTGCCAAAGTCGCAGAGGGGAAACGACACTATCTGGGTGGTCGTAGATAGATTGATAAAAGTGTCATACTCATCCCGAATAGGAAGGAAGATCCTTTGGAAAAGTTAGCCAAACTCTATGTGGATAATATTGTACAATTGTATGGTGTGCCCCGCAGTATTGTCAGTGACCGAGATGGACGCTTCACGACAAACGACTGAAGGCTGGTGCATAAATTGTTGGGAACTAAGCTGAGTTTCAGCACAGCCTTTCATCTGTAGACAGATGGTCAAACCGAGATGGTCATCAGGATGATGGAGGACATGCTTTGCATGTACGTCTTGGATTTCGGAAAGCAGTGGGAAGATCACCTGTACATGGTGGAGTTTGCATATAACAACAGCTATCCAACGAGTATCGAAAAGGCGCCTTTTGAGGCCTTGTATATGAGAAAGTGTCGCACGCTGTTGTCTTGGTTGGAGACAGGCGTGTCTAAGTTATACAAATGACAAGCGGTGGAAGTCGCTACTTCAATGGTACGTGCAATTAAAGAACAGTTGATGATCGCTCAGGACAGGCAGGAAAAATACTATAATGCCAAGCATATGAACGTGGAGTTCAGTGTTGGCGACTGGGTGTAATTGAAAATCAAGCCATTCAAGGGTGTCTCGCGGGTTCGACTCTTGAAGAAGCTGAGTCTGAGATACCTTGGACCGTTTGAGATCCTGGAGCGAGTTGGCAAAGCAGCATATCGATTAAAGCTGTCAGTGGAGTTGAGTGGGCTACACGATGTGTTTCATATATCGGTGTTGCGGAAGGCGGTGCAAGAGCCTTCGCAGGTCATTGCGGTCGATCAAGTGTTAGTTGGTAGTGGGTTGACGACAAAGGTCAAGCCTGTTCAAATTAAAGATGTTGAGGTCAAACGACTCCGCAACAAAGAAATCTGGATGGTTAAAGTCCGTTGGGATAACTGTGTACGTGAGGAGCTTTCATGGGAGCGAGAGCAGACTATGTTGGAGGAATATCCCGAGATATTCCACTCAGTTAACATTAAATTTTGTGTACCTTTACATAATTTTGGGACGAAATTCTTTTAAGAGGGAGTGATTTGTAACGCCCGAAAATTGTAAATGAACTCGTCACGTCCTAAGGCATTTTTGGTACCTAGATAGGAGTACACGTCCTGGGACACAGGTGTGTCAAAGGCCGTGTTCTTCTCTGTGATGGTCGGACTGTGTCCAGTAGGGGACACGACAAGAACCACGGATGTGAACAGTGTTGATACGGGCATGCCAGGCGTGACACGGGCGTGTCCTTACCGTATCACTACTAGTGTCACGCTCAAGATGAAATTTGTCCTGTGCTGACTGAAGTACACGGTTGTGGTACACGGGCGTGTACTGGTTGATACGGGCGTGTTCTGGTCCACACGGGCGTGTTCCTACCTATGTCCAGTTCAGGATGTGACGGTTGGCGTGGCGGTTATTGATGACTTCCCCTAGGTCATGGGCATGTCGGGACCCATCACGGGCATGTCAGGTGGGGACACGGAGTTCTCCGTGTCTCGACCCGTGTCCGTCTCTGTGCTCGACGATCATGCCTGGATCAAGGTACACGGCCTGAGACACGACCGTGTGCAAGGACGTGTTCGGCCCAGGAATGAGAAATTTTTGGCAAATCCGAGACGTTTATTTTGTTTAAAGAAGATCTGACGGTTCAGGTGTTATCCTACTGGTCTAAATTCGGGATTAGGAGGTTTATTCCTCATTTCACTTAATCCATTCTCTTTCTAAAAGAGTTGGAGAGAGGAGAGAGCGAGGAAGGAAGAGGAGGAATCCGGCCGCCGACGGAGCATCGGAGCACCGAATCGCAAACCGAGACTGGATCCGCGGAGGCCAGATCATTGCGAAGCTTTCCATTCAGATAGTTTTCCATGGCGCAAAGGCGAACGTCAAGGGTAACGATCCTCTACTTGAGCATGTGAAGCTCTCTTTCTTTCTATATAGGAAACCCGCTCCTATGAGTGTGCGGTGAGTGCACGGTGTTCCTTGGGGTAGATGTGAATAGTCCCCCTTGTGTTGTATATAGAGTCTGGAATCGAAGTACAGACATAGGCATTGTGTGTGAAGCCTACCCGGACATGTTGATCTGGATCGGTGATGTTGCATATTGTATGGATTGCCGGAGAAGACTCCGTGCTATATGTTTTTTTGGTTTTTACATGGTACATTGTAGTAGGCATCCTTGGGGATTAACTCCAAGGCGCACCCGGAAAACTGAGCGGAAACATAGTTCTGCTAACTTGGAGGCCGAGGAGCTAGCCTTGTACATAACTGGGTTATATGATGATTGGGAAAGTATTAGGATCCGGGAGAAGCTTGGTCCTTCGTGTACGTCTTAAAGTGACTAGGCGGGGTGAGCAATGGGCAAGTGGAAGCAGACCTAGGCTATGCGGTTCGGTGCTAGAGGACCTAAAGTAGAACTGGCCATTGGCATAGTCGGGAGTCTTAGACTGTGGTCAGAAAGACTAAAATTCTCACAATGTTGCCATCCAAGGGATGGTGATGAATCATCCACAGAATTGACCAGATTCACCGATAATGTGCCTTGAGAGCACGAGGTGTTTGGTCGTACGAGCCTACACCTATGGCGAAGTATGTTTGCACTTTATTGTTTAGCTGGGCTAATGAAATGAAGGGAATGAGCACTGCCGTCCTGAGTAAGGGGCAGGGTCGTTATAATTTGGTCAGCTTTAGCTAACCATTGCTTTGTTTGCCACCGTACGGTGGAATGTTGCTTGCAAGTGCTGCGGAGCCAAGTACCGAATAGCAGGCTAAAGCCCATGTTGCTGAGCTATCCTCAAAGGACGAAGCGAATTGTTGTTTTATTTTTGTCATGTGTGGCCGGCCTGCGAGCCGATGTATGTAAAACATTACATTGGTAAGTGAACTTTTGTAAGTCCATAAGGCCAAGTACCTTTGGTGTATTTGCTATTTCATTCCTATAGTTGGAGGTGGACATTCATGATAGTTGTTATTCAATTATGGGTTCTTTTAAACTATTTAAAAGCTTACACTAGAATGCTCTGGGTTAGGGCTCGAGTAGTTGTAGTTGATTTTTTATAATCATATGTAAGCCTACTGACTGTCTGTGGTATATGACGTCGGGTTCCAGCTGGACCTTCTGTTATATGACATACGACGGATGGGGTACATGGACTCAACGCTTTTGACACTTGTTGTTCATTCAAAGTACTCAACGCACTCGACGCTTGGGCACTTAGACTCAGCGCACTTGACGCCTAGTCTTGTGTCAGTACACTCGATGCCTGGACCCTTGGTTCATTTTTCTTTGATTTTTTCTACATGGATTAAAACTACCTACAACAAGTATAAACAATATGTGGAGCTACTAAAGCTGGGATAAATTCAACATTCCCAATTGAAATTTAAAGGTGTTGAATTTTGCTTCATCTAATGGCTTAGTGAATATATCAGCCAATTGCTTATCTATGGGGACAAATTCAAGACTTATGTCTTTGCTTTCCACATGCTCTCTTTTGAAGAGATATCTAATCTTTATATGCTTAGTCCTGCTATGAGAGACAAGATTCCTATAAATAGAGATTGCACTTGTTGAATCACGATATAATGGAGTATTACTTATCTTAACATTGTAATCTTGGTGTTGGTGTTGGATCCACAGCAACTTAGCACAACAACTTCCTACTGATATATATTCTAACTCTATTATTTATATTATAACACTAGTTTCTTCTTGCTTCTCTAAGAAATAATTCTTCCACCCAAGAACTGATAGGAGCCTGAAGTACTTTTCCTGTCCTCTCTAAAGCCTGCAAAATCTGTATCTGAATAACCAGTTAGCTAAAAATCTCTATTCCTAGGGTACCATAGACAAAGATCTGGTGTTCTCTTAATATATCTCAGAATTCTTTGAACTGCAAAATGATGAGACTCCTTAGGGCTAGCCTGATATCTAGCAAAAACACATATAATATACATGATGTCTGCCCTACTAGCAGTAAGATAGAGGAGGGAGCCAACTATTCCTCTATGAATGGATTCATCAATAGGTTTACCTATTTCATCCTTATCAGTTGATATACTTGACCCCATAGGAGTTTTCATTATGGAGGCACTCTCCATATCAATTTTCTTAATTAACTCCCTAGTGAACTTTGACTGAGTGATGAATAATCCATCTTCAGACTATCTGAAAGTGAGGGATAGATCTAACTAACTCTAAAGGGGGGGGGTGAATAGAGTATTAAAAACTTTTAGATAATTTTTATAGCGGATTAAAATAGGTGATATATAAGTATATGAGAGATGGAAAATCACAACACATAAAATAAAAGCAAGTTAAGGCAAATCAGATGACATCCACTCTTTTACCACCCTGGTAAGAATCCACTATAGGTTTTTGTTCAGGTTCCCTGCCACCATAGGTATTTGCTCAGGTGCCCTATCACCACAAGATCTATTTTTCTAAGGGAGATCTAACAACACTTTGAGATTTTGATCAGGTTCCCAAAAACCAATCTCAAGTATTTTGATCAGGTGACTTGTAAACCAAAAGGGGTTAACTTTTGAAGGGAGTTAAAACCCTGTACACAATGAAATGGAAAATAAAAAGATTTTTCCATCTCTGTCTTAAAGCTCTGAGAAGACTATTGTACTTCGTTGATGTCAAAGCTCCCCTTGAGTTGTATGGCTCTGATTACAAGTGAAAGCTTTGCTTTAGGGTGTAGACCTTCAAAAGATGTTGCTCTTCAAGCTTTTAGACTCATTTTGATTGTTTGTTTTTGGAAAGTCTGAAGTAGATGAAGAACACTGAGTGTATGAGAGCTATTTATTCTTCACTATCTTCTAATACTTGTTCACTGATTCACTTTCTCTTGTGATTTTTATTTCACTTTTGTGTATCTATATCTCTTTCTGTGTGTATATCCTTCTGAAAGAAAATTACTTCATATATCATTTGAGATTCAAAATCATCTGAATTTTAAAATCTTTCCTTTGAAATTCTCTACATAATTTCTGGGATCCTGAATGGTTAAATTTGCCTTGAATGCATTTCACTAACTGTCCCAGTAAATAAGATAGAGTAATAACTCTTTGAAAACACTAATTAATGCTACCCAGTACGGCTAAATTCTTGAGAATATTGAGCATTAATTAAAAGAGCATTACTGTCTTAATATAATTGAATTTGAAATCGAATTGAGAAACTGCAGAGAAGAATAGTTGAATAGAACTTGGAAGGAGTTAGTCGAACTCAGTAATGATTTCGTCGACCTGAACTCCAAGTTCGTCGAGCTAAGAATTCTCCTTCGTCGAGCTGAGCTCCAAGATCATCGAGCTAAAAATAAACTTGCCAATCTAAGCTCCAAGTTCATCAAACAGAGATAGTCCTTCGTTAAGCTGAACTACTGATATGAGATCATAGTTCATCGATCTCAGCTAAACTTTCATCAAGCTCAACTCACAGAAGTAACTCTGAGTTCGTTGATCTAAGATTGATGATCATCGAGCTAAGTTCAACTATCATCGAACGACTTTCCTGCAATCATTTTAATCGCTTTTCCTTTGAAGTCTTCTATCTCTAAATTCTTCTGGAGTAGAGTACTGACAGACTATGTTGGTGCTACTAATTTTGACCCTGGAAATAACCTATGACCCTAGACTATACATGATGGGTCATTTTATGAAATCCTAATAGTAGTCATTACCCAAATCCAAACTGGGGTTCCAATAATCTCCCCCTATTTTGATGAGATACTATTTACAAAGAATAAAGATATAAAGCAAGAAATATATCTAGCAGAAAAAAAAACATTCAGCAGATATATATATAATTTTGCTTTGAAATATATACAACAATAACAAAGTTTAGAAATGCATAGACAAAAAATTATGAGGCTTTCTTTGAACAATCTGAAGAAGGTTTTGTGAAAACTATTATCCTTTTGGGGTCCTCTGCTTCTTTTTGAGTCATCTTCATGTCTTGTTCACAAAGAATCTTTACTGATGCAGCTTTAGGCACTACAGTCACTCGATGTAAATTCATATAAAAATCAACATTAAAAGGTTTTTGTACCTGATATTTGTCCAGTTCTTTATTTCTGTAAGCTGATATGGTTATACACTGAGAGGGATCTTTTCCTTCCTCCTTGGCCTTCCTTATCTGAGATAGAGCTATCAGCTCATTAAACATGGCCATTTTATAGTTTGGATCCAATTCTGGATCATATGCTGGAGAAGGAGGTCTCTCTGGACTAGATTCTTCTTTCTGAATATCTTATTCTTTCTGCTGGCTTCTTTGACTATCAAACTGCTACTGTTGCTTCTGTTGCTCGAGTTGGAGTTCGAGCTTCTTCATTAGACATCTCCCCCTTCCTGTATTCAGAGACAACTGAACCTAGGCCCCCAGAAGAAGGGACAGAAGAGAAGGAAGCTAGCTGTGAAGCCGACATCAAATTTTATTCTGGAGAGGGTCGCTGCCGAAATCGCCATTTCCTGCAAAAATGAGAGATTAAGTGCAAAAGAAATGGAAAGTACGGGATGGAGTTCGATGAAAGCCTAATTAAAGGTTTCAAAAGATGAAGCGGCGAACTCCGGCCGACGCAAAATAAAAACTTCAAACTCAGGTTGACGAAAAATTTCATAAAGAAATAAAAGCGTCGATCTCAGTTTGAAGAGGGGGAAACAGTTCGTCGTTCTCCGGTCGATGATAAGTTTTCTGAAGCAAAATTATTGATCTCTATTTTACGAAAAAAACTTTGCATAGAGATTTTGTCGATCTCCGTTTGACCAAAAAATCTCAAGAAGAGTTCACAGATCGTTGATCTCGGTTTGACGAAGGGTGACTAATTCTTCGACCTCAGACAGAAATCAAATTAAACCTTCTCCATTAATCATACCTAGCTGATTTAAGAAGAACAGATGTTTCTTTTCATCCAATGGTTTGGTGAAGATGTTTGCTCTATGTAAATCAGTAGAGATAAAGACAAGATTAATTTTATTTTTATCCACAAAATCTCTAATTAAATGATGTCTAATCTCTATATGCTTAGTCCTACTATGATGCATTGGATTTTGTGCAATGGAAATTGCACTGGTATTATCACAAAAGATAGTTGAATTACTTAAGTTGAAACCATAATCCAGGAACTGATTTTGAATCCACAAAATCTATGAGCAGCCACTACCAACTGCAATGTATTCAGCTTCAAAAGTTGATGTGGACACAAAAGTTTGCTTTTTGCAAAACCAGGGCACAAGCCTATCACCAAGGAACTGACATGTTCCTGATGTGCTTTTCCTATAAACTATACATCCAGCAAAGCCAGCATCTGAGAATCCAGTTAAGTCAAATTCTAACTCTGTTGGAGACCAAAGTCCTAGATTGGACACCCTTTTATATATGTTAAAATCCTTTTTAGTAAAATAAGGTGAGATTCTTTAAGACTGACTCTGATCTTGCTAATGTCGATGGAGAAGACAATTAGCTAACTTGTTGAGCTTTCCGACTTGCTTTCTTGATCTTCCTATTCTTCAGTCACAACAACAATGATGATGAAGAAGAACAACACCAACCGCTGCCTTTTTTGTAAAAAGGATTTTCCTTTTATTGATTGCAACCCAATGGCTCTTTTAGCAGCGGGCCCCAGACCATTAATGGGAAGCTGCAACCTTGCTTTAACGTCATGTGTCGTACAGTAGCTCAACAACGCCTTTTGGCTTGTACTGGTGCTTTCCCGCTATCAATTTGAATAATGTTGACTCGTTGACTTGCCGATGTCACCAACTGTAGACTTAGCCAAAATCAAGCAATATTAGCATAAGCATTGTGTGAGTGAGCTTCACTCAATACCAAAATACTTAAACAGAATTATGTCTATCTTGGCATTGACTTCGTTGAGTGACCAAGCCTCACTCAATAATTTTTTCTTTAGCTTATTCTTCAGCATTTTCTGCATGCTTGGCATTGAGAGCGTTGAGTGACCACGCCTGACTAAATTCCTTATGCCTTAGTTATGCTTTTTGTACTTTAGGCATTAAGAGCGTTGAGTGAGCATGCCTCACTCAACTCTTTTTGCTTTAGCCAAATTTTCTGAATCATGGCATTGAGAGCATTGAGTGAGAAAGCAACACTAAATGCTTTCTACCTTAGCCAAATTTTCCAGTTCCTTGGTGTTGAGTGAGTAAGCTCTACTTATTGTATTTGGAATTAGCCGAATTTCTGTGTCTGAAAACCCAGGCTTTGACTGAATGATGGTCAGTCAACACTCTATCATATGGCATTGAGTGAGCTTTCCTCACTCAATGCTTGTGGACTTAGTCAAATATCAACACAGATTTTCTGTGTCTTTGACTTACAAGGCAATACTCAATGAATATAGAGTATGGAATTGAGTGAGTGATACTCACTTAATGCATGTGGACTTAGCCACTTTTCTGCCCATTTCTTCTTAGGCTTTTACTGCATTAGCCTATCTCACAGCCTTTTGCTGTATGGCGCTGAGTGAGTTGACTTCACACAACGTCTGTGGACTTAGTCACTTTCTCAGCTTGCCACTACTTTGGCTTTGACAATATATGCTCCACTCAGTGCTCTAAGTCATCTGGCACTGAGTGAGTAACCTTCACTCAATGGCTGTGGACTTAGACATATTTCTCTCAATCCACATCTTAGGTAAGTGTTTACCTAACCCCTGCAATTTAGGCTACCTGTCTCATCATTATTGCTAGGACAACCTGCAATCACTAAACTTGAGCACAAGTTAGATAACCACATGTATATACATTGTTTGCTAGGCCTTCTTCAAATCCATGACATTAGGATCAATCGACCCAACAATCTCTCCATATTTGAAGAAGTCAAAACCTATGAAATGTATACACTAATACAACTATGTAACATATACAGTAAGCAATAATCAACATAATTCAATAATAATGATTATCAACAAAATGATTTCTATTTATCTTTTAAGGAATAACAGTACTTGTTCATTAATCAAAACTACACATATTCCTTAAGCCCCTTAAGCAGAACCTGAATTTTTCAAGTTTTAGGTTCCCTTATCACAATCCAACAGCCCTTTGGCTTCTTGACTGCTTTCTTTTCAACAACTACCTTCTTCTTTCCTTTGTTATCTTTCTTGTCTACTTTAGCTGCTTCAGCTTCAGCTTTGCCTTTCTTCCTCTGAAAGTAGCTGAAGGGCTTGGGGAAGTACTTGGAGGGTTCAACTATACAAAGAAGCAAAGTGTTAGCATTCTTGTTCTTCTAATAAATTCTCCTCTCAGTGTCTCTTTTCCATCTTCTCTCATTCCACTTTGTTATACCACTTTCCTCTGTCTGACCTATTGGCTTTGACATGATCTAAAGTAAGCAGAATGATGGATCTGGGCTCAGGACTATATTGTTCAAAATCAGGCCTATTCTCCATTTCTTCTCTATATTTCCTCTTCCTTAGCCTGATTTTTTCCCTCAGTTTTAGCAACCATCTTCTCTTTTGTCTTTAGTGCCTGGCCTACGATGGGGCTGAATGAGGGAATCTCCGTAGCAGTATACTGCTCTCCCCACTGATCACCAGCACTATCACCTTCTTCTATATACTTTCCATACCCCTGATTATCTTGTATCTAATTAGCAGCAGAAATTTTATACAAGGAATCTTGAACTCGAGCAAGCATCATTGGGATATTGCCATACTAAATTTGCTCCATTCCCAATTAGCCTCTCACCACTTTGGTTGCCCATACCATATTTATAGTATTAGTTCTTAATGCCTCACTCTCCCCCTTTTTTCCTTCTTCAACTATTTGAATGTTCTTGGAGGTGTAGTCCTTGCTTCTTTCTATTTCTAGATGGTAAGCTCCAGCAGTAACATGATTCTTGACTTCCAGCATTTGGTAATCAAGCATCTTAGTACAGGCATCAATCTTGGTGAAGAATGTCGTATTCTAGTGATCCCTCAGAATTTTATCAGTAGTATGAATGGCCAGCATGTTCTGAGCATGAATATTTTGATTCTCTATGAAAGTGACAACATTCTGGCTTACCACATCCAGCAAGTCCATTGTGTAGTCCACAACCGGAGCAACTCTTTTAAATAACTTGACAGTTTCTCCTTTCAGTAAGTTAACTTCAAATCTAATCGATTTTATTTTTGTGGCTAGATCATTTCTGATATCCTCAAGTGCATCATCTACAAAATCTAAAGAGTCCTCCTCTGCTCATCCAGCAAGCTTCTCAGCTGAGCCAGAAGCATTGGAGAAATCTGATCCATACTTGCAAAAGTGACATTATTATGAGGTTCTTGAGTTTGTCTAACTTCTGCCCTTTCTTCAGAATCAACCATATCTGCATCATTCTCTTTTTCTGAAGAATCAATCTTCTTCTCTGATATAGAGGAATCTATGTCATGAACATCTATATGAGCAGGGATCTCAGATTCAAGCTCCCCCTCAACATTATCCATGTCTTCCCTTGCATGCATGACACTAGTATCAGTAATAGCATCATACATTGTATTTTCTATTTAATTAAGCTTGGGAGGTACCTGAAGTTGCTCCCCCACCACAAATGCTTCCTACATTATCTCTTTAGTTAGTTGCTCTCCCTCAACTGGTGCATTCTCTTTCTCAGCAAATCATACATCCATAACTTGAGCTAGGAGTTGCTCACCTTCAGATATGGCTATCTCCATTTCAGAAGTCAAGTTAATATCCCCCTCACTCTGAGGCCTGGGAACATAAGCATTATCAGGATTTGACAGGTGGTCACCTGCATCATCGGACCTGAATTCCTCTCCATCCATCCTAGCTGAGAAGTTATCAACAACTTCCTCTGCCACTGCTTCAACCATCTCAATAGTATGCACATCATCCTCAGGGATAATATCTGACTCAGGTCTGCCTACAAGACTCTGTGGGGTAACTTCTGAAGAAGCTGATACCTTAGTGTCCATGTCCTTCCTGTACATTTCTGCAGAAGTCGTCAGTTCTGGATCATGAGGTTCTTCCACATCAGAAGAGTTGTTAGTGGAGCTGGGCTCAGCAGTAGTAGCCTTCTTTCCTTTTTTTTTGCTTCCGATGATCCATGGGGTTGAAGGACCCTGTCCCGCCTCTCCAGTATCTTGATGCCTATTCTTCTCATATGATGTATTCTTTTTCCCAGCTTCATGTTTAGAATCTCTAGAACAGTTTGTCGCAAAAAAGGGATATAATTCTCCCTAAATTCGGTACAGTCACACATTCAGTAATCCTTTCAAACAGAATTCTTCCTCAGTAAGTTCTCCTGGTCAATATAATCCTGCACATCATCTCGAACATCTTTTTTGAAATCTTGTCAAGGGAGCCTGTTTTACATAACAGAGCCTTCCCGATGACATCTGCAATGAACTTACCTTTCAGGTTTAGTTCCTTCCTTAGGATTGATCCGATGTAGTGCTCGGACAACCCACACCATTTCAAGACAGTCTTTACATCATCCCATGACAGTTTGTCTTCATCATCAGTTGCGAAAAACTTCGTCATCTTTAGGGATTTGGTCAGCCTTCTTGGTGTTATCTTAACTTTTGTTCCACTTACAGTCATCTTTATTTTCCAAGCTGTAGCATAATCCTTGACATTGGAGAATAATTCTAGAACCTCTTGTTTCCATAGTAAATAGGGTTCCGACAGGTTGAACTTTAGGTAAGATGTTTGGAGAAGATGAAGAAAATATTGTACCTCTGTAGGAGCATCTTTGAATCCATTTCTTACCAAACCCTCGAATTGGAAATCTTGTCCCTTGGGTGCCATTTCGCTTACAAATTTCTACTGCCTAGCGAGAATGATTTTCTGTCGATTCGACAAATATGGGCGGGAGATGGCAAGGAATAGTGATTTTGCTCTATGCACAAGCTTTTATATTTATAATTATTTTCACGTAGAAGGCGGAAAGGCACTTACCTATTTGAGATCAAGGTCGTGATCTGTAAGACCCCCCCCCCCCCTTTTTTCTTTTTCGACACCAGGGTCTTATCCCAGAATTGCCGCTTTACGGTGGCTCCGAATCACGGGAAGGCCGCAACTACAAAGTGCAAATTCTGCCGGCCCTTTTCAATCACAAAGAGAGAAGTAATTATACATAAATGTAAACAAGTCCGCAGAAGCATGTATAAAAGTGAAATCACATCCAGTCCATCAGTAGATAATAACAGGAAATAGATAATAGAAGTACTGCAAGATACGGTTCAGATAAAATATAGATAAACGGGCTCGAGCCCGGTACATCAGAGTCCTCACTACAAATCACTCATCGCAGAACTATAAAAGTACTAATCACTCACGGAGTTGGTCGCAGGTGCACCGGTGCTAGACTGACCCGCCTTCATGCCCACCGTACTCTGTTGGTGCTGGTCCCTGTCTCCCATCAGGAGCTCCTGTAATGTTGTGGTTCGAAAACCATTAGTCATAAAGACTAAGCCCTATCATCCCCTACCCCTCCCCCCACGGCTCCTAAGCACCGAGCGAAGAGGAGGAAAGGGAAGCTATAAAGGTGGAGAATAATCAAGCAGATGACAGGGGAGTTATTCTAACAACTATCTAGAACAAAGTACAACTAGCAATTCTATGGTAGTAAGTGGTAAAGAAGAGAAGTAGTAAGTAGCAATTGTATAAAAAGGCAGCTAGAGAACAATAAGTAAACAAGTATGTAAGTAGGTAACCTTAACTTATATGAATGCCCATACAAACTTATAAGTTAAGGGATCTTCTGCAAGGCTCCAATTGTATAAAAAGTCCCATACCGATTTATACGTTGGGGTGTCGGTTGTATGCAAATATGAGTGTAGTGATATGCTATGCCATGATTCATGCAAGTGCAACTCACGCACACGCTCTATGCGCACAGACCTTTAGTTCCCCTTGTTCGGGCAGCTAGCTTCACTCCCAGAAACCTCCGTAGTTGCAAACGGAGACAGTGGGTCGGGCCCCCAACTCCTAGGCGGGTATCCACACTACCGGGCCTAGCCCTTCCTTACGCCCCTAGAAGAACACAACCTAGAGTATCCGCGTACTACTGCTGGTTATATCCACCAGTCTTTCTTTGGCTAAGTGTCCCACACCGCCGAGTCAACGTACCGATGTCGGTGTGAACGACAATCAGATATCGAAGACCCACCACCTTTATTCTATACTCCAACCCTCGAGCCCTCGGCTCCGAGACTGTCCCGTTCGTGCATCTACCTTCAGAGCTACCATCTGAATGGCAACCAAACCAATTATTCTACCTTCCTAGCTATCGGGGTGTATGTGTGTGCAACCCTAATTATACTAGTTGCTCTTTAGATTATTATTTCTACAGTTTACGTTAGCCCAGGACTGCCCCCGGTATTCCCCGTGAAGGGCTCTCAAAGGGCACTAGGAACTATGATGGTAGCTGAAGCCCACCGTTCCCTTTCGCAAGACACTTATTGTTATTGTTTGATACCCATTACCCTATCCCTTTTAAAGTTACTTTAGATCTAGCCCTAGCGTATTAAGACTCTTCCACTCCTACCCGGGGTGGACGATCTTTCGTCGTTCCCGTACGCCACTTAACCTTAACCAGTCTCACACTCTACTTATCCTGACCTCCAATAATGAACTTAACTTAGCTTGCCCTAACCAACCAGCAACTACCAAAATTCCATCTCCCAAAGTTCGTTATCCGCTCTAGTTCAGTTTCCGTGGTTTTACTATATGCAGACCATCCTAAGATACGTGAGGAGTATAAGGGGAGGTACTCCAAATTGTCTTCCGAATCTCCTATAATATTTACTGGAGGTCTATCGTGACATAATATAGCTAGGACCAAGATTTCCAAATTTTCCTATTTATCGGGCATTTAATTTATTCATTCTAAGATTCCAAATGCCCTGGTTTGAACATGAAGTGCACTAATGAGCCAACAATAAATCATTATAAAATCAGTAAAAATGCTATGAGACATTTAAATAGTAATTCCAAGTTTTGAGAAATTCCAGAGGTGTTTAGGCCTATATTTCCTAATTTACCATTTTAGGCCATTTCTACTATATTATGAAGAAAGTACTGTAAATATGTATCCAAAAATCCCAAAAAAAATTATAGAAGCTTTATGGTGACCTAAAACCATCAGAAACCAAGTCCCATAATTTTTATCTAGTATTTTGGCTCTGAATCTATTTTAATGTAAAATATTGATTTTCCTAGCTTAGAGAAGGAGATACTATTTTTAATCATCTAAAATTCAAGAGAAAATTACAAGGTGACTAACATAATTTTAAACACCTACTGACCAAATTTCATAATTTTTCAGATAGTAATTGGACATTATTTGTGTTTTTGACTACATGTCACAACTAGTACATTAAAGAAATAAGTACCCAAAAATAATCAGATAAAACTTCCAAGAAATTACAGAAGGTATAACATGCTATAAGATGCCCTAATCCAAGATTTCATAACACTCGAGTGAACAGAATTTCCAGAATCATCAAAATAAATATCTAGGGCACAACTAGAGTTGTAAATGAAGTACTGTATAAATTAACCCAAAAATCTCAACAAAATTATAACATGGCCATTTAGATTAGAAAATCACCCTACTCCAATTTTACTTAATTTGAAGTTCAGTTGATAACTTAATAATTCAAATTAAAGTTGGTGACCTAAACTAGGGTTAGGATTTTAGGTGGCCTAGCAGTCTCCAAATACCCTAAAATTTTGTCCAAGGAACTATACTGGCCTTATGGTTCTCTCCACCCAATATTAAGTCAGTCCAAGGTCATTTGACACCATGACCTTCACAACCCTAAAAACCAC
This sequence comes from Platanthera zijinensis, assembly GCA_039513925.1. Lineage (NCBI taxonomy): Eukaryota > Viridiplantae > Streptophyta > Magnoliopsida > Asparagales > Orchidaceae > Platanthera > Platanthera zijinensis. Next base: position 58,076,355 of record CM077087.1, on the reverse strand, counting down.
CATTAAGGGATTTTCCCTAGGGTTCTAGGGCTACCCTACACCAAGTCTCTCCAAACTCCCTTGGAGGGTGTGTCATGCCCTAAAAAGCAAGTGACCAGAATATCAGGCTCTGTTGAGGTGATATGACCACCCAAATACCAAGGGGGCATTTGATCCTAAATTATACTATAAGGATCAACCTAGGGTTGGATACAAACCTATTCAACACATCTCCAAATGAGATGAAATTTTTACCAAAACCTTATGATAAACCCAGGGACCACTCACCAAAATTTGGGAGGGTTTCGAAGTCATTTAGCCATCTAATTAAATTATGCTAGGATTATTGAATTTTTCTAAAAACTATAGAAAAATATTTTCCAAAAATCTTAATTTTTGGATAATATCTAGATATATGTATGTTTAGGTCACACCCCAAATTTTAATTCATTTTGATGACTGGATTGGAGTAAGGAATTTTTCCAAGGTCAGGATAGCCCTATGGGTAGACCTCACCAAAGTTAGTGCTGAGGTCTATCCAGTCGTCTAAAATGCTTGAAACAAATTTTAAAATTTCCTAGACTCATAGAGCTACAATATTTGTGTTGACCACTTTCTCTTTAGGAGCCTCTAACTATTTTTCCTAAATTTTCTAAAGTGACTGTTAATTCCATACAAAAATTGCTTATAAAAATAAAATCTATTTAAATAGCACAGATCTTGAAGCAAGATCTAAAGGCTCTGGACTTGTCTTCTTCCTCCAGCCAAGGGCCCTGATTTGCCCGACCTGGAGTTACTTCCAAGAGCACCCGCCAGCCGTCCAGCCTCCTCCTTGGCCGGCCACCGCCACCACCACCTCCGTTGAGGTGGTGGCCGTCGCCGGGCGGCGACACAGCCGCTGGAGAGGCGGAATCCGGCGAACCCGAACAGTAAAATTCGCAGAAAATCCATGAAAATTAAACCTCCAATCGGGCTCAACTGAGCCAGATTCTCAATCCTATTGAATCCTAAGATCTATCCGTAGAAGAAGAGGGAGGGGAGGACCTTGTTCGCGGGCTGGAGGCGTGCAGACCATCGGGATGCCATTTGCGCGGTGGTGGCGTCGCTGGAATTCTTCAACAACAAGGGGAGGCTAGAAAACTTCAGGTAAGAGATGGGAAAAACTCCCCTTGGGCCTCTGAAGGTGTTTAAAAGCTTGGGCAAGGAGGGGGATCAGCCAAAAGCTGGTGGCCATTAATGGCCCATAATAGCTTGGCTCGGCCATGATGGAGGGGAGCTGAAACAGCTCTATGACAGCTGGAGGAGGGCTGGAAACTCCTCCTCTCCCTGAGAGGAGTTGAATCCATTAGTTTCAGGGGAAGGGGAAGAGCCATGACATCAAATGCCATTGATGGCCGTGACAACAAGCTTTCGGCCATGGTCGCAACCGTCCTTTTGCAAAGCTAACGGTCCACGTGGCACAGCCTGACCGGTCAACTTAAACTAAATAAGACTTATTAGGTCTTATTGGAGAAAACGGCCCACCCCCCAGGCCGGCCCGGTTCAGCTGAACCAGCACCCAGCTAGAAATAAAAATGCCAGAAAAAGTCTAAGTATAATGGCGTTGAGTGAGCTCAGCTCACTCAACGCCATCAGGCTATGACGTTGAGTGATCTCTGCTCACTCAACGCCATTTCAGACTATGGCGTTGAGTGAGCTCAGCTCACTCAACGCCATCCGGATTATGGCGTTGAGTGAGCTCTGCTCACTCAACGCCGTCTGGGTTATGGCTTTGAGTGAGCTCTGCTCACTCAACTCCATCCAGACAACACCAAATGGCATTGAGTGCAGACAATGCACTCAACACTGTTTAGCTTATGGCGTTGAGTGCACTCAACACACTCAACGCCATCCTGCTTGACCGTTTACGGCGTTGAGTGAGCTAAGCTCACTCAATGCCATCCAGTCTATGGCGTTGAGTGAGCTCAGCTCACTCTACGCCATTCCTGCCGACACCAGATGGCGTTGAGTGCAGTCAGTGCACTCAACGCCATTCAACTTATGGCTTTGAGTGAGCTAAGATCACTCAACGCCATCCCGATTATGGCTTTGAGTTAGCTCAGCTCACTCAACGCCATCCCGCTTATGGCTTTTAGTGAGCTAAGCTCACTCAACGCCATCCCGCTTATGGCTTTGAGTGAGCTAAGCTCACTCAATGCCATTCCTAGGTCACGGTCGTGACGGACCGGTCACGGGCGTGTCAGGTCCATGTTGACATTTCTGAGCTCGACGATCGTCTTCCTGAGGTTGACGATCGTCGAAGGGGTCACGCCCTAGGTCAAGGGCGTGACGGACCGGTCACGGGCGTGTCCGGCCCATGTTGACATTTCTGAGCTCGACAAACGTCTTCCTGAGGTCGACGATCGTCGAAGTGGTCATGCCCTAGGTCACGGGCGTGACGGGTCGGTCACGGGCGTGACTACCCCTTGACTCGAAATTTTTTGTCGATAATCTTCAATTCCTGGGTTTCCTAAGGTTCTGTTATGAAAAAACCACCTCCAGGGGTCTAGCCGGAAATAGGATGTTACAAATCCCAATAAACAAAACAAAAATTTCGTCCTCGAAATCAAGGTTAAGCCTATAGGACTCCAATCGGGAAAAAAAGCTTGTAACATCCCATGAGAATTGAAAGATTACATCTCTACATTATGTTTGCTTTGTGCGGTTTCAAATCTAAGATTAATTCGTACAATTAACTGGGTATATATGTAAGACCCCCCTCCCGGAACACAACACACGGCACGAGGGGAGTCTTATGCCCGAAATAGCCGCCTTGCGGTAGCACTAACATACGGGTTAGCCTTTACCATAAGACGCCTATTCCGCCGGCTACAATCCATATCACATAAACTATGCCAACCCAACCATAATAGAAAAGTAAAGCAGTTCAAATCACAACTAAGTTTAAGTCCAAAAGAGCGGAAGATAACAAGCACAACAGGCTTGTACAAAAGAACAAGAGTCTAGAAATGTTTTGCCAAACGGCTACATGAAAACACTCACGACTGTCACTGACGGTGCCGATGGCACCACCACTTCAGGTCCTATCGTCCGGGCCTGGCTGTCCTGCTGCATAGTCCGTTGCTGCTCTACCTGCGGGGTTTCCTCCTAAAAAGGAAGACGTAGCAACCGTTAGTCATAAGACTAAGTGGCTTCACATCCGCTCCCCCGGCGACTCCTCGGCACCGGGCAGAGAAAGGAACAAGGGTACAATATGTATATATATAAGCAAGTAAACAAGCAGGTGACTGGAAATATGGTGGAGTATAAACTACGCTACACAACTAGCAGTTCTACAAATATCTATATATATGACAGCAGGTATAAGTAATCAGAATAGTAACTTAACTTATAAGAGTGCCCATACAAACTTATAAGTTAAGGATCGGCTTAACAGTAAAGTAACTCATCGTATAAGAGTGCCCATACAAACTTATACGATGAGGATCTTGAGTATGCAATGAATGACATGATATGAATGATATGCTATGAACGAATCATGTGCACGCACATGCAAGTTGCTATATCGACACAGACTTGAAGTTCCCACTTTTCGAGCAGGTAGCTAACCTCTCAGGCGTCGTCCGTCGTGGCCAGACGGCGACAGTGGAGCGGGCGTCTCCACTACTAGGTGGTATCACACTACCTATCCTAGGCCCTCGTACGCCTCAACGCTAAAAACACAACAGCGGAGCTCACATGCGTACTACGGCTCAGAAGGGGTCTTGGGTAGATGTGCACCAAGAACACAGCCCAACCTGGCCTTTGATTTCGAACCGGATGGAACCTCGGAAACGCACGAGGTGCAAGCCCAACCGTTCTCATGGCGCGGAGGAGATCTCGGGTTATGGACACCAAGTATCTAACCCTACCGCCCAAGGTCTACCCATTGGCTCCCATCGGTGTGACGACTGGCGAACCCGTAGACCTGCCACAGTCATTATCTCAATATCGCGACACGATGAATCGTCGCACATCACATGCCCCAAAACAACTCACTCGATGCTACCCGTAGGGAGGCTACAACTCTAAGCATCGGTTGTTAATAAACCCCTTAGGCTCGGATTATGGTTACAAAATACTCTTCACATAGTGTTCATCATATTCACGCCCATCTATTCAATGAATTCACCTCAACACTTCGCATAATAGATATGTTCAACACCAAACTATATAAATATATTCTATACCAATCTCAACTCTTAATTTCTAGCCTTCTCATCCAATCCATTTCTCTACCAATACATGGTTATTCCTTATTACACAACCAAATGGGTAACCATGCTAAGTTACAGTAACTATAGCATTATAAATATATGGGAGCAAGATAACAAATGAGCAAATCACAACCATTGCAAGAGTGCCAACATTATAAATTCACAAGTGCATTAACATAGGATAGCCCGATACTAAAACTGGGATTCCCGGAGCTACAGGAATCCGATCACAATGCTCAACCCCTCGTTGGAAAGGTATTCGCGAGGGCTACGACTTTCGTGTTGAGTCGATCGCCCAGATCTGGTCGCAACATACCAGAAATTCAACTCGAATACGTACAGGAAACAGTTTCCTGTACAGGATTTTCCCGAACGCAGCGGACTCGAACCAGCTTTCCCGTGGCTACAGGTATTGCATGGAAACGTGCAACCACTCGTTAGAAAGGTAATTTCAAGGGCTACGACTTTCTTGTTGAGTCGATCACCCAGATCTGGCCAGAACACCTCTGAAATTGGCCACGAAGATCGCCGCGTGCAGAAATCAGATTTCTGCACGCATCTTAAGGCGAGATGAACGGCATCCGTTCATCTTCTTCCTTGCAACGACCTCGCATAAACTTCTCCAGAAATCACACCCAACCTTATTTCTCCTTTCAAAGCCAAACCCTCAACGAAAACCCCTCTCATCTCCACTTTGAATGATGAGAAGGTTGAGGGAGACTAAGCCTAGAAAACCTAGGCATGGCTTATCCTAAGAACTCTCCTCCTCACCATCAAGACTCTATGGAGTCGATGTCTCTCCTAAAATAACTACAGATCTAGCACCAAGGGAGAGGGGAGAAAGCTCACCTCAAGTCCAGCGGTACCACCATGGCCGGCCATGAGCCTCGCACTCCTTCGTAGCGGCATTTCGTTTCCGCCAAGGATGGCCCGGCAATCTTCTTCCAAGGATGGCTCCGGCAAGCCTCTTCCTCCTCCAGCCAAGAGAACTCTCTCAGAAATTTCGGGGCAGAAGAAAGGGGATGAAATGCTAGGGTTTCACATCTTTTTCGTTTTTATACACCGCAGACACGGGTAGGCACACGGCCGTGTTCCTACCCGTGTTCAGGTGACACGGCCGTGTCGCCTGCCGTGTTTAGGGCCGTGTTCATCCCAGAATATTTTTCTGCCGTGTTGGGGTTACGGTACACGGGTAGAGACACGGCCGTGTCTCGACCCGTGTCCTCAGCACACGGGTAGGGACACGCCCGTGTCCCAATACCCGTGTATCTCTCTGACTGATAAGCCTAATCTTGGCATGAGGCACACGGGTATGGACACAGCCGTGTCCATACCCGTGTCGGCCAAAATTACCATTTTGCCTTGTTTTCCTCATTTCCCACACATTCGCACCTGTTCACCCACACCCCCATTGGGCTCACCACAGCCCCCTTGACTCAAATACGCAATCAAGGGGCCTAGCGCGAATTGGGACGTTACAAATCCTATAAACAAAATAAAAGATTTCGTCCCCGAAATCAGGGTAAGGCTATGGGAGTGAAACACATAAAAGGGAACTATGCTTTCAAATAAAATTTTTACCTGGGGTAAATAATTCCGGGTAGCGCCCTTGCATCAAATCCTTTGGCTCCCAAGTGAACTCCTCCTTCCCATGATTAGACCATAGCACTTTCACCAAGGGAACACTTTGCGGCGCAAGGTTCTTGTCTCGTTATCAACGATCCGCACCGGCTCCAGTCGCACAGACCTATCAGACGCCACGGCACCATCTGTCGTGGGGATATACTGTTCAGGCCGCAACAAAGCTTTCCGAAGCGACGATACATGGAACACGTCGTGAAGGTTCTCCAGCTCCGGTGGTAACTCTAATCGATAGGCCAGAGGGTCAATCCTCTCCACTACGACATATGGCCCGACATACCTTGGGCTGAGCTTCTTGACTCCACGTACCCGCGATACTCCGTGTATCGGTCGAACCTTCAGGAACACCTTATCACCCACTTGAAATTCCACCATACGGTGCCTTGTGTTGTAATATTTTGCCTGTCGGCTTTGAGCCTCTAGCATTCGATCCCGGATCAACCTAACCACCGCGTCCGTGTCATCAATATACTCATTTCCCAATGTCTTCGGATTTTCGTCTTGCACCTAGGACAAGGGTGTTCTACACCTCCTTCTATACAAAGCTTCATGAGGTGCCATTCCAATACTGGCTTGATGACTGTTATTATAAGAGAACTCCACGAGAGGTAAGAGTCTTTCCCATGGTTCTCCTTTATCTAGAACACACAACCTCAGAAGGTCCTCCAATGTTCGGATGGTTCGTTCAGATTGCCCGTCCGTTTGTGGGTGAAAGGCTGTGCTAAAGGCGAGGCGCGAGCCCAAATAAGCCTGTACAGCCCTCCATTCTCTTGAAGTAAACCGACCATCCCGGTCGAAGACGATCGTCTTCGGCACACCATGGTACCGCACAAATTGTTCCACAAAGAGACGCACTAAGACGCCCACCTGCGCCTCCTTCTTCATTGGGATAAATCGGGCTACCTTGGTCAACCGGTCAACTATCACCCACACAGAATCATTCCCCGAGCGCGAGCGAGGTAACCCGTGGATGAAGTCCATGGAGATGTCCTCAAATTTCCATTCGGGGATGGGCAATGACTGTAGCATTCCACCGGGGCTTCTGCACTCCGCCTTCACCATTTGGCAGGCCACACAATGAGTAACGAAGTACTTGACATCCCTCTTCATGCCCGGCCAACACATTGTCTTTCTCAAATCGGTGTACATCTTCGCGATCCTCGGGTGCACCGAGTACTTGGAGCAATGAGCCTCCTTTAGAATATCCTCCCGAATGTTGTCACCTTCGGGGATGTAAAGCCGGCCACGAAAATGGACGAGGCCGTCTTTTAGGGAGTATTCTTCCGTAGTCCCATCCTCCATTGACTTGAAAGCCGGGGTTAAAGCCGCATCCTTCTTTTGTTCCGTCCGGATCCGGTCTCGTATGTTGCAAACTATAGTTATCGCGGTCAAATACTCGGTATACTCTTCCGATTGATTCTTAAAGACCAAAGTGACTTCCATCTCTTGCAGTGTCTGGATTAACTCCATCCTCATCAAGCGGGATTCCGTGCTCGTTCCCGGTGCCTTTCGGCTCAAGGCATCTGCTATGGAATTAACCTTCCCGGGGTGGTAGTTCAAGGTGAATTCGTAGTCGCACAAGAACTCCAACCACCGCCGTTGTCTCAAGTTTAACTCCTTTTGGGTGTGAACGTACTTCAGATTTTTGTGATCCGAGTAGATCTCGCAGTGGACGCCATATAAATAATGCCTCCAAATCTTCAAGGCGAATACCACCGCTCCCAACTCTAGATCATGCACCGGGTAGCTGGCTTCATGCTTCTTCAACTGTCTTGAAGCATAAGCGATCACATGCCCATTCTGCATCAACACGGCTCCCATCCCTTGATACGACACATCCGTGTAAACTTGAAAGCCCTCCTTCCCAGATGGAAGAGCTAAGATGGGTGCAGTCGTCAATATGTCCTTCAACTCTTGGAATGCAGCTTCGCACTGGGGTGTCCATTCAAACGGCACACCCTTCTTGGTCAACGTAGTAAGGGGAAGGGCGATCTTCGAGAAGCCTTTCACGAACTTGCGATAGTACCCGGCAAGTCCAAGAAAGCTCTGTATGTTGGCCGCTGACTTCAATGGCGACCACTCCTTCACGGCCCGCACCTTGGCCGGATCTACTGCTAGCCCCGCCCCACTAATCACATGGCCCAAGAACGCGACCTCTTGAAGCCAAAACTCCCATTTGCTGAACTTGGCAAACAAAGTGTGCTCCTTTAGCTTCCTCAGCACTAAAGTTAGATGTTCGGCGTGTTCTGCTTCAGTCTTGGAGTAGACTAGGATATCATCGATGAACACGATGACAAAGATGTCCAAATAAGGGCTGAACACCTTGTTCATCAAGCTCATAAAGGCGGAAGGGGCGGTTGTGAGCCCAAACGGCATCACGGTGAATTCATACAAACCATATCTCGAACTGAACGCCGTCTTCTGAATGTCATCTTCTTGTATCCTCAGCTGATAATATCCCGAACGCAGATCTAACTTGGAGAACCAATACGATCCCACCAATTGATCAAACAATTCATCAATGCGCGGTAGGGGGTAGGTGTTTCGCACCGTTAACCGGTTCAACTCTCGATAATCAATGCATAACCGCAGGGTGCCATCCTTCTTTTTGACGAACAAAACGGGCGCTCCCCAAGGCGACGAGCTTGGGCGAACGAACCCTACTTCCACCAACTCCTGAAGCTGGACTCTAAACTCTACAAGTTCCTTCGGAGCCATTCGGTATGGAGCTCGCGAGACGGGCTTGGCACCCGGAATTAGCTTGATTTGGAAGTCCACTTCCCTATGCGGGGGTAGTCCCGGCAATTTCTCGGGAAATACCTCGGGAAATTCTCGCACCACCCGCACATCCTTGACCTCTAATGTCAATTTCTTCAACTCGAAGCAAATTACATAGACCTCGTCCCCTTCCATATGAGATTTCATAGCTTGAATTGAAGATAATAATTTACGGGGTGCGAATCTAATACCTTGGAAGATGACTTCCGAGTCTCCATGCCTCAACATAACTTGTTTCTCCGCACAATTGATCCTGGCGTGGTGCCAATTCAACCACTCCATGCCCAGGATGAGATCGAACTCCGGGATTCTTAACACTGTAGCCGGAGTTTCAAAGAACTTTCCTCCAATAAGGGTGTCGAAGTCGCAACTTGCTGACGACGTCATCTCAGAGCCGTCCGGAAGGCGCACCCTTTGAGTAGTGCCCGTAAAGTGTTGCACTCCCTCCAAGTCCTTCACGAAGTCCGCCGAAATGAACGAGTGAGACGCACCCGTGTCAAATAACGTATAGGCGGGGCTCCCGCTAACCATGACGGTGCCTAGGTTCCAAAAAGGGTAATCACTATCCAGAATTGCGCGTATCATTTGTATCGTAAATCTAACAAGTCATATAACATTAATAAATTTTGCACGTACCGGTGATGACTTCCTGCGGATTTCTCTCCTGAGTCATATCCAATGCGAATACATGCTCCCGTGCATGTCCTTGATTTCTCCCTGGTGGTCCTCTTCCTCGGCCACGCATGTGCCCTTGCCCCCGTGGAGCTACTGGAGGGAGAGCAATAGGAGCATCCCCGATCAGTCGCGGGCAAACTCGTCGTACATGCCCCGGTTGGTTGCACTCAAAACATATCACCTCACGTCGGCCCCCAGGTTGTTGATAATGTTGCTGCTGCGGTGGTGGAGGTAAAGCTGGTGGTTGCGGAATTGGGTACTCCACCCGATAGTTCCGGTTGACCCACCGACCGCCTCTGTGGTTTCCCCTTCCTCTGCCATGATCATTCCGCCTTCTATTACTAGGGCCGACTTCAATTACTCCTTCCGCAGGTCTCTTGCCACATCCCATGTGGTCCGCCTCCAGTCTCTTTGCCATGTCAATGATTTCTGCCAGGCTTGCATCGGCTATAAACAAAAGGGCCTGCCTCAGGGGGTCCCTTAATCCTTTGTAGAAGCGCTTCGCGTAGCCTCTATCGTCCAAATCATAGGAATCGGCAAACCTAGCGAGGTGTTGGAACTCCCTCTGGTACTCCGTTACCGATTTCGATCCCTGCTTCAGCTGTAGAAATCTTTCTTCAAGTTCATCCCGAGCAGAAGAAGGGATGAAGTGATCCAGAAAGGCCTCGGTGAACTCGTTCCAACTGATGTCCGTGTACAACCGCCCTTGGAAGGTGGAGCCCATGAGGGACTTCCACCACCTTTTGGCGTGCAGCTCTAGCAGCGTCACTACCAATGTCACCGCCATGCTGTTCGGACATCTTATGCCAGCCATCAATTCCTGCACGGTATCAAGCCATTCCTCGGTGCGCACCGGCGATTCTGTCCCAAGATAGGCAGGAGGGGACAGGGCACGGAAGGTGCTCAACCAGTTGGAGCCTGGCGCTTGTTGTTACACCGGAGCTTGCTGGGCTTTAAATGCATCCAATATGACTGACAGCGTTTGTCCCAGTTCCGACTGCTGGAACTGTGAAGGGACGGAAGGGGTAGGAGTGCCCCCAACCGGCTCCACCTGCGCTGGGACCTATACGCAAGGTACAAATTAGGGTCAGGTTGGCTAAAACTAATGTCAAAGTTGGACAACTTAGTGCGAATTACATATGGGCACACCACAGCTTCCGCTAAGTCGGTTTGTCCCCAAACCGACTAATCGAACGGGCGTGGCCCATTGTTACATGACTGCTTTAGTTGAAGATCGGCTAAGTCTGATACCATTTGTAAGACCCCCCTCCCGGAACACAACACACGGCACGAGGGGAGTCTTATGCCCGAAATAGCCGCCTTGCGGTAGCACTAACACACGGGTTAGCCTTTACCATAAGACGCCTATTCCGCCGGCTACAATCCATATCACATAAACTATGCCAACCCAACCATAACAGAAAAGTAAAGCAGTTCAATTCACAACTAAGTTTAAGTCCAAAAGAGCGGAAGATAACAAGCACAACAGGCTTGTACAAAAGAACAAGAGTCTAGAAATGTTTTGCCAAACGGCTACATGAAAACACTCACGACTGTCACTGACGGTGCCGATGGTACCACCACTTCAGGTCCTATCGTCCGGGCCTGGCTGTCCTGCTGCATAGTCCGTTGCTGCTCTACCTGCGGGGTTTCCTCCTAAAAAGAAAGACGTAGCAACCGTTAGTTATAAGACTAAGTGGCTTCACATCCGCTCCCCCGGCGACTCCTCGACACCGTGCGGAGAAAGGAACAAGGGTACAATATGTATATATATAAGCAAGTAAACAAGCAGGTGACTGTAAATATGGTGGAGTATAAACTACGCTACACAACTAGCAGTTCTACAAATATCTATATATATGACAGCAGGTATAAGTAATCAGAATAGTAACTTAACTTATAAGAGTGCCCATACAAACTTATAAGTTAAGGATCGGCTTAACAGTAAAGTAACTCATCGTATAAGAGTGCCCATACAAACTTATACGATGAGGATCTTGAGTATGCAATGAATGACATGATATGAATGATATGCTATGACCGAATCATGCGCACGCACATGCAAGTTGCTATGTCGACACAGACTTGAAGTTCCCACTTTTCGAGCAGGTAGCTAACCTCTCAGGCGTCGTCCGTCGTGGCCAGACGGCGACAGTGGAGCGGGCGTCTCCACTACTAGGTGGTATCACACTACCTATCCTAGGCCCTCGTACGCCTCAACGCTAAAAACACAACAGCGGAGCTCACATGCGTACTACGGCTCAGAAGGGGTCTTGGGTAGATGTGCACCAAGAACACAGCCCAACCTGGCCTTTGATTTCGAACCGGATGGAACCTCGGAAACGCACGAGGTGCAAGCCCAACCGTTCTCATGGCGCGGAGGAGATCTCGGGTTATGGACACCAAGTATCTAACCCTACCGCCCAAGGTCTACCCATTGGCTCCCATCGGTGTGACGACTGGCGAACCCGTAGACCTGCCACAGTCATTATCTCAATATCGCGACAAGATGAATCGTCGCACATCACATGCCCCAAAACAACTCACTCGATGCTACCCGTAGGGAGGCTACAACTCTAAGCATCGGTTGTTAATAAACCCCTTGGGCTCGGATTACGGTTACAAAATACTCTTCACATAGTGTTCATCATATTCACGCCCATCTATTCAATGAATTCACCTCAACACTTCGCATAATAGATATGTTCAACACCAAACTATATAAATATATTCTATACCAATCTCAACTCTTAATTTCTAGCCTTCTCATCCAATCCATTTCTCTACCAATACATGGTTATTCCTTATTACACAACCAAATGGGTAACCATGCTAAGTTACAGTAACTATAGCATTATAAATATATGGGAGCAAGATAACAAATGAGCAAATCACAACCATTGCAAGAGTGCCAACATTATAAATTCACAAGTGCATTAACATAGGATAGCCCGATACTAAAACTGGGATTCCCGGAGCTACAGAAATCCGATCACAATGCTCAACCCCTCGTTGGAAAGGTATTCACGAGGGCTACGACTTTTGTGTTGAGTCAATCGCCCAGATCTGGTCGCAACATACCAGAAATTCAACTCGAATACGTACAGGAAACAGTTTCCTGTACAGGATTTTCCCGAACGCAGCGGACTCGAACCAGCTTTCCCGTGGCTACAGGTATCGCATGGAAACGTACAACCACTCGTTGGAAAGGTAATTTCAAGGGATACGACTTTCGTGTTGAGTCGATCACCCAGATCTGGCCAGAACACCTCTGAAATTGGCCACGAAGGTCGCCGCGTGCAGAAATCAGATTTCTGCACGCATCTTAAGGCGAGATGAACGGCATCCGTTCATCTTCTTCCTTGCAACGACCTCGCATAAACTTCTCCAGAAATCACACCCAACCTTATTTCTCCTTTCAAAGCCAAACCCTCAACGAAAACCCCTCTCATCTCCACTTTGAATGATGAGAAGGTTGAGGGAGACTAAGCCTAGAAAACCTAGGCATGGCTTATCCTAAGAACTCTCCTCCTCACCATCAAGACTCTATGGAGTCGATGTCTCTCCTAAAATAACTACAGATCTAGCACCAAGGGAGAGGGGAGAAAGCTCACCTCAAGTCCAGCGGTACCACCATGACCGGCCATGAGCCTCGCACTCCTTCGTAGCGGCATTTCGTTTCCGCCAAGGATGGCCCGGCAATCTTCTTCCAAGGATGGCTCCGGCAAGCCTCTTCCTCCTCCAGCCAAGAGAACTCTCTCAGAAATTTCGGGGCAGAAGAAAGGGGATGAAATGCTAGGGTTTCACATCTTTTTCGTTTTTATACACCGCAGACACGGGTAGGCACACGGCCGTGTTCCTACCCGTGTTCAGGTGACACGGCCGTGTCGCCTGCCGTGTTTAGGGCCGTGTTCATCCCAGAATATTTTTCTGCCGTGTTGGGGTTACAGTACACGGGTAGAGACACGGCCGTGTCTCGACCCGTGTCCTCAGCACACGGGTAGGGACACGCCCGTGTCCCAATACCCGTGTACCTCTCTGACTGATAAGCCTAATCTTGGCATGAGGCACACGGGTATGGACACGGCCGTGTCCATACCCGTGTCGGCCAAAATTACCATTTTGCCTTGTTTTCCTCATTTCCCACACGTTCGCACCTGTTCACCCACACCCCCATTGGGCTCACCACAGCCCCCTTGACTCAAATACGCAATCAAGGGGCCTAGCGCGAATTGGGACGTTACAATATATACCCCAATAAACAAAAGATTAGCCACTATTCTTGAAATTTCAGTCCTATTAGTTTAAAACAGGAAAGCAAATTGATTGTCCAGAGGGGTTGTGAGGTATACTTGACGAAAAAGTTCCGGGTATTTTTGCCGCCTCAAGTCCTGTGGCTCCTATGTATGCTCCTCCTGCCCATGATTGTTCCACAACACCTTGACTAACGGAACCTTCTTCCATCGCAAGACCCGCACTGCAGTGTCATCGATCCTGATAGGCTCCAGATTGACTGACCGATCCGAGGCCACCGGGCCGTCTGCCGAGGAAATCAGCTGCTCAGGGAGTAGAAGAGCCCTCCGAAGTGAGGAGACGTGGAAGACGTCATGCAATCCCGGTAACTCCGGCGGTAGCTCCAGTTTATAGGCTAAGGGGACGATCCGCTCCAGGATCCTATAAGGCCCCATATATCTCGGGCTTAGCTTCTTCCGCCCGCGAACCCGCGAGACTCCGTGCATCGGCCGTATCTTCAAGAAAACTCGGTCTCCCACCTGGAACTCCACTTGACGATGCTTCGCATCGTAGTATTTGGTCTGTCTGCTTTGGGCTTCCAACATCCTGTCCCGGATCAATCTAATCTGAGCATCTGTATCTCCCACAAACTCCGAGCCTAGTGCCTGCGGATCCTCATCCTGAACCCATGATAGTGGGGTCCTGCACCTCCTTCCATACAATGCCTCGTATGGAGCCATACCTATACTGGACTGATGGGCGTTGTTGTACGAAAACTCGACCAGTGGCAGCAATCTCTCCCAAGGCTCGCCGCGGTCCAAAATACACAGACGCAACAGATCTTCCAGTGTACGGTTGGTGCGCTCTGTCTGCCCGTCGGTCTGAGGGTGTAAAGCTGTGCTAAATGTCAACCGAGAACCCAGATGGGCCTAGACTGACATCCATTCCCTGGATGTAAACCGCCCATCCCGATCCGAAATGATAGTCTTGGGCACCCCATGATAACGCACAAACTGCTCAATGAACCTCCGTACTAATATACTGACCGGTGCGTCCTTTGCCACTAGAATTAATCTGGCCACCTTTGTTAGCATGTCCACTATCACCCAAGTCGAGTCATTCCCTGCACGAGATCGAGGTATCCCATGTATGAAGTCCATGGCTATATCCTCAAATTTCCACTCCGGCACCGGAAGCGGCTGCAGCAAGCCTGCCGGGTTCCTACACTCCGCCTTCACGAGCTGGCAGTCCTCGCAAGGCGTCACAAAGTACGTAATATCTTTCTTCATACCCGGCCAGTACATCGTCCTCTTCAAATCCTTTACCATCTTTGTGATCCCCGGGTGTACCGAATATCGGCTATAGTGAGCTTCCGTCAAAATGTCCTCTCGGATTCGTCCTCCTGCTGGTATGTAGACTCTGCCTCGGAAACACAGGAGCCCATCTCTCAAAGAGTAATCTCCTGTCGTGCCTTCCTCCAAGGCTCGGAATATCGGCTCAACTCTCTCTTCCAGCATCTGCCCACCTCTGATGCGGTCTCGAATATCATCAGTAGTAACCATCGACCCCAGATACTCCATGTATAACTCCGGATCATCCTCGGACACCAGTGATATTTGCATCTCCTCGAATGACCTAACCAAATCCAAGGCCATCAGCTGCGGGCCTACTCCTGACATACTCGCTCTCCGGCTTAGAGCATCTGCGACCACGTTCGGCTTCCCCGGATTGTAGTGCATTGTATACTGGTAGTCCGACAGAAACACCACCCAACGTCTCTGCCTGATGTTTAACTCCTTCTGGGTGTCGACGTACTTCAGATTCTTGTGGTCGGAGAAGATATCGCAATGTACTCCGTAGAGATAGTGTCGCCAGATCTTAAGAGCAAAAATGACTGCCCCCATCTCCAAATCGTGCACGGGATAGTTCTGCTCGTGCTGCTTCAACTGACGGGAGGCATAAGCTATTACGTGCCTGTTTTGCATCAGAACGACACCCATCCCCTGATAGGAAGCATCTGTGTACACCTGGAATCCCTCCTTCCCTGATGGAAGAGCAAGGATGGGAGCCGAGGTGAGACGATCCTTCAGCTCCTGGAAGGCAGATTCGCATCGTTGCGTCCAAATAAAAGGGGACTCCGTCATCGTCAGAGACGTACGAGGGAGGGCAATCTGAGAGAATCCCTTTACGAACTTCCGTTAATAACCGGCAAGTCCCAAGAAACTTCGAACATCCGAGGCCGACTTCAGTGGTGGCCAATCCCGTACTGCATGGACCTTTGCCGGATCCACTGCCAGACCTGCTCCACTGATGACATGGCCCAGAAAGGCCACCTCCTTTAGCCAGAACTTGCACTTGCTGTACTTGGCATACATCTCATGCTCCCGTAGCTTCTCCAAGGTCAAGGCCAGATGTCTCGCGTGTCCTCCTCCGTCCTTGAATAGATAAGGATGTTGTCGATGAATACGATAATGAAGACGTCCAGATACTCTTCGAACACCCGATTCATCAGGTTCATGAATGCGGAGGGTGCACAGTCGAAGGGTCCTGTCCTTCTTCTTAACGAACAACACTAGAGCTCCCCATGGTGAAGAGCTAGGCCGAACGAACCCGGCCTCCACTAACTCCTGAAGCTGGCTTCGAAATTCCACCAACTCCTTTGGGGCCATTCGATAGGGAGCTCTGGATACCGGCTTAGCCCCCGGTACGAGCTGAATCTAAAAGTCATTCTCTCGGTGCGGGGGTAGCCCAGATAGCTTCTCTGGAAACACGTCGGCGAAGTCCCGTACTTCTGGAATATCTGAAATGGAGTCCTTGGCCACGACCGCCTCAAAAAGGACCTGATAAACTTCTACCCCCTACAGGTGGGCCTTAACGGCCTGCACAGACGATAATAAGGTACGGGGTGCTGGTATAATACCTTCGATGACAATGAAGGAGTCGCCGTGCTTCACGGTGATCCTCTTCGCCACGCAGTCAATCTGGGCATGGTTCCAGCACAGCCAAGTCATGCCCAGAATCAGATCGTAATCCGGCATCTTCAGAATCATCGTTGGTGCCTCAAACGCCTTCCCGCCGATCCTCGCTTCCATGTTGCAATGATCCGAGGTCATTATCTCTGATCCATCGGGTAGGCGCACCCTCATCATCTTCCCGGTGAATTGCTCCACACCTTCCAGTCCTTTCACGAAATCCTCCGACACGAACGAGTGCGAAGCACCAGTGTCGAAGAGAGTGTGAGCGGGCTTGCCGCTAACGAAGACTATGCCTGGGGTATTTAAGTGTCTTAGTATTTTGTTTGCAGTTGTCTTCTCTTACTTTTTAACTAGATTATGTTTGGAATACTAGTTTATATGAAGAAAATTAAAAGTACTGCCATACTTGCGATAACCTGCTCCGGGTTCCGGGGCTGTGTCAGGTCTAGAGCATACACCTGCTCCCACTCTGGCCTGTGGCCTCGATCCTGAAATCCTCGTCCTCGGTCCTATCCTTGTCTGCCAAACTGTCGGGGAGGTGGAGCTGTAACACCCCTATCCGTCGTATAGTATATAGCAGTAGGTCCGGCCGGGGCCCGACGCCATATACTATGGACAGACCGGTTGGTTACGCGTTGAAACCAATCAACCAATCATAACGTCCTACACAACACCTAGCAGAAGCAATTATTAAGTTCCAAGAAAGGAAAGAACCCAACCAGACGCATAAATGTCCACTACACAAACCAAATAGGAATGTACAATACACGAGTATGGGCCTTAAGGCCTTACAACAGTTTGCTTCAAATAAAGTGTTTTCCAAACTTCGGCACGCAGGCCGGCCATATATGATAAACGGGAAAGCATAAACAATTAGGCCTTCAAGGGCCGGCGCAGCAACATGGGCTTTAGCCCGCTATTTTCCGCTCGGCTCTGCAGCACCTGCAAGCAACAAACCACCGCCCGGTGGCAAACAATAGCAACGGTCAGCAATGTTGACCAATTATAACGATCCCGCCCCCAAAATCGGGGCGGCGATGCTCTTTCCCTGCACTTTATTAGTATAGGCAATATAGTAGTGTAACCACACTTCATCACAGGCGTAGGCTTACATGGCCACACACGCCGTGCACACAGGGCACATTCACGGCGGATCGGCCAATCGTCACGTCAATTTAAGCCATAGACGCTCCCGTTCCACCACCGCCTCATGGACGGCCAACCATATGAGCATTTTGCCTTCCTGGCCTTGGTCACGGCAATTTAAGCCATAGACCGCCAAAGACCCTCATCCATGCCAACAGTCCTACCGAACGACATAGACCGGGTACGGTTCCGCCTGACCCATGCTCATATCGCAACGGCAATATAAGCTATATGCGCAGGTCAAGACTCACCGAGTACCGTTTCTGCCACAACAATCACATAACCCGCTTATGTTCATGTTGGCTCCCCGGCCATCGCGTTGGCAAAACTCGTTTTTGCCCAGTTTTCCGGGTGCACCTTGGAGTTAATCTCCAAGGCTCCCTGATGCAATCTACCACGTAGAAAACCCGAAAACACTCAAACACCCGGAGTCTTCCCCGGTTCATATGCAATGCAACATCACCGATCCGGCTCTACTTGTCCGGATAGGCTTCACACACAATGCCTAGGTCCGTTTTCGCATACGGACTCTATACAAGGGGGACTTTACATATCTACCCCAAGGAACGCTCCAACTCTTCGCTCACTCGCGAGAGAGGGCTTCCTATGCAAAGGGAAAAAGGGCTTCACATTCCCAAGGATGAGAAATCGTTACCCTTGTGTTCTTCCGCGGCGCCATGAGAAAACTACGCGGTTGGAAAGCACCGCAACGGCGTCACCTCTGCGGATCTGGACTCGGATCGCAATTCGGAGCTCCGACGCTCCACCGGCGGCCGGATCTTTGTCTCCAACCTCTCACCTTGCTCTCCCTTCTCTCTAGGATTTAGAAAGATAATGGAAAGAGAGAATGAGGGTTTTGAAACCCTTATCCCGGCTAAAACCACCCAGGAGCAGCCCCCCACCATCGGATCCAAAGCCAAGGAAATGAACGGCCACGATTAGGCCTCAAATTATAAAATCTGGGCCGAACACGGGTTGGCACACGACCGTATGCCTGGCCGTGTCAACCATTCGGCGTCTCGATCGATTCGAAAAGCAGCACACGGCCCTTGACACGGCCTATGACACGGCCGTGTCACATGTGACACGCCCGTGTTGGTACCCGTGTCACGCCCCCCGTGTGCAATCGACCAACACTTTGCAGTCAGAGAGGTACACGGCCTTGCGACACGGCATCGGACATGCCCGTGTCACATTTGACATGCCCGTGTCTGTGCCCGTGTCACGGCTCGTGTACCACTTCGACGATTCCCTTGAGTGACATGGCCTGGGACACGCCCGTGTCCTAGGCCGTGTTCTACCACTCGACACTCGACGACCGCCGACACGGCGACCGCACGACCCGTGGTCGAACATGCCCTGACACGGCCTCCGACACGCCCGTGTCGAGACCCGTGTCACCTGCTTCAAAACCCCGTCTTGGCTTAAAAAATGCCACCCGTCTCTCTTTTGAGTTTCGGGGTGTTACAACTCTCTCCCCCTTAAAAGAATTTTGCCCACGAAATTACTAAAGGAAAGTAAACATAAAACCAAGAGCGGTACCTGAGCGAAATAAATCCGGGTACTCCTCCAGCATGGTCTGCTCCCGTTCCCAAGAGAGCTCCTCACGACCGCAATTGTCCCACCGGACCTTAACCATCCGGATCTCCTTGTTACGAAGTCTCTTGACCTCAGCATCTTCGATACGAATGGGCTTGACCCTAGTCGTCAATCCTTCGTCCACCGGCACTTGATCAACTGCGATCACCTGCGAAGGCTCCTGCACCGCCTTTCGCAATACTGAAATGTGGAATACATCGTGTAGACCACTCAACTCCACTGATAGCCTCAAACGATAAGCCGCTTCGCCGACCTGCTCCAGAATCTCAAAAGGTCCAAGGTATCTTGGGCTCAGCTTCTTCAAGCGTCTCACCCGCGAAACCCCCTTAAACGGCTTCACTTTCAAGTATACCCAATCGCCCACCGCGAACTCCACGTTCCGGTGCTTGGCATTGTAATACTTAGCCTGTCTGTACTGAGCGATCAACAAGCGCTCCCGAATGATCCGCACCAACGAAGTAGCACTCTCCACCTCCTGCTTTTTGTACAACCTTGCCTCACCCGTTTCAAGCCATCATAACGGCGTGCGACACTTCCTACCATATAGGGCCTCAAAGGGCGCCATCTGGATACTCGCCTGGTAGCTGTTGTTGTACGCGAACTCTACCAAATACAGGTGGTCCTCCCACTGCTTACCGAAGTCCAGAACACACATGCGTAGCATATCCTCCATCGTTCTATTGACTCTCTCGGTCTGCCCGTCCGTCTGCGGATGGAAGGCTGTGCTGAACTTTAACTTTGTTCCCAGCATCTGCTGCACCAATCTCCAATCATTTGATGTGAACCGCCCATCGCGATCACTCACAATGCTACGGGGTACGCCATGCAGCCTAACAATGTTGTCAACATACAACTTCGCCAATTTCTCCACTGGATCATTCTTCCTATGCGGAATGAAGTGTGACACATTTGTTAACCGATCTACGATCACCCAGATGGCGTCGTTCCCCTTCTGCGACCTTGGCAACCCATGCACAAAGTCCATAGATATATCGTCGAATTTCCACACCAGTATAGGCAAGGACTTCAGAAATCCTCCCGGCTTTTGGCACTCCGCCTTCACCAAGGCGCACGTTTGGCATTTAGCCACGTACAACGCCACGTCTTTCTTGAGCCCCGGCCACCAAAACAAATTTTTGAGATCACGATACATCTTCGTGCTCCCTGGGTGGATTGAGTACTTGGTATGATGAGCCTCGTACATCAACTCCGCCCGGAGGTTACTCCCACTTGGGACGTACAACCGATGATCCTTCCTTAATAAACCATCTTCCACCGAGAACTGGGAATTTGACCCATCCAGAGCGGCCTCCATAAGCTCCTTCATGGAGTCATCTAACTCCAATGCCTGCTGAACCCGGTCAGCCATGTCATACTGCACCTCTGTCCAGTTTAACATTGCTTTGGCGCTCGTCTGCTTGTCAACGCTATAGATCTCAAGCTCCTCCAACTCCCGTACTAGCCGCTCATCATGCACCGACAACCAGTTGGCTTGGGCGGGAGCTCTGCGGCTCAGCGCATCCGCAACTGTGTTGCCCTTCCCGGGTACATAATGTATTTTGAAGGTGTAGTCCCCCAGGAACTCCATCCACCTCCTCTGCCTCATATTAAGGTCCTTCTGATCCAACAAGTATTTTATGCTCTTGTGATCGGTGTATATATCGACCCTTATGCCGTATAGGTAGTGCCTCCACAACTTAAGTGCGAATATCATGGCCGCCAACTCCAAGTCGTGGACTGGACAGTTCCTTTCATGCACCTTTAGTTGACGCGATCCATACGCAATCACACTTCCATGCTGCAACAACACGCAGCCCAAACCACTACCTGAAGCGTCGCTATACACCTCAAAGCCCTCGGTCCCACTCAGCGAACTAAGCACTGGCGCCGTGGTCAACCGCCTCTTCAGCTCCTCAAACGCTTGCACGTACTCCTGCGTCCACAAAAATCTCTGATCTTTCCTTGTCAACTTCGTGAGAGGTAGCGCTATCCGCGAGAAGTTCTCTACGAAGCGCCTGTAATATCCGGCAAGCCCGAGAAAACTACGGACTTCCGCGACAGAAGACAACGCAGGCCACTCCCATATCGCAACGATTTTCGTCGGATCCACCGCTATACCTTCCCCACTAACAATGTGACCAACGAACGCTACTGAGGGTAGCCAGAACTCGCACTTGGAGAATTTCGCATACAGCTCATTCTCCCTCAAAGTCTCCAACACTAGATGCAAGTGCTTGAAGTGATCTTCTTCGCACTGCGAGTACACCAATATATCGTCAATAAAGACGATCACAAATCGGTCCAGGAAATCTCGGAATGTCCTGTTCATCAAGTCCATAAACACTAAAGGCGCATTCGTCAGTCCAAACGGCATGACCGTGAACTCGAAATGCCCATATCTTGTGTTGAACGCCGTCTTCGGGATATCACATTCCCTTATTTTCAACTGATAGTACCCCGACTTCAAGTCTAACTTAGAATATACCGACGATCTGACTAACTGATCGAACAGATCATCAATCCTCGGAATCGGGTACTTATTCTTCTCCGTCAGCTTGTTCAACTCTCTGTAGTCGATACACAATCACATACTACCATCCTTCTTCTTAATGAAGAGGACCGGTGCGCTCCAAGGCGACGAGCTTGGACGCACATAACCTTGATCCATCAGCTCCTCTAGCTGAACTTTCAACTCTGCCATCTCCTTAGGCGCCAACCTATATGGAGCACGTGATACCGGTTTGGCCCCCGGTACGAGCTCGATGGTGAAATCAATCTCCCGCTGCGGTGGGGCTCCGGGAAGACTATCCGGGAACACATCGGGGTATTCACAAACCACGGGGATGCTATCCAACGTGGACTTTGGCTCCACAGCCCCCACTATTGCAAAGAATAGCTCTGCACCAGCACGAACTACCTTTACCACCTGAAGAGCAGACATCAACATCTTGCTCGACCCCTTGAGTCCCTCGAATGTTGTCTCCCGTCCAACACCTAGCTTGACCTCCTTCTGGTCGCAGTCAATCCAAGCTTTCTGCTCCGAAAGCCAATCCATCCCAAAGATAACGTCGAACTCTACTAGCGGCAGTAATGACGCTAGCAAGTCGAACTCTTGGCTCCCAATGTGAACCTTCACGGCGCACACCCTGTCCGCACGCATCGAGCACCCATTCGGTAGCAGCACATCCAACTTGTCCTTCGCCATCGAAGAAGGGACTCTGATGCGCGATATAAAATGTTCGGACAAGAAGGAGTGTGAAGCTCCCGTATCGAACAGTGCCCGTGCCGGACTATCGCTAATCACCACAAAGCCTAAGCAAAAGACATTAGCCTAACAAGCAATAGGTAATAGTATTTTAAAGTCAACTTGCTATAAATTAACTCATACCTGTCACCACATCTGCTTGTTTGATGGCCTCCTGCTGGCCCAAGTTATAGACTCTAGGCTGAGTCGAAGCATAGTGGGACGCGGTTGACTCCAACCCTTGCCCTTCTCCTCGTAAGTAGCTCCTTATTTCCTTTTGGACTTTGAGCGTCCGCTCCAGCAATCGCGGGCAAAGTGCCCCGTCTTTCCACACGTGAAACAAGCGCCCGGGGTTCGATTAGTAGTTGCTCCCGAGGCACCCGTAGAAGAAGCTGGACATGACGTCCTAGCCTTCTTGAAGAATTTTCGATAGCCCGACTTCGACGTAGTCGGCGCTTTGAACTCCGATTTCTTCCCGCCAGAATCCTTCTTAGCTTGCACATTTCTCATGTCCTTCTCCAAGGACCGGGCCGAGTTGACCAAGGTTAGGAAACCCTGCGCCATGGGCCCCAACAGTAGCAACCTCAATTCATCTCTCAAACCTTCATAGAAGCGGTTAGTCTTTCTCTCCTCGTCGGCAAAGGTCGCGCTAGCATATCTCCCCAACCGAGTAAACTCGTGGAGGTACTCGTCTACAGAGCTATCTCCTTGCACCAACTTTTGGAACTCGTTCTCCAATGCGATTCTCTGCGCTGAGGGGAGGTATCGAGCCATGAACAGTCTCGAAAACTCCGCCATAGGAACTTCGGCCAACGGCCTTCCCCTCAACTGGTGTAGCTCTAGGCCTTCCCACCATAACCTTGCATCCCCATCCAACAGGAACGTCGCTATTGTGGTCTTCTGCCACTCTTCCATTTCAGTCGCTGTCATCACCCTATTGACTCTTGAGAGCCAATCCTCAGCCTGGGTCGGGGTTCCCGTTCCAGAGAACACCGGTGGGTGGAAGCCCATCACATGCTTCAACTGTCTTTCAGTTGCTCTCCGAGGCAACTCCAGCTCCACTGCCACCTGCTCAACCCTTCTAGGCTCCGCCGCTTGGAGCGGCACTTGCTCCATCGTAGGAGCAGGCTGCTGCACCTGTCTTGCAGGTTGCGCATTAATCATAGCAAAGACAGCTTCTGCCACCAATCTAATAGTCTCGGCAGACGGAGGTGTTGCAGGCACTTTACTTGGCGCACTGCTCGCCTCAGAACCTGGCCGTTCTGACGGCCCAGCACTACTCCTGGTCACCTATAATGGTGCAAAACACCGATAAGCGACCAAAAATTACTGCAAACAACAATTATAGGAACACGCAGGTTCCTCAAACATGTGTATTTTCATTCCTAAGTGGACATTCATGGGTTCTTTTCATGTTATAACGATGACGCACACACATGTGCTCACCACCCCTTAAAGTGAATTCGTCCATGAATTCATTTAAGCCTGACCGAAACCAGTAGTCTGATACCAATTTGTAACACCCCTATCCTCCGTATAGCATATAGCAGTAGGTCCGGCTGGGGCCCGACGCCATATACTACGGACATACCGGTTGGTTACGCGTTGAAACCAATAACCCAATCATAACGTCCTACAAAACACCTAGCGGAAGCAATTATTAAGTTGCAAGAAAGGAAAGAACCCAACCAGACGCATGAATGTCAACTACACAAACCAAATAGGAATGTACAATACACGAGTACGGGCCTTAAGGCCTTACAATAGTTTGCTTCAAATAAAGTGTTTTCCAAACTTCGGCACGCAGGCCGGCCATACATGATAAACGGGAAAGCATAAACAATTAGGCCTTCAAGGGCCGGCGCAGCAACATGGGCTTTAGCCCGCTATTTTCCGCTCGGCTCCGCAGCACCTGCAAGCAACAAACCACCGCCCGGTGGCAAACAATAGCAACGGTCAGTAATGCTGACCAATTATAGCGATCCCGCCCCCAAAATCGGGGCGGCGATGCTCTTTCCCTGCACTTTATTAGTATAGGCAATATAATAGTGTAACCACACTTCATCACAGGCGTAGGCTCGCACGGCCACACACCCCGTGCACACAGGGCACATTCACGGCGGATCGGCCAATCGTCACATCAATTTAAGCAATAGACGCTCCCGTTCCACCACCGCCTCATGGACGGCCAACCATATGAGCATTTTGCCTTCCTGGCCTTGGTCACGACAATTTAAGCCATAGACCGTCGAAGACCCTCATCCATGCCACCGGTCCTACCGAACGACATAGACCGGGTACGGTTCCGCTTGACCCGCGCTCATATCGCAACGGCAATTTAAGCCATATGCGCAGGTCAAGACTCACCGAGTCCCGTTTCCGCCACAACAATCACATAACCCGGTTATGTTCACGTTGGCTCCCCAGCCATCGCGTTGGCAAAACTCGTTTTTGCCCAGTTTTCCGGGTGCACCTTGGAGTTAATCTCCAAGGCTCCTTGATGCAATCTACCACGTAGAAAACCAGAAAACACCCAAACACCCGGAGTATTCCCCGGTTCATATGCAATGCAACATCACCGATCCGGCTCTACTTGTCCGGATAGGCTTCACACACAATGTCTACGTCCGTTTTCGTATACGGACTCTATACAAGGGGGACTTTACATATCTACCCCAAGGAACGCTCCAACTCTTCGCTCACTCGCGAGAGAGGGCTTCCTATGCAAAGGGAAAAAGGGCTTCATATGCCCAAGGATGAGAAATCGTTACCCTTGCGTTCTTCCGCGGTGCCATGAGAAAACTATGCGGTTGGAAAGCACCGCAACGGCGTCACCTCTGCGGATCTGGACTCGGATCGCGATTCGGAGCTCCGACGCTCCACCGGCGGCCGGATCTTGGTCTCCAACCTCTCACCTTGCTCTCCCTTCTCTCTAGGATTTAGAAAGAGAATGGAAAGAGAGAATGAGGGTTTTGAAACCCTTATCCCGGCTAAAACCACCCAGCAGCAGCCCCCCACCGTCGGATCCAAAGCCAAGGAAATGAACGGCCACGATTAGGCCTCAAATTATAAAATCTGGGCCGAACACGGGTTGGCACACGGCTGTGTGCCTGGCCGTGTCAACCATTCGGCATCTCGACCGATTCGAAAACCAGCACACGGCCCTTGACACGGCCTATGACACGGCCGTGTTACATGTGACACGCCCGTGTTGGTACCCGTATCACGCCCCCCGTGTGCAATCCGCCAACACTTTGCAGTCAGAGAGGTACACGGCCTTGCGAAACGGCATCGGACACGCCCGTGTCACATTTGACATGCCCGTGTCTGTGCCCGTGTCACGGCCCGTGTACCACTTCGACGATTCCCTTGAGTGACACGGCCTGGGACACGCCCGTGTCCTAGGCCGTGTTCTACCACTCGACACTCGACGACCGCCGACACGGCGACCGCACGACCCGTGGTCGAACACGCCCTGACACGGCCTCCGACAAGCCCGTGTCGAGACCCGTGTCACCTGCTTCAAAACCCCGTCTTGGCTTAAAAAATGCCACCCGTCTCTCTTTTGAGTTTTGGGGTGTTACAGGAGCGCCCTGATGTGCTGGTGGGGGTGCTCGCCTCATAGGGCAGTTCCTCTTGATATGCCCCGGCTGGTTGCACTAAAAGCATACTGGTGGCTGCTCTGCTGTCCTTGGCATTTCCAGCATCTGTATAGGTTGGGGAGCCAATACCCCCTAACTCCTCTGCTCCTGCCCGAACTCCTGATGAGGTTGATCCCCGTTCCTTCTCTCCCCAATAACCTGGCCTCAAGGACGGTCTCTACGACCTCCAATCACTGTATCATCAGCCGGTCTCTTCCGGCTCTTTACTGTAAGCTGATCCGCCTCTCTCTTCTTAGCCATCTCCAGAATCCTGGCCAGACTCCCCTCTAAGACGAAAAGGAGGGCCTGTCTCATGTCGTCTTGCAGCCCCTTATAAAACCTCGGGGCATAGCCAGCATCGTCTAACTGGTAAGCGTCCGCATAACGGGCTAGGTGAGTGAACTCCTGATAATACTCCACCACATTCCTGTTCCCCTGACTCAATCGCAGGAACCTATCCTCCAGGTCATCCCTCGCCGACTGAGGTACAAAATGTCCCAAGAGCGCTGCTCTGAACTCCTCCCAAGTAATATCAGCGCAATCCATCCCCGCAAAGGTGGTGTCCAGCTGAGATTTCCACCACCTCTTTCCGTGTGACTCTAGGCAGGAGACCGCCAAAGCAACTGCCTCCTTAGTGGGGCATCGAATCCCTGCTAGCATCTCGTAAATGATGTCCAACCATTCCTCCGTACGTACTGCAGACTCCGTCCCCTGGTAGGATGGAGGGGAAAGTCCCCGGAAGACAGTCATCCAATTGGCCCCGGGGTTTGGCTGTGAGCCGGGGCTTGCTGAGCTCTGAAGGCCTCCAGAATGGCCGTCAGTGTTTACCCCATCTCCGTCTGCTGGAACGGAGCTGGAGTCGACGGAGGCGGGACCACATTCGGAGCCTGGGGTGTCCCCTGTTGTGATGTAGGGTTCGTCACAGGCTACAAGTAAAAATTCCATTTGTTAGAGCGCGAATGAATGGAATTTAGGAAGGGTTAGGATGGACTTTCACATGTGATTTCCCTTATGGGCACACCACTGCTTCCGCTGCTAGTTTGTCCGCAAACTAAGCTCGCACCGGGGTGGCCCACGGTTTTGTTGACTACTTCTCTTTCGATCGAGGTCTCCTCTGATACCACTTGTAAGACCCCCCCCCCTTTTTTTTCTTTTTCGACACCGGGGTCTTAGCCTAGAATTGTCGCTTTGCGATGGCTCCGACTCACGGGAAGGCCGCCACTACAAAGTGCCAATTCTGCCAGCCCTTTTCGATCACAAAGAGAGAGAAGTAATTATACATAAATGTAAACAAGTCCACAGAAGCATGTATAAAGTGAAATAACATCCAGTCCATCAGTAGATAATAACAGGAAATAGATAATAGAAGTACTGCAAGATACAGTTCAGATAAAATATAGATAAACGGGCTCAAGCCTGGTACATTAGAGTCCTCACTACAAATCACTCATCGCAGAACTATAAAAGTACTAATCACTCACGGAGTTGGTCGCAGGTGCACCGGTGCTAGACTGATCCGCCTCCATGCGCACCGTACTCCGCTGGTGCTGGTCCCTGTCTCCCATCCAGAGCTCCTGTAATATTATGGTTCGAAAACCATTAGTCATAAATACTAAGCCCTATCATCCCCTACCCCTCCCCCCACGGCTCCTAAGCACCGAGCGGAGAGGAGGAAAGGGAAGCTACAAAGGTGGAGAATAATCAAGCAGATGACAGGGGAGTTATTCTAACAACTATCTAGAATAAAGTATAACTAGCAATTCTATGGTAGTAAGTGGTAAAGAAGAGAAGTAGTAAGTAGTATTGTATAAAAAGGCAGCTAGAGAACAATAAGTAAACAAGTAAGTAAGTAAGTAGGTAACCTTAACTTATATGAATGCCCATACAAACTTATAAGTTAAGGGATCTTCTGCAAGGCTCCCATCGTATAAAAAGTCTCATACTGATTTATACGTTGGGGTGTCGGTTGTATGCAAATATGGGTGTAGTGATATGCTATGCCATGATTCATGCAAGTGCAACTCACGCACACGACTCTATGCACACAGACCATTAGTTCCCCCTGTTCGGGCAGCTAGCTTCACTCCTAGGAACCTCCGTAGTGGCAAACGGAGACAGTGAGTCGGGCCCCCACTCCTAGGCGGGTATCCACACTACCGGGCCTAGCCTTTCCGTACGCCCCTAGAAGAACACAACCTAGAGTATCCGCGTACTACTGCTGGCTATATCCACCAGACTTTCTTTGGCTAAGTGTCCCACACCGCCGAGTCAACGTACCGATGTCGGTGTGAACGACAATCAGATATCGAAGACCCACCACCTTTATTCTGTGCTCCAACCCTCGAGCCCTCGGCTCCCCGGACTGTCCCGTCCGGGCATCTACCTTCAGAGCTACCGTCTGAATGGCAACCAAACCAATTATTCTACCTTCCTAGCCATTGGGGTGTATGTGTGTGCAACCCTAATTATATTAGTTGCTCTTTAGATTATTATTTCTACAATTTACGTTAACCCAGGACTGCCCCCAGTATTCCCCGTGAAGGGCTCTCAAAGGGCACTAGGAACTATGATGGTAGCTGAAGCCCACCATTCCCTTTCGCAAGGCACTTGTTTTTATTGGTTGATACCCATTACCCGATCCCTTTTTAAGTTACTTTAGATCTAGCCCTAGCGTATTAAGACTCTTCCACTCCTACCCGGGGTGGACGATCTTTCGTCGTTCCAGTACGCCACTTAACCTTAACCAGTCTCACACTCTACTTATCCTGACCTCCAATAATGAACTTAACTTAGCTTGCCCTAACCAACCAGCAACTACCAAAATTCCATCTCCCAAAGTTCGTTATCCGCTCTAGTTCTGTTTCCGTGGTTTTACTATATGCAGACCATCCTAAGATACGTGAGGAGTATAAGGGGAGGTACTCCAAATTGTCTTCTAAATCTCTTATAATATTTACTGGAGGTCTATCGTGACATAATATAGCTAAGACCAAGATTTCCAAATTTTCCTATTTATCGGGCATTTAATTTATTCATTCTAAGATTTCAAATGCCCTAGTACGAACATGAAGTGCACTAATGAGCCAACAATAAATCATCATAAAATCAGTAAAAATCCTATGAGACATTTAAACAGTAATTCCAAGTTTTGAGAAATTCCAGAGGTGTTTAGGCCTATATTTCCTAATTTACTATTTTAGGCCATTTCTACTATATTATGAAGGAAGTACTGTAAATATGTATCCAAAAATCCCAAGAAAATTATAGAAGCTCTATGGTGACCTAAAACCATCAGAAACAAGGTCCCATAACTTTTATCTAGTATTTGGGCTCTAAATCTATTTTAATGTAAAATACTGATTTTCCTAGCTTAGAGAAGGAGATACTATGTTTAATCATCTAAAATTCCAGAGAAAATTACAGGGGGACTAAAATAATTTTAAACACCCAATGACAAAATTTCATAATTTTTCAGATAGTAATTGGACATTATTTGGTTTTTTGACTACATGTAAAACTAGTACGTTAAAAAAATAAGTACCCAAAATAATCAGATAAAACTTCCAAGAAAAATACATAAGGTATAACATGCTATAAGATGCCCTAATCCAAGATTTCATAACATTCCAGTGAACATAAATTCCAGAATCATCAAAATAAATATCAAGGGCACAACTAGAGTTGTAAATGAAGTACTGTATAAATTAACCCAAAAATCTCAACAAAATTATAACATGGCCATTTAGATTAGAAAATCACCCTACTCTAATTTTACTTGATTTGAAGTTCAGCTGATAGATTAATAATTCAAATTAAGGTTGGTGACCTAAACTAGGGTTAGGATTTTAGGTGGCCTAGCTGTCTCCAAATACCCTAAAATTTTGTACAGAGAACTATACTGTCCCTATGGTTCTCTCCACCCAATTTTAAGTCAGTCCAAGGTCATTTGACACCATGACCTTCACAACCCTAAAAACCACCATTAAGTGATTTTCCCTAGGGTTCTAGGGCTACCCTACACCAAGTCTCTCCAAACTCCCTTGGAGGGTGTGTCATGCCATAAAAAGCCAGTGACCAGAATATCAGCCTCTGTTGAGGTGATATGACCACCCAAATACCAAGGGGGTGTTTGATCCTAAATTATCCTATAAGGATCAACCTAGGGTTGGATACAAACCTATTCAACACATCTCCAAATGAGATAAAATTTTTACCGAAACCTTATGATAAACCCAGGGACCACTCACCAAAATTTGGGAGGGTTTGGAAGTCATTTAGCCATCTAATTAAATTATGCTAGGATTATTGAATTTTTCTAAAAACTATAGAAAAACATTTTCCAAAAATCCTAATTTTTGGATAACATCTAGATATAGGTAAGATTAGGCCACACCCCAAATTTCAAGTCATTTTAATGACTGGATTGGAGTGGGGAATATTTCTAAGGTCAGGACAGCCCTATGGGTAGACCTCACCAAAGTGAGTGCTGAGGTCTATCCAGTGGTCCAAAATGCTTGAAATAAATTTTAAAATTTCCTAGACTCATAGAGCTACAATATTTGTGTTGACCACTTTATCTTTAGGAGCCTCTAACTATTTTTCCTAAATTTTCTAAAGTGACTGTTAATTCCATACAAAAATTGCTTATAAAAATAAAATCTATTTAAATAGCACAGATCTTGAAGCAAGATCTAAAGGCTCTTGACTTGTCTTCTTCCTCCAGCCAAGGGCCCTGATTTGCCCGACTTGGAGTTACTTCCAAGAGCAGCCGCCAGCCGTCCAGCCTCCTCCTTGGCCGGCCACCGCCACCACCAGCACCACCACCGTTAAGGTGGTGGTCGTCGCCGGGCGGCGGCACAGCTGCCGGAGAGGCGGAATCCGGCGAACCCGAACAGTGAAATTAGCGGAAAATCCATGAAAATGAAAGCTCCAATCGGGCTCAATTGAGCCCGATTCTCAATCCTATTGAATCCTAAGATCTATCCGTAGAAGAAGAGGGAGGGGAGGACCTTGTTCGCGGGCTGGAGGCATGCAGACCGTCGGGATGCCATTTGCGCGGTGGTGGCGTTGCCGAAATTCTTCAACAGCAAGGGGAGGCTCGAAAACTTTAGGTAAGAGATGGGAAAAACTCCCCTTGGGCCTCTGAAGGTGTTTAAAAGCTTGGGCAAGGAGGGGGATCGACCAAAAGCTGGTGGCCATTAATGGCCCATAATTGCTTGGCTCGTCCATGATGGAGGGGAGCTGAAACGGCTCTATGACAGCTGGAGGAGGGCTGGAAACTCCTCCTCTCCCTTAGAGGAGTTGAATCCAGCAGTTTCAGGGGAAGGGGAAGAGCCATGACATCAAATGCCATTGATGGCCGTGATAACAAGCTTTCGGCCATGGCCGCAACCGTCCTTTTGCAAAGCTAACGGTCCACGTGGCATAGCCTGACCGGTCAACTTAAACTAAATAAGACTTATCAGGTCTTATTGTAGAAAACGGCCCACCCCCCAGGCCGGCCCAGTTCAGCTGAACCAGCACCCAGCTAGAAATAAAAATCACAGAAAAAGTCTAAGTATAATGGCGTTGAGTTAGCTCAGCTCACTCAACGCCATCAGGCTACGGCGTTGAGTGAGCTCTGCTCACTCAATGCCATTCCAGACTATGGCGTTGAGTGAGCTCAGCTCACTCAACGCCATCCAGATTATGGCGTTGAGTGAGCTCTGCTCACTCAATGCCGTCCGGGTTATGGCGTTGAGTGAGCTCTGCTAACTCAACGCCATCCAGACAACACCAAATGGCATTGTGTGCAGTCAGTGCACTCAACGCCGTTCAGCTTATGGCGTTGAGTGCACTCAACGCACTCAACGCCATCCTGCCTGACCATTTACGGCGTTGAGTGAACTAAGCTCACTCAACGCCATCCAGTCTACGGCGTTGAGTTAGCTCAGCTCACTCAACGCCATTCTTGCCGACACCAGATGGCGTTGAGTGAAGTCAGTGCACTCAACGCCATTCAACTTATGGCTTTGAGTGAGCTAAGCTCACTCAACGCCATCCCGATTATGGATTTGAGTGAGCTAAGCTCACTCAACGCCATCCCGCCTATGGCTTTGAGTGAGCTAAGCTCACTCAACGCCATCCCGCTTATGGCTTTGAGTGAGCTAAGCTCACTCAATGCCATTCCTAGGTCACGGGCGTGACGGACCGGTCATGGGCGTGTCAGGCCCATGTTTACATTTCTGAGCTCGACGATCATCTTCCTAAGGTCGACGATCGTCGAAGGGGTCACGCCCTAGGTCACGGGCGTGACAGACCGGTCACGGGCGTGTCAGGCCCATGTTGACATTTCTGAGCTCGACGATCGTCTTCCTGAGGTCGACGATCATCAAAGGGGTCACGCCCTAGGTCACGGGCGTGACGGGTCAGTCACGGGCGTGACCACCCCTTGACTCGAAATTTTTTGTTGATAATCTTCAATTCCTGGGTTTCCTAAGGTTCTGTTATGACAAAACCACCTCCAGGGGTCTAGCCGGAAATGGGATGTTACATGATCAACAGCTAGGGTTAATTTCCTCTACTTAGCCATAGGCCTCTATTCAATAGACTTTGTTGAGTAAGCTTAATTTGTTCAACCTTTGTTTTCTTGGTCTTAATTGATTTATCATTTCTTTAGCAATTAAATTGCCTTTGACTCCTTTAGTAATACTAAATTTGTCTAATCATCATGGATTAATATGACCTGTAATGCACATTATAATATGTGACCTAGTGGAGTGCAACTAGACATAAATTCAACGTGTCTATGTCAAGGTTGAGAATGTTGAGTATAGTTGCATCTAGTGGCATAGTGAGCATGAGAGCCACTAACTTATATATTGAGATAAGTTTTTAGACAATTATCTTACTTCTTCTCAGACTTTACTTTTAACTATCTTGTCTCTAAAATGCATAGCTCTAATAAATTGGTAGATATTTATTAGAATTAGGATCTAGGTGAATTCTACTTAGCTTGAAGATGCATATTTCTACCTACAAGAGTCCTGTCAGGAAGACACTGCCTTGCCTTTGGCACAAAGGGGTTGTGCCAACAATCTATAACAAATTGTCCCATGTTGCCATAAAACCAACATTCATGGATGTTGTACCTCCTCTTTTGAACACTCTTGGAGGAGTGTAAGCAACTACAGGCTGCTTGTTCAGTGCGGAGAACCGAGGCCTTCTTCCTTTTTCTTTCAGCAAGAGCTTGACCAAAAGTGAGTCTGCCAGTAGAAGCACTTGGCTTGCTCTAAACACCATTAACAATAGACTTTCTTGTTGCTGGCATGTTCTTAATGGCTTCTGAGGCAGCCAAGTCAGGATCACTAACTGACTTACCTTTAGTTTGAGTTCTTGCTGGAAGAACCTTAGAATAGGCCATCGCCACATCCTTGAATGTGGGGGTTAGGGAATTAAATACAAAAGGTCTAGGATGGGCCATTTGGACTTCTATATGGGGAGCCTTCTGTGCACTCAATCCCATGACCTCTCCTCTTCCATTGTAAGGTACATTTGTAATCTTACAAGGAAGATTCCCACACCTCCAATAACCACACTTACAGTCTTGATCATACCTATTAAATGAGAGAATTATCTTTTGAGAGGTTGATTGAGGCCTGATAGGAGCTTGTCCTCACCTTTGAGATTGAATAACCTTAGAAATCCACTCAGATTCAGATTTTCTCTTGATAATATTTATCTTAGAGAAGTTAGCCATAATCTTCTTCCCCCTTTCAAGTTTCTCTTCAAGATCCTTTATAATAGAGTCCTTATATTTGATAGACTCAACATGGATATCTACCATGGTCTTTAGATGGGATACTTCCCTTACTTTTAGATATAGCAAAGATGAATTCTCATCTTGCTGGGAAGCAGCCATCTGTAGGGAGGCAATTTCCTCTGCTTCACTACTAGAAAACAGACTTTTAGCCACGACAGATTTTCGTGGCTAAAAGTCTAAAACAGTGGCTAATAACTATTAGCCACGGCCTACCCACGGCAAATGGGCGTGCGCAATGCGAGTGTGGCTAATAGTATTAGTAACGTTGAATCCGTGGCTAATAAGTTATTAGCTACAGTTTAATTGTCGTGGCTAAAAGTTCCTCATTTACCACGGTTCAATTATCGTGGCTAAAGGGTCGGTAATAAACATAACATAAAAAATATTCGGCCGCCGCCCGGCCGCCGCCCGGCCGGCCGCCGCCGCCCGGCCGGCCGCCGCCGCGCCGATTTTATTTCAAACTATAATTTTGAATGGGCTATATAAACCCCAAATCGAGCTTTTGTTGGCAGTGTGGGACTAAAAAAAAACCCAACCTTTTTGCCACGGATTAGGCTTCCGTGGCTAATACTAGATTATTAGCCACGAAACAGGCAAACCATGGCAAAAAGTCGGGTTATTTGCCACGGATTAGTCATCCGTGGCTAATACTCGTTTATTAGCCACGAAATAGGAACTGTGGCTAATACTTCAGTATTAGCCACGGTTTTCCCCCGTGGCAAAAAAAATCGTGGCTAAAAGCCATTTTTCTAGTAGTGCTTGTTTCTTAACAAGCATCTTTCTTTCTTTAAAAGCCTTCAGAAGTACACCAAGATTTTCAATCAATTGATTGATATCATCTTCTGAAAGAGGAATCTCATCATCACTTTATGAGGATGCATCAGAGTCTATATAGGATTCATATCCAAACTTTGAGAATGAGCAAGATGGGGAATATACCTAATTTTATCCAGGCTAATCCTGACAGATTCTTCTTCCAGAGTAGCTATCAGCCCATAGTATCTTCATTCACCTTCCTCAGCTTCATCCACCTTTGAGTCACTATCTGAATGTGATAGAGGGGTCCTGAGCTTTGCTCTTATATCTGGATAGACTTTGTCTTCTGTAAGAGTTATCAACAACACAATGCTGTTCTTCTTCTCTGTGTAGACTTGGAGCTCCTTTGAGCTCCATACCTTATGGTTTACCCTTGAACTCATAAGTACAAACCTTTTAGCTATCCTTAGAGTTCAACTCAGACAATAAGGTCCTTATTGATCAACCTCCTTTTGATACCAATTGAAAGTCTTTGATTTCAAAGATAGTTAAATCACCTAGAGGGGGTGAATAGGTTTTTTAGTCCTGAGTGAGTTATCTTTTATTTTCTTTTCTTTAGGAGCTTTATTAGTTGGTTGGGCTTTGCTTTCAAGATATGGAACCTACAACACAACAAACACAAAAAGAACATACAAGATTTATAGTGGTTCCCCTAATAAGGGTACATTGTCTTTCCCTCCCACCTATCCAACTATCTTGTTAGACTAGACATTTCTCCAAAACTCTACTCCAAAGAGCTTACACCTCAGATCCCTCAAGATCTCTCAGTCTCCTCCAAGACTTACACTCAATAATAAATTCCTACAATTCAAGGTTCAGCAGATCACCAACCTCAGGCCAAAGTCTCTACACTCAGGCAAGAAGGACAGCCCTACCACAGATCCACTAAGGATCCTACCTTAGAGAGAATGACTCTCCTATAATTTCAGGAACAAAGGCCCTACCTCGGACCTACAACCAGATCCTACCTCAGGCATAAGTGCCTTATAGCTCAGTGAGAATTACTCACCTACCTCAGACTTGAATCCAAGTCCTACAGCTCAGAATCTCAATAGAATCCAACCTCAGAGCAAACTTGCTCCTACCACTCAGATCCTAAAAGGATCCCACAAGATGAAAGTGGGTTGTGTAATTGATCTTGGCACTAGTGATGTTTCTTTGTGCAAAGTTTTTGGACAGAGATAAACTCAGCCCCACTATGACTCCAGGAAAATATTTCCCGAGTCTACTTTTACCTGAACTGAGATATACTCAGTCCTAGCTTCTTCTTCATAATACCAGGGATTTTTCAGACTAGGACTGAGAAGTTACTGCAGCAAAACTTGTTGTTACCTGAGCTGGGAGAATCCTAGCCCAACTTCTTCTCAGCAACAAAGATGTGGATTTTGCATTGGCTTGTGCTGGAAGCAACTTATAGACAACTGTTTTGCTTCCTCTTTCTTTCCTGGGCTAAGGAGATTTAGCCCTAACTTCTTCTTCACAGCCTCCAGTAAATGATCTTCAGAGTTGTCCAACTGGATCGGTGAAGAACTTGCTGGTGCATATGGAAAATGGCACCAGCTATCCTACTTTGTTACCTTCAGATATTTTCTCTGATCTTGATGATGTTGATGGAGAAGGCAATCAACTAAGTTATTGTGCTTTCAGACTTACGGTCTTGAGCTTCTTGTTCTTTAGTCACGACAACAATGGCGATGAAGAAGAATAACACCAACCACAGCCTTTTTTGTAAAAAGTCTTTTCCTTTTTTTGATTGGAACCCAGCGAATCTTTTAACAGCGAGCCCCACACTAGTGATGGGCAGCTATAACCAAGCTTTTATGCCAACTGTCATACAGTAGCTCAGCGATACCTTTTGGCATGTACTATAGCTTTCCCGCTATCAATTTGAATAATGTTGACTTGTTAACTTGCGGATGTCACCAGTTGTGGACTTAGCCAAAATCAAGCAATATTAGCATAGGAGTTGAGTGAGTGAGCTTCACTCAATGACAAAATACTTAGACAGAATTCTGTCTATCTAGGCGTTGATAGAGTTGAGTGAACAAGTCTCAATCAACACTTTTTCCTTAGCTTATTATTAAACCTTTTCTGCATGCTTGGTGTTGAGAGCATTGAGTGACCATGCCTCACGCAATGCATTATGCCCTAGCCATTCTTTCTGTATTTTAGGCGTTGAGAGCATTGAGTGAGCACGCCTCACTCAATGTTTTTTTTTCTTTAGCCAGATTTTCTAAATCTTGGCATTGAGAGTGTTGAGTGGGCGAGCTATAGTCAACGCTTTCTGACGTAGCCAAATTTTCCAATTCTTTGGCGTTGAGTGAGTAAGCTCCACTCAACGTACTTGGACTTAGCCAAATTTTTGCATCTGAAAACCCAAGCTCTGACTAAATGATGGTCAATCAACGCTTTATCATTTGGCGTTGAGTGAGCTTGCCTCACTCAACGCTTGTGGACTTAGTCAAATATCAGCATAGATTTTTTGTGGCTTTGACTTACAAGGAAATATTCAACGAATATAGAGTATGACATTGAGTGAGTGATACTCACTCAACGTCTATGGGTATAGCCACTTTTCAGCCCATTTCTCTTAGGCTTTTACTGAATTAGCCTGTCTCACAGCCTTTTGCTGTATGGCATTGATTGAGTTGACTTCACTCAACGCCTGTGGACTTAACCACTTTCTCAGCTTGACACTACTTTGGCTTTCACTGTATAGGCTCCATTTAGTGCTATAAGTCATCTGGCGTTGAGTGAGTAACCTTCACTCAACGCATGTGGACTTAGACAGTTTTATGTCTATCCACATCTTAGGTAAGTGGTTACCTGACCTAGCCATTTAGGCTACCTGTCCCATCATTATTCTTAGGACAACCTGCAATCACTAAACTTGAGCACAAGTTAGATCACCATATATATACATTATTTGCTAGGCCTTCTTCAAATCCAGTACATTGGGATCAATGGACCCAATATATGGGCATTATTACAAGTTAAGGTTACTTTCTCTGTGATGACAGTTAGCTGTTCTACCTTTACTTTAATCTGTTGCTTCCATCATGCTGCTACTTTTACTTTCTATTCTTTCATATAACTGTCATTACTATAGTAGATACTTTTAGCATATGGTAGATAGGGTCGCTGTCACCTACTATTGCTTACTCTGCACTTTCAGTACCTCCCTTTTCTTCCTCCCCCGCACGGTGCCTAGGTATCGCAGGTGAGGGGAGGGGAATCAAGACTTAGTTTTATCTAACGACCTAATGGGAATAACACAAGGGACTCCAGCACCAGGGGAATCAGCACATCAGGAGGATGTGAACTAGCCTAGTCCAGGTGTGGAAGCACCACCAGCATTCATGGGATCAATGAGTTATATGTAGCTTTACTTCAGCGAGCGTTAAGTAATGAGGACTATATGTACTTGGAAGGAGCCCCTTTTATCTTCCCTTTCAGACTTATTATTTCATATTGATTAGCTTTTGAATTTATATGGACTTATATATTTTGCATGTGATGGTGGATTGGTTTCTCTATGGATACCGCTTATTTTCTTTTGTGTATATACTCATGTATTTGTCGGAATAATCGTTGATTTGTGGCAATGACCTCCTCGGGAGTTGGTGTCACCCCAAAGCAGCAGTTTTGGGCATAAGACCTAGAAAAATGGGGTCTCACAAGCTCAAATCCTTGAGATTTTCTCCCACAGCTCACGTGGAATCGGGCTCAATTGAGCCTAATATCTCTCCTAATTGATCTAGGAAGCTAGCACAGAGGGAGAGGAGGAGAAACAAACCCAGATTCATGCTTGTCGACGGGTTTGGTGGTGGTGTGCCACGACCGATCCTTGCTCCGGCAAACTAGCTCCAAAGCTTGTTTCTCCACCAAAAGCTTTGCTCCAAGACTCGATTTCCACTCCTCTGGATGTTCTGAAGGTGATGGTGAGGTTTGTTTTGGCTAATATTGGTTGTATAGGGAGGTGCCATTATGGGGTGGTTGGCCATGAGCTTTGGTTACTCCTCTGTGCTACCATGTGTCCAACAACCCCTAATTTCTATTGGAAATGAGTTGGGGAGCTCAGCGGAGGTGTTGGGTAGAGAGGAGGAGGGCCAAGTGGCCTTCATCCCACCATTTCTTCCTTTTTTATCTCCTCAACTTAGCAAGTTTCATAAACTACCCCCATGTACGTCACTACCCTCCAAAACTAGAGGGTAGTGGTTGTAATTATGCACTTGGGTTATTCTTGGGCCATTGCTCATGGGCTTAGCCCATAGGGAATGGACTTGACACTTAATTCTCTCATTTATGCCTTATGTTGACCAAGTTGAGTTTTAGTGTTTACTTGGACAATTTGATGAGTGGGCTGACCCTACTGGGTGGTCATGGACCATGTAGCACCACCCAACCCTGGTTGGGTCATGGTGATGCCCCACTTGGTCTAATTGAGCATATGAGTGTGGTTTTGACCAAATTAGTCTTAGGGTTGACTTTAGTCCAATTAATGCGTGGCTAGCCCCACTTGGTGATGAGCCTTATGGAACTACCCACCCATGACTGGGTCATGGTGATGTACCACTTGGGTTAATTGGGCCTATATGTATGGTTTTGACCAAATTAGGGTTAGGGTTGACTTTGGTCAAATTGGGTCATTAGGCGACCCTATGATGGGGATTTTGGTTCACTTAGATTTCTTTTAGGGTTAAGGACATAGTGGTGGGGTCAATTTGTACCCATTGTTTCAATTGGGACTAGTTTGACCTATTGTTGCTTTGAACCCTATAGTGGGCCTACCCTAACATGGGTCCTATGGTCACTATCTTGCCGAACTCATCATCCTCACCACATGTCCTACCTTAATGTGTGTGTTAAGGGGTATAGAAGAAAATGGGATGTTACATTCCGGTGATCTCATTCGAGATATAGGGAAGAGGAAAGGGAAAAGTAAACCAAGCACTAAGGACAATTCTTAAAAAGGAGTCGACAATGTTGGGCTTTAAAGTTGATCCAACAGTCTAACATTCATCCTCCACATCAACTGTCGATATGGATGACGACACAAAAGATAAAGATGTATTAATTATGCTGGACATCTATTTCAACATTGAAATGACAAAAGAACACTCCAATGGATGAAATTCCTCGTTGACCGGATCACAAGGCCAGATTTCACCATCAAGTAATAGGAAATAAGTGCCACGGGATGCTTTCAATGTTCCAAGCTATATAGCAATTAGATTTCATTCAAAATACTAAACCGTTGTGATTAACGGATATAAATGTAATACGTACTATAAATAGATTAAGAAAACTGTAATTAAGTTTTTTTTAAGATAATGAAATGGTTAAGAATTCTTCTGTTTTCCTTATCCCATCGTCTCCCTCACCTCTGACCGCCACCTAGGCCTTCATCTTCTCTTCTTTTCTCACCTCCAGCCAATTTCTTAGCATTTTTTGGCTACTCCACTTATAGAGAATCACAGGATCGTTACAGTTTTGGAGAAGAGACTTCAACATTCATATAGATCCATTTTTGTTATGCAATACATGAATGAATTGGGAGATTATGTGGTATCTTCCCCTTTAGGATCAGAACATTAAATTTCTCACTTCAGTTACCATTTAAGCCAAGTTTTATTTATTTGTGTGTTCTTTATTTAATTGATTAATTAGTAAAATTAATCCTGCATTTTATACTCCAATAGAGATTAGTAAATTTTGAATAAGATGGTCCTCAATCCATCGTCGCTACATTGAGTGTTTTGTAATTTTCCTAAAGCTTTGATAATACATTTTCGTAGCGCCGCACCTTATTTTCTCTAACATTTTGTATCAGAGCGAACTTTTTTCAACTTTATTAGACACATTAATTATTTGGGGTACGATTAATTTCTAATTACTTTCAGAAAGAGAACAAAAATTATAAAACCTATTAAGTTATATTGAGAGAAATAAATATAAGCACTAATTATAAAGTGCATTCATAATCATAAAGTGCATTATAAAACCCATCCATGACAAATTTCGTGTTCTCTTTAGACGGTTTAGTTCTCACACATCATTAAGGAAAAGAGACAATATTAATTAGACCAATATTCATATATCCCGGTGTGAAAGAGTCTTATAGGTTGATAAGAACTGTAGCCGCCAAAGTTGCATTTTTTAGTCAGTCTATGAGATTATAGTTTTGCATGTTTTAGGGAGTTCTTTGAGACTAGTGCACAATCATTCACACAAAGGTGGTGCTTGCGTAATAGGTTTAGAGGGGTATACATGGACATTTGGATAGTAATGGAGGGCTCTAGTAATCTATTCGCCCAAAGATGGTAGTTCTATAAAAAGCTTATGCATAACTATTTCTCGTTCTTGTGTGGAGAATTACTAATTACATGGTGTGTAATCTGCCCATAGTTATTGTCTGCTGACGCATCTTGATTCTCCCGCTAGTGTGTTATTTTGGGGGTTTTAGCCACTGTTGCTCTATTGTCAAAAATATTTTATTTTCTCTGTTTAAAGTCACCTTAATATTTGGACCGCCATCAAATATTCATTGAGTCAAACTTCATGAATTTGAAGTCTGACATTAAGTTCCCACTTCATATAATGGATACTGAGATGACCATGAATACCGACTAGCATGCAGCTATTACAACAACCATCACTCAAGTTGCAGGAGATCAGAATGATCTCATTACTCAATCTGTCACTGGAGAAGAGAAAATAAAGAATGAAAAGACTTCAACTACACTACTAATGCCAAAACCTAATTTAAAGAAGAAGTCCAAAACTCCTTATATAGCTCAGGATGCACAAACTTCAAAATTTAAGGATGATAATAGGAAGAAACCTCATATATACCTCTTCTGTAAGAAGAATAAACACATGAACTTGGAGTGCATAAAGTTTAAAGCTTGGATAGAAAAATGAGTTTTCACTCCTAAAGCACACTCTTTGGAATTTGTACTTTGTGAATCCAACTTAATTGAAACCCCATCTTTTTCCTGGTGGATTGATAGTGGAGCAATGAATCATGTTATTTTCACACTTCATGGATTCATTAAAAATAGGAAGCCAAGTAAGGGTGAGTGTAGACTTACGGTAGGCCACAACACTGAAGTGGAGGTAGAGTTTATAGGAGACATTTGTTTTGTTCTTACTTCTTTCTATGAACTATTATTAAGAAACATCTTTTATATTCATTCATTTAAAAGAAACTTAATTTTTGCGTCTTCATTAGATAAATCTAATTGTGGCTTTAACATTTAGAGTAGTTCTATTGATATTACATTTGAATCACAAGGTATAAGCCATTGTTCATTATCTAGCAGATTATATAGACTATGTCTAGCTCAAACAAATATTTATGTTACCTCCTATAATGTTGAATGTGTTGTTAATGAAAGACCACTACTTCAGGAAATGTCGTTCATATTATGGCATAAGCGTTTAGGCCAAAGTCGTTCATGTTGTGGAATAATCATTTGGGCCACATTTCTAGGGAGAGAGTTGATAGGTGGTTTAAGGATAACATCCTAGGTACTCTTTACTTCTATGACCTAGAGACATGTATCGATTTTGTTAGTGGTAAACTATCCAAGATTAAGAAGAAGGGCTCCATATATTATCTTGATTTATTAGAGGTTATCCATACAGATATTAGCGTTCCTTATACCTCTACCCTTTAATGGAATAATTATGTCATTACATTCATTGAAGTCTACTCTCAATTTGGTTATTTGTATTTAATTAAATAAAAGTTTGAATCACTTGAAATATTCAAGATTTTTTTGACTGAAGTTGCAAAGTAAATAAGGAAAATCATTAAGATAGTTAGGTCTTATAGAGGGGCGAGAATTTTGGCATACATGAAGCCACTAGGCAGCATAAAGATTTGTTTGCTAGATACTTGGAGAGTTGTGGAATTGCTGCCCATTATTTTATTCAACTTAGTCCTAAGTAAAATAGTGTGGTTGAAAAGCATAATCACACCCTTAATGGAATGATGAGAAGTATGATGAATAAGACTAATCTTCATGAGTTTTGTGGGGTGAGTCACTTAAGATAGCGGTGCATATCATCAATAGAGTACCCTCTATGTCAGTACCCAAAGACACCTTTCGGGTTATGGAATGATAGGCCACCCAACCTTAATCACTTACTTGTTTGGGGTTGTCCTGCAGAGGTCTGATTAGATAACCCATCAGAAAGTAAAATTTCCCCTAGGTATTGTCATTTATATTTCATAGGTTACCCAGACCATTCTAAGAGATTTAGGTTTTTATTTCCCTTCAGCTCAATTGGTGATGAGAAGTGAAGGAACTCCATATTTAAGCGTGTTTGGGCGAGAGTAGTACTGGGATGGGTGACCTCCTGGGAATTCCCCGTACGGCCTAACTTAACTGTCGAGTTCGCTCATCAACGGGAGGCTGTGGCCACCAACAACCCGCCTGTGGAGGGAGAGGGGGTTGGGGTGCTTGGGCTGCATCCTGGTAGCTATGCCTAGAGCGGAGCCGTGGTATTACCATGTTGGATTGGCTGGGGTCGTTACAGCAACACAGTTGGTGATGAGGAGTGGTTTGATGAATCTTTATCAAGGAGGTTGCGGGTTCGAGACCCGGCCTCAACAATGCGCCGTGACCGAGAAACTGGCGCAGAGAGGCTTTGGGGTGCATGGTCTGCAGACCGGTTGAGGCTGAATCCTTTCGAGCTAGATGCTGGGGGTGCCGGTGGCCGTCCTTTCGAGCCGTGGGTTGGGGAGGCCGTTACAAGCGGTATAAAGTAGACTGCTAGTAGAGGGATTTATATATAGAGAGAGAATTTATTATAATGAGTCTGTTTCTCTTGTTCCCTTTAAAGACCCTTTTAGAGTGATAATGACATTAGTAGCTCATAATGATTTGGAGTTACACCAGATGGATGCAAATATCGCATTCATGAATGATGACCTGGCTGAGGAAGTTTATATGGTGCAGCCTAGGAGATTCAAGTCCAGTCATACT
This sequence comes from Platanthera zijinensis, assembly GCA_039513925.1. Classification (NCBI taxonomy): domain Eukaryota; kingdom Viridiplantae; phylum Streptophyta; class Magnoliopsida; order Asparagales; family Orchidaceae; genus Platanthera; species Platanthera zijinensis. The sequence continues at coordinate 58,032,575 of CM077087.1, read as the reverse complement.
GATCAACTTGTATGCAAGCTCAACTAGTCCCTCTACGATCTGAAGCAAGCTTTTAGACAATGTCATTTGAAATTCGATGTGGTAGTATCTTCATTCATTTTGAAGAAAATAAGGTATACCGTTGTGTATATCTCAAGTTCAGTGGGAACATATTAATCTTCTTAGTTCTATATGTAGATGACATCTTGCTTGCAAGCAGAGATTTGACATTGTTGCATGAATGTAAGCAATTTTGTCAAAGTAGTTTGATTTGCAAGATCTTGGAGAATCATTTTTTTTTCTATGGATTGAGATCATTAGGGACCGATCTCAGCAAACATTAGCACTCTCATATAAAGCCTACATAGAACAAGTGTTTAAGAAACATAGCATGCTCGACTGTAATCTTGAAGATATGCATATGCTTAATGGTGATAAGATGAGCTTTTCACAATGCCCAAGGAACGATAAAGAGAGAGAGAGAGAGAGAGTGCATTAAGGATGTACCTTATGCTAGTGTGGTTGACAGCTTAATGTATGCCCAAGTATATACCAGACTGGACATTGCCTTCATAATAGGGCTTTTAGGCATATTTCAGTCAAACCCAGGACTAGCTCATTGGGTGACTGCCAAAAAGATATTGAGGTATTTAAAATGAACAAAATATCCTAAGTTAGTGTACCATAAAGTTCAAAATCTCTAATTGGTGGGCTATACAGACTTTGACTTTACCAGGTGTGAGGATGATAGGAATTCCACTTCATGTTACATTTTTAAGTTTGATGTTGGGGACATTTCGTGGAAGAGTGTCAACCAGACACTCATTACTTTATCCATAATGCATGCAGAGTTTGTGGCTCATTTTGGAGTTTCTACTCACACGGTTGGCTTAAGAATTTCATTAATTTATCGATGGTCGTCGATTCTATAGCTGGACCTATTCGAATGTACTATAATAATATTTTTGCAGTTATATTCTCAAAGAACAATAAAGTATCGCAGGGTCCAAGCATATGAAAATTAAACTATTTGACTGTTAAGGAGTTGGTTAAGAAAGGTGACATAATAGTGGAGCATATTGGAACAGATATCGTATCCGATCCCCTTACTAAAGGAATCTGCCCCAACATATTTCAAAAGCATGCCTAAAGTATGGGGCTTATGGAGTCGATTGATATACTAGATTAGTGGGAGGCTACATAAAGCTCTAATTCATTCATATGTTATTCATTTTGCACTTTGTTTTAGTTCATTAATAACTGTTTGAGATCCAACATGATGTGAAAATTCATATATAGTATCATTAAGTTTTAATATTCATAACATTTATATGATATATCATACTTCATGTAAAAGACTCAGACGAGTGTCAGTCTGAGCATAAGGCTTTGGGCACTTCATTTCATTTTCATAAATCTTTGGTACGTCTGTTTGACAAATTAATTAAAATCATAAGATTGGATATACGTGTTCTTTTGTACACTTGAGAACTTCTCACAACATGATTTAGTTCATTTATTTGAGAAGTTTGGTTGACCACCAAAGTAGAGAAACTTTCATGTGCACATTTTCATTATGTTGTTCTACACTTTATATTGTTGAAATTTCACAAGATGATTAGGAGATTTTGATACCAAGTAAAAACTTCCAGAGATATCAAGCTGATAATTGGATCAAGCGGAGACGGGAACTAGGCGCAAGAACACTCCAACCATAAAATGAGCTAAGTAAATTAGAGACAACAATAGGCAACCACAAGACTTGTATTATTAATTATCTTCATTATAAGGCTAGACATATATGGCGAGACATGATTTCGTCAAAGACAAAGGAGAAGCAGAAAAGAAAACAATAATATAAGTCGGGCGGACTGCCTTACAGTCCGCCGAGTCTGCCAAGCCACTACTACACCACTGATATACGGAGTCCGCGGACAACTAGTTATTCTGCTGAACGACCGTTATGCAAGCCGGTGCCGAACTTAAAGAACAGACTGTCTAGCACGCTAAGTCCAGCAGACAGGTTATTGAAGTGGAAAATCCTGAAGGAGAGAAGATTGCTGGCCGTAAATGCGACCTACTGCAAACCATTGACTGATAATCGCAAGCTCAACTGATTCCTGACCACAGTTAGAACACGATTCCTGGCTTCTTAGTGCTATTCGCACAACCTGTAAACAACAACAAGTTAAAACTTCTCAATCCGCACAAACAAGAAAACCGAGGCCATAACAATTAACCAACACTCAACTTACTGTCTCTCAGTTACTGTTGATGTAATGGGGTTCTGATTTATAGGCATGGAGAGTAGTGTGGTCACCTCCCTATTGGATAGAATCACCACCCCAGCTCGCAGCTAGCACCAAACAGTTCGCCTAGTCTGTAAGGACAAGGATACACTCTAGACAATCTATCAGGCACCAAGGCAAGAAGCCAGTCCGCAACCCGACAGACAACGCACTAGTCTGCATGTTGTAGCGGACACAACAACAGCCCACATAGCCCGCTAACAACGCACTAGCCCATAACAAGTCCATGACCAACAGACACAAATCGCTCGGTCAACTAGCGGACATTGCGGACTCTGCGATCAACCTGGACTTATCTCAAATTGTAAACAAGTCCAGAAACCAACCAAAAATAGGCGCGAGCTCGGCGGACAAGAGCTCAGTCTGCCAGCTCCCCAAGACAGTCTGCCAAAAGCGGACTCAAGTTATCGCCTAACTTCTCCACTAGAGCAAGGGCAAGAGCCGAAGCTGAACTTGCGATTTCCATACGCAGTCTGCCATAAGTGGACTCTGCGACCTCAAGAGGAGTCTGCCACTTCTCCGCGGATATACCATTTATCAGCTCGGTTTCTTCATGGAACAGTCAACAACAGAACAAGCTAATCAAGCTGGTCGCCATCACCAGACCGCACCCTCAGACAGCCCAGGCCGCACGACCAGACCGCCAGACAGTCTGCCTAGGCCGCACGGTCTGCCTAATCAACACCCACTTTCACTTCATAATTTTCAACATATATAACTGCGCTTTGTCCATGTCAATTGAGTCTGTAAGCTGTTATGACCATGGAAGGTCGTGTGTCATTCAATTATGCGGTGGCTGCCATGATTCAGAGTGTAAGATTTGGTTGGACTGGATTAACGTGAGAGTAGACTCTTAATACCATGTTTAATAATTGTACCCTTAATTTTAGTGAAGATTTCATAGGGATTGCATGAGTTACGATGAATACAAGTTCAAGTGGGAGAATGTAAGAAATTTTTCATTAAGTGGACTCATTTCATCAAGACGTCCTGATAGAGCCGTACACAAAAATTATAATCTATTTTAACTCCCACGAGCGTGTGTTAATTCAGTCATGCAAACGGTCGAAGTTTATGATAGGTGGATCAGATTGTCTCGTAACGTCAAACGTGAACTCGGTCTCACCCATGGCATATGAATGGGCATGTTTATTAAGTCTCAATTAATTTTATGAGATCTAATTTAATGGGTTTTAATCAGAGTGTAAAAAGGATTAATTTACCTCATATTTGTAACTCTCGTTGGCTTCCCTATTAAGCCTAAGAAACCCATTTTCATCTCCATGATTCTGAACAAGGGCTGAATTGCGGGTTTTCTCCTCCATCTCACAAAACTGCCGCTTCTCCATTCGCGATCAAGTGCAAACAACGAAACTATGGCTCCTCTATAACATCCAATTTCCTACTAGACCCCTAAACATAGATTAGGTTAGGATATATGGTGGGGGGAAGAGATTAGGCTAGGTTTGACCTTAAAGCCAAGGAGATAGGGTAGACTCACATGGGGCCCACTATAGGGTTCAAGTCAACTTTAGGTCAAACTAGCCCAAATTGAAACCATGGATACAATTTGGCCTCACAATTATGTCCCTAACCCTAAAGGAAATCTTAGTGACCTAAAGGACCCATCATAGGATCACCCATTGACCCAATTTGACCAAAGTCAATCCTAACCCTAATGAATGAAAGGGGTTAGACCTGATTTACTCTAGAGGAGGGTAAATAGAGTAATTAAAATATTGATAGTTTTTCTAATTTTTCAGAGTAAAATAAGTGATACCAATAGTAATATAGAGAGGAAATGAAAACATGCTAAGTTAATCTATCACAGCACAGCAAGAACGAGAAAGAAAATGATCACACACAGACAACACAAGTATTTTATAGTGGTTCTCCAAACTGGGTACATCCACTCTTCTACCACCCTGGTCGGAATCCACTATCAGGTTTTTGATTAGGTGACTGCCACCACAAGATCTATTTATAGGGAGATCTAACAACCCTTTAGGCTTTTGATCAGGTGCTCTTTTCTAGAATAAACTTTTGAAGGGAGTTAAAAATCCGGTTATACAGGAGGTGAGGAAGGTGATGATGTCTTCTATTTTCTCTATACAATAGAGAAGACTTGTGAATTTGTTGTTTGTCAAGACTCCTTCTGAAATGAAGAGTTGGTTCAGAAATCTTTGAGCCTTGCTCAAGGTATAGGTCTTCAACCTTGTCTGAAATAGTCCTGCAACTTTCTAACTGATTCAAAGATATTGTCCTTGAATGTTCCTGGAGGAGAAGTTTAAGAGGACTCTTGATATTGATTGGTTGCTCTTCCTCAGTCTTCAGAATGGACAAGGGAGAAAACAGAATGTTTTCTGCACTGGAAGAGAGTTCTGAATGTTCAATTTTGTCTCTCTGTATTCTTGTGTTCTGTATATGTTGGTCTCTCTTTGTCTGAAAAGAGAAAATCTCTTTTATATTCTTTAGTCAGTCTTTTCCTTTGAAATTTGAATTACTGGCATTAAATGCTGAATAATCTGGAGAATGAAATGGCTAGAATATCTGTCTTTTATGAGTTTCCCCAACTGTAACAAATAAAATAAGCAAGTAATTACCCTGATGAAGACCATAATTAATGCTGCCAATAACAGCTATATTCAGGAGAATACGTGCAAAAATTACTCAGGAAATTACTTCTAAATAATATAGAAAATAAGGGACAGAAGAAAGGAAAACTCCAAGTATAGCTTGGGACAGATTTTGTCGAGCTTTGAAAAGAATTCATCGACTGGAGTTCCAAGATCATCGAGCTGATAATTCCTGTTCATCGAACTAAGCTCAACGAACTGTATCTGGAAATAACTTGCCAAATCTGTGCTCTAAGTTTATCGAGCTGAGAATCTGTCTGAAGGAATAAATCGTCGACCTGTGCTCGAATATCGTCGAGCTCAACTCAGAGAAATAATTCTGAGTTCCTTGATCTGTGATCGACAATTGTCGAGCTGAGTTCGAAGAATTTCGAACTAATCATTTTAAATTCTTAATTCTGCTAAGTCTTGAATCTACTGAGGTCCTCTGCTGGCTGGTCCATGAAGGTTGATCCTAATGACTAGCCTAAACTCTAGGACTCAAGGACTTGATCTAGGCTTTACAATGTGGGTCAAACTCAACCTAATTTAGTGAACCTAGCCCAAATTCAACTAGGGATCCAACACCTAATTTGGTGAAAATAACACACGAAGGCCCAATTAGCCTAAGTGGGGCATCAACATAGCACAACTAAGGTTGGGGCATGCCATATGGTCCATGACCATCATGTGAGGCCAGCCCACTCATCAAGTTGACCAAGTCAACCCTAAAAGTCAACTTGGTAAACCTTAGGCCTAATTAAGGAAACTTAAAGACCAAGCCAATTCCTAATGGGCTAAGGTCTTGAGCCATGGCCCAACCCATGTTGGGTAATGTCATAGGATCCAGGACCATCAAATGGGGCTAGCCCACTCACCAAATTTACCAAGTCAACCCTAAAAGTCAACTTGGTCAACATAAGGCCTAAAGGATAAAAATGAAAGCCAAGCCCATTCCCAATGAGCTAAGCACATGAGCCAAGGCCCATGAATAGCCCAAGTGCCCAATTACGACCCCTACCCTCAGGTTTTGGAGGGTAGTGACATGCATGGGTGTATTTTGGGAAATTACCCAAGTGGAGGAGAGTGAGGAAGAGGAGAATAAGTAGGGGAGGCCACTTGGCCCTCCTCTCTGCCCATGCATTTGGCTGAGCTCCCAAGCTCATTTCCAGTAAATTTTGGGGGATGGTGGACACATGGCAGCAAGGAGGAGCAACCAAAGCCATGGCCGACCACCCCCTTGTTCAAAATCCTCAAACACTCACTCCTAACCAAAATCAAGCCCACCATCACCTTCAGAACATCCAAAGGAGTAGAATTCGATTGCTAAAGCAAGGTCTTAGCCCGAGAAACAAGGGTTTGACTAGTTCGCCGGAGCTCGGATCGGCCATGGCGCACCACCACTGAACCCACCGCCAAGCACTTCTAAGGGTTCGTTTCTCCTCCCCTCCCTCCATGTTAGTCTTCTATATCTTTTAGGAGAGAAATCAGGCACAGTTGTGCCCGATGCCATGGGAGAAAAGTGTGAAAATGCCGAGCTTTTCTTCTTGCTCGGGTTCGTCGAAGGAGCCACCTCTGGCGGCCAAATAGCCGAGAAATGCTATCCACTACCTCAATGGAGGTGGTGGCAACAATCGTCGGTGATGGCAGTGGCTCGAATAACCAGAAATTGTGGATCAAATCAGCCCAGGAAGGACAAATTCGGGTCGTTGGCTAACGGGGACGATGACCCGATGCCGTTCATTTTGAGTTAATTAAACTTCAGTACTAATATTATTTAATGTATAATTCTGTCACATATTAAACAGTCATTTGTATGCTAATTGTAGGCCTTGTAGATTCATATACACAGGAAACTTTCAACATGGAAAATGTAGCCCTAGGTCTTACCTTTATTTTGACAACCTAAACATGCAATTTGGAGCATTGTAGCTCCTAGTAGGGTCATTATCCTAGGACTGCTCCTAGGGTAGGGAAAAACTTCAAATGGATGGCTAGGCTAAACCATAAGTCCACATGCATTGTAATTTATGTCATACATGTATGTACACTAGAGATAGACTATGCCCAAAAATTAGAATTTTGGGAGGATAAATTACAATAGTTTTGGTAGAAATATGCTTTTTCAAATAAATGGAATTTAGGGTGATTTACTATTTCAAATGCCCCCAAATTTGGGTGGCATGGCTCTAAGATCATCCTAATTCTTGGCAAAAATTTTGTGTCATTTGGACCTATGCATGTTAGAGGATCCAACATGCATGGTGATGGTAGAATAGTGAATGGTGTGCAATTAGTAAAAATGAGAAAATAGGAATTTTGCCCATTCGGCCCAATGCAAGTCCATGAAATTTTGGACTGAGGCTTATGGAGGTAAAATACTCCTTTCATGAGAAAATTGGGATTTTTTGAATCAAAAATCCCATAAGTTGGATTTATTTCAAAAATAGCATATTTAGGTGTTAAAATAAAAATTAGGGCTACTGAACCAAGAAAATTCCAAATTATTGGCTCAAGCCCTAATTGGTAATATCACTTCTCTGGAAAAATTTATTAGAATTATTGAGAATTATTCTATGTATAAATAGTGTAATTGCAGTTTTACCCTTATGGGACTTTGATTAAAAACATGATAATTAGATTAGTTCATGAAAAATTGTGAGAAAATGTCTAGGCCCTTATTTCTATATTTTTGGCCCATGTAAATTTCTTTAAGATTTTTGGATGATTATTTATGGTGAATAATTTTATAGTGGCATTCTTATAATTATTTTGAAATAAGGATATCTTAGGTCAAACCACTAAGTAGAGTTATAAAATTTGTTTTGAGCATTTTGCTGTCAATACTAGTGAGTACAAATTTTCCTTGAATTTTTACATTATTATTTTTAGTACTTTATTTGAAAAAGGGAGATAAGGTTTATTTAATCATAAATGGAAAATAAGGGTCAAATCAAGTTGAAAAATCAGGATATTTGGTGAATAGGCATTTTAAACATAGGTGAACTTCAGATAATTTATTTAAATATAATGGACCACTGGTTAGAGTAATACATGTTCAATATGACCCAGGTCGCTTAATTAATTAATTTAAATTATGCTCCAAAATGATTAAGAAAATTATGGAATTCTAAATTACCTATAATAATCACATGATAAACCCATGATAAAATTTGGAGGCCTTTAACTCAAGGAATTGGAAGTCTTCACATACAGGTTAGAATTAGGTCATGGGCTGCGTTTAGTAAAAGTGACAAGTAGCATTAGGGTACACAGGGTGATGGGATATACTTTGAATTGACATATGCCATAGAAAGCGTGAAACCCTTGTCAAAATCATGAATACGTCACAACTTTGTAATGAGTGCTAGAGTGCAAGTCATAAGGGGAATAACAATAAAGGGGTCCGATGATAGATTACCGTTTTCCCTAATAAGTACTTTAAATCATTAGGTCCACTCAAAAGCAACAATCAAATAGGGGTATTAATATTGGGTAGATACTAATAAAAGTAAGTGTCTTTGTGAAAGGGAGCTTTGGGCCTCAGCTCATCATAGTTCCTAGTGCCCTCGAGAGCCCTTCACGGGCATGCCTTGGGCAGTCCAAGGATTAACCCTAAACTGCTATTTATTACAAAAATTAGACAAGAGTAGTCTAATAGGTTAAGGGAACGATGTGACAAACTCACCCGTATAGGGTTAGATGGATTCAGGATGCATTTAGTCATTCGAGCAGGAGGCTCAGATGTTTGGTTACTTCAGGACGGGTTTAGTCCTGCGAGGTGGAGGCTCGGTTTTCAAATAACTTGCATGTGTATTGAACATATTAGTGGCGAGTCACGCGGTACTAGGATTGTCGTTTACCAGTGTCAGTACGGTAGCTCTGGCGAGGTGTTAGGGTTTGAGGGGCCAGAGGGTTGTTTTATACTGTGGTCTGGAAGACGATCCCCGAAAATGCACACACAATCAACAAGACTCTTAGAGATGGCCAGCAAATTGGTACGCCAGGACTCTAAACTACACCTAGGATGTGTACAGAGGCGTACAAAGGGTCTAGGCCTGTTAGTGTGCTTACCTTCCTAGGAAGTGGAGATGCCCGCTCCACTGCTGCCGTAGCCACAACGGTGGTATGAGAGAGTTTAGCTAACTCCAAAAAGTGGAAATTAAAGGTCTCTAATCACAGTGTCTTGTGTGTGAGTTGTAATTGTATGAATCATAACCTGCATAACTCATCATGACATACATACATACTTAGGCATACGCATTGTAGATCCTTATCATATAAATTAGTATGAGATCTTTTATATGATCAGTTACATTTCGGAAATCTTAACTTATAAGTTTGTATGGGCACTCATATAAGTTAATGTACTTTTGTGATGTTAGCGTAGCGATAGATAGTTTTTTTTGCTCTTTATTTACTTTACTTACTGCACTCCTTTTTATTATTGCTTACTTTCTTTACATGTGCTATATAGAACTGCTAGTGTAATGATATAACTATTAGAAATATATCTATGATAGAATAACTCCATTGTCACCTGCTTTCATTATTTCTGCTTTGTTGTCCTCTGCTTTCATCCTCTCGTACGATGCCTAGAAGTCGCATGGGTGAGGCGAAGACAAAATGGCTTAGTATTTATGACTAACGGTCAGTTGTGACTGAATTATTTTAAGAACTCGAGGAGATGGAGCACCAGCATGACCAGTAGGACGAGGTGACAGGACCGGAGGAGCAGTTACCGCGCACTACTACTACCACAGTTCGACGTCAAGTGATTACGAGTGTTTCAGTTACCGCTTCAACTTAGTTTTATTATAAGAGGGATATTTGATTATATTTGGCCTGTACCGAGCATAAGCCCTTCTCTCTTTTGTACTCATTGTGGGCTGTTTCACGTTTCATCAATAAATATTATGATGGTATGGCTGTGATTTGTGTACTTAATATCTTTTTAAATAATTACATGTCATACTTCTATTCTCAATTGGCCTATAGGTAAATGATCATACTAGCTGGCAGGATCGGAGTCTTATAGTGTCAACTAGCCTGTGCATTAGTGTCACCATAAGGTGGCGATTCTGGGCATAAGACCGGGTAAACTCCTTAGTAAGGGGGAGGGGGTCTTACAAACTGGTATCACTTGAAAAATGATCATATGAGAAAGAATTCCACAACACTGAGCCACCTCGCTCGAGCATTAGTTTGTGGTCAAACTATGCAGCAGAAGCATTGGTGTTTCCATGTGGAAAAAGTTATAGAAAATGGTTCATTTAACAATGAGTTAGGGCAAATCCTAAATAAAACCCTTACTTTTGTGTAGACCCCACAGGTCACCGAACCATAGGTTGCCATTCCGCCCCCTCTGGTTGTCGTTTCTTTTAAGAAGATGGAGTTGGGTCAGACTATAACGGCTATTCTCGAGGCCTTCAGGGCGTAGCAGGCCCTAGTTCCACAACTAAATTTGGGATCGTGTTTGTTGAGTGCTTTTAGGATCCTGTCCCTACCGATGTACCATGGGACATAAAATGCGGTGAAGGCTGATGAGTGGCTCGAGGCCATACAGGAGATCCTAATAGGAATCTGCAGTCCGGCTAGTAAGGCAGTTCCGCTGGTGACTTCCTCATTAGATGCTCACACAAAGAGGTGGTCAAAGTCACTAATGGATTCCACCTTCACTGACAGGTAGCCATCAAATATATCTTGGGACGAGTTCAGTGTGGTCTTTCTAGAGCATTTTGTGTCTGCTACTAACAGGGATGAGTTAGAGGAGAGGTTCTTGAACCTCTGATAGGGGGCCAGATCGGTGATAGAGTACTAGAGGGAGTTCTCCCACCTAGCCAGGTTTGTGGGGATTCATGACTTGGATGACAGGAGGTACGCGAAGAGGTTCTACCGAGGCCTTAGAGACTCTTTGAGTAGTCTCTGTTGGAACACCCTATTACTAATTTTGGTTAGGATCACTATATGCTTTAGGAAATTTATCTTGACCTTCCTGTATAGATTTAAAGGACAATTAGTTTGAGTCTAAGGGTTAGTAACTAGGTTTGGTAGCTGCCCTCAAGACCCTCAAGCCAGACCATTTTGTTCATAGACTAAGGCATTTCGTCGAGCTCAGGTCGACGATCTTCGAGCTCAGGTCGACGATCTTGTCTCTAGTTTGTTTCCAGATCGCTGAGCTAAGTTCGACGATCGTAGAGCTCAGTTCGACGTTTTCTGTCTGATGTTCAAATCCAATCTCTGAGCTCAGTTCGATGATCGTAGAGCTCAAATCGACGTTTTTCTGAGAGATCGACGACCTTAAGGATTCAAATTCAGTCAGCTTTTTGGAATGTTTTTCAAATTCTCTCAGCATTTATTACAATAGATTTGTTAGCCGTTTTCATTTATTCTGGAGCAAGTTTCATGGGATTTCTCAGGGAATGTTTATTGGACTTTCCTCTTGAAGACAAAATATATTTTTGGAAGACATTTATGACTGCTAATGGCTATCTTGGACAGAGAATTATCAGAGAATATAAGAGTTTTTCTTCTTCAGTCTGCTAGAGAAAAAAAAAGATATTAAGATATAAAAAAATATACAGAAGAAAAAACAACACAATTTCTCTGATCAAGATTTCAACTTCTGTGATTTACAAATATACTGAATCTTCAAGTGTTCAAAGGCTTCAACATCAAGGACTCCAGACACCAAATATTTCAGCATCTGCTGGAATCATCTTCTGCTGGAGATCTGAAGCTTCTGAAGGCCTATCACCCTAGCAAAGCTCTCACTCCTGAACCATTCTATATCTCAGGGGGAGCTTTGACAACACTAACAATCCACCAGTCTTCTCTCAGTGATTTGAGACAGAGAAGACATCATCATCTATTTCTTTTTCTTTTCCTGCTGTAAAAGGATTATCAAAACTCCCTTCAAAAGTTCTGAATCTGGTTCTGAGAGCCTTGTCAAAACTCAGTGGTGGCAAGACACCTTATCAAAAAATCTAGATCTGGTTTTTGAGCACCTTATCAAAAGCTCATTGGTGTCAGGACACCTGATCAACTCATCCTGAGTGGATTCCTACCAAGGGTGGTAGAAGAGTGGATGTACCCAGGTTGATTGGGGAACCACTATAGCTTCTTGTGTTTGGTTGCTTGTGTGTATTCTTTGCTGTGTGCTGTGAATCTTTTGTTTTCTTATTATTATTACTTCTATTTAATTGCTGCAGCACAATACACATACTATATTAACTTAACTCTTCCTATGCAAAGTTTTTTTTTGAAAATTATTTTAATAAACTCTATTCACCCCCCCCCCCTCTAGAGACAGACTGATCTTATCCTCCACTTTCAATTGGTATCAGAGGGAGGTTGGTTTTTCATACAGGCTAACACTTGAACCAAAAGATCCTTGATAAGATCAATCCTTTAAGAGGGTTATTTCATTATATTTAATTTTATATAAAGACATGGCACATAACAAAGATTATGCAAGCACCAGGCCTCTAGTGTGCAATCTATCCAAGTTTACACTTTGGAAATCTAGGATTAAACTTTATATGAATTCTATTGATGAAGATATATTTAATTCTGTTTTGACAGTGTGCCCAAGTCCACCAGCAAACTCAAGTACAAATGTTGTTCAACCTCCTTCAAGAATAGATGCTGAAATAAAGAAGTGGAAGACTATAGATGCCAAGGCCATGAATATCTTAGCTCAGACAATGTCTAATGAGATATTTCAGAAGGTAGCTGAATGCAACTCAGCTAAATAAATTTGGGACAAACTTTCTGAGATTGTCTCAAGATCTACTGATGAAAGAAAGGACAGGAGATCCCATCTCATAACCCAATATGAGAATTTCAAAAAGGGAGAAGCTGAGTCAGTAGCAGACATGTACAACAGATTAAGTCTGATTGTCAATGAGTTAAAGACTCTGGATAAAGAAATCTCATTGACTGAGCTGAATGACAAAATCCTAATGTGTTTCCACAGCACTTGGGATTCAAGAATATGGCAAATCAAAGATGCCAGAAGTCTAAATGAAATTACCACTGAAGCTCTCCTGGGCAAGCTAAAATCTTATGAGCTGCTCATTAAAAATAGAGAAGAAGAACAGAAGGCTGCCTCACCAACCACAAGGAAAGAGAAGTCAATAGCCTTCAAAGCTATTGAGGACCTACCTGAAGAAAAGGTCACGGGCAATGAGGAGCTACTTAGCCTATTGGCCAAAAGATTCTACAAAATGGCCAGAAAAGACTTTAGAAAAAGGTCATACAAGGGACATGATAAGCCAAGGTATGATAAATCAAATAACAACAAAGAAATTATCTGTTTTGGTTGCAGGAAACCAGGCCATATTGTGCTTTACTGTCCAGAAAACAAAAACAAGGACAAGAAGGATAGAAGATAAAGAAGAAAGGAGAAGGACTTTAAGAAGAACAGCTCAGATAAACCCTCCTCCAACAAGAACAAACATACAAGGAAGGGATTTGTTGCTGAGACATGGAGTGAAACTGAAGAGGATTCTGAAGCTTCATCCAGCTCAAGTGATGATGAGGATGTTGCTGATGAAAAGGAATTTTGCATGATGGCTATCAATTCCTCTCAATCAAATTCAGAAGCAGAAGAGTCAGAGTCAGATTCAGAAACTCCATCAGAAGAAGACCAGGTAATCAATTCATTCGATTTCAGTTCTGAGGACTTTAAACATGAGTTTAAAGCACTATGCCTAGATCTATTAGAGTCTGAGAAGGAAATCATTTCCCTCGAAAGACAACTATCTGAGCATAGCACTTTAAAATAAGAGAATCTCAAACTCTCTGAAGAGTTAGAATGCTATAGGGAGGAGATAGCTTCACTTAAAAGTGAACTATCCAAGGCCAAGCAGTTTGAAGAATCTCTAAATGGGAGAAGCATCAAACTGATGGACATCACAAGCACAGTGAACTCTAGACTTAATAGTACACTAGGCTTGGGAGCTTCATCCAGCCAACCTATAGCTCTGACAACTTAAATCAAATTTATCTCTGATAAAGGGAAGGGAGTTGTAGAGGTAGCTAGGAAGAATGCAGACTTGCCAAAGAAAGTTATAGTTCAACAGAAAGCGTCGAACAGAGCTCGACGATCGTCGAACGGCGCTCGATGATCCAAGGCAAAATCGTCGAACTCAGCTCGACGACATCTGAACTCTGAACTCCAGCACAGTCGATCTTCGAACAGAGCTCGACGATCTGACCCAAGATCGTCGACCTCAGATCAACGATCGTCGAACAGAGATCAGAGCTTTGAACAACCTTTCAAAGGCATATCTAAATCCAATCCTAGAAGTCTTACATCCCAAGACTTCAACCCTTATACAGAATGGATAGTACCTCCTAGGAGATACCATCCTGAAGGTTATAAGAGTCAACCTGGGATGTCTTTTATTTCAGAATTTAAAGGTTATCAACCAAGGCCCAAGGTAAACTGGGTCCAAAATAAGTAAATCTCTTTTTGTGCAGGTAAAGACCTATCCAACATCAAACCAGCAATGGTATCTGGATAGTGGGTGCTCAAAGCACATGACAGTGAACAAGTACAACTTCACATCCTTTAAAGCCAAGATTGGACCCAAAGTAATTTTTGGTGATTCAAACTTTGGAACAACAAAAGGATATGATGTAGTCCAAATTAGAACAGTCACCTTCAAGAAAATAGCTTATGTTGAAGGACTCAAGCATAACTTGATAAGTATCAGTCAACTTTGTGATGAAGGATATCAAGTAACTTTCAACAAAGCTATATGCAAGGTCAAGTCAAAAGACAACATAACTGTGTTGACAGGTAACAGAAAAGGTAACATTTACTTAGTAGATTTTCATTTATCTAAAGTAGATGTCTGCTTGTTCAATTTCATATCTAGACCTAATATACTGTTACATAAGAGACTAGGGCATATTAACCTTAGAACTATTGCTAGGATATCCAAGGACAACCTTGTTAGAGGACTACCTTCTGGCCCCTACAAGAAGGAAGGACTTTGCAAGGCTTGTCAATTAGGCAAGCAAACTAAAAATAGTTTTAAGTCACTTAATAAGAGTGATTCACCTAGGATTTTGTATCTGTCACACATGGATCTTTTTGGACCCATTACAGTACAAAGCTTAGGAGGGAAATCTTATACTTTGGTGATTGTAGATGACTTCTCCAGATTCACTTGGGTATTCTTTCTGAGGATGAAGTCTGATAACTTTAAGTGTCTGACAGAGTTTCTCAAATGTATACAGATTGAGTTCAATACTCACATTGCCCTGATCAGAAGTGATCATAGGACAGAGTTTGATTCTCTTCTTATGCAAGAGTTCTGTCAGAGTGAAGGGATCAGGCATACTTTCTCAGCTCATAGAACTCCTCAACAAAATGGGGTAGCAGAAAGGAAAAATAGAACCCTAATTGAATCTGCAACTACATAATTGACAGATGCTCACCTTCCTCTATCCTTTTGGGCAGAAGCAGTGAGCATCTCCAACTATGTGCTGAACTGAAGTTTGATACATAAACTGAAGGGCAAGACTCCCTATGAATTACTCAAAGGGAAGAAACCTAAAGTAGATTACTTCAAAAATTTTGGCTGCATTTGTTATATCCACAATAATGATAAGAGATATTTAGTAAAATTTCAAGCAAAAGCTGATGAAGGAGTATTTCTGGGATACTCCCTGATCAGTAAAGCTTATAGGGTTTATAATAAAACTACTCTAAAAATAGAAGAATCTGTCCATATTTCTTTTGATGAAACTAATATGTCTTTCAAGGAGAAGAATACTTCTACCATAGAACATTTGCAGGTACATTCTCTAGCTGAAGACTTGGACAGATTGCAAGTTACTCAAAAGGATAAAAGTAGTGAAGATGAAGAAGTTGCTCAACATCTGGAAGAAAATCTTCTTGAAGAGCCAGTTGCTGTTCCACAAGAGGAAACAACAACACAGGTTGGTGAACAATCAACACCCCCTGTTGATTTAGTAACATCAAGAGATCATCCAATCTCCCAAGTGATTGGAAACATCTCAGCTGGTGTGCAAACCAGAAATCAGGTCAACCAAAACCTGATGCACACTTGCTTTCTCTCTCAAATTGAACCTCAATCCATTCAAGATGCAGAGCAAGATCCACACTAGATCATTGCAATGCAAGAGGAGTTGCATCAATTTGAAAGAAACAAAGTTTGGGAACTAGTGCCTAAGCCAATGGATCATTCCATTGTTGAAACAAAATGGGTGTTCAGGAACAAGTTGGATGATCAGGGAGTCATTATAAGGAACAAGGCAAGGCTAGTTGCTCAAGGCTACTCTCAAGAAGAAGGAATAGACAATGACCAGACCTTTGCACCAGTTGTAAGGTTAGAGGCCATCAGAATATTCCTAGCTTATGCTGCTCATAAAGGATTCACGGTATACCAGATGGATGTAAAGAGTGCATTTCTCAATGGAGACATCAAAGAGGAAGTCTATGTTAGACAACCTCCAGGTTTTATCTCTCTAACTCATCATGATTATGTTTTCAAACTACATAAAGCATTATATGGTATAAAGCAAGCTCCTAGAGCATGGTATGAGACCCTAGCATACTTTCTTTTGGAAAATGATTTTATAAGGGGTAGAGTAGACCAAACTCTTTTTATTAGAACCCATAAGTCCTATACCCTACTAGTACAAATATATGTAGATGACATTATCTTTGGTTCTACTGATTCAAAATTATGCAAAAAGTTTTCCAAGCTGATGCACTCTAAATTTGAAATGAGTAGCATGGGTGAGCTCTCCTTCTTCTTAGGATTGCAAGTCAAACAACATGTTGAAGGCATATTTATTTCTCAAACCAAGTATGCAAAAGAGCTGGTTAAGAAATTTGGTATGTCTGATGCATCATTTATGAAAACACCCATGCCAACCAATGCTGTATTGGATGCTGATGAACATGGGAAACCAGTTGATCAAACAACATATAGAGCAATGATTGGCTCTTTATTGTACCTTATAGCTAGTAGGCCTGATATAATGTTTGTTATATGTATATGTGCTAGGTTCCAAGTAAGTCCAAGAGAGTCACACTTAACTTTAGTAAAGAGGATTCTTAGATATGTTAAAGGTTGTCCAAATCTAGGTCTCTGGTATCCAAAAGATTCAGCATTTGACTTAACTGGATTCTCAGATGCTGATTATGCTGGATGCAGAATAGACAGGAAAAGCACAAGTGGAACTTGTCAGTTTCTTGGTGATAGACTTGTCTCATGGTTTTGTAAGAAACAAACATCTGTGTCAACTTCAACTGCTGAAGCTAAATATATGGCTGCAGGTAGTTATTGCTCACAAATCTTGTGGATACAAAATCAACTCCTAGACTATGGTTATAACTTAGAGAAGTCTAAAATAATTTGTGACAACACCAGTGCTATTTCCAATACACAAAATCCAGTCCTCCATAGTAGGACAAAACACATAGAAATTAGGCATCATTTTCTAAGGGATACTGTTGAGAAAAACAAAATTAAACTTCAATATATCCCAACTGATTTGCAAAGGGGAGATATTTTCACCAAACCCTTAGATGAAAAGAAACATACATTCTTCCTAAATCAGTTAGGCATGTTAGATGGAGGAAGCCTAAAATAACTTACAAGATCTTAAAAGCTAAAAACAGACCAAGATTAGGCTAATAACTTATTTCTTTTTGTGTCTGTAGGATACTTTCTGTCTCTGAACTGTGCTCGACGTTTTCCCCAGAAATCGTCGAACGGAGATCGACGTTTTCCCAAAATGTCGACCGGAGTTCAGCGCTTGTAAGATAGTTTAATACTATCTCTTTCAGGTCAACGATCGTCGAACGTAGATCGACGCTCTCAAGATCGTCGAACTGAGATCGACGATGTTGAAGACCTTTCAGCTTCCCTTAGGAGCCCCAATCGTCGAACGGAGATCGACGATCCTTCAGTTTCTGCATCGAATCCTAATATAAAAATCATTTTTCGGCTGTCGTTCTCCTTTGCACTTTCATAGTTTCTGCAGAAAAACTCTTTTTCCCTCCAAACTTTTGCTGCACTTGTTCTTTGTTTGTTCATATTTGTAGGATCAAATGGCCGTTTCAGTTGCAGCTCTGTCGGCAATGAAATTCGACACCGGATTTGACATCGATATGGATTCTTTTGAAAGTAGTGATCAAATATTCAAAGACATACTCGATCTCTTCAAAGAACAGCAACTAGAGAACATCATGACAACAAGAATCAAGATAGCAGCAGATGAAATTAAAGAATGGGTATATACAACACATAATCTGAATAACAACACCATCGTCGGCACGATCTCGGGAAATCAGGTATCACTTTCACCTGAGGTTTTATCAGAAGTTTTTCAGTTGAGTACAGGAGAAGATTGCATTGATTTGTCTGGAGAAGAATTCTCCAATATGCTTGAAAGGATGGGGCATATAGCAGCTAACCCCAACAAGCTTCTGAAGAAAAATCTGTCAATGGAATACAGATTTTTGGCAGATGTGGTAGGGAAAGTGCTATTGGCTAAGCACTCTGCTCATGATACAATTTCCAGGTATCAGCTCTGTTTGATGGGAGCTCTTGTGGATAAAAAGCACCTAAACTGGGGAGAACTCTTTTTTGATTTAATCAAAAAGAAAATAAACAAGAGTTTTGTTAATTTTGGTAGAATAATTGGGCTATTTCTTCATGCTAAGTGCCATGAATTGTTAGTTTAAAGTGGAATGCATATCAATACTCCCAAGAGGCTGACTTATGCCTTATTTTGAAAATGGGATAGACAAATTGTCAAGCCCAGCAGACCTACAATAATTCCATCTTCAGGCACAAGGACTACTACAGTCACTTCCCCTCAGGTCTCTGCCCCAGCAGAAGATTTGCCTGCTTTCTCTCCACCTGTTTCTACAACCATCTCCACATCAACCACAATAATCACCTCAACCATATCTATCTCTTCCCCCATTACCATTTCATCACCCTTATCTCCTCTAGCCACTTCAGAAACATTCCACCCTCTCCATTATTATCCTCCTCTCACCATTCCATCATTCCACCTCCTAGAAGAATCCTTCATGGATGATTCTCCTTCCTCTCCTCCTGAGATTCCATCTACCACCTCCTACCAACAACTCCTTCAGTATATTCTCTCACAACCATCCTTTACTCCATCCATTTCCACACCCATATCATCCATCTCCACTCCAGTACCATCCATCTCCACAATCTCTATTACTAAGCCATCCATCCCTATACCTCCTAGCACCACACCATCAAACATCATGCCAGCAACATCAACTCCTACCTCTACTCAAGCCCATCTTGAGCATGTAGATCTTCCTGCACTGGCAGACAGGCTGTATGAGCTGATAGCCCCCAGGATATCCTCATTGCTGGAGACCACAATGGCCCCACTTCTGAAATATGTTCAGGAGCTGTCTGACAGGCTATCTTCATTTCTCTCTTCTCAGGCAATCCCTTCCTCTGGGTGCCTTGATCCAGTTCCAACTGAATCCAGGCAAGGGGAGATGCCTAATGAAGTTCTGGAATTGCCTACTCCAGTTTTTGCAGTGGATCTCCAGAGCCTGCTCTCAGTTTTTGATACTGTTTACTTCAACTCTTTACCAGCTCAACAGTGTGAAGATCTCTCCAAGGCAATTGTGCCTGTTCCAATATATGAGCCAACTTTGCTAGCTTCTTTTATAGAATTTGTCTAAGCTGAGGACAAGGCCACTACTGCTGTTGCTGCTGATGCTAATGATAATGTTAATGACTTTTCAGTTGATTCTGTTATTAGTTCTATAATTGTTTCTAAAGATATTATGATGACAGAGGCATGTATTGATGAGCCTGCTGATTCTGCTAGTTTTGCTTCTAAAAGTGTTATTCCTCCTGTTCAAGTTGCTGCTCCTATTGTTTCTACTGCAGTACTCTCTCAAGCCCAACATCTTCAACCAGAATACATTAAGAGAATAGATGCTCTATATAATGATCCCCAGAGCTCTGACAGTGACCAGTTCAGAATAGACAGTGATGACTCCTTAGCTACCATAGCAAGGAAAAGAAAGGCTAGAAGCAAAGCCATGAAAAGAGTTCCTACAGAAAAAGTTACAGATGCAAATGATGTACCTTATTATATATTGCATAGTTGTGAAATCACTGAATCTTGGATGCAATACTCTAGAAATCAGCTTAAGGCAATGAAAAAGAAAAGAAAATTTGACAAAGGATCTTCCAAGTCTTATCTTCCCCCTCCTTCACCTCCTCCAGATGCAGGTGCAGGTGGCAGCTCTGCCTTCCCATCTACTCAAAGAGGCCAAGGCTCTTATCAGTTCCAGGGCAGATCTCAGCCTAGGGGAGGCCACTCCAGAGGTTACCAACCTAGAAGAGGTCAATTCAAAGGTAATCAGAGAGACTTAAGGGTTTATTCAAGACAAAAGGAATAAGGCCCCAGAGATCCTTCTTCTGGCCCTTTTCCATATAAACTCAAAGACATTGTGTCTACCAGAACCCCTGCTGAAGTAACTTCTAACAGATATGAAGCTCCAGTGCCATTTGAAGATCCAGAGAATAATCCTAATTCCTGGACAGCCAGAATGAAAGAGTCAGCTGCACTAGAACAAATTAGGAAAGCAAGAGAACAAGCCAGAGATATTTCCAGCTTCACAACTCTCTCAGATCAAAGAAAGAAGGAATTAGAAAGGTATGCTTCAATCAAGTTCTTTGATTCAGAAAGTTATATGAGACTGTATCCTGAGGCTATAGTTCCAAGAACAAAGCAGCAGACAACCTTAGGTGCAAATGATGATAGAAGATCAAAGAAGGAAGCTTTAAATCCTAACAGAGACATCATCTTCAAGCAAAGCAAAGAGAAGGATTAATTTTGTAAGCAGATATTATGTTATTTCTCTGAAAAATCTGATACTTATATGTGATTCTGTAATGCTCTCATATTTATTCTTTCTGCATTATATGTTTTTAATTCTTATTTCTGTAAATAGTAATCCCAACCCAAATAGGGGGAGATTGTTAGAACACCCTATTAATAATTTGGATTAGGATCACTATATGCTTTAGGACATTTATCTTTACCTTCCTGTATAGATTTAAAGGTCAATTAGTTTGACTCTAAGGGTTAGTAACTAGGTTTGGTAGCTGTCCTCAAGACCCTCAAGCCAGACAATTTTGTTCATAGACAAAGGCATTTCGTCGAGCTCAGGTCGACGATCTTCGAGCTCAGGTCGACGATCTTGTCTCTAGTATGTTTCCAGATCACTGAGCTCAGTTCGACGATCGTAGAGCTCAGTTCGATGTTTTTTGTCTGATGTTCAAATCCTATCTCTGAGCTCAGTTCGACGATCGTAGAGCTCAGATCGACGTTTTTATGAGAGATCGATGACTTTAAGGATTCAAATTCAGTCAGCTTTTTGGAATGTTTTTCAAATTCTCTCAGTATTTATTACCAGAGATTTGTTAGCCATTTTCATTTATTCTGGAGCAAGTTTCAAGGGATTTCTCAGGGAATGTTTATTGTACTTTCCTCTTGAAGACAAAATATATTTTTGGAAGACATTTATGACTGCTAACGGCTATCTTGGACAGAGAATTATCAGAGAATATAAGAGTTTTTCTTCTTCAGTCTGCTAGAGAAAAAAAAAGAGATATTAAGATATAAAAAAATATATAGAAGAAAAAACAACACAATTTCTCTGATCAAGATTTCAACTTCTGTGATTTACAAATCTACTAGAACTTCAAGTGTTCAAAGGCTTCAACATCAAGGACTCCAGACACCATATATTTCAGCATCTGCTGGAATAATCTTCTGTTGTAGATCTGAAGCTTCTGAAGGCCAATCACCCTAGCAAAGCTCTCACTCCTGAACCATTCAACATCTCAGGGGGAGCTTTGACAACACCAACAATCCACCAATCTTCTCTCAGTGATTTGAGAGAGAGAAGACATCATCATCTATTTCTTTTTCTGTTCCTGCTGTAAAAGGGTTATCAAAACTCCCTTCAAAAGTTCTGAATCTGGTTCTGAGAGCCTTGTCAAAACTCAGTGGTGGCAAGACACCTTATCAAAAAATCTAGATCTGGTTTTTGAGCACCTTATCAAAAGCTCATTGGTGCCAGGACACCTGATCAACTCATCCTGAGTTGATTCCTACCAAGGGTGGTAGAAGAGTGGATGTACCCAGGTTGATTGGGGAACCACTATAGCTTCTTGTGTTTGGTTGCTTGTGTGTATTCTTTGCTGTGTGCTGTAAATCTTTTGTTTTCTTATTATTATTACTTCTGTTTAATTGTTGCAGCACAATACACATACTATATTAACTTAACTCGTCCTCTACAAAGTTTTATTTTGAAAATTATTTTAATAGAATCTATTCACACCCCCCCTCTAGAGTTAGACTGATCTTATCCTCCACTTTCAGTCTCTACTATCCATCTCTCAAGGAGTTTCCGCTCAGATCATAGAGATTGCCAAGAATTTGGAGGCAGACTAGTTGATGGTAAAGAGCAGGGGGAAGAGACCGCTTGATGGGTCGTCCTCCGGGGAGAGCAGTAGGGGCTCATAGAGTGGTAAAGAGATGAGCCATAAGAGGGGTAGAGGACATTATCGTCCTAATTTCAGGCAGGAGTAGAGGCCTCCTATATTACTAGCTCCACCATAATTGTAGATTCAGGACCTAATGAGACATGATGATCGTGGTCAACGACCAGTGATTTGTTATAGGTGCCAACAGCTGGGGCACATTAGAGCTGACTGCCCTCAGCAGTTTCATCCACCTCCTCCACCTCCAGCTGCTCCTTCAGCACACTCAGGATGAGGCCGAGGTCGAGGACCTTTTGGTAGAGGTCAAGGGCAAGAGCAGATGTGTGTATTGGACCTTGCTGAGCCGAGGAACCCCGAGGAGGTTATTTTAAGAACTTATGTTTTAATTGTAATATGATTTCCATTTATAGTACCTCAGAAACCTTAGTAGAAAAACAATATGACATAACTCAAACAAAAACCTCAGGAATAGTCTTTATTAACGGCATGCCCACCCATACCTTATTCGATATGGGTGCTTCGCACTCATTTGTATCTGAAGCCTTCTTGGAGGGATGAGCAGGCATTGACTGATTCATCGACATGACTAGGAGGGTACGTTTACCAGATGGTTCAGAGCTTCTATCATCTGCCAAGTGCAACATGGAGGCATAAATTGGAGGAGAGACATTTGAGGCGCTGGTGATGATTTTGAGAATGCCGGACTTCGATTTGATCTTGTGAATGACTTGATTGCACTATAACCACGCTCGGATCGATTGCCCGTCGAGGAGTATCACCTTATGATATGGGGATTCCGACATCATTGTTAAAGGTATTAGACCTTTCTCCCGTACTTTATTATCGTCTGTGCATGCAATCAAGGCCTAAGAGCAAAGCCTGAGGTGTACATGATCTGCTTTGAGATGGCGGAAGTGGAAGCCTCCATCGCCGCTATTCAAGCTATTTAGGATTTACCAAAGAGTTCCCAGAGAAATTGCCTGGATTACCTCTATCTAGAGATGTGGATTTTCGGATCTAGTTTTTTCTAGTAGTTAGGCCCGTATCTCGGGCACCATACCAAATGGCGCCTAAGGAGCTAGCAGAGTTCCAGACTAAGTTGCAGGAGCTGGTGGAGTTGGGTTTTGTCCGGCCAAGTACATCGTCATTGGAAGCACTAGTGTTATTTGTGAAGAAGAAGGATGGGTCATTGCGGCTCTGCATCGACTATAGGGAGCTAAACCGGTTGACTGTACGGAACACATACCCAGTACCGCGGATCAATGAGTTATTTGACCAGCTACAGGGAGCCTTCTGGTTCTCCAAGCTTGACTTGAGGTCAGGATACTACTAGTTGCGGATTCAGGAAGAGGACATTCCGAAGATAGCTTTCAGTTTGCGGTACGTACTTTATGATTCACGGTGATGCCCTTCGGGTTCACAAATGCTCCTTCCGCATCATGAGCCTAATGAACCGTGTCTTTGAGCCCTACATGGACAGATTCATCATAGTCTTCATTGATAACATCCTGATTTACTCCAAGACAAAGGAGGAGCATTCCTAGCATCTGTCGCTAGCATTAGGCAAGTTAAGGGAACATCAATTGTATGCTAAGTTGTCCAAGTGTTAGTTCTAGCATCAGGAGGTAGCTTGTTTGGGGCACACAATCAGTGGAGGAGGGTTGGCTGTTGACCCGACCAATGTGCAGGCTGTGAGATATTGGTCGCGGCCGAAGTTAGCTTAAAATATCCATAGCTTCTTGGGACTAATGGGATATTATCGCAATTTCGTTGAGGGGTTCTCGAGGATATCACTCCCCCTAACATCCTTGACGAAGAAGGATGCAACTTTTATATGGACCGAGAAGTGCAAGACAGAGTTTCATTAGTTGTAGTGCAGGCTCACATCTTCCCCCATCCTTGCACTTCCATCTAGGAAATAAGGATTTCAAATTTATACTGACGCATCATATTAGGGGATGGGTGTTGTCTTGATATAGCATGGACATGTCATCGCAGATGCCTGATGCACGGCAAGTGCACCGGTCGTTGTCAAGTAATAAATTTGGGAATAGCTTCCCGAATGTCGATCTCTAAGGAATGCAGGTTGGGTATCGTGATAGCATCGTATGAAGATCGATACTATGAGTTAAATGAAAAAATAAGGGGGATGGTTTTTGATTCCTAATGCTATCAAAATAAAAAGAAAACTAATGCAGGTCATAAGTAGCTCTTTGCTTGGTGATGGAATTAGTGTAGGCCACTATGTCGTGCTTCGTTAGGCGGATAGACGGAGAGCAAGCAGATGGAATGATCACAAGTGCGGAAAGTGAGGGTCGTAATCACCTCTTCGACTAGAAACACTTTCCTTTGCTTACATGGTTCTAGTGCGCGAGTGAGTGGATGTGGATGGAGGCGAGTGCAACAAAACTACAACAAAGAATGAAACTAGCCAAAACAAAATTCATTCATAGACCAATAATGTAAGTTTAAAGTCATTACAAGCTTAAGAGTACACTTCACTAAGAGAAAAAAAGGTAGAATAAACCGATAGGAGGAAATCCTAGCCTTGGTTCTTGGTCGAAGCGATGGGTTGTCAGTCAATTTCTCGACTAGGACCGTTGGTTGCTTCCGGAGGTAAATGGGGTCATCAATCCACTTATCTTCCTCTGTCTTCTTCCCTTTCCTTCAATCTTATCTCCTGTTTGCCCAAATGAGTTATACCGAAAGAGTCTTTTTGCTAGTTACTGGTGGCTGGAAACTCTCCGAAGAGTGAAGATGGATTCGGATTGCCAGAGAAAGATTCCCAGAGGATGGAGATGAGTAGAGGACCTGTGGGGGTGGAAAATGGCGCTTTGCGCGCAACAGCGAAGTGGAAAATGAAAGGTGTTGACCTAAATCGTGGAGCATGGGCTTAAATACAATAGCAGAAATTCAGAGCACACGATCAGTGGTGCACGATTAGTGGTAGTGCACACTGACTGTCGATGATCGTGCGCTCTTCTCCAGTGAAACCTGCAGCAGACAGAAAAAATAAAATATATGCGCCCGATCAGTGGCGCTTGACCGGTGGTCGTGCGCACTGGATCCCAAGATCGTTCGATTAGAAGAGACAAAACTCTAGAAAAACTGGGATCACGCGCACAAGCAGTAGTGCACGACCGGTGGTCGTGCGAACTATATCAAATACTCATGCGCATGCCCCACAAAGAACTTGGAAAAGTGGAGAATAGTGTGCACGATCAGTGGCTCACGACCAGTGGTCGTGTGCTATAGGTCCAATGATCATGCGCAGTGTTCCTGAACTGTTCAGGAATTTGATTAACAGACCGCACATGACTAGTGGTCGTGTGCTACGGAGTCCACTAACCGTGCGCATGTAAAACGCATGACCAGTGGCCCTTAGGCAGAAAACTTTCCAAAACAATCCGGAACACACTCACCACCTTTGTACCTGTAGCAAAAACAGCAGAGCTACCGAGACGGGCGTACCACAGTCTCCATACATAGCAAAAAATCAAGTAGGGCAAAAGAATAATACTATGAAATCACACTAAAAGCAGGCCAAAAGTGCACTTAATATGGAATGGACATAATAACAAATATGAACAAATATGGCTCTAAAGTGTAGTGCATCAACGAGAAACCTAGTCCAGATGAGTCCAAAAATATGTATATAACTTGGACTCCTCACACCCCCAGACTTAAATATTTGCTCGTCCCGAGCAAATCATCATTCCGTGGACTAGAAAATAGTTAGCTGGCTTAGTAATTTCCGGATACAGTATTGAGAGAAATCAAATATATTATGGGCATAGAAAATATAATAGATGAGCATTTTAACTATACTACAGAATTTATAATTTTCAACGGGTGTAAATAAATATTGTATCTGCTCAAAATTAGAATTCTAGAGAATCATTCGGTCATATGTAGGAAGAAAGTAGGCAGGTCACTAAGGTGAGTTTTGCCAAATACCGGGGCTCAGGATCACCTCCAAAGGAATCCACCAATGTCCGTGACCATATGCTTGCCCAATCACCCTCTCTCCACGATGCTAGTTCCACTCAAGCATGAATCTGTAGTACTTTAGGAGAATCATGGGGCTTAGGCTAAGGTTTGGTAGTCAAAGATAAACATGGAGGCTACACACAACCCAAGTGAGCAAACAACAAGCTAAACCAAAACAGCCCCCTCAGAATTGCACATGTGACACACCCCCAGACTTAGCTTGAAAATCGGGTGTGTCCACGGCCCAACCAGACCAATATCAAGATTAACCTGATGGGGATTCCATTTCTCATTGTAATCCTTTTAAAACAATTTTCTTTTTCCATTCTTTCCTTTTTCTTTTTTTCTTTTTCTTTTGCAATCCCCAATCTTAGCAAGTAGAAATTTCATGAATTCATTCCACCACATCACTTGAATTCTACACATCACACCTCGTCAAAACATTAAATTTACTGTAGCTCATGGATTTGGTTGTGATAGGGGGATTGGCTTTTAGGCTTTGGTGAATGAAGGTGGAGCTGAATCAAAGGAGGGGTAGGCACAAACTTGGCTTGTAATGGTTAGCATTTAGGACAAGGTAAACAATGCTCAAACTAGCCAAATTGATGGCCTGCATCACACTCACCCTTTACTAACCTTGCACCAATGCTTCGAGAGTAGCTTGGGGCAAGTTCTTCGCCACTGATAAAGATGATCCTTCCTCCCGACTCGAGTAAACGAGTCTAGTGACGACTACACACATCCCTACACTACCATTCAATTTCACTAGATTCAATATTTTGAGTAGTACAAACAATATTTACATCTGCAGAAAATAGTATAAATCTATGTGCATAAAGAAAAATTAAATCTATACTATTTCTACACAGACCATGAGTACTCAATTAGGAGCACTACACGAGTTTCTCACTACTCGATCCTAAAATCCTAAGCTAGCACCACTATTTTATAGTTTACATACAAGAAATAAAATTTCCTGGAGTCAGGCGCGTGGATAAGATCGCGCTCAAGTGGGTTATTTAGTGTGTGTTATAGTGATTTAGAAATAAATAAAAAACAATTGGTTTGCAAAATAAAAAAAGGTGCTCGTGTAGTGACCACATGCATACTCTTCCCCTAGACTTGAATGCGGCAAGAAGTAAAACTAAACATTCCAAATAATATAAAAAGTTCGGGGTAAGAAGTTTTTATGCTCAAAACTGAGCATACCAGTCAATTGGCGTTATTTCTAGATCAAGAAAGTCCGCTGCCCCAAATGATCACCACCTACAAAAGACATTTCCTCCAAGCACAACATAAATACTATATATATATATATTCATATATATATATATATATATATATATATATATATATATATATATATATATATATATATATATATATATATATTCATAGCAGCATAATTAAGCAATTAAAAAGAAGCGAAATTGGGATGTCTCCCATAAGCCCTTTTCTTTAGCGTCCTTAAGGTGGACTGAATACTTGTATTAAGCATAATATATATATAAAAAAATAACATTTGGCACCCAGGTGGAAAAAAGCTTTGTTCGTTTACACTTAAGGTGAATTGGGGTTCGTCTAAGTAGAGGTAGCTAAAAACCATTATTTGTTTGCGCCTAAGGAGAACCAGGGTTCATCCAAGTGGAGGTGCCAAAAAAACTTGTTTTTTTGCACATGAGGAGAACCGGGGTTCTTCCAAGTGAAGGTGGCGAAAAACCTTTATTCGTTTGTGTAATACCCCAGTTTTTGTACTTGATCCTCTGGAAGCTAGCGCGTGGCATTAGATAGCTACTTCTCAGTGATAGCCTGACATTGAGTGCGTTGAGTAGCAGGCATTGAGTGGAGGCATTAAGTTGGAGGCGATGATTGATAGCACGTGGCGTTAGCTAGTTATCGCTTGGCGTTAGCCTCCTTGCATTGAGACGAAAGCGTTGAGTGAGCTACCGCGCAGCGGTATTTCTTCTGTCGGTGGTAGAGCTGCTTTATTTTTTTGCTGAGGGATAAGGAAGCTACCGCGACGCGGTAGGTGGTTACCTCCCGAAGCTAGCGAAGCTAGCAGTTTCGTAGGACCTGTGTTCTGACCGTCCGATTTTTCTTTGGTTTTGATCTTATGGCCAAGGACACTCCATCCAAGGGGAATAAGTAGGGCTGAAACACTCTTTCCCCTCATTTCTTCTCATTTGAGAGTTTAAGTTAGGGTTTTGGGGAGAGAGGGTTTGGGGGAAGAGGAAGATCATCTTCTGTCGTTAACGAAGCTTCGGGGCTCTGATCGTCGATCCAAGGCTAGATCCGTGGAGTGGACTCAAAGGCGCACACTTTCATCAATGCAAATCAAGACTTCCATGGCTAGGAATAGGAGTCGTAAGGTAATGACACATCTCCTTTCAGTCTTTAGGAAGCGTGCATAGCATCTGTTTTAATCTTGCTTTCTTTCAAGCATTTAGGCACCGGATTTCTCAAATGAGAGGGGTTTGGGTTGTCATGGTTCAATAGGAACCACCGGGTCGATTTTGTCCATCCCCGACATGATGTTACATTAGAAATCCGCTCTGTTAGTAGATTAGGCATCGTGGGTGAAGCCGTAGTCGTGACCGTTAGTCCGACTCGGTGATGTTGCTTAACGAGCCTTAAGGAATTTGCTAGAAATCCATTTGCGGCAAGATGTCGTTTGTGATGTTTGTCCCCCCCCCTTATTTTTTGTGTGAATACGAATGGTGGATTTAGGAAGGAAAGGCTTTTGATTGTGATGTGCTAAGGCACGGCTTTGTCTCTGTGGTCAGTTGGCTGGCCCGTGACGTGCAAGTCATGTGTGGAGAGTGTCTCGGCGAGACAAGTCCCCTTCTGTGAAACTGGCGAGAACTCCAAGCTTTGGACAAGCCTGGGCGATGAAGCCCACGAGCAGGTGGGATCAAGCAAGGGTTCTTGGCATCGGTTTGTTGTTTGTGAGATGGAATCCTAACGTGAGACGTCAGAGCTTGCAGGAAAGCCTGAGTTTTGAGACCCACGAGCGGGTGGGGCTTTGGCAAGAGTTCTGTGTGGCGGCTTGTATGACGTTAGGGGAAATTGGAAGTACCCATTTGATTGCGGCTTGAATGCCGATGGGAAATTGGATGTACTCATTTGATGTTGTGTGATTATGTGTTAGATTCATACACTATAGGGTGCCTTCGGTGAAACTCAGGATTGCATACATGCTGTATTGTAGGCCCCTTTATTTTACTTGCTCAACATAGAAACGTGTTTGTTGTATGATACATCCTAACCTATTTTATTGCTTTCCATGTTCATGTATATTTGCATACGAAGTGCTGACCTGCAGGGTTATGGAGTGCCTCGGGATTCGCTAGGGACGGCCGGGAGGAGATGTGTTGGTTACACAGTTGAGGTCAGCCTTTACTGACCCACGTTACAACAAATTTTTACAGAGCAAGGATCGCAAGCAGGAGCAAGCTCGCCGGCCAAAAAGGCCTAAGCCTCATGAAGTGAACTCTTTGTTTAACAGCTTATGTTTTGTTGAATGCTTTGCTCCATGAACTGTAATCCGGCTTGCATGCCGATGTAGTCTAGGAGTGCTAAATCACGTTGTTATGGTTGTTATTACTTCAGTTTTTTGACTCATGTTTGTTGTATGGCCTTAAGGATGTTTTGATACTCCTATGATGGTGGATAACTTCTAGTGTTTGTGGGTTCCACTGTTTGTGTTCTGAGTTTTGAGATACGTAGTTCTTTTTTATCACTTATTAATGCTAAAGTTGTAGCATTTATATGTTGTGGGGCCCCGGCCTGACCCATATTATATGGTCATTACAGGGGAGGAGTTACAATTTGGTATCAGAGCCAGGTTAGTGTTCAGGGTAAGGTTTAGTGGTCGTTTTGACATAATCGGATTGCGTAAAGAAGTTATCCACATAAGAGTATCACGGGATCGTGAGTGTCCTAGTGTCTAAGTTTTGCGAATAGAAGTTGATTCTTGTTTTTCCTTGCTTTTGCTAAGGGTGCAAGCGATGATGCGAGGACATCAATGCCACAAGAGGAGCCTTCAGCGAGCAGTGCTACTGCTCCAGGTCCTATGGGCATGGGTGTAACACCGGACGATTTATGTCGCATGCTAGCTGAGGCAATGGTAGTGGCCTAAGCCGCAGCGGCAATGCAAGTTGTCACCCCTGTTGCACAGGTAACGACTCCTATTATGCCAGATACGGCACCGGTCATATCAAGCATAGGAGCAAGGCTGGTAGAGCTGCTGGCTGAGAGGGTATTTGTTGGGCAGGGAGACAAACAGATGAAGTATTTTCTAAGTTTTCATCCTTCAACATTTAAGGGAGTCAGCAAGCCGACTGATACGGAGGGCTGGTGGGCAAGGATTCAGGAACTTCTACGGGAGGCAGATACGTCATAGGAAAAGCAGTCTCAGTTTGTGACCTTCAAGTTAGAAGGTGACGCTAAGTTGTTGTGGGTGTGCCATAGCGACCGTCGGTTTCTTGGGCGCACCCCGTCCATAGGAGAGTTTGGAAATGCCTTCTTAAAGAAGTATATCCCTTTTTCAATAAGGTTAGCCCTCCAAAGGCAGTTTCTGCACTTGGTGCAGCGGGATAAGATTATAGATGAGTACATTAAGGAGTTCACTCGATTGGGTCGTTATGCTGGAACGACCATGGTTGATGATGAGGAGAGGGACAATCTCTTCTCCCATGGGTTGAGAAAGAATCTGAGACAACCCCTGATAGTTATGAAGAATGTGTGGCTTAACGAGTTGATTGAGGCTGCCAGTATGTTGGAAATTGATATGGAATGAACCCAACGTCGAAAGGGACTGGCAGTCAAGAAGGGAGAAGGAAGGCCTTCCAATCTCAAAGGAAGTCTGAAAGGAGTAAATGGAAAAAGAAGTCTTATCCCTTCAGGTCAGGTGAGAAGAGCAGTACGACGTCTGGGGATCTCGCTTTAAGGGACCACCATCATGGTACAAGTATGGCAAGTCGGGCCATATAGCTCGTTTCTATACTGAGGGTGGTGAAAGTCTTTGATTTCAAGGATAGCTAGATCACCTAGAGGGGGGGGGGGTGAATAGGTTTCTTAGTCCTTAGTGATTATCTTATATTTTCCTTTGGTTGGTTGCTTTATTAGTTGATTGTATTCTGCTTTCAAGACTTACAACCTACAATAAAACCACCACAAAGAAAACACACAAAGCACAGAAGATTTATAGTGGTTCCCCTAACAATGGTAAATCCACTTTCACTCCCACCTATCCAACTATCTTGTTGGACTAGGCACTTCTCCAAAACTCAGCTTCAAAGAGCTTACACCTCAGATCCCTCAGGAACTCTCAGTCTTCTCCAAGACCGACAGCTCAGCCACAAGGGCCTACAACTCAATGATCAGCTGATCACCTACACTCAAGCTGTTAAGCCCTACACTCAGGCCCATGACAAGATTTCAAAGAAGATGTTTGAGTTTATGGCTAGAGTCATTCAGACCAAAAGAACTCACTGGGGCATTGTAATATTTGACAGAATAGTGGAATGCCTTGCTGAACCAAACTTAGGAAGAATTCTATCCCTATTTCTGTGACAAACTATCCTGGAAATTCTAAACTTAAAGCTTGGAGCTAGAATACACCACATGAGGAGAATGTGCATTAAGATGCTGGAGAGGTTGGACAGGGTGCTTCAACCCCATGGACCATCAGCTGTAGAAAGGAAAGGAAAGAAAATTAATGCTTCTGAGCCCAGCTCCTCCAGCAGCTCATCTGAGGAGGAACAACCCCATAACCCTGAACTGTCATCCTCTGTAGAAGAGTCCAGGAAGGACGTGAACATTCAGGTATCTGCCTCTTCTGAACTTGCCCCACTAAATCGTGTGAGCATACCAGAGTCAGATATTGTCCCTGAGGATGATGAGCCTACTACTGAGTTGGCTGAAATAGTGGAAAAGGATGTTGTTAACAAGATATCTGTATGGATGGATGAAGATGCCTCCAGATTGGATGATGTAGATAGGCATCTTGTAACACCCCGATTTTCAATACCTTTATTTGGAAGCTACCGCGCCACGATAATAGCTATCGCCTGGTGGAAGGCTTGTTTCATTGGGTGCAGCTCGACGATAGCTATTCGTGAGTGTCGAGAGGGCTATTTCCCGGCGTTAGTTAGTTACCACGTGGCGGTAACCCGATCGAAGAAATCCATTCTATGAAATCCAATCATCGAGCATTGAGAGGACTATCGCTCAGCGGTAGTTGTTACCGCACAGCAGTAGCCCCAGGGTTGGTGTCGAGAGCATTGAGTTTGTCGAGATCATTGAGTTCGTCAAGAGATTTGAGTTCTCGAGAAAGGATCTACCACGCCGCATTAGACCTACCTCCGTCGTTAGTGCGGTATTATTTTCTGGCAGACTTCTCGGAAAACTACCGCTCGGCGATAGGTAGTTACTGCCCGGTGGTAGCGGACGGAAGCAGTTCCATCATTTGGCTTTTTAGGTGTCCGATTTCACTTAGGATTTGATCCCAAGGCCTAAGATTCTCCCTCCAGAGTGCTTATATAGGGGTGAGCGAGATTTCTCCCTCATTTTCTTCTCTTTTTGGAGTTGAGTTAGGGTTTGGAAGAGAGAGTGGGAGGAGGAAGAAGAGAGCTTTCTTCTGTCATTGTCGGAGCTTCAGAGCCCCGATCGTTGATCCGAGTCCAGATCCTTGGAGAGTACTTTGAGGCGCTCATTTTCATCTGTGCAAGGCAAATATTCTATGGCTAGGAAGAGGAGTCGAAGGGTAACGACACTTATCCTCTCGATCTTTAGGATGTGTGCATGGCATCCATGTTGTTTTTGCTTTCTTTCAAGCATTTAGGCACCAGATCTCTCAAGTGAGAGGGATTCGGGTCGCCATGGTTCAAGAGGAACCACCAGGTCGATTGTTTCCATCCCCAGCAAGATATTGCATTAGAGATCCGCTCCGCTAGTGGATTAGTCATTGTGGATGAAGTCGTAGTCGCGACCGTTAGTCCGACTCGGTGATGTTGCATAGCAAACTTAAAGATTTGGGTAGAAATCTGTTGCGGTAAGATGCTGTTTGTGATGTGCTAAGGCGTAGCTTTGTCTCCATGGTCGGCTGACTATCCCGTGACGTGCAAGTCATGTGTGGAGAGTGTCCCAGCGAGACAAGTTCCCTTCTATGAAACTGATGAGAATGCCAAGCATTGGACAAGCCTGAGCAATGAAGCCCACGAGCAGGTGGGGTCCTGCGAGGGTTCTTAGTATCGAATTGTTTGTTTGAGACGGAATCCTGACGAGAGAAGTCAAAGTTTGCAAGCATGCCCGGGTTTTGAGACCCACGAATGGGTGGGGCCTTGGCAAGAATTCCGCATAGCGGCTTGTATGTCGTTTGGGGAAATTGGAAGTACCTATTGATTTGCTGCTTGAACGCCGAAGGGGAAATTGAAAGTACCCGATTGATTATTGCGTCATGATTTGTTAGAGTCATGAACTATAGGGTGCCTTGGGTGAAACCCAGGATTGCATACATACTACATTGTAGGCCCCCTATTCTTTATGCTCAACTTAGAAACATGTTTGCTGAATGAGACATCCAAACCTGTTTTATAGCTTTACATGTTATGTAAATTGCATACGAAGTGCTGACCTGCAGGGTGACGGTGTACCCCGTGGTCCGCTTGGGACGGTCGGGAGGAGATGTGTTGGTTACACAATTGAGGTCAGCCTTTGCTAACCCACGTTACAACCAATTTTTACAGGGCAAGGCCAAAAAGGCCTAAGCCTCATGAAGTGTTTCAAGTTATGTAATAGCCCTGTTTGGTGGAATTTTATGCTTGATGCTCTATGTTTACGGCTTGCATGCCGAGGTAGTCTAGGAGTGCTTATGCACGTTGACGTTTGTTGTTATTATTTGAGTTTTGGACTCCTAATTGTTGTAAGGCCTTAAGGTCGTGTTGATACTTATATGTATGTGGATAACTTCTAGTCTTGTTTTCTGTTTCTGTTGTGTTAGTCCGAGTTTTGAGTTGGGTAGTTTATATCATCTTATAATGCTTAAGTTGTGGCATTAGTATATTGTGAGGCCTCGGTCGGACCCATATTATATGGTCAT
Organism: Platanthera zijinensis; assembly: GCA_039513925.1. Classification (NCBI taxonomy): domain Eukaryota; kingdom Viridiplantae; phylum Streptophyta; class Magnoliopsida; order Asparagales; family Orchidaceae; genus Platanthera; species Platanthera zijinensis. The sequence continues at coordinate 57,998,008 of CM077087.1, read as the reverse complement.
TATAGGGGAGGTGTTACAACCCGTGCAGCCAAGGGCTTACAACCTTGGGCAGCAGGAAGCGATTCAACAACCCGATGTAGTGATAGGTATGAGAAAGTTTAAGTTTGTTTATTGGCTTTAGACTTTCGAGACTTTTATGTGTATTGACTGTGTTTTAGGCTTCCTGCTAGTTTCTAGTTACCCCTCTAGAGTACTGTTTGATATGGGAGGGTCACACTCCTTTCTTGCGGAAAGCTTTATCCGGAGAATTAGAGTCGAGTCCTTTTCGGTGGACGCAGAGATTAGGGTGTGCATGCCCAATGGGTCTTTCATGACCACCGGGACGAAAGGACGCATTGGTTGGAGTTTAGACGGAGTTGACTTCATGTTGGTAGCAACGGTTCTACCATTAACTGAGTTCGATGTGATCTTGGAGATGGACTGGCTGGCAGAGTAGCGCGCCATTATTGACTGCCTATCTAAGGTGGTGACCCTGAGATGTGAAGGAAAGGAAGAAGTCAAATTTGAGGGCCTTAGTGGAGTGTCCTGTTCCTTGATTTTGGCCATGCAGTTGGTGCAGGAAGTTAACCAGGGAGGAATTGCTTTATTAGAATTGTTGGAAGTTCAACTTTCCATGCTATCACTTGGAGAAGTGTCGGTAGTGGCAGAATTGGAGGATGTGTTTCTTGAGGTGCTTCCTGGAGCACCTCCTCGACGGGAGATCGATTTTTCAATTGTGTTAGTGCAAGAAACCAGGTCGGTGTCACGTACTCCTTTTAGGATTGAACCAAAGGAGTTGGCCAAGCTCAAGGTGCAGTTGCAGGAACTATTAGAGCAGGGGGTACATTAGACCTAGCTCTTCGCCATGGAGCGCGCTAGTGTTGTTTGTGAAGAATAAAGATGGTAGTATGCGATTGTGAATTGAATACCGAGCATTGAATAAACTAACCGTCAAACATACGTATCCGATCTCATGGATAGATGACCTGTTTGACCAGTTGGTAGGGTCGGAGGTGTACTCTAAGTTGGACCTGAAGCTAGGGTACTATCAGTTGTGGATTCGAGATGAGGACATACCCAAGACAGCTTTTGGTACGAGGTATGACCACTTCAAGTTCTTGGTGATGTCGTTTGGGTTGATGAATGCGGCATCAGTATTTATGGATTTGATGAACTGAGTGTTTCAGGAGTACTTAGACTCGTTTGTGGTCATTTTCATCGATGATATCTTGGTGTACTCAAAATCGGAGGTGGATCATGAGGCTCATTTGAGAGTAGTCTTGCAGACTTTGAGAGAGAACCAACTTTATGCAAAGTTCTCGAAGTGTGAGTTCTAGTTAGAGAAGGTGGAATTCTTGGGCCACGTGATTAGTGATGATGGGGTGGTAGTGGATCTAGTAAAAGTTAAGGCCATCAGGGATTGGCCAATTCTGAGCACCGTGGCGGAAGTCAGGAGTTTCCTTAGACTACCCGGGTACTATAGAAGGTTTGTGGAAAACTTTTCGCGGATAGCTCTACCCCTCACTACTTTGACTCATAAGGACCAGAAGTTCGTGTGGACTTAGGAGTGCGATCAAGCATTTGATACCTTGAAGGAAAGGTTGATGTCGGATCCAATCCTAAGTCTTTCTAAAGGGACTAAAGGATTTCAGAATTTCTGTGACGCGTCAGAATGCGGTTTGGGGTGCGTGCCAGTGCAACATGACAATATGATAGCATTTGGATCTAGACAATTGAAGCCTCGTGAGAGGAATTACCCCGTCCATGACTTGGAGTTTGCGGCGGAAATTGTTGCGTTGAAATTGTGGCAGCACTGCGTGTATGATGCGAAGGTGTAGATCTTCATAGACCACAAAAGCCCTAAGTATCTTCTTGTTCAAAAAGACTTGAGCATACAGCAACATAGGTGGGTCGAGTTCCTTGGAGATTATGATATGGTGATTCAGTATACTCCAGGCAAGGCCAACGTGGTCGCCAATGCCTTGAGTAGGAAATATTCTGGACAAGGGAATTGGATTGAAGCTCATGATGAGCAGTTGTGCGAGACTTTGAGTCCCTCGACATCGATTGTGTAGCAAGAGGCGAGTCCAGCATGGCTCGGTTTAACTGGATAGAGTTACAGAATGACTTATCTAATTGTATCCAGGAAGCGACCAATGTGGATGTGGATTTTCATCCATTTGTGGTGGAAGCTCAAAAAGGTGAGGGTAGTAACTGGGAGATGATTGATGGAATCTTAAGGAAGGACGGAAGGGTATGTGTACCGCAGTTTGGCAAGCTCCGCGAGGAGTTGTTGTTTGAGGCTCATTTCACGAAGTACTCCATTCACCCAAGCAATACAAAAATGTACTTGTATATGAAGAAATCCTTTTGGTGTCCTGGTTTGAAGCGGGATGTAGCTTTGTACGCGAGTCAGTGCCAAACTTGTGCCTTAGTGAAGGCTGAGTGTCAAAAGCCGGGTGGATTCCTGAAGCCTCTTCCTATCCCCGAGTGGAAATTTGATGACATCGATCTCCATGGACTTTTTGCATGGCTTACCTCGGTCAAAGCAGGGTAACGATGCAGTTTGGGTGATCGTGGATCGCTTGACCAAAGTGGCTCACTTATTCCGAATCAGAAGGAGGACAGCATGGAGAAGTTGGTAGAACTGTACGTTCACAATATTGTACGGTTGCAAGAAATTCCCAAGATTATTGTTAGTGATTGTGATGGACGGTTCACGTCCAAGGACTAGAGATTGGTACAAAAAAGTCTGGGCATAACGCTCAAATTTAGTACGACATTCCATCCTCAAACTGATGGTCAAACCAAAAGGAAGAACCATACTATGGAGGATATGCTGAGAATTTTTACCCTTGATTTTGGCAAGAGGTGGGAAGATCACCTTTTCATGGTGGAGTTTGCCTACAATAATAGTTTCCAGGAGAGTATCAAGATGGCGACATACGAGGCTTTGTATGGAAGGTGGTGTCTAGCGCCGATGTCATGGATAAAGGCGGGAGACACCAAACTATTGGGAAAAGAGGTGGTGGTTGATGCTTGTGAGTTAGTGCGAACGATTCAGGAGCGCATGAAGGTTGCTCAGGATCGGCAGGCGAAGTATTTCAATGCGCGCCATAGGAACATGGAGTTTCGGTAGGCGACTGGGTATATTTAAATATTAAGCCGTTCATAGGTGTTCCGCGAATTTGCCGACTCAAGAAGTTGAGTCCGATGTTTTTGGGGTCGTTCGAAGTCGTGGAACTAATTGGATAAGCAGCTTATCGGTTGGCATTATCCCCAAATTAGAGTGGATTACACGATGTATTCCATGTTTCTGTTTTAAGGAAAGCCTTGGTGGAGGCAAGTGTTGAGGTTGAGTCAACGGTGGTGCCGGTAGAAGAGGACTTGAGTACGAAAGTCCGTCCGGTTGGCATAGAGGATTCATAAGTTCGGCAGTTGTGGAATAAAGAGGTTAAGCTTGTGAAAGTGCATTGGGATAACTACGAGCAAGAATAATTCTCCTGGAAGTGTGAGCAAGTAATGCGGGAGAACTTCCCAGAACTTTTTGCTTCAGGTATGCTTTTTGTTTGAGTACATGCTAAATTTCGAGGACGAAATTCCTCTAAGGGTGGAGGAGTTGTATCACCCCAGTTTCTGTACTTGAGCCTCTAAAAGCTAGCGGGCAGCATTAGATAGCTACCGCTTGGCGGTAGCCTGGTGTTGAGTGTGTTGAGTAGCAGGCGTTGAGTGGAGGCATTGAGTGGGAGGCGTTGATTGCTAGTGCACGACGTTAGCTAGTTACCACTTGGCATTAGCCTCCTACGTTGAGACGAACATTGAGTGAGCTACCGTGCTACGGTATTTCTACCATCGACGGTTGCACGACTTTATTTTTTTAGCTCAGGGCTCGGGAAGCTACCGTGGCGTGGTAGGTGGTTTCTGCCCAGCGGTAGCAGACAGAAGCAGTTTCATAGATCTGGGTTCTAACCGTCTGATTTCGCTTTGGTTTTGATCCTATGGCACAGAAAACTCCGTCCAAGAGGCATAAGTAGGGTTGAAACACTCTTTCACCTCATTTCTTCTCATTTGAGAGTTGAAGTTAGGGTTTTGGGGAGAGAGTGTTTGGAGGAAGAGGAAGAGCATCTTCCGTCATTAACAAAGCTTTGGGACTCTGATCGTCAATCCAAGGCCAGATCTGTGGAGACGACTTGAAGGCGCACACTTTCAATCGTGCAAACCAAGACTTCCATGGCTAGGAAGAGGAGTCGTAAGGTAACAACAATTCTCCTTTCGATCTTTAGGATGTGTTCATAACATCCGATTTATTCTTGCTTTCTTTCAAGCATTTAGGCACCAGATCTTTCAAATGAGAGGGGTTCAGGTTGCCATAGTTCAAGAGGAACCACTGGGTTGATTGTGTCCATCCCTGAGATGATGTTGAATTAGAAATCTACTCTATTAGTGGATTAGGCATTGTGGGTGAAGCCATAGTCGCGATCGTTAGTCTGACTCAGTGATATTGCATAATGAGCCTTAAGGAATTTGCTAGAAATCCGTTTGTGGCAACATGCCGTTTGTGATGTTTGCCCCCCCCCCCCACCCACCATTTTGTGTGAGAGTGTTCCGACGAGACAAGTCCCCTTCTGTGAAATTGACGAGAACGCCAAAATTTGGAATAGCCCGGGCAATAAAGCCCACGAGCAGGTGGTGTCAAGCAAGGGTTCTTAGAATTAGTTTATTGTTTGTGAGATGGAATCCTAACGTGAGAAGTCAGAGCTTGCAGACAAGCCTGGGTTTTGAGACCCACGAGCTGGTGGGGCCTTGGCAAGAGTTCCGTGTGGTGGCTTGTATGCCATTAGGGGAAATTGGAAGTACCTATTTGATTGCAGCTTGAACGCCGATGCGAAATTGGATGTAACCATTTGATGATGCGTGATGATGTGTTAGATTCATGCACTATAGGGTGTCTTGGGTGAAACTTAGGATTGCATACATGCTGCATTATAGTCCCCTTTATTTTACCTTCTCAACATAGAAACGTGTTTGTTGTATGAGACATCCAAACCTATTTTATTGATTTCTATGTTCATATATATTTGCATACAAAGTGCTGACCTGCAGGGTGATGGAGTGCCTCGGGGTCCACTAGGGACGGCCGGGAGGAGATGTGTTAGTTACTTTTAAGGTCAGCCTTTGCTGACCCACATTACAACAAATTTTTACAGGGCAAGGATCGTAAGAAGTAACAAGCTCATCGGCCAAAAAGGCCTATGCCTCATGAAATGAACTCTTTGTTTAACATCTTATGTATTGTTGAATCCTTTGCTCCATGAACTGTAATCCGACTTGCATGCTGATGTAGCCTAGGAGTGCTAAAGCGTATTATTATGGTTTTTGTTGCATCAGTTTTTGGACTCATGTTTGTTGTAAGGCCTTAAGGCCATTTTGATACTCCTGTGATAGTGGATAACTTCTAGTGTTTGTGGGTTTCCTCTATTTGTGTTCTGAGTTTTGAGATACGTAGTTATTTTGTGTCACTTTTTAAAGCTAAAGTTGTGGCGTCTATATGTCGTGGGGCCCGGGCTGGACCCATATTATATCGTCATTACAGGGGAGGTGTTACCGTTCGTGCCTTAGAGGCCCAGGTGTTTGGTCCCTGTTATATCTCACAGCAAGTAGGCCAGACATAATGTTTGCTACATGCCTTTGTGCTAGGTTCTAGGTGAACCCTAAAGAATCTCGCCTTAATTTTCTAAAAAGGATTTTAAGATATATAAAGGGTTGTCCTTGTTTAGGACTCTGGTATCCAACTGAGTCAGAGTTTGAGTTGATTGGATACTCAGATGCTGACTTTGTTGGATGTAGAGTTGACAAAAAAGCACCTCATGGACATGCCAGTTCCTTGGTGCTAGACTAATGTCCTGGTTTTTCCAAAAGTAGACATCTGTGTCTACTTCAACTGTAGAAGCTGAATACATAGCAGCTGGCAAATGTTGTTCCCAGATACCGCGGATTCAGAACCAACTCCTAGATTATTGTTTCAACTTAAATAATTCAACCTTACTGTGTGATAATACAAGTGTAATTTCCATTGCACAAAATCCAGTAAATCATAGTAGAACTAAGCATATAGAAATAAGGAATCATTTAATTAAAGATTGTGTGCACAAAAATAAAATTAAGCTTGTCTACATCTACACTGATTTGAAAAGAGCAGACATCTTCACCAAACCCTTGGACGAGAGGAATCATCTGTCCTTTATGAATCAGCTAGGTATGATAAATGGAGAAGCATTAATTTAACTTTCTGTCTGAGGTCGAAGAATTTGTCACAGTTCGTCGAACGGAGATCGACGATCTGATAAAAGTTCTTGATAGAATTCGTCGACTAGAGATCAACGAACTCTTTGTGTGAAGTCTTTTTCGTCAAACGGAGATCGACGACATTACTTCAGAAAATTTTTCGTCGACCTGAGTACGACGAAAAGTTTTCTTCTATTTAGACTGAGATCGACGAACTCTTTTGTCAATAAAATATTTCGTCGAACTCAGATCGAAGAATTTTGTTTATTTTCATAGGACGGAGTCTACCGCTTCATATTCTGAAAACCTTATAACTAGGTTTTCTTCGAGCTCCATCCTGTGCTTTTTGTTCTCTTGCACTTGATTTTTTTTTCCATTTTACAAGACAACAATGGCGATTCCAGCAAACTTTCTCATAAGCATGAAATTCGACACTGGGTTTGACATTGATTTTGACTCCTTCCAACACTCAGATCAAATATTCATGGATATACTGCAATTATTCGAAGAACAACAGTTAAAGAAGTTTATGACCACCAGAATCAAGTTTGCTGCAAATGAAATAAGAGAATGGGTTTTTACATCAACAACTCCAGATGCCGATTCCATGACTGGCACCATCTCTGAGAATCAGGTTACCCTAACCCCTACCGTTTTAACAGAAATTTTTGGTTTGGTTAATGGCGATGAAGATATTGAGATAGATAGTTCTGATTATGATAACATGTTGATTAAAATGGGTCATATTGGTGAAAACCCTAACAAAGTTCTTAAAAATAATTTGTTAACTGAATATAAATTTCTTGCTGATGTTGTGGACAAGGTTTTTCTGGGCAAACACATAGCCCATAATTACATTACCAGGCACCAGTTTTTGGTGATGTGTGATGTAGTGTACAAGAAGGCAGTACACTGGGGAAAGATATTGTTTGATTTAATCAAAATGAAGAATACTAAGAAGGAAGTCTGTTTTGGGAGGATTCTAGGGATATTCCTCCAGGACAAGGCATCTGAATCACTGGTCTCTCAGACCATATTCATCAATGCATCCAAGAGGCTGACTTGTGCCTTATTTGGCAGATGGGAGAGGACCATCACTATGCCATCCAGGGCTTCATCCTCTTCCAGAATTTTTGAGGACACAAGGGCAGTAATAGCCACTCCTCCGGCTCCAGAAGAAATTCCCTCCATCAAGAATCCATCACCTCCCTCTCAACAACAACCTCTTCCTCCACAGGTTTCACTTCCTTCATCAACTCCCCTCCAACAACCATCCACTGCCTCAACATCACAACTTCAATCTCCAACACCACCTGCCACACCAGTGCATCAACCAACTCCCCTACATCTCCAAAACACATCACACCTCCTTCATCCCCATTACCACCTAACCTGGATAGCATACCACTTCACAATCTTATATCAATTTCATCATTTGACTTATTAGCATCATCTCCAAACCACACCCCATCATCCCCAGATGAAATAATGACAGATACTACACCTCTCACTTCATTCTCCATCATCCATCCATCTGTATCTACTCAGACACCTCCTGAGTTTATGTAATTGGATTCTCCATCAATCTCCAATATCCTTGAGCTCATCACTCCAATCCTCAAGAATCTCATAGCAGAGGCAATTGCACCTCTAGATGATTCCATATCCTCCCTCTCTGCTCTCTTTGTTGCTGCCCCCTTTGTCCCTTCTTCTTCTGGGGGCCTGGCTTCAGGACCCTCTGAAACCAGGCAGGGGGAGATGTCCTGTAAAGAAGTTCCAGTTCTTTCTCCTCTAGCAGCAGTAGCAGCAGCAGTAATAGCAGATGTACATATTGAAAGTGAGGATAGATACAACTCTAGAGGGGGGTGAATAGAGTATTCAAAAGTTATGACACCCTACTCAACTCCCTTAGAGTTAATTTGCGGAATAAGTTTATAGATATTGAAACCCTAGAGCCTAACACAAAGTGTAGTGCACAAGAGAGAGCTAACTGTAATTACAATTAAGCTTGGTTCCTATAACAGCAACTAGCAATCCTAGTTATTTCTACTCACAGCCACAGTGCAATAAATTAAATAAGCAACACAGACGACACAAGAAGTTTATAGTGGTTCCCTCTAAATAGGTACGTCCACTCTTCTACCACCCTGGTAGGAATCCACTACAGGTTTTTGTTCAGGTGCCCTGCCACCAACTGATCTGCTTCAGGTAGATCAAGTAGACCCTTTTAGCTTTTGATCAGGAGCTCAAAATCCAACACAGGTTTTTGATCATGTGCCCTGCCACCAAGGTTTACTTTTGAAGGGAGTGATAACCCTGTGTACAGGAGGTTGAGAGAGTTAAGGGATCTTCTCTATTGTTAAAACATATTAGAGAAGCTAGTGGATTGCACAGAGCTAGAAAGCTCTAAAGAATCAAGGATCCCCCTGGCTTAGAGAATATCCAGGAAGGAGTCTTGCTTCAGGGTGCAGGAACTCTTCTGAACTTGAGACAAAGAACTGTCTTGAAGTTCTAAAGGAGAAGCTTGAAGAAGACTCTTGATTGTTGAATGATTGTTCTTCTTCACAGGCTTTTCTTTCTTCTACTTCTTCTTCTTCTTCTTCTTGAGGCATTGAGTGAATGTTCCTTGCAGCAGGATAAACTCAGGATTGAAGAAGAAGGTTGAAGAGAGATGATCTTCTCAGTTGAAAGTATCAATCACTGAGAGCTGTAACTCTTCTTGCTTTTTGATCTGTATATCTTGTGCCTGTATATGTCTGTATATGTTGTATTGGTTATTGGTTATATTTCTTCTTTCAAAAGAAGCTCTTTATATATATGGGCCTTTTCAACGGCTCTAATTTGAGTTTAAATCTTATCTTCTTCTGAGATCTGCAAACTAGGCTGCAAATAGCATAAAGCAAAAACAAATCCTGCAGACAGATATCCTATACAAGGATAAAGCTTTCTAAGAAGCTGCAAATAAATCTGATAAAAGAATACTAGAGAAAGTCACATCAGAAGAAACTCTTCACGGCCAGAGAAGACTTTTTGAGTCTAACGGCTATAAAGGACAGCATGGCAGATAAAGCAACAGGATATGTCAACTAATAAGACAAACAACTTTGTTAGAGAAAAGCTTAACTTATGCATAAAGAAACAAGCAAGTATTGCTTAGAAATGATAACATAAATTACTGAAATAATCTTAAATAAATCATAGAAAAGAAGAGGACAAAATTACTAAAGACATACAGCAGAACGTCGAACGACCCTCTGAGATCGTCGACCGAAGCACAGAGATCGTCGACCTATCACACAGATAGTCGAACGATACAGATAGTAGAACTATCAAAGAAGATAGTCGAACTACCACAGCAGATAGACGACCTATCTGAACAGATAGTCGAGCTATCAGATAGTCGGCCTATTAAGACAGATTGTCGAGCTATCAAGCAAAACAGATAGTCGACCTATCAAACAGATAGTCGAACTATCAAACAAAACAGATAGTCGACCTATCAAACAGATAGTCGAACTATCACAGAAAACAGATAGTCGACCTATCAAATAGATAGTCGAACTATCAAAGAAAACAGATAGTCGACCTATCAAACAGATAGTCAAACTATCAAAGGAGACAGATAGTCGACCATCAAACAGATAGTCGAACTATCAAAGGAGACAGATAGTCGACCTATTAAACAGATAGTCGAACTATCAGATAGTTGAACTATCCAAACAGATAGTTGAACTATCAATGGGAACAGATAGTCGACCTATCAAACAGATAGTCGAACTATCAAGCAACACAGATAGTTGACCTATCAAACAGATAGTCGAACTACCAGATAGTTGAACTATCCAAGCAGATAGTTGAACTATCAAGAAATCTGTCTGGTCAAAAGAAGTCGAGCGGGGTTCGACGATCGGCAAGGAAGATTCCACAGAACGTCGAGCTAACAAGAATTGAACTAACTCAGAGATAGATGATCTGCTGACAGACAAACGTCGACCAACTGATAGACGATCGTCGAATAGTCGATAGACGATAGTCGAGCGGCGTTCAACCATAGTCGAACAAAAAACAACTTAACCAAATTTTCATCTAGATAAGTGACAACTCTACAACTAGAGCAAACTAACTAAACAACTAACCTTTGACCATAGATAAATCTTGGGTCAAGAGACTAAAAGAGAAGACTGAACTCAAATCCAAACTAGGGTACCAACAATCTCCCCCTATTTGAGTTAAGTCTCTAAAAAACAAAACACACACAACAAACTACTGGAAATAAATAAAATACAGGGAAGGAAATATCTAAGCAGCAGATAACATCAATCAAACAGACAAATAAATAACTGTCAATCAATGAAATTTAAGAAGCATCAGAATCAGGTTTAGATACAGAGGAACTAGGGAGAAAAGAAATTTTCCTGAAAGGGTCTAAAGCTTCTTTCTTCGATAGCTTTAGATCTTGCTCTCCAATAATTCTAGATTCTGATGTCCTTGGAACAACTGCTTCAGGATGCTTTTCCATATATTTTGAAGGGTCAAATACCTCAGGTCTAACCTGGAATTTATCAAGCTCCTTCTTTCTGAATTTAGACATTGTTGTTAATCCTGTAGTATCTTTTCCTTCAGCTTTTGCCTTTCTAATCTGGGCTGATCCAACTAGCTCAAGAAATTTAGCCATCCTGAAATCAGGATCAAGCTCTTGACTTTCATACACATTTTCACAAGTTGGATCTACAGGTTTCACAGCTTTAAATTTAATAGAAAGATCTAACAAGCTTTCTGCTGGCTCTTTATTTTCCTGAATAACTAAAGAAGGAGGAGTAAACTCAGCAAATTTCTTACTCGATTTTTCAGAGAAAATAACTCTTTTACCTTTTGAATCAGATTTCTTTGCATGATCTGGCTTTGAAGAAGATATGCTCTTGGTTTCTTTGGAAGGAGGAGGAGAAAAGGTTGGTTTCTGATAAACTACCTCCTTCACTTGTTCTCTTGCATCAGCATCATGCCTTTGGTAGCCAGATTGGGATCTGCTTTGATATCCTTGATTGCTTTTCCTTTGAGAAGATTGTGATGGAGTAAACCTAGCAGACGGGGCAGAAGAATTTGCAGACAAATTGCCAGAAGCTCCTGCACTGGGAGGTGGAGGAGGAGGACCTCTAGGGGTCCATTTTGGAGCTGGACTGTCATACCTTTTAGATTTCTTTCTTAACTTTTGCTGATTCTTTGAGAATCCCATCCAATGATGAAACTCTTTGGACTTGGGATCTATTCCTTTCAAGATATAATAAGGAATATCATTGTCGGGGTTAGGAGGAGGAGGAGCAACATCTTTTCTTTTCTTTTTAGCAGGTTTCTTTCTCTTGGATTCTTCTGAGTCATCAGAATCATCCTCATCCTCAGAGTTTGATGATGGAGGATGATCATAGGGATCAAAAGCTTCTTGCACAGCTTTTTCTTTCTCTTTTAAAGTAGCTTTTTCTTTTTCCTCAGCCAAGGCATCTTGTGCCAGAAGGGTATCCAAATCCAGACCTGGGGTGTCATCCCAGACTGTAGATTTTTCCTCTTGAATATCTGAAACATTCTCTTGTTCAACTGTAACTGTCATGGAGACCAGTTCTTCTTGCACAACTATCTGAGCTGGTTGAGCAGACTCAGGATCTTGAACAGCAGGTTCTGGATCAGCTAGAACTTCTGGAGTAGGTTGTTGAACAAGTTCTTGGACAGCTAAAACTTCTTCCACTAAATCTGTAGTATCAGGAACACAGATGTGCTAAATGAAATTGTATCATTCCTTCTAGGTATTCCCATACTAACATGTCAGTTATCAAGTCTAGAAAATGAGTAAAAGAATTACCTTTAGGAGACTCTTCTGCGCATTCTATTTCCCACATGTCATCTAGAAAGGAGGTAATGACTCCTTCTAGGAAACGAGCAACAAGGGGAGTAGAAGCTTCTTCTAGACAAGCTTTAAATGCAAATTCTGCTTCCATTATAACATCAGAAGGCTTGAGAGCTGGAGCTGGAACTGTAGAGGATGATGCAATGACAACTGGAGCTTCTGCTACATCTTGAATCTGAACTTGGGGCTCTGCTGGGCGAGAAATAGGAGGAAGTCCAGAGGCATCTTCCTCGAACATCTCCCCCTGCCTGATTTCAGTAGAAACTAAAGTCAGGCCCCTAACAGAAGATGGCTCAGCAGATTTTGAGATGGCAAGAATAGAAGATGATAATATAGAGATGGAAGAAACGAGAGGAGCAATTGCTTCTTCAATCATGATTTTGATTGAAGGAGTAATTAACTCCGATATGCTTGAGATGAAAGCTGGGGTGATTTCAAATGATGGTGGGGAAATCACAGTAGATGGATGAACAGCAGGGATGGTGGTATCCTGATGAGATGGAAAGTGAACTGGAGATAGATGGGTGGATGCATGAAGATCAATATGATCTGAATGAGGAATTGGTGACTGAGGAGGAGTGGATAGCTCAGAAACCAATAAATCAAAACTAGGATGTGAGATCCTAGCAAGATGAGGAGGGAGAGGAGATGCTGGTGATTTTGCATGGAGAATTGTGGAAGAATCAAGAAGATGAGAGGCAGAAGATGGAACTTCAATTGAAGTAGATGGTAGCACTTCAGTAGAAGTGGATGGTAATGCAGAAGAAGTGGATGGAAAGGAGAGATTGTCTGAGCCTGCTTCTTGAAGGAGGGGAGTGACTGAAGCAGTCCTGGTGCTCTCAGATGCAGCTGGAGCAACCCCTGCTGGAGCGGGCTTCAGAAAGCTCCTTTTCCATTTGACAAACAGGGTTGGGTCCATATTTTTGCTGTCATTGATGGATGTAGAAACTAAAACCAACAAATATGGATATTTCTCTTTTAGAAATATCCCATGCACCCTACCCAGGGTGACTTCCTTCTTGCTATTCTTTTTCCTTATTAAATCAAACAAAACTCCTGCCCAGTTAATCTGCTTCTTGTTCACAATGGCACACATCAAGGCAAACTATTGCCTGGTTATATTATCATGGGCAGAGTGCTTTCCCAGAAGCACTTTTCCGACTAGTTCCGCCAGGAACTTTATCTTCAATGAAAAGTTCACCTTAAGCAGCTTAGAAGGAATGCCGTCGGCATGTCCTAATTCAGTCAACATTCTCCCAAATTCTGGGGTATCTTGCTCATAATCCTCTTCCCCATTCAAAAATCCAAAAATATCAGTTAAAACGGCGGGAGTCAAAATTACCTCTTCTCCGCCTATCGTTCCAGTCATAGATTCGTCATTGGAGGATGAAGTGAAAGCCCATTCTTTAATCTCTTGAACGTTTATCTTTATTCTTGTGGACATGAACTTTTCCAATCCTTGATCTTTACAGAGGTTGAGGATTTCCACTATCGCAGACTCACAGCAGCTGAAAGAGTCAAAGTCTACGCTGAAACCAACATCGAACTTCACCACGGACAGGAGGGCTGGAGCAATCACCATCGAAGGGGTTGGAGAAGGCGGGAGAGACGGCGAAGGCGAAATGGCAGAAATCGAGAGACAGGGAGCAAGCAGAAAGACGGAATGCGAAAAGGCGCTCTCCGTCGATGATAAAAAGAACGATCTCTTACTCTAGGTCGACCATCGGTTTTATATTAAAACAGCAATCGTCGATCTATTTTAAAAGATACTGGAGATGATGGTCGAACGGTCGTTCGACGATCATTCCAGAAGCAGAGTAGTCGATCAATCGTTCGACTATTTCTATCTTCACAAATAACAAGCTGTCGTCAACCATAGATCGACGATAGGCTCGACCTGTTTGACGATCTTTGAACGTCGGTCGACAATCTTCAAGCAGATAAGCTATCATCAACTATAGGTCGACAATAGGCTTGATCCGATCGACTATCTTCGAACGTCGATCTACGATCTTCAAGCAGGTTTCAACAAAAGCAGAAGTCACACTTAGTCTTTTCCATTAATCATGCCTAGTTGAACCAAAAAGAACAGATGCTTCTGTTCATCTAAGGGCTTGGTGAAAATATCACCTCTCTGAAGGTCAGTGGATATAAACTCAAGGCTGATCTTGTTCTTTTCCACACAATCTCTCAGGAAATGGTGTCTAATCTCAATGTGCTTGGTTCTAGAGTGGTGCACAGGATTTTGTGCAATGGAGATAGCACTGGTACTGTCACACATGATTTTTGTGTTCTTGTGTGTGTACCCATAATCCAAAAGTTGGTTTTGAATCCACAGGATCTGTGAACAACAACTAGCAGCTGCTATATATTCAGCCTCTGTAGTTGAAGTTGAGACAGAAGACTGCTTCTTACAGAACCAAGAGACCAATCTCTCTCCCAGGAACTGATAAGTTCCTGAGGTACTTTTCTGTCAACTCTACAACCAGCATAGTCAGAATCAGAGTATCCAATTAACTCAAATTCTGATTCAGCTGGGTACCATAGTCCTAGATTTGGACATCCCTTCAGGTATCTCAAAATTCTCTTGAGAAGAATCAGATGAGATTCCTTGGGGTTGACCTGGAATCTAGCATAAAGGCATGTAGCAAACATTATATCTGGTCTACTTATAGTTAAATACAATAGGGAACCAGCAATGGCCCTATAATTCTTCTGATCAACTGGCTTACCCTGATCATCAGAATCTATAACTACATTAGTAGCCATAGGTGTATGCATTGCTGAAGCATCAGCCATCCCAAACTTCTTTACCAATTCCTTGGCATATTTGGATTGGGAGATGAAGATGCCATCAACATCTTGCTTTACTTGGAGACCAAGAAAGTAAGATAGCTCACCCATACTACTCATCTCAAACTTAGAATGCATCAAGTCAGAGAACTTTTTGCACAGTTTGGGATCAGTGGAGCCAAAAATAATATCATCCACATACACTTGAACTAATAGGATTGTGTCCTCGTGGTGCTTGACGAAAAGGGTTCTATCAACTACTCCCCTAACAAAGTTGTGCTCTAACAGGAAACTAGCTAGAGTCTCATACCAGGCTCTGGGTGCTTGCTTGAGTCCATAAAGAGCTTTTTGCAACTTGTACACATATGAGGGCTGAGTTGAAGAAACAAACCCAGGTGGTTGTTCAACAAATACCTCTTCCTTTAGCTCACCATTTAGAAAGGCACTTTTGACATCCATCTGAAAGACCTTAAACTTCATATAGGCTGCATAGGCTAGAAAGATCCTTATTGCCTCTAGCCTTGCAACAGGAGCAAAAGTTTGGTCATAATCTATACCTTCCTCCTGTCTGTATCCCTGAGCTACAAGCCTAGCTTTGTTCCTTACAATAATTCCATTTGCATCCAACTTGTTTCTATACACCCACTTGGTGCCTATGATCAGTTGGCCTTTAGGTCTTGGAACCAAAGTCCATACTTTATATCTTTCAAACTGATTGAGTTCCTCTTGCATAACAATGTTCCAGT
This sequence comes from Platanthera zijinensis, assembly GCA_039513925.1. NCBI lineage: Eukaryota > Viridiplantae > Streptophyta > Magnoliopsida > Asparagales > Orchidaceae > Platanthera > Platanthera zijinensis. The sequence goes on along the minus strand of CM077087.1, from coordinate 57,982,309 downwards.
GGGGATCTAGCTCAGCATCTTTAATGGTGAGGGGCTCAACCTGTGAAAGGAAACAAGCATGCATCACATCCTGTCTTAATTGATGTCTTGTTTGTACACCAGATGATATGTCTCCAATCACTTGAGATGTAGGATGATCTGTAAGTGTGACAATATCAGCAGGTGGGATGTGATCTTTAGCAATAGTTGGGATTCATTCCGTAGGAGGAATTGGATCTACTATTGGTGGTACAGCAACTGCTTCTGCAAAGTCTTAATCACTGTCTGAATCAGTGATATGAAGAGTTGATTGATGAAGAATCTCTTGAGTGACATCTTTACTAGATTCTGGTACCTGCAATGAACTTGAGGAAGGGGAAGTTTCCTTCTCCTTGTAAAACATCTGAGATTCATCAAAAGAAACATGTACAGATTCCTCAATTTTAGAAGATGATTTATTAAATACCCCATAAGCTTTGCTTACTTGGGAATATCCAAGAAAAATTCTCATTGAAGTTTTTGCTTCAAACTTTCTAAGGTATTCTTTATTATTATTATGAATGAATACTACACAGCCAAATACTCTAAAATAATTAATTTTTGGTTTCTTTCCTTTAAGCAACTCATAAGGAGTTTTACTCTTAAGCTTTTGTATAAGACTTCTGTTCAAGACATAATTAGATGTGCTAACAGCTTCTGCCCAATAAGAAAGAGGCATGTTAGCATCTGCCAATAATGTACCAACAGCTTCAATAAGGGTTCTATTCTTCCTTTCCACTACCCCATTTTGTTGGGGAGTTCTAGGAGCAGAGAAGTTATGTTTGATACCTTCTTTCTCACAGAATTCTTGCATGAGAAGAGAGTCAAACTCAGTGCCGTGATCACTTCTGATCAAGGCAACATGAGTAGAGTACTCAGTCTGCACACATAGTAGAAAATCTGTAAGAACTTTGAAGTTATCAGCCTTAGTTCTCAAGAAGAACACCCAAGTGAATCTAGAGAAGTCGTCTACAATTACTAAAGTGTAATACTTCCCTCCTAGACTCTGTACATTTATTGGTCCAAAAAGGTCCAAATGTAATAAATACAGGATTCTAGGTGAATCACTTTTATTTACAGATTTAAAAGAATTTTTGGTTTTCTTGCCTAATTGACAAGCCTTGCATAGGCTCTCCTTCTTGTAGGGGCAAGAAGGTAAACCTCAGACAAGGTTGTATTTAGATAACCTAAATATGTTCTTGAGGTTAACATGGCTAAGCCTTTTATGCCATAAGGTGTTGTTATTTGTTACTTCATTAAATAAGCAGATTTCAGAATGGGTTGAATTAAAATCTACTAAATAAATATTACCTTGTCTAATACCTACTAACACAACATTACTATTTAAAGTAATATTATAGAGAGAGTTAGTGAAAGATACCTGATACCCTGCATCACATAACTGACTTACTGAGATAAGATTATGCTTCAGTCCAGTTACATATGCAACCCTCTTGAAAGTTACTGCTCCAATGGTAATCCTACCATATCCTTCTGTTTGACTACAGCTAGAATCCCCAAAGATCACCTTTGGTCCAAGCTTGGCCTTGAATCTTGACAGATTTTCTTTATTTCCTGTCATGTGTTTGGAACAGCCACTATCCAAATACCATTTGTCTTTAGTATATGGATAGGTCTTCACCTGCAGAATAGACAATTAGACATTGTGGACCCAGGTAACCTTGGGTCCATTATTCTTTACATAATGAAAACTTGAAATGAAAGAATAAGCAGGTTGGGGTTTATAACCTAAGGGGTAAGATCTCCTAGGTGGGATACTCCATGTAGTTAATGGGTCCACAAACCTAGGGTTTCTATTTATATTAGGGTTTCTAAGGTTCTGGTTATAATTTTGAAAATCAAATTGAAAACGTCGATCGGCGTTCGATGCTTGATGCTTAGATCGTCGAGCATCGTTCGACCATGGAGCCTTCGATCGTCGAGCAGCGTTCGACGTTTTTTGTAGTTCTTTAAACTTTTGCTTTCTCTTTTCTCTCTTAGCTTTATTTAAGGCTTGATTAACTTGTTTTACTTGCTCAGTGTTCTTTATTCCATCTGCTGAAATAAAGTTCACTGGAGTTGAAAGATGATTTTTAAAAACCAAAGGAGGTTCACTTGATGAGGCTCCTAAGCCTAGCTTATTATTGCCTGACCTAGTGTTTGTCATGCTAGTGATTTCTAGCAGCTTAAGGCTTCTACCATTCAAAGATTCTTCTAATCTCTTGGACTTTGCTAGTTCATTTTTAAGAAACTTTATTTCTTCACTATACTTAGTGAGTTCTGCTTCTAACCTAGCATTTTCATTGGAAATAGATTCTGATTCTGTTAACTTGTTTCTAAGTTCTTTAATCTCCTTTTCTGAACTAATTAAATCTAAACAAAGGGATTTAAACTCAGTTTTAAATTCAGAAGAAGAAAATTCATGTTGGGTATTGTATCCACAATGTACCTGATTTGAAGAAGCCCCAGAGCAAGCCAAGGTAAATAAACAGTGTGTTTGATGAAATCTTTTAAGTTGTGCTTGCAGTTATTCCACGCTAAGTATACACCAATGTCAGGGTGCAGTGGGTCAATATACACGGGTCTGCGCGACGTAATCCCTCGTTGAGCAGATCAGTGTGTTGGCCTACGTGTACTCTCTCTATTGGGGTGTACTTAATTTTAAGTACAGGGCTATGATAAAGCAAGAGCAGACAAGGAGCAAGGATGGGTCAAAGACCAGCTCACGGGTTGAAAGACGAGAATCGTCTAAGTGTAAATCGTCGAGAATCACTAAGTGATTCTCGCCGATTTGTCGAGAATCACTTGTGATTCTCGACGAGTCGTCGAGAATCACTAGATGATTCTTGCCAGGTTGGGCCGGCTGTCTCGACGCAGTCAGAAAATCCACTTAAGGCAGAATGGTCGAGCATCACTAAGTGATTCTCGCCGATTCGTCGAGAATGACTTTGCATTCTCGACGATTCGGCGAGAATCAAATGTGATTCCCGCCGATTCTCCCCGACCTGTATAACCTGTGATGCCAGAATTCGCCAAGTAGAATTCGGCGAGAATCGTAAGTGATTCTCGCCGATTCGTCGAGAATCACATACGATTCTCGCCGAATTTGACTTGGGCAAATTTCCGACATTTCCTGGACCGGTCCAGGTTTCCAGCGGTATTTCGAACCGGACTTAGGTCTTTGCTTTGGTGGGTCCCACAACGGTCATCTTTATGACCTAGTGTATAAATACACAAGTATTGGTGTACAGTGATTTTTACGGATACAGAATACGAAAGCCAGCGGCCGTCAAACCCTAAATTCGCGAACCTGCTCCGTCTCCGTCGCCGCCGCTCGTATAGTGATCACCGTTGCTGATCTCGATCTCCTCCAGATCCCCGGTGATAGAAGCCAAGTCTTGCACAGCGTCTCACACGTCTAACCAGAGATCTTTTGTCTCTTGATTTGAGATAGGGAAATCCATCCCCGTCCGAATCGATCGAGACGATCGATCCTAGTGTGACCGTTGGAAGACCTTGCCGACTTCACTAAGAAGATTGAATCTCCAGTGCTTTGCTGCTATTTTCAGTTACCGCCGCCAACACCGAGAGCCTTGCCGCCGCTCGTCGCCACCGCCGGTCTTGGGGAGATTCTCTCCAAGAAAGATCTAGGGTTGTGGACTTTTCGTTGCCTATAAGAACAAGTAGTCTAACGAAAAGGGACACCTAGATCTTCAAGTTGTTTGTATTTTCTTATACACTCTAATTTCGTTTTCATTGTAAAGGAACATTTGGTTCCTAGTTGTAGGGTTGGGTGCAACCCGTGTTGTGGGAGTGTTGACTCCTACGTGTGGAAGGGTTCCTTCCAATAGTGCAAGGATTGGATTTCAATCCTGTTGGTGAAGTGACCGAGTCGTCCCTGGATTGGGAGATAGGTCGAAGGGGGAAAGTGGACGTACCCAAATCGGGGAACCACTATATATTGCCTGTGTTATTTTTTGTGCTGTGTGTTTTGTTTTGATTCTGCAGGTACACTTTTAATTCCGCAAATATGCTGCAAGTCACCTATCCCCCCCCCATAGGTGAAGGTAGTTGACACTAGGTGGACTTTCAAGTCATATGAAGACAATACCTGATCTTCTGTAGGCATTTCTTAATCATCATCAGAACTCTCTACAGCTGAGTGATTGCTGCAGGCATCAATTGCCATAAGGCAGATTTCCTTTGCCTTCTTTTCTTCCTCATCTTTACTGGAGCTTGAGGAGGAAGATTCCTCATCTGAATCACTCCAAGTTTCAGCAACAAATCCTTTCTCCTTCTTCTTATTTTTGTAGGAGGAGGACTTGGAGTGTTTTTTGTGATGTTCTTTTTCCTTTCTCTTTTCTTTGCTCTTTTCCTCTGGACACTCTGGTAGAATATGTCCAGGTTTCCTGCAACCATAACAAATAATTTCTTTAGCAGGAGATCTGTCATACCTTGGTTTATCTTCATATCTTGAAGATTTCTTTCTGAAGTCTTTCCTTCCCATCTTGAGAAACCTTTTGGCAAAGAGTGTCATCAGCTCCTCATTGGATTGACTTCCTTCAGAAGCATCAGCAGTTTTAAGAGCAAGAGTTTGCTCTTTTCTTGCTGGAGTTGGAGTCTTTGCTTCAGCCTCAGCTTCCTAGGTCTTCAGCACTTGCTCAAAAGACTTGAGCTTGCCAAGGAGAGCTTCTGTTGAGATTTCAGTTGTACTTCTGGCCTCCTTGATAGGCCAGATCCTGAGATCCCATGTGCTTGGGAAGCACATCAGTATCTTATCATTGACCTCTGTCAATGTAATCTCCTTATCAAGAGTTCTCATCTCATTAACGATTGAGCTGAGCCTTGTGTACATAGCTTCAACTGATTCAGCTTCAGTTTTCTTGAAGTTTTCATACTGGGATATAAGGTTGGACCTTCTGTCCTTCCTTTTATCAGCTGAACCAGCTACAATCTGGTTCAGTGAGTCCCACATGGCTTTTGTAGAGAAGCAATCAGCCACTTTCTGGAAAATTTCATCAGACATAGTCTGAGCTAGAATGTTCATAACTTTGGCATCTGCTATCTTTACCTTCTTGTAGGCATCATTGTAATCTGGAGGAGGCACTGCACTGAGATTTGTAGATGTTGTAGCAGTGGTTGCAGCAGGAGGTGCTGGAGGTCCTGTCAAAATAGAAGAAAAAATGTCTTCATCAATAGAGTTCATATATAATTTGATTCTTGCCTTCCAGATGCTAAACTTAGCTAAGTTTCATGCTGGAGGTCTGGTGCTAGAGTAATCCTTGGACTGGGCCATGAAGTGAATATATATAAGCTTGGTATCTATAAGGATCTTGTGACTCAGGTGTTAGCCTGTACAGTCAGACAACCTCCCTCTGATACCAATTGAAAGTGAGGATAGATACAACTCTAGAGGGGGGGTGAATAGAGTATTCAAAAGTTATGACACCCTACTCAACTCCCCTAGAGTTAATTTGCGGAATAAGTTTATAGATATTGAAAACCTAGAGCCTAACACAAAGTGTAGTGCACAAGAGAGAGCTAACTATAATTACAGTTAAGCTTGGGTCCTATCACAGCAATTAGCAATCCTAGTTATTTCTACTCACAAGCACAGTGCAATAAATTAAATAAGCAACACAGACGACACAAGAAGTTTATAGTGGTTCCCTCTAAATTGGTATGTCCACTCTTCTACCACCCTGGTAGGAATCCACTACAAGTTTTTGTTCAGGTGCCCTGCCACCAACTGATCTGCTTCAGGTAGATCAAGTAGACCCTTTGAGCTTTTGATCAGGAGCTCAAAATCCAACACAGGTTTTTGATCAGGTGCCCTACCACCAAGGTTTACTTTTGAAGGGAGTAATAACCCTTTGTACAGGAGGTTGAGAGAGTTAAGGGATCTTCTCTATTGTTAAAACATATTAGAGAAGCTAGCAGATTGCACAGAGCTAGAAAGCTCTAAAGAATCAAGGCTCCCCCTGGCTTAGAGAATATCCAGGAAGGAGTCTTGCTTCAGGGTGCAGGAACTCTTCTGAACTTGAGACAAAGAACTTTCTTGAAGTTCTGAAGAAGAAGCTTGAAGAAGACTCTTGATTGTTGAATGATTGTTCTTCTTCACAGGCTTTTCTTTCTTCTTCTTCTTCTTCTTCTTCTTGAGGCACTGAGTGAATGTTCCTTGCAGCAGGATAAACTCAGGATTGAAGAAGAAGGTTGAAGAGAGATGATCTTCTTAGTTGAAAGTATCAATCGCTGAGAGCTGTAACTCTTCTTGATTTTTGAGCTGTATATCTTGTGTCTGTATATGTCTGTATATGTTGTATTGGTTATTGGTTATATTTCTTCTTTCAAAAGAAGCTCTTTATATATATGGGCCTTTTCAACGGCTCTAATTTGAGTATGAATCTTATTTTCTTCTAAGGTCTATAAACTGGGCTGTAAATAGCATAAAGCAAAAACAAATCCTGCAGACAGATATCCTATACAAGGATAAAGCTTTCTAAGAAGCTGCAAATAAATCTAATAAAAGAATACTAGAGAAAGTCACATCAGAAGAAACTCTTTACGACCAGAGAAGACTTTTTGAGTCTAACGGCTATAAAGGACAGCATGGCAGATAAAGCAACAGGATATGTCAACTAATAAGACAAACAACTTTGTCAGAGAAAATCTTAACTTATGCATAAAGAAACAAGCAAGTATTGCTTAGAAATGATAGCATAAATTACTGAAATAATCTTAAATAAATCATAGAAAAGAAGAGGACAAAATTACTAAAGACATACAGCAGAACGTCGAACGACCCTCGGTGATCGTCGACCGAAGCACAGAGATCATCGACATATCACACAGATAGTTGAACGATACAAATAGTCGAACTATCAAAGCAGATTGTCGAACTACCACAGCAGATAGTCGACCTATCAGAACAGATAGTCGAGCTATCAGATAGTCGACCTATCAAGATAGATAGTCGAGCTATCAAGCAAAACAGATAGTAGACCTATCAAACAGATAGTCGAACTATCAAACAAAACAGATTGTCGACCTATCAAACAGATAGTCGAACTATCACAGAAAACAGATAGTCGACCTATCAAACAGATAGTCGAATAATCAAAGAAAACAGATAGTCGACCTATCAAACAGATAGTCGAACTATCAAAGGAGACAAATAGTCGACCTATCAAACAGATAGTCGAACTATCAAAGGAGACAGATAGTCGACCTATCAAACAGATAGTCGAACTATTAGATAGTTGAACTATCAAAGCAGATAGTCGAACTATCAAAGGGAACAGATAGTCTACCTATCAAATAGATAATCGAACTATCAAGCAACACAGATAGTCGAACTACCAGATAGTTGAACTATCCAAGCAGATAGTTGAACTATCAAGAAATCTGTCTGGTCAAAAGAAGTCGAGCGGGGTTCGATGATCGGCGAGGCAGATTCCCCAGAACGTCGAGCTAACAAGAGTTGAACTAACTCAGAGATAGACGATCTGCTGACAGACAAACGTCGACCAACTGATAGACGATCGTCGAACAGTCGATAGACGATAGTCGAGCGGCGTTCGACCATAGTCGAACAAAAAACAACTTAACCAAATTTTCATCTGGATAAGTGACAACTCTACAACTAGAGCAAACTAACTAAACAACTAAACTTTGACCATAGATAAATCTTGGGTCAAGAGACTAAAAGAGAAGACTGAACTCAAATCCAAACTAGGGTACCAACACATATAGATATAGTAGTTACAAAAAGTGTAAATACATATACAGAGCTATTAGATTTTCTTGAGGCAGATCCTTCAGAATTTGATATTGAGCTCACTAATGTTGAGATTGCAGAACCTTTGGCAGCTACACCATTCTTTTACCTAGTCCCTTCTATGGACTTAGCTGATTTATTAAGAGATTTTTATACTCTTTATCATTCCTCTTCCTGAGCAAGTTTTCTCTAAATCAATTGTATGCTATTCTGCTCCAATAAGTCCAGAAGATATGGACCAAATAAGGGCAAGTTTGGCAGCCCCTGTAATCCCAAAAATACTAGTTGCTGAAGAGGTGTGCAGTCCTCTTCCTCGCATGTGGGCTGAGTCCCCAATGCCAAACATGGATGAGATCATGTTAGCAGATATGGAAAAAGAAGATGAAAATCAAATTGTTGCTGAAAGTGTTGCTGATCCAAAAGTTCTAGAATTTCATGTGCTACCTAAGGCTGAGAAGCAAATCTCCAAGGAAGCATTGAAAGATATTGATGACTTATATGATAATCCTCTTGGTTCTTCTGATGATAATAATGACAATGATGATGATGACTCTGATGACTCTGATGAACCAAAATCTAAGAAAAGGATACCTAAGAAGAGAAAATCTATTCCTAAGTCTATTCATAAGCCTAACCCAAATGCAGACACACCATATTACATATTAAATAAAATTACTCCTTATCCTGGTATGCCTCAGTGGATGTGGTTATCTAAGAATGAACAAAAGGAAAGGAAGAAGAGGAGAAGATACAGGTCCCTTCCTAAGCAATTTAGAAAGGATCCTCCTCCTCCTCCTCCATCTGCAGGGGCCTCTTGAAGTGTCTCTCATAGATTAACTCCAATCACTAAAACACATCAATGACATTCCAAGCCAAGTTCTCAGAGCAGCAGGAATCAACAGCAGCAGTCCACATGAAGCAATCCACCTCCAACCTCAGAGCTAAAGAGTCCTTCAAAATCTCATGGTGAATCAAAGAAGGACAGCAGTCCTAAAAGGCCTGAATCTCCACCAGTTCCTTTTGTTGATCCTGAACAAGTGAATACTGCCAAAATGGCTAGGTTTCAAGAACTAATTAGACTTTCTCTAATAAACAAGCTAAAGCAGAAGGCAAGGATCCCTCTCAATATTCTACCATGTCTTCCTATAGAAAAGAAGAAATAAAAAGGTATGATAAAGCAAATCAGTTCTTCAATGTTGATGCCTATATGAGTCTTCACCCAGAAGCAGTTGTTCCAAAAGCAACTTCTTGCAACATTATTGGTGCAGCTGATGTGATAATGTCCAAGAGAGAAGCTGCCAATCCTAACAGGGAAATCATATTTAGACAACCTTCTAACAAAGAAAATTCCAAGAAACCTAAATAACTTTTTGATAATTTATTTTCTGAACTATTTATGTTAATTTGTCATAAAGCACTTATTGTATATATCTGCTAGATTTTTATTTTTTGCCAGATATTTGTTGTTTTGCTTTGTGATTATATTTTATAGTTTGTCAAGTGACCTCACCCAAATAGGGGGAGATTGTTGGATCCCTAGTTTGGCTTTGGGCTAAGGATCACTATTAGGATGTTTGACCCACCTTGTATAGCTAGGGTCAAGTTTGTCAGTTTTAGAGTTTAGGCTAGTCTTTAGAATCAAGCTTATTGGACCATCCTGTAGTGGACTTCAGGAGACTCAGACTTAGAATAATTTAGAGTCAGATTATTAGTTCGAAGTTCTTAGAACTCAGCTCGACGATCGTCGATCTCAGATTGACGAACTCAAAGTTCCTTATCTGAGTTGAGCTCGACGATATTCGAGCTCAGGTCAACGATTTCTTCCCTCAAGATTGATATCGATGAACTTGGAGCTCAGAATTAACAAGATAATTCCAGATTAACGTTCACTAAGCTCAGGTCGACAAATAGGATTTCTCAGCTCGACGAACTTGAAACTCCGGTCGATGAAATCTGCCTAGAGGTCGACGAACTCTATTACGCGTCAGAATGAAAAGTTTTCCATATCTCTATCCCTAATTCATTCTATTATTTGGCAGTAATTCTCTGAGTAATTAATTCTCATATTCTCAAAGAATATAGTCGTTCATGGCAGCATTAATTATGGATTTCATTTGAGTTAATTACTTGCTTATTTTACTTGGACTGTTGGGGAAACTCATTAAAGACTATATTCCGTTCATTTCAATCTCTAAAATCTAATCAGCAATTAATGCATATAATTCAAAATTCAAAAGCATAATTAGATAGCAGGATATAAAAGAGATTTTTAGACGGCTCTCAAAAAGCGAAGAGACACAGATACATAGAACAATATACAGAACAACATCTACTCCTTCTCTGTGTAGAAAAACAAGCTAATTTCCCCTCAAGACAGATTCAATCTCCAGAATCTAATCAACAATTAATGCATATAATTCAAATATCAAAAGCATAATTAGATAGCAGAATATAAAAGAGATTTTTAGACGGCTCTCAAAAAGCGAAGAGACACAGATACACAGAACAATATACAGAACAATATATACTCCTCTGTGTAGAAAAACAAGTTGTTTTCCCCTTGATCTTACAGAAGACTGAAGAAGAACATCAAACATATATCAAGTGTCCTCTTCAAATTCTACTCCAGAAATCCTCAAAGACAATAATTCTAGATCTGTCTATAAGTTTCTGGGTTTCAACAAGTCAAGGCTGAAGACCTACACCCTGAGCAGAGCTCCAGTCTTCCTAAACATTTTAATTTCTCAGGGGGATCTTTGACACCAACAATCCACTAAGTCTTCTCTATTGTTTAGAGAAAGAGAAGACAACATCACCTTCTTACCTCACTTTAAAAAGGGTTTATTAACTCCCTTCAAAAGTTCTTGTGTTGGTTTTTGGGCCCCTGATCAAAAGCCTAAAGGGTTGTGAGATCTCCCTGCAAATAGATCTTGTGGTGACAGGGCACCTGAGCAAAAACCTGTGGTGGCAGTCACCTGATCAAAAACCTGTTAGTGGATTTCTACCAAGGTGGTAGAAGAGTGGATGTACTTAGATTTGGGGAACCACTATAAATTCTTGTATTATCTGTGTGTTTATTTTTACCTTGCTTTGTTGTGTTGTGGTTGTGTAGTTTAGCTTAGTCTCTTTTCCATTTTATCTAACTCTATTATCACTTATTTTACTAATAGATTTTCAAAACAATAAAAAGTTTTAAATCACTCTATTCACCCCCCCCCCCCCCTCTAGAGTAAATCATATCTATCCCCTATCTTTCAATTGGTATTAGAGGATTATCAAATGCCTAAGTTGACTTTTACCAGGGTCCCTCCGAGTAGAGATGCCAAAGAATATTTGTTCGTTCACGCCTCAGGTGGACCGAGATCTTCTCGGGTGGAGGTGGAAAAGAATATTAGTTCGTTCATGCCTCAGGAGGACCGGGGTCCATCGAGTGGAGGTGGAAAAGAACTTTTGTTCGTTCGCACCTCAAGAAACTTGGGGTCCATCCATGTGGAGGTGGTGAAGAACCTTTGTTTGTTCGCGCCTCAGGAGAACCAGGGTTTATCCAGTTGGAGGTGGAGAAGAACCTTTGTTCATTCGTGCCTTAGGAGGACTAGGGTGCGTCCGGAAGGAGGTAGCAAAGAATCTTTGTTCGTTCGCGCCTCAGGAGAACCGAGGTTCTTCCAAGTGAAGGTGCAGTTATACCTTTGTCCATCTCTCCTAGGTGGTGCAGACAGACCTTTGTCCATCTTGTCTATGGTGTAGAAGGGATTTCACCGATCTTGCCTGAGGCACAGAAAGACTTTCACCGATCTCGCTTGAAAGGTGCATAAGAATTTTGTTTATCTCGCCTGGACGGTGCAGAAAGAATTTCGTCCATCTCGCATGCGAGATGCCGAGCTTGCGGATGGTTGTTGTAGTTGACAAGACCAAAATTAATTTTGTTTTTGCTGAATGAAAGTACAGGGGTATGCAGGCCTGACGCTGTGGCCTTTATTCTTGTAGTTGTGAAAGAGTAATCCATATACGGCTCTACTAGTTTGTTGGGTACATTGGAAAATGTGTACTAGATTTAGAGAAGCCACAACTTAGTCAATGATATGCATCAATGTGTATTTGATAGAAGTTTGAGTTTCATTGTGCAGGTTGAAAAATTTGAAGGAAAATTTTCTAAGTACAAGTGTCGACACTTGTGAAGAAACTGTGTCGACACTCAGGAAATTGGTGTCGACACTCAGGCAAGCTGTGTCGACACTTGTGAAGAAACTGTATCGACACTCAGGAGACTTGTGTCGACACTCAGGCAAGGTGTGTTGACACACATGCAAATTATGTCGACACTCAGGGAATTTGTGTCGACAACTAGAATTTGTGTCGACACTTATAAAGAAGCCGTGTTGACACTCAAAGCTATGTCGACACCTGAAGAAATTGTGTCGACACACAGGACTTGTGTCGACACACCAACTCTTAGAAGGTTGTGTCGAGTTTAGAAGTAATTGTGTCGACACACAGGACTTGTGTCGACACACACTCAACGCCATTTGACAAATACTCAACGCCATCTGTCTGCAACAGAATTGTTGAGACAAGAAGCTAATGTGTCGATACACAGGACTTGTGTCGACACATACAATAAAAAGCAGTGTCGAGAAGTAGAAGTATGACTGTGTCGACACTTGGAGTATTTGTGTCGACACCTTGAAGACTTGTGTCGACACTTAGCCTATATGTGTCGACATATGTGGAGCAGTCTGCTGAGTGTTGTATGCTAAGTTAGACAGACATTGAAGAACCTGGTGATGTGACTGGTGACTTGATAGCTGTCATAACTAACCGATTTGACACCACTGTCAGAACAGTCAGAAGTCTGTTATGAACCGGATCAGCCAGTAACCATGGAGCAAGCTCTATATAAGAGACAGATCGGGAACGACAGAAGATAATGAAAACAACAGAATCATCAACGTGAAAAGATCTCTGGATCTTAAAGAAGAATTCTGACAGATCAAGGCCTGTCTGCAAGAAGGATTCAGAGTTCAATCTGAATCTTAAGAAGAAGCTGACTGAAGATCAACTTCAACATCAAGAGGTGATCCACCTTATTTATTCTAATCTAGAAGCTTTGAAAAGCTAAGTTAGGTTGGATCAGAAGGATTAGTCTATACAAGAACTGATCAAGAAGACAACATCAACAGAGAAATCTAGCTGGTAAAGTTTTCAGATACTCTTTACTCATAAATTCCTATAGGATCTATTGTTAGATCTGAGATTGTAAGCCTAAATTATAAAGGCTGAGGTAGGGCAGTGTGCCTGAGGTAGGACTTGTGGAAAGTCTGAGCTGTAAGCCTAGTTATAAAGGCTGAGGTAGGGCTAAGGCCTGAGGAAGGTTTCTAGAGAAGAATCTGAGGTAGGACTTGTGTTAAGTCTTAGGTGTAGGAACCATCTGTGGTTCTGAGATTGTAAGATCTGTGGATCTGAGCCAGTGGAAGGAAGTTAGGCTGAATCCAGTTATCTGCTGGATAGGCGATGGGGGAAAGTGGATGTACCCATATCTTGGGGAACCACTATAGATCTGGTGTTTGCTGTGTTGTGTTAATTTTCTGTAGATATATTAATCTGTGCTGAAAGGAGATAAATATCTGTTTGCCTAAAAATAATAAAAAGACTTAATAAGTTAAGAACCTATTCACCCCCCCCCCCTCTAGGTGTTTAGGGTCTTGAAACAAAGTCTTTCATAGTCAAATTCTGACTATATTTTAGGATCGGAGCCGCGCCTTGCGCTTGGATTATTGACCTGCAGTTTACATGATTTGAGTGCCCTTAGAAGTGGTCCTTAGAGAGCAGTGGTTTTTGAGGAGGCTAGCATGGCCTTGAATTGGCCTGCTCCAAGGAAATCTCCTTTATCCCCTTACCCATCGTGGATTTGGTCAGGATAGACTGAGTAACGACCCTTTTCCCCCAAGATTGTTTGAGTTGGCTAGCTTGTACGATTTACCCGATTTCCTCTTTCAGACGCATGCAATTTTCCGTGGCAGAGCCTCGTCCTCGATGATAGTTGCAGTTCTTAAATTGGTCTCCGAAGTTTGGTGCGTGAGCCCTTGGCTTATGAAGGGTTCGATTACTGTAGAAGAAAAGCAAAAAATCAGTCTGTTAAGGTCCAGGAAAAGTCTGGTGTAGGCAGTGCCCCCCGACTTGGCAATGTCTAACACAGTGTTTGCTGCTCCTTCCGAGATTTGGTAGTGACTCGTGATTCTTCTTCCTTTTCAAGCTTCCTTCGGGCGATGGTCGATGCCCCTCAGCGACTGCTTTTGTCGTGATTTGAGCCTCGAATCGACAGATGAGGCTAATGTAGTTGGGCTCTGGTTCATGTTGAGAATTTTTTATACATCACAATAGTTGTGCGCAGCAGATAAGGAACAAGAAAACCCCAAAAGAAATAGATGTTGTGATGAACATTGATCAAGAAGTAAAGTGTTGTAAATAAAAAAATTTACCTTTGCGGAATTGAGTCACTACTCAACCGAGATGCTCAAAGAAATCTGGCGGACACTAGCGGCTGGAGTTCCGAGTGTAGAAATGTATCCACACCTCTACAGGTGATCCACACGAATGGGAGAACACTAAAACTCTTGTCACACAAGATCTAGGTTGGAGGAAAGCACTCTATGTCTTCACAGACTGCTAAATCTACTCCGAAAGAGGCAGCGACGACGAGCGCCAGAAACGGACTGAGCGACGACGATGGGATCAAAACTTTCGGAAAGGATTTTCGTCGGCCTTTTTCCTCTCGAGCTTAGCACAATGTAGTACAGTAAAAACCCTACGACATCTTCTTTTTATATACAAAGGAATAAACAGCAGAAAGTCATCGCTATCGGCAGACCCGTAACTAATGGAAGATATTTTGACGAATCAACCTTGACTCGACGAAGCGTCGAGTGGTCACAACGCACTCAACTCCTGGCAGTGGCCTCAACACTTGACTCGATGAATCAACATTAGACTCGACGAATCGTCGAGTCGAATCAATGCTCTCAATGCCTCGACGAATCAACAGTTGATTCGACGAAGCCTCGAGTGGTCTCGACGCGCTCAACGCCTAACTCGACAAATCAACACTTGACTTGATGAAGCGTCGAGTGTCTCGACGCACTCAATGCCTAACTCGACAAATCAACACTTGACACGATGAAGCGTCGAGTGGTCTCGATGCACTCAACGCCTGGCTATGCTTGGTCTCAACACACTCAACTCCTACCAGGGATTGGTCCTTCACTCTTCACATATGAGTAAGACCAACATAATTCATTCCTCCAATTTCTCAAAATGCTCTTATGTGCAACCCTGTAGGCTCGTATTGTGTTCGCATTGAGACTACATGCTTGATCACTTCCAATCACAATAGTAACACCAATAGTCTCCCACTTGATCTTGAAAGTATCAAACAAAAGCTTCACAAATAATGAGCGACATCTAGTAATACATCATTGCTCTCCAAGCAATAAGAGTTCAAAAACTTAAAAGCCATTGTGACTAATGTATCAATGTTGTCATGTCCTTTTGTCCCTTACATCCGGATAGAACTAGAGGTATAGACCGTGTCACCCTCATAATTGTTCAATCCTAGTTTCCTGATCTAGAATGGACTTCCAGAAATCGGTGAGTCCAATATCATATATTGACTCAACCAAGCATAACAATGCATTTCTCAATCTCATTCCATCAAGGGGCCCAAGGATGCAACTCCTATCATATAGGAGGAAAAATCCCATTTCTATACACACGAAAACACCCAAATGATTCGTAACATACCTAATAACCACCTTTATCATCCAACTTTGTCAAGACTAGACTTTTGATAGCATCAAAGCACGTTCTTCCTCACTTGATGAATGTTGTGACTTCATGTCAAAGGACCACAAACAACATTGCCACTTGAGCCATACTTGTGACACGTTCATATAACAATCCACAAAGTATTCTCATGGTGGGTCTGTCCAGTACAACTTGTTCACTAACAAGTACCCATGTGATGACTTGATATCATAATATCATGATATTGTGAGAATCGATCATCAGTCAACCCACATGCTAATATTAATGTATTATCATCACCCTTAGCTTCTAAGATGTCACGCCGACCAGGGACCATTTAAGAATGAAGCTTTTAAGAACATAGGCTCTCACATTCAAGTCTCCACTTGACTCCTATGGAAGCAAACATTCTAATGGCATTTATTATGTTAAATTAATCTATCATAATAGAAATAAATTTACACAATAAAAAAACTTGCCATAAATATAAAATTGAAATGTATAGTACTCTAATCATCAAATGAATTATTATAACCAATAAACATACAACCCACAAGAATCCTACTAGAGTTAATCATTCAGGTATCTAATACACATTGATCTAACATGACCATCATGCTTTTTCTGTGCGATAGGCTTTTTTAGTGGATCCCCAATATTTTCTTCAGTCGGCACTCTGCAAATGTTCACATCTTCTCAATCGACAATCTCATGAATAAGATGGAACAGCCAAAGTATGTGCTTGGAGCGCTAATGAGATCTAGGTTCTGAAGTAAGTGCAATTGCACTGTTGTTTTCAGAGTAGAGAACTACGGGACCAACAATGCTAGGAACTATATCTAGCTCGCCGATGAACTTCCAAATCCATACATCCTCCTTCGCCGTATTTGCAGCAGCGATATACTTGGCCTCAGTTGTAGAACCAGCAACTATCTCTTGGTTGGTACTCTTCCAGCTAACATCTCCTCCATTCAGGAAAAAAAATAATCCCTGACTGAGACTTTGAGTCGTCTCTATCAGTTTGGAAGCTACCATCAGTGTAACCCTTTACAACAAGCTCTTCCTCTCCGCCAAACACCAAGAACGTATCTTTGGTCCTTCTCAAGTACTTTAGAGTATTCTTGACGACTATTTATTGACTATCATCAGGAACAGATTGATGCATGCTAGTCTTGCTCAAAGCATAAGAGACATCGGTTCGAGTACATATCATTGCATACATGATTGATCCAATTGCCAAAGCATATGAAATCAACTTCATACGGTCCTTATCTTCACAAATTTAGTACACTGATCCTTAGAGTGACTCACACCATGAGACATGGGTAAGAATCCTTTCTTGGACTCAAGCATGTTGAACCGTTTCAACACCTTCTCAATATATGTACTTTGGGTCAAAGCCAACAATCACTTTGATCTATCTCTATAGATTTTAATACCAAGTATATAAGTCTCTTCTCCCAAGTCTTTCATAAAAAAGCAGTTCCCTTGGTTGTTCTTAACAACTTGTATGGTCGGTTTGTCATTCCAAATTAACAGTATGTCATTTACATACAATATCAGGAAGATAACAATGCTCCCACTAATCCTCTTGTAAACACACAGTTCATCCTCATTCTTGATAAAACCAAACTCTTTGATCTTTTCATCAAAATGAAGATTTCAACTTCGAGAAGCCTATTTTAATCCATAAATGGATCTCTGCAGCTTGCATATTTTAGTGGCTTCACTTGGAGATACAAAACGCTCGGGTTGTGTCATATACACTTGCTCAAGGAGGTTTCCATTTAGGAAAACCCTTGAAATATTTTTCCACCACCTTTCTCTCTCTTCTTTCCTAAAATTTATTTATTGGCCCTTATCAACATACTACCTCTTCTAGGGTTGTCAAAGGAGAAAATGGCTAGCGTCTTCATCGTCTGGTGCAGATCCGAGGATTTGCATGGAAATAGAGAATCAACCACCGTCATGTCCGCCTCCTCCACTCATCTTGTGGACGGATTATTATTGTGATTGGGTAACGATTCTTCAACACCTCTTTGTGTGATTTTATTCTATATTATTTGTGAGGTTTTGGTGGAATTAGAAGGCTAGTTTTTAGTCTGGTTTTATATTGAAATTAGCGCTTAATAAAATCTGAATTTTCAAGCATTAATTTCCCGAATATTTTTCGTATTAATTGGAGCGGGTAGATCTCATGAATACTAAAAGAAATCGGGTTCATCACCCTTGATTTCCCCTTGAGTTCAAGTGATTTGGTATACCCTCATATTAATAAATTTTGGGATCGATTAGGACTCAATTTTTAAATCACTTATTTAGTCTGGATGTTCTTTTATTGGATTTGTGAACGTTTGTGCATAATTTAATTTGAATTGATAATTGTCTGGATCGGGTGGGTCCATTTCACTTGAGCGAACATTAGCATATAGCCCTTGTTCAATCTAAAATAAGGGGTAGCGTCCCTTTGCGTTGATTAATTATTTAATATTGGAAATTGTACCATTAATTTCTCGGGTATCCGATAGTGCTAAGTAGAGAAACCGTGCGCTAGATATTTTATCGTAATTGTCAAACCTACGAACGTGTAGTTTAACCCATCGAAACCTTGGGTCTGCATCATTACCATTGTGATCTGAAAGTGATCAAGGATGTGGCCTCACTGCTAACTCAGTATGAGCCTATCAGGGTCGCACATAAGATTGTGGAGAAATTGGGAGATTGGATTTGTATGGTTTGGCTCATATGATGAGTTGAAAAGACTTAGCTCAATCAGGCTAAAAGTGTCGACTGTATTGAGACCACTCAATGCCTTCGTCGAGTTAAGCGTTAACTCGATGAATGGAAGCATTGAGTGTGTTGAGTGTATTCAATGATTCGTTGAGTCAAGGTGTTGATTCGAAGAATATGAAACTAAAGCATTGAGTGTGTTGACTATACTCGACGATTTGTTGATTCAAGGAGTTGTTTCGACGAGTCTGAGTCTCGGGCGTTGAGTGCGGTTAGTTCACTCAACGCCTTTGTCGATTAAAGGGGTTTACTTAACGAATATAGCACTTAGGCATTGAGTGTATTGTGTTCACTCAACGCCATTCGACGAATCTAGCTTTTGGAATTGAGTGCATTGAGTGCACTCAACTCCATTCGACGATTCGTCGTGCATGGCGCAGATAGCGTTGAGAGCGTTGAGTCCACTCAACGCCTTCGTAGATTTAAGCGTTAATTAAGCTGAGCATGATGTTAAGTTCTTCGTGTATCCTATGGATACTCGACGATTCGTCGTGTATGCTATAGATACTCGACGATTTGTCGAGACAAGCGTTGTCTGGTCGAATTTCTGGATTCTAAATCTGGGTCTGCCAATAGCGGTGGGAACTGTTCTGTTTATTCCTTGGGTATAAATAGGAGTCTTTAGGGTTTCTAATTACACGACTTACTGTTCATTCTGTCTATGCATACGAGCCATACTGTGTGAAAAGACGGAAGCCCTAGAATCCCGACGGAAGCCATTCCGCCTTTCGCCGTCACTATCGCTGATCCCGATCCCGACGAGTGTCATCACCACCTCTCCTACAACAGATCTAGCAGTTTGTGGAGATGTTGAGTGTCCTCTCCCGACCTAATTCTTATATGACAATTGGATGCGAGTTCTTCCGATCGTGTAGATTTCCTGTAGAAGCGTGGATATACTTTATGCGCTCAAGACTCGAGCCGCTAAGAGGCCAACTGATTTTTCTGGAGCATCTAGGTTGAGTATCGACTCAATCCCACAAAGGTAATTTTATTTACAAGTTTTACTTCTTGATTCATTAATATGGCCGATCTGAACACTTTGGGTTTTCTTGTTATCTATTTTCCGCTGCGCGCACAAATGTTGTGTCGTCTAGTAAAATCCAACAGTGGTATTAGAGCAAGGTTACAGGCAATATACATTATTTCAGAAGTTGCTAAATCCATGGCATGTAGATTTGAAAATTTTAAAAGTGTTCTAAAATGCCTAAATCTATTCTTCGAACTCCACCAAAAATGCATGTGATTTCTTTTTGCTACTCCTTAACAGTAAACGTCCCTCTTGCTGGTTTGTGAAACCAAATATGTGTTAGATTTTTTATCTCACACAAGAGAGATGAGCTTGTCTACTGTGTAAGTCGAGTTTGTGTTGCTCATGTTTAGTGCATGTAGATCTGAAGATTTAGAAGTGTTATTGATGTTCAGATTTAGCCCAGTTCATCAAGTGTTGATGATCTTCTTATGCACATCTGGGATGCATTTGGATTATGCATGCTGTTTTTGTTGTTTGTGGGTATGCACATTGGTTAAGTGCTAAGCATGATTAAAGAATTAATTAAGTATCAAAATCTCTTAAGTAATATTAAGTATTTGGATGCCTTCCAATGGATGACACTCTTCCTACCTCGATCGATGAAGTGTGGGCTTTCCAAAGCAAGGTGCATTAATCTATCTTGCTAAGGGTGCGAGCGGATAATTGTGATATCCCACTGTCGACATCGGGTCAAACTTAACTAGGTGACCTCAAAGGTTGAGTGCCCAGAGGCATAGAGTTGGCATTCACCATATGATGGATCGAATAAAGAGTTATTCACCAGCCATACAGGAATTGCATTGTGATGCAATTGACAAGTGTTGTCTACCTAAGTAACTACATTGTCAGAGAAAAACCAAAGCTGACTCATAGTGTTAGTGAAATATGGATCTTGTCCACTAAGAGGGTTACTCGCATAAACTCTTCAAATTGATATCGAGGGTTATCAGTTTGATAAAAATAATGGGAGTTATTTTGATTAAAGTACTAATTGAAAGATAAATTATATTTTGAAATGTAGTACTAATTTGCTTTGCTTGATCCTTGTAGAATTTCCATGGAAAGTGGTTCACATTCTACCCTGTCCCTCTGAGTGATCCTTGAGAAGGAAAAGCTGAGCGGGACGAATTATTTGGACTGGTACAGGAGCTTGAAAATTTTTCTCAGGCAAGTGCGCAAGCTCTATGTTTTGGAAGTGGTAACCCCTGATGAACCTACCGAAAATGCGTCCCGTGCGGATAAGGATGCTTATAAGAAGCATCTTGACGATTCCTTAGACGTCAAATGTCTAATGCTAGCGAACATGAACTCTAATGTAACACCCCAAAAAGGCCCCAAAAAGACTCAAGATGAGTTTTAGGAGCAGGCTGGTTTACACGGCCTGGGACACGGGCGTGTCCCAGGGCGTGTCGGGTGTACACGGCCTGGGACACGGGCGTGTCCCAGGGCGTGTTCGATTTATTTTGCGAAATTGGCCTATTCAGGTCAGAGCCGGACACGGCCTTGAACACGGCCGGGAACACGGGCGTGTCAGGCTGGACACGGGCGTGTCAGCTGCCGTGTTCCGACCCGTGTACTTGTTGCAGCTCGATGGAGCAGGAGACACGGGCGTGTCTCAGGTTTGACACGGGCGTGTCAGGTCCGACACGGGCGTGTCGATGACCCGTGTTGTGCAGTCGGTTCAATCTGTGTGTACCGCTTAAGGGGTACACGGCCTGTGACACGGGCGTGTCACAGGCCGTGTCGGCCAAAAAGTGAAGTTTTGGGAAAATCTTGGCCGTTCAGTTTTCTCTCTTTTGATCCAAGGGTCCAGGTGGTTTCCTGGCTGGGTTATTACGAGAAGAGAGGAATGAAGAGGTCATTCTTCATTTGGCTTAAGGAAGAGAGAAAGAGAGAGGAAGAGAAGAAGGAGGAGGAGAGCAAGCCACCGGCGGAGCTCCCGTGGTCCGATTCGTGATCCGAAGCCGGCGTTGTGAAGGCAAGGCTGCTGCGGTTCTTTCTCACCGGCTAGTTTTCGATGGCACCGAAGAAATCGACAAGGGTAACGATCTCCCTCCTTGGACATGTGAAGTCCTTCTTTTCTGCATTGCATAGGGAAAGCCCTTCCCCGCGAGTGTGCGGTGGGTTGTGGTGTCCCTTGGGGTAGATATGTGAAGTCCCCCTTGTTAGAGGCCGGAATTGGAGTACGGCTCTAGGCATGCTGTGTGAAGCCCATCTGGATGTAATCTGGATTGGTGATGCTTGTTTGCATATCGGAGAAGGCTCCGTGATAATGGCTTGTGATGCCTTGTTCCTACCTGTTGCTTGGTGCGGCAGGAAGTACTGGACGATGTCCAGGAAATGAAGAGGGTTGGCGGCAACTCTTGTGGCCGTGCGTTGCCACTTTGTGAGTAGTTGAGCCGTTGGGCTGCAACTCGATGAAAAGGCAGATTGCCGAACAGGAAAGGTGAAACCGACCCGCGCCTATAAAATGCCATGGATACTTCCGTATTCGAGGTGGCTCGGCGACTTGAGCAACGGGGGGTGGCTGATCCGTACCTGCGTTAGGTCCGTCCGACTTGGAAGCCTGGTTTAGGTTTTGTTGGAGCGCCTAATGAGAGTCTTAGGCCCGCGCGCCGGAAAGACTAGAAATGCTCAAATACCGTGTAGACGGTGGTGTTGACCCTGGTATTCCGGTACACCAAAAATGTGCCCTGAGTGCACGGACTGTCGGGCCGGGTGGCCGATGGTTGTGATGGCTTGAATGTGCCTGCGCACACATAGTTGCTATTGATGATGCCATGCTTGCAGGGAAAGAATGCTCATGCCCCGAGAAAGGGGTAGGATTGTTATAATTGGGTCAGCTGAATGCTGACCGTTGCATTGTTTGCCACCGGTTGGGTGGATTGTTCCCGTGCAGGTGCTGGAGAGCCAAGTGGTAAATGATGGGCTGAAGCCCTACTGCTGTTGCTGCTGCTGCTGCGGCTAGCCTGGAAGGCTAAGCGAATGGCTTTGTTTTGTTTTCTCTTTTTACTCATGTATGGCCGGCCTGCGCGCCGAGGTTTGTAAAACATGATGTATGTTCAGAGGAACTGTAAGGCCTTAAGGCCAAACTCTTGTGGTTGTGTACATTCCGTGGTATTTATATATAAAGGTGGTTTTATATATATGGACATTCCGGTTAAGAGTTCAAAGTTGTAACTTAAAGCTTCCGCTAGAATGCTCTGAGTTAGGATTCGTATTTGGTTTGGTATTATCCTGTGACCTCACCGTCTGTTTGTGGCATATAGTGTGGGGCCCCGGCCAGACCTTATACTATACGTCATCTAACGGATGGGGTCGTTACATTTTGGTATCAGCTTTTCTCGGTCTTCCTCTTTCGAATTCGTGGTCGAATTCTTTTGTGGGGTGGCGAGCACGTGTTTGTGCGACCTGCTGTAACGCTAATGAACTCTGGAATGTCCATTAAGGAATGTACAAAATCTTGTTTGAGGAATCTGCGCGTTCCTTTTTGTGTTGTTTTGCTTGCATACGTTCGCTAATGTGTGTCTTGTCCACCTATAGGTGACACGTAGTGGTGCTGGGCAGTCTGAGCCCCAGCGTTCTGATGAGAGTGCGGCACCAGCTGAGGTGCCAACACCTCCTCCATCTGCGGAAACTGTTCGCTTAGTGGCTGAGGCGCTATTTGCCATGATTCAGCCGACCGGGCAAGCGCAGCCGGCGGTAGTGCCAGTTCGTGTTGATGTAAGACCCGAGCCGGTTGAGGCTGTAGATCCACGAGCAGCTGACCGACAGTTGAAGCAATTCATGAGCTTCAGTCCTCCTACGTTTGCGGGAATGGGATCCCCAACGCAGGCGGAAGATTGGTTATCACGTGTCAAGAGGATAATGACAGCGATCAGGGCGGAGGAAACTCTCAAGGTCACCTTAGCCACCTTCATGCTTGAAGGGGAGGCGCGGTTGTGGTGGGACGAGGTTGAGCTACACCATTTGGCGGGCAGGCAATTAACACAAGTGTCGATTGAGGAGTTCTCTCGGATATTTCTGGCGAAACATGTCCCAGCGGCGCAACGTATTGCTATGGAAAATGAGTTCCAACGGTTAAAGCAAGGGGACGATAGTGTGGATATCTACTTGCACGAGTTTACCAGGTTGGGACGATATGCGGGAACAATCTTCGCGGATGACCAAAGGAAAACGAATCGGTTCTATGAAGGATTGCGGGATGAGTTGCGATTCCTGCTTTCGGGTTCTGTGAGCCAAGGGTTTCAGGCGTTGGTTGATACTGCGTGCGCGTTGGAGAAGGACATGAGGCGAGTGCAAGGGAATAAGGGCTTGGTGGTGTCTAAGCCAGAGTTTCAAGCACCTCGCCCAGGCAAGTCGTTTTACCAGAAGAAAGGGGGCAAGAGGTCCAAGCCATCTGGGCAAGTGACTACGACCGTGGTGTCGGGAGCGACATCAAGGCCGGATGCTCGTACATGCTATAACTGTGGCCGGGTGGGGCATATAGCTCGTGACTGTCGGGTTGTGCAGCCCAAAGGGGAGAAGAAGACGGGTGCGTCGTATGTTGAGAAGGGCAAAGCGGTGGTGGATTCCTCTGCTTCCCAGGCGCAGCCCCGAATCTATCAACTTGGCCAACAGGAAGCGATTAAGCAAAGTGACGTTGTCACAGGTACGAGTTGATTTAGTTTACTTGCTGTGCTTTTGGTTTTGGTTTTGTTTAGCTTGTGCATGATGTGTGTGTGCTGCAGGCTTTGTCCTGATTCGGAATAATTTAGCGAGAGCCCTGTTTGATACGGGTGCTTCGCATTCTTTTCTGTCTGAGGATTTTGTATCTCGCATTGGGGTACCAAGTCATGTGACGGTGGATAGTACAAGGGTGCTATTGCCGAATGGCTGTGTGATGCTTGCGGATAGGGCTTGCGATGTGGATGTGCAAATAGGAAGTCGGGATTTCGGTTTGAGTGCAGCTGTGCTACCGTTCTCAGAGTTTGATGTGATCTTTGGTATGGACTGGCTCTCAGAGCAGCGTGCCTTTATTGATTGCAACTCCAAAGAGATTACACTGGGCCAGAATACCGGGCTTGTGACGAAGTTCGCTGGTATGCGAGGAGTTGGCGGGACTTTGTTGTCTGCACTCCAAGTCGTCAATGCTGTTCGGAAGGGCGCGGAGTTATTCTTCACGCTAATTCAGGCTGTTGAGCCAAAGGCCAGTGTCGGTGAAGTGCCAGTTGTGTCAGAGTTTGCCGACGTGTTTCCTAAAGATCTTCCTGGGTTACCACCCCAGCGGGAGATTGACTTCTCTATTGAGTTGGTGCCAGGTGCGAAACCTGTGGCCCGCTCTCCATATCGCGTCGCGCCAAAAGAGATGGCTGAGTTGAAAGTCCAACTGCAAGAGTTGTTGGAGCAGGGTTATATACGCCCAAGTATGTCACCTTGGAGCGTGCCTGTTCTCTTTGTGAAAAAGAAAGACGGTAGCTTACGGTTGTGTATTGACTACCGCGAGTTGAATAAGCTGACGGAGAAAAACAAGTATCCGATCCCACGGATTGATGACCTCTTTGATCAGCTGGCAGGATCAACGGTCTATTCCAAGTTGGATTTGAAATCGGGATATTATCAGCTAAGGATTCGGGAAGGTGACATTCCCAAGACAGCATTTGGAACACGCTACGGTCATTATGAGTTCACGGTAATGCCGTTTGGCCTATGTAATGCGCCTTCGGTATTTATGGACCTAATGCATCGAACGTTCCGAGAGTATTTGGATTTGTTTGTTATTGTGTTTATCGATGATATCTTAGTATACTCTCAGTCGGAAGAGGATCACGCAAACCATTTGCGGTTGGTCTTGCATACCCTGCGGAGGAACAAACTTTTTGCCAAGTTCTCAAAGTGTGAATTCTGGCTCTCTTCAGTAGCCTTTTTAGGCCATGTGGTAAGCGGAGAGGGTATCGCGGTGGATCCGTTGAAGATAAGTGCCATCCGAGATTGGCCAGTGATGTCTTCAGTGGCCGAGGTCAGGAGCTTCCTTGGACTTGCGGGCTACTATAGACGGTTTGTGGAAAACTTCTCACGGATTGCTTTACCTCTCACCACGCTGACGAGAAAAGATCAAAAGTTCATATGGACGCCGGAGTGCGCGCGAGCTTTTGAAGACTTGAAGAGTCGTTTGACCACGGCGCCTGTGTTGACATCGCCATGTGGTACCGATGGGTATGATATCTATAGTGATGCATCAGGGAGCGGCTTAGGCTGCGTTCTTCTGCAGTTTGGGAAAGTGATTGCTTATGGCTCGCGTCAGTTGAAAGTGCATGAGCGGAATTACCCCGTCCATGATTTGGAGTTGGCGGCGGTAATCTTTGCGCTCAAGTTATGGCGGCACTATCTATATGGCGTGAAAGTGGATATCTATACAGATCATAAGAGCCTAAAGTATTTGTTGGATCAGAAGGATCTGAATATGCGACAACGAAGATGGATGGAGTTCCTCGGGGACTACACCTTCGAGATTCACTATACTCCCGGGAAGGGAAATGTGGTCGCTGATGCTTTGAGTCGGAAGACTCCGGTACGGGCAAGCTGGTTGCAGAGGCATGATCAGCGTTTAATCCAGGAATTGGAAGTAATGGAGATATCGTGTGTTGACAGGGGTGCGTCAACCGATGCGTGCTTGAACTGGACGGAGGTGCAGTATGACCTTACGGACAGAGTTCGGCGAGCAACGGAGCTTGATGAAAGTCTCCAGCGCTATGCTAAAGATGGGTCGGATGATCAATTCTCTTGGGATAACGGGTTGTTACGGAGAAATGGTCGAGTGTGCATCCCAAGTGTGGGTAAACTGAGGGAAGAGTTGATGTACGAAGCTCACTTTGCAAAGTACTCAGTTCACCCAGGGAGCACAAAGATGTACAGGGACATGAAAAAGCTGTTCTGGTGGCCCGGACTAAAGAAAGATGTGGCTCATTATGTGGCGAAATGCAACACCTGTGCGTTGGTGAAAGCAGAATGCCAGAAGCCTGGCGGTTTTCTGAAGTCGTTACCTATTCCGGAGTGGAAGTTCGATGATATTTCGATGGATTTCGTGCACGGGTTGCCGAGATCTCAACGCGGTCATGATTCAATCTGGGTGATTGTGGACCGGTTGACGAAAGTGGCGCACTTCCTTCCAAACAGAAGAGACGATTCAGTGGAAACCTTGGCCAAACTGTATGTGGAGCAGGTTGTTCGACTGCACGGTGTTCCTCGGAGCATCGTTAGTGACCGTGATGGGCGGTTCACATCGAATGATTGGCAGCTCGTTCATCAAATGTTGGGTACAAAGTTAGCGTTTAGTACGGCCTTTCATCCCCAAACGGATGGCCAGACTGAACGAACCAACAGGACGATGGAGGACATGCTCCGCATGTGCGCCCTAGACTTTGGTAAACGATGGGAAGAGTATATATTTCTCGTCGAATTTGCCTATAATAATAGCTACCAAGCGAGTATTGGTATGGCACCATTTGAGGCATTGTATGGTCGGAAATGCCGTACACCCTTAGCTTGGGCAGAAGCAGGCGAATCGAAGCTGAGTGGGAAAAAGGAAGTCGAAGAAGCTACTTCGCTCATACGCTCTATTCGGGAGAGGCTAGTGATAGCCCAAGATCGTCAAGCAAAGTACTACAATGCCAAGCACCGGAACGTGGAGTTAACGGTGGGGGATTGGGTATATTTGAAGATCAAACCCTTCAAAGGTGTGTCCAGGATTCGGCGTTTGAAAAAGCTAAGTCCGAGGTATCTTGGTCCATTTGAGGTGGTGGAGCGAGTTGGGGAAGCTGCTTATCGACTAGCACTTTCAGCGGACTTAGGTGGATTACATGATGTGTTTCACATCTCAGTCCTTCGTAAGGCGGTGAAGGATCCAGCTCAAGTAGTGGAGAATGATCGGGTACCGGTCGAGTATGGGCTAACGATGAGGGTTGGACCCATTCGGATCGAGGATCGAGCCGAGAAACAGTTGCGGAACAAAGTGATCGGGATGGTCAAGGTCCGATGGGACAATTGTGGCCGTGAAGAGCTAACATGGGAGCGAGAGCAGACCATGCGAGCTGAGTTTCCCGAGTTATTTGTATAAACTGTAGACCGTGTACTTTTTGTTATAACAGAGTTATAGCATTGCTGGTTTTGTTTCCTTACCGTGCAAATTTCGGGACGAAATTTTGTTAAGGGGGAGAGGGTTGTAACACCCCAAAAAGGCCCCAAAAAGACTCAAGATGAGTTTTAGGAGCAGGCTGGTTTACACGGCCTGGGACACGGGCGTGTCCCAGGGCGTGTCGGGTGTACACGGCCTGGGACACGGGCGTGTCCCAGGGCGTGTTCGATTTATTTTGCGAAATTGGCCTATTCAGGTCAGAGCCGGACACGGCCTTGAACACGGCCGGGAACACGGGCGTGTCAGGCTGGACACGGGCGTGTCAGCTGCCGTGTTCCGACTCGTGTACTGGTTGCAGCTCGATGGAGCAGGAGACACGGGCGTGTCTCAGGTTTGACACGGGCGTGTCAGGTCCGACACGGGCATGTCGATGACCCGTGTTGTGCAGTCGGTTCAATCTGTGTGTACCGCTTAAGGGGTACACGGCCTGTGACACGGGCGTGTCACAGGCCGTGTCGGCCAAAAAGTGAAGTTTTGGGAAAATCTTGGCCGTTCAGTTTTCTCTCTTTTGATCCAAGGGTCCAGGTGGTTTCCTGGCTGGGTTATTACGAGAAGAGAGGAATGAAGAGGTCATTCTTCATTTGGCTTAAGGAAGAGAGAAAGAGAGAGGAAGAGAAGAAGGAGGAGGAGAGCAAGCCACCGGCGGAGCTCCCGTGGTCCGATTCGTGATCCGAAGCCGGCGTTGTGAAGGCAAGGCTGCTGCGGTTCTTTCTCACCGGCTAGTTTTCGATGGCACCGAAGAAATCGACAAGGGTAACGATCTCCCTCCTTGGACATGTGAAGTCCTTCTTTTCTGCATTGCATAGGGAAAGCCCTTCCCCGCGAGTGTGCGGTGGGTTGTGGTGTCCCTTGGGGTAGATATGTGAAGTCCCCCTTGTTAGAGGCCGGAATTGGAGTACGGCTCTAGGCATGCTGTGTGAAGCCCATCTGGATGTAATCTGGATTGGTGATGCTTGTTTGCATATCGGAGAAGGCTCCGTGATAATGTCTTGTGATGCCTATGGCTTGTGATGCCTTGTTCCTACCTGTTGCTTGGTGCGGCAGGAAGTACTGGACGATGTCCAGGAAATGAAGAGGGTTGGCGGCAACTCTTGTGGCCGTGCGTTGCCACTTTGTGAGTAGTTGAGTCGTTGGGCTGCAACTCGATGAAAAGGCAGATTGCCGAACAGGAAAGGTGAAACCGACCCGCGCCTATAAAATGCCATGGATACTTCCGTATTCGAGGTGGCTCGGCGACTTGAGCAACGGGGGGTGGCTGATCCGTACCTGCGTTAGGTACGTCCGACTTGGAAGCCTGGTTTAGGTTTTGTTGGAGCGCCTAATGAGAGTCTTAGGCCCGCGCGCCGGAAAGACTAGAAATGCTCAAATACCGTGTAGACGGTGGTGTTGACCCTGGTATTCCGGTACACCGAAAATGTGCCCTGAGTGCACGGGCTGTCGGGCCGGGTGGCCGATGGTTGTGATGGCTTGAATGTGCCTGCGCGCACATAGTTGCTATTGATGATGCCATGCTTGCAGGGAAAGAATGCTCATGCCCCGAGAAAGGGGTAGGATTGTTATAATTGGGTCAGCTGAATGCTGACCGTTGCATTGTTTGCCACCGGTTGGGTGGATTGTTCCCGTGCAGGTGCTGGAGAGCCAAGTGGTAAATGATGGGCTGAAGCCCTACTGCTGTTGCTGCTGCTGCTGCGGCTAGCCTGGAAGGCTAAGTGAATGGCTTTGTTTTGTTTTCTCTTTTTACTCATGTATGGCCGGCCTGCGCGCCGAGGTTTGTAAAACATGATGTATGTTCAGAGGAACTGTAAGGCCTTAAGGCCAAACTCTTGTGGTTGTGTACATTCCGTGGTATTTATATATAAAGGTGGTTTTATATATATGGACATTCCGGTTAAGAGTTCAAAGTTGTAACTTAAAGCTTCCGCTAGAATGCTCTGAGTTAGGATTCGTATTTGGTTTGGTATTATCCTGTGACCTCACCGTCTGTTTGTGGCATATAGTGTGGGGCCCCGGCCGGACCTTCTACTATACGTCATCTAACGGATGGGGTCGTTACATCTAAGCTCCAAAATCAACATGAGAACATGGGTTGCAAGGATATTGACGAGCATCTCAAGAAAATGTTTCAAGGGCAAGCTCGTTAAGATTGATTCGATGTCACTAAGGCATTGTTCCAGTGCAAGATGGGATCTCGGGACCTAATAGGGACTCACGTACTCAGGATAATTGGGTATATAGAGAACCTTGAAAGACTAGGGTTCCCTCTGGGCCAAGTGTTGGCCACAGACCTGATCCTATAATTGTTGTCGGACAGTTATGAGCAGTTCATCATGAACTATAACATGAATAAAATAGACAAGACACTTACCGATCTCCTAGGCATGTTGTGAACTGCCGAGATCAACATGAAGACGGCAAAGCCTGCTCGCCCCATACTGATGGTGCATAAAGGCAAGGGCATGTTGTTAACTGTTAGCCCCATACTGATGATGCATAAAGGAAAGGCCACAGACCTGATCACACAATTGTTGTGGGACAGTTATGAACAATTCGTCTTGAACTATAACATGAATAAAATATACAAGACACTTCCCGAGCTCCTAGGCATGTTGTGAAATGCCGAGATCAACATGAAGAAGGCCTAGCCTGCTAGCCCCATACTGATAGTGCATAAAGGCAAGGGCAAGGTCATGGGATTTAAGAAGATGAAGGTAGGACCTAAGTCTGCTTTGGAGCCCAATTCTTCTGCACGATAAAGAAAGGTTCATGGAAAGAGGGAAAGTACCAAACTGTGCCAAGGCTGGTCATTGGAGAAGGAACTGTCCTTCATACATCGAGGGTCTATAAAAGATGAGGGGAGGTATGACTTATGCTTCAGGTATTTACATTATAGAGATAAACCTTTCTGCTCCTTCATCTTGGGTATTGGATACCAGAAGTGGTTCTCACATTTGTATAAATGTGCAGGAACTAGGAAGGAGAAGAATGCTGAGTAAAGGAGAGGTGGATGTGCGTGTCGGCAATTGAGCAAGAGTTGTTGTTGTCGTCGTGGGTGTTTACCGTCTTGCTTTGACCAGTGGGCTTGTAATTGAATTAGATAATTTTTATTTTGTTCCTTCCTTAAATAGAAACATTATATCTTTTTCATGTTTGTACATGATTAGATTTTCTTTTATTATTAATAACAATTGTTGTTCTATATTTAAGAATAATGTTTGTTTTGGCATAGCCCAAATGTTTAATATTTTATATGTTTTGAACTTAGGCCATCAGATCTATAACATAGAAAGTACTGAAAGACTTAAAACAAATGACTCGAACACTACATATCATTAGCATTGTCGTTTGGGCCATATAAATGAGAAACGTATATCCAAGTTCCATAGAAATGGACTATTAGACTCATTTGTTTATGAATCATTTGAGAGATGCGAATCTTGTTTGTTAAGCAAGAAGACTAAGGTACCTTTCATTGGAAACAATGAGAGGGTTGATGATCTCTTGGGTATAGTACATAGTGATGTATGTGGACCCATGAGTTCTATGGACACAGGTGGGTACTTCTACTTTATTACATTTACTGATGATTTTAGTTGATACAGATACGTGTATCTTATGAAGTGCAAATCTGAAACCTTTGAAAAATTCAAAGAGTTTAAGAACGAAGTAGAGAACCAACTAGGTAACAATGTTAAAGCACTCCGATCTGATCGAGGTTGCGAATACCTAAGTCATGAGTTTCGTGATCATCTGAAAGAGTGTGGTATTGTATCACAGCTCACTCCACCTAAAACACTGCAGCATAATGGTGTGTCTGAGCGGAGGAATCGTATACTGTTAGACATGGTGTGATCGATGATGAGTCATGTAGATCTGTCTATTTCCTTTTGGGGTTTTGCCCAAGAAACTGTTTCTTTTACACTAAATCGTGCTCCAATGAAGGTGATTCTAAATACACCATATGAGATATGGACTGGGAAGCGTCCTAGTATGTCGTAAATTAAGGTTTGGGGATGTGAGGTATACATACGATGTCAAATGTCTGACAAGCTAGAACCCAAATCAGATAAGTGTTATCTTGTGGGGTATCCTAAAGAAACTAAAGGGTATTATTTCTACCTGCCATCCGAGGGCAAAGTGTTTGTCGTGAGGACTGGCATCTTTCTTGAGAAAGAATTCTTAAGTAGAAAGACTACAAGGGTATAACTTGAAAAGTTCAAGAACCGCAAAATATGAATGAAATGGAATGGGTACCTAAGTCAGGACTACAAGTTGTTGTTGTTGGAGAACCCGCTCAGGAAACACAAGTTCCACATAGATCTAGTAGACCAAGGTTTTAGCCTGAGAGAAATGGATTTATCGAGTCTCAAATATGTAATGTGTTTCTTATGGATCATAGTGATGAGCCTGCAACCTACCAAGAGACTATGAGTGGACTAGACTCCAAGAAGTGGCTTGATGCCATGAAATCTGAAATGGACTTTATGTATTAAAACCAAGTTTGGACCTTGGTGGAACCACCTAAATGGGTAGGACCCATAGGGTGCAAGTGGGTCTTAAAGAAGAAGACCGACATGGATGGGAATGTACATACATTCAAAGGGCGACTGATGGCTAAAGGTTTCAAGCAAATTCATGGTATTGACTATGATGAGACTTTTTCCCCTAATGTCATGGTTAAGTCCAGTAGAATTCTGCTTGCTATTGCTGTGTATTATGACTACGAGATCTGGAAGATGGATGTCAAAATGGCTTTCCTAAATGGAAACCTCCTTGAGGAAGTGTACATGACACAACCTGGGGGTTTTGTATCTCCAGGTGAATCCACTAAAATATACAAGATGTAAAGATCCATTTATGGATTAAAGCAGGCTTCTTGAAGTTGGAATCTTTGTTTTGATGAAAAGATCAAAGAGTTTGGTTTTATCAAAAAGGAGGATGAACCGTGTGTTTACAAGAGGATTAGTGGAAGCATTGTTGTCTTCCTAATATTTTATGTAGATGATATACTGCTGATAAGGAATGAAAAACCTACCCTATAAGTTGTTTGGAACAACCTAGGGGACTACTTTTCAATGAAGGACTTGGGTGAATCAACTTATATACTTGTATTAATATCTTTAAAGATAGATCAAAGAAGTTGTTGGGTTTGACCCAAAGTACGTACATTGACAAGGTGTTGAAATAGTTCAGCATGCTTGAGTCCAAGAAAGGATACATACCCATGTATCTTGGTGTGAGTCTCTCTAAGGACTAGTGTCCTAAGTCTTGTGAAGATAAAGACCGCATGAAGTTGATTCCATATGCTTCGTCAATTGGGTCAATCATGTATGCAATGATATGTACTAGACCCGATGTCTCTTATTCCTTGAGCATGACTAGCAGGTATCAATCTGATCCCGATGAAAGTCACTGGATTGTCGTTAAGAATATCTTGAAGTACTTATGAAGGACTAAGGATACATTCTTGGTATTTGGTGGAGAGGAAGAGCTTGTTGTAAAGGGTTATACGGATGCTAGCTTCTAAACTGATAGGGACGACTCAAAGTCTCAGTCAGGGTTTGTATTTTGCCTTAATGGAGGTTATGTTAGTTGGAAGAGTTCCAAGCAGGAAACTGTTGCCAATTCTACAACTAAGGCTGACAATATCACTGCCGCAAATGTAGTGAAGGAGGTTGTATGGTGGATTAGGAAATTCATCGGCGAGTTAGATGTAGTTCCTAGCCTTTTTTTTCTCGTAGTTCTTTACTCTGACAATAACGGTGCAATTACACTTTCTTCAGAACATAGATCTCATCAGCTCTCCAAGCACATACTTCGGCGGTTCCATCTAATTCGAGAGATTGTCGATCGAGGAGATGTGAGGATTTGTAGAGTGCCAACTGAGGAGAATATTGTTGATCCACTAACAAAGCTGCTTCCATAGAGAAAGCATGATGGTCATGTTAGATCAATGGGTATGCGATACCTGAATGATCAAATCTAGTAGGAGTCTTGTGGATTGTATGTTTGTTGGCTGTAATATTTCATATGATGAATAAAGTATTGTATGCATTTCATTTATATATTTTGGCAAGTTCTTTTATTATGTTATTATTCTATTGTGATAGACTAGTTAACTATATAAATGCCCTTAGAATGTTTGCTTCCATAGGAGTTAAGTAGTGACTTGAAAGTGAGAGCCTATTATCTAAGAGGCTTCATTCTTAAAAGGTCCCTGGTCATTGTATCATCTTAGAAGCTAAGGGCGATGATGATACCTTTAATACTAGCATGTGCGTTGACTGATGACCCATCTTCACAGGTCATGATATTGTGATATCAAGTCATCTCATGGGTACTTGTTATGAACAAGTTGTACTGGACAGACCCACCATGAGAATACTTTATGGATTGTTATATAAATTTGTCACAAGTATGGCTCAAGTGGCAATGGTGTTTGTGGTCCTTTGACTTGAAGTCACAACATTTATCGAGTGAGGAAGAGTGTGCTTTGATACCAACAAAAGTCCAGTCTTGAGAAAGTTGGATGATAAAAGTGGTTATTGGGAACGTTATGAATCATTTGGGTGTTTGTGTGTGGCAGAAATGGGATTTGTCCTCCTTTATGACAGGAGTTGCATCCATGGGCCCCTTGATGGAATGGGACTGAGAAATGCATGGTCATGCTTGGTTGTGTCAATATGTGATATTGGGCTCACCAATTTCTGGAAGTCCATTCTAGATCTGGAAATTGGGATTGAACAATTATGATGGTGATACGGTCTATACCTCTAGTTCCATCCGAATGTAAGGGACGAAGGGACATGACAACATTGTAACATTGGTCACAATGGCTTTTGCATTTATTAACTCCTACTGTTTGGGGAGCAATGATGTATTGCTAGATGGCGCTCATTATTTGTGAAGCTTTTCTTTGATACTTTCAAGATCAGGTGGGTGACTGGTTGTGTTACCATTGTGATCTGGAAGTGATCGAGCATGTGGTCTCACTACCAACTCAGTATGAGCCTATCAGGGTCGCACATAAGATTGTGGAGAAATTGGGATCTTGGATTTGTACGGTTTGGCTCATATGATCCAAAAAAAGTGAATATTTCTCAAAATATATATATGTGTTTTTGAATAGTTTAGACATTTTGGTATTTCAATAGTACCCCTAGTTTTTAGTTTTGTTTTACTCAAAATCTCCTATAAACAACTTAGTTAATTATAATATTTCTAATCGTTCTTTTTAATTATGTTTCACAAGTAAAATATTGGTCATGCTGTGTTTCTAATTCACGGTAGCATGTTAAGGTGAAATATTTTTCTAAAACTCGCATTTCTATTATGGTTTTTTGTTGTTTATTTCCTTTACTTTCTTAAAAACTCATCATCCACTATTTTCTTTTTCGTTTTTGAATAATTTTTGTAAAGTCAACTTTTGAATAACGTAGTAGATGTGAACGATCCAAGTCACCTATTATTTCTATTTTCAAGTTAATTTCATCAATCTTCCTTTATTATCTAGGACTCGCTTTTTGAAAAATTTTCAAACCTTTGTTTTAAATAAATTCAAAAGCGTGAAAATGATTTAGGCTGTTTTTGTTTCGTTTGAGCCTTCCTGCCAACCTAAAAACTTTTACCACTAGTTAGCCGTTTTTGAGCCTTTTTCCGATTTCATTTGATAGCTCCTCCCTTCATTTCAGTTTCACCAAAGCCAAAAATTCCAACCTATCAAATCACACTAGCCTGTTTGAGTTTCATAATTTATTTTGACGATTTTGATAGGGTATTTTGTGATTTTTGTGGGAGAAAGGTTTTCGAAAAAAAAAGTATGTTCGAAAGTGATGTTTATTTTTGTTTGGCCAACTCAAAAAGGAAAATAAAAATATTTATGGCCTTTGTTTTGAAAGAAAAAAAAATGAAAAAAAAAAGAAAAAGAATGTGTGTATATATTTTTATAAAGGTTTTGAAACTCTTTGCTTTGGTTTAGTGTGATTTTAAAACCTTCACGTTTATCTTTGAATTCCACTCCTAATCATTTTCCTAAACCAAACGTTTCTGTCCTATTTAAGTCCTCTTGATTCACGCTTTTTGTTTTTTATTTAATAACTAAGAAAAGAAAAATAGTAAATCAGTTTTAGTTTTGGATTTAAACCTAGATTTTTGTTAATTAAATTGATATAATTATAATGCGTTGCTTGGATCTAGTAACAACTCAATGCGTGTTTTTCATTTTCGTTGCTTTGCTTAAGTCCATTTAAAAAATCTCGTTAAAATTTTGGATGATTTGTTTTTATTAAGTAAAGTTTATAAAAGTTTTACCATACCTAAATAATTATTTTAGACTTACATTTCACCTTTTTCCCTACTTAGAATTTCGCATAGTACTTGTGTAGGCATAATTAGAATTTTTTGATTAGTCCTTTTTATAAATTTTTAGTTTTTATATTTTTGCTTGGGGACAAGCAAAGCTTAAGCTTGGGGGAATTTGATAATACGTTTTGTAGCCTAAACTATTATCGTATTTTATATTTTTATATTGTACAAATTATGTCTTTTATTAGTTTATTTTTATCCTTTTTATGTAAATTTTATTGCCACTAACTTTTCCTGTCTTTTTGCAGGTTTCCAGAAAATTGGCCAAAATGACCTGTCACGCCCCCCTGTCACGCCCTCCTTGGGCATGACCTAGGGCGTGTCACCCGATCCCGAGGACACCTGCTGGAAGGGACAGAAAACGGCCAAAAACCGCTGTCACGCCCCCTGACACGCCCTCCCTGGGCGTGTCACCAGGCGTGACCAGGGGCGTGTCGCCCTCTGCCGCAAAGCCTGCCGCCGCATTAAATGTCGTTCCGCCTCAGCACGCAAACAGTACTGTCACGCCCCATATCACGCCCGTGATATGGGCGTGACACCCTCCTTTTTCGGTGACTGACGGATTTCCGACCAATGATTTGGACATGACGTGCCTGTCACGCCCCCTGTTACGGGCGTGACCTAGGGCGTGACCACCGACGTACCGAAGCAATCATCCCTCCCGCCAGAATCCAGAGCCCGAGGTCAAATCCGTACCTGTCACGCCCCCTGACACGCCCCCCTAGGGCGTGTCGGAGGGCGTGACCAACTCGAGAAATTTTCTATAAATTGAGCCCCCCCTCCCCATTTCAGCAAGTTTTGGTTGAGTGGGGGAGGTGCTGTCCCTTTGTTTCTTGATCCTTTTTCATGCTTTCTCTCTCTCTCCCCCTCTCTTTGTAATTTTTGTTTAACCCTAGCTTAATTGTAGTTTGTCTTAGCTTTTCTTTGTAATTTTTGCTCTTGCTTAGTGCTACTTGTAGGGCTAGAATAGGATTTAATTTTCATGCACTTGTAATTTTATTTTCATTAGTGTAACTTGCCCTTTTTCATTAATAAAATTGTCCTTCCTTTAGCTTGTGTTCTTCTTATGCTTTTCTACTCATCTCCCCCCTCCACTCCATTATGATTAACTAATCCTCCTTGTACTCGATCTTGATGATCCGAGGTTAGAGCGATTATGTTATGATGTTTTAATCAATCTTTTCGTTTTAGGTTAGGGCCTTGAATTACTCTTGATTAATCACGGGTTGGGGGTATATTTTCGATATATACTCTCCGCCTTTGCTTTCATTCTGGGCTAGCCGAGAGGCCGAAAGAATGAAGTGAGCATTCAAGAGTAAAGGGAGTTGTACGCACCCCTCGAGAAAGGCAGACGTCCAAATCTCCCGAATTGGAGTAAAATCCAATAGTGGGGTTCACCGCGTAAAGCGAGTTTTAGGCCTCCGATTTAGACGAGAGTCGGTCGGACCTTCCTAAACTCAGTTGGGCATGACTTCGAGAGAAGCGTGTTCAAGCTTTAGGAACCTCCACGGTCAAGGACCCTTATCCTATTAAGTTTAGATTTTTATCGCATTTTCTTAATCGTCTTTAGCCGAGGTGAATCTTGATCGGGTGCATTTCCATTTCATATTTTCTTCCTTTAGTAGTAATCTCCTATCTTGTGCTCTTTAATTAACTGCAGTAGTTTCCTTTCTAGCATAGGTCTTTACTTAACAGCTTACTTAATTGCAGTGTTTCACTTTCTAGTATAGCTTTACTTTCTCCCCTGCACTTAGATTTTCTAAAACCCTAGTTTTTCCGTCGATAAGATAATAGCGTTCGTGTGAGTAGGCTTAGCCAACAGTTCCCGGATTTCAATACGACACTTGTGTCCCCTTGCTACAATTCGATAGGTATACTTGCCTCATCGGGTTGCTAGTTCGGTTGCGTTTATTTTCTTCGAACCCTAGCGCGCAACACCCTCTCGAAGTCGATCTCTTTCGCCGCCCTCTCCATAAGCTCTTCAAACGAGAGGGGGGGAAGTCTCTTCAGCTCCATGCTAAAGAAACCTGGTCTCAGGCCCAGGGTAAAAGCGAGCATCAGCGCGTACCCCGGGACCTCCTGGACCAGGAGAATCTCTTCCTGAAACCGGTCGATGTAATGACCCAGCGTCTCGTCCTGCTTCTGCCTCACCGCGAATAGGCACTCTGCCTCCTTCTTCCTCTTCTTCGATGTTGAGAACCTCAACAAGGAACCCCGGCGTAGATCCTCGAAGATGTAGATTGAGCTTGCTGGCAACTGGTGGAACTAGTCCCTGGCCTTCTCCTTCAATGTGATGGCAAATAGCCGACACTTGAAGGCATCTGTCACCTGCCGGATCGAGACTACATCCTCGAACCACTGAACATGTTGCACCGGATCATCCTTCCCTAAGTAGTAGGACATGACCGGCTCTTGGAACCCCTAGGGCACCGGGTCTGAGACGATGAACTCGCTAAAGGGGGTCTCGCCTCCTGCCTGGCGAGAGGGCACGTCTCGCAACCTTGGCTTGCTGGAACGATCCGCGAGACCGTACCCAGGAAACAACTCCTGCACTGCCGCCTCCCTCTCGCCCAAGTCTACCGGAATCTCCTTTCTGGGACGTTAGCCTGGGAAAATCTCCCGCGCGGCCACGTCCCTCTCGCTGACCTCCGTCAGGACCTCCTTCCCGGGGCGCTACCCTGGGGCATTCTCGCCAAGAAGCGGGACCGCCTCCACCGGAACATGAGGCGTCTCCCACTCACTCCTTGCCGAGAAGGCCAGGCTGATGGTTTGTAGGACCTCTCGCCTAAAGTCTTCCAAGATCTTCCTTGTCGCTTCCTCCCCCGAGGTGGGGATACCCTCTGAGCAAGACGCTTCACCATCACCTCCAGTCATGGGACCAAACTCAAGGCTTTCTTGTACCAGCTGCCTTCCACGCTCACCGCACCAGAACTATTGAAGCCAAAACTGACCTCAACGAATGTTCAAAATAGGGGTGCAGCCAGCACCTACTTCTCTCAATCCTTGCCCCTCGACTGGTAGCTAATGACCTTGGACTGACATAAGTCCTCAGCAGGGAGGTCCCACCTCACACCCGGCAGATCTCTGAGAGCTTCCCCTTCAAAGCCAAAAGACGGTCTAGGAGCTCCGCAGAAAGCACTGGAGATTTAGAGAGAAAATGAGAGTCTGCTTTCTAAGGAGCCCTTACGGGTCTATTTATAACCTTTTGCTGACCTGAAGTTACTGAAATACCCCTGGATGGTCTGCCAATAGCCAAATCCCGCTGTTTGAGAAGTGCTAAAAGCAACCCCCGAGGGTATAAGGGTAATTTTACCCGAGGGCAGTTAGGACATTTTACCCTTAGCCTGGGCCCCACTCGGCGAGAGCTCTATGCCGAGAACTCTCTCGCCTTCCTTTGGCGAGGGCTAAAAAGAAGTGTCAGAAGTCTCATGCTGAGCAAGCCCCCGCCTTCTCGCTAGCCCTGCTGAGACCGGGTCCCGGCTGACCGAGGGTGAACGCTTTTGCCCTTCCCCAGGCGGGAGCTCCTTTAATCTTGATGCTGGAGCTGGACGCGGCGTTGAGGGAGTGGAGCCCACTCAACGCCCTTACTACTGACCCCGACGCTGAGTGAGTGGAGCTCACTCAACGCCCTTTCTGCTAGACGTGGCGTTGAGTGAGTGGATCTCACTCAACGCCCTTTCTGCTGGACGTTGCGTTAAGTGAGTGGAGCTCACTCAACGCCCTTTTCGCTGGACGTGGCGTTGAGTGAGTGGAGCTCACTCAATGCCCTTTTTGCTGGACGTGGCGTTGAGTGAGTGGAGCTCACTCAACGCCCTTTTCGCTGGACGTGGCGTTGAGTGAGTGGAGCTCACTCAACGCCTTTTTCGCTAGACGTGGCGTTGAGTGAGTGGAGCTCACTCAACGCCCTTACTGATCACCATGGCGCGGAGTGAGTGAAGCTCACCCAACGCGGCGCCTTCTCGCCCACTTTTGGTCATGGGCGGGATCTCACCTGCTTCTAGGCGAGAGTTCCTCTGGTGCGAGAGCTCCTCCGGTCCTCAAGCCCAAGCTAACCCGGGGCTGGTCCAACCCCGACCGTTGACGCCTTTGGGTCCTACCCAGCGAATATGGGTTGTACAATAAGAGATATCATAAAGACAAAAAGGTGGACAAGGACTTCTTAGCTAAGAAGAAGTCATGCTTGTTAGAAAGTGATTCTGAGACTTCAGAATCTAAAGATAAAGAGTCCTACATTGGTCTAATCCCCATAGAAGAGGATGCTAGTCATCCTACTACCAAGGCAGGTATAAGGGAACCACTATCCTCTATTGACAGTGACTATGAATATGAAGAAGATTACAGCCTCATGGCCACTACTAAAGAAAATCAGGACAATTCTGACCCTGATGTGGTAATCTCTCACCCAATCTCTCCTTCTGATTCTGATTATGAGACTGACCTGGATTCTAAGGCATCCTCTTCATCCAATGAGGAGGATGGATAAGGACCTGATGAGGATGTCAATCAACCAATTGATAGTTATGGTGCCCTCTTGGAAGCTCTGAAGAAGAGCAAAAAGCTTGTCAAGAGGCAAGTTGAAGAGATTATTTCTCTACAGCAAGTTAAATCCATACAATCTAAGTCAGCTTCACTGCTAGATTAGATGAACAAAGAAATTAGTCAGCTAAAAACAATCACTATTATCCAAGTGGGCACCATAAGCTAGAAAAGCAAGATCATTAAGAATCTTGAAGAGAAACTCCTTAAAGAGAGGATGATAATGAAGAAAGTTTCCAAGCCTATGACAATACTGCCACTTATAGACGCATTCTCCTCTCAAAATAACAAGATGGTATTGGGGTTCAAGTGGAATGTTGGAGCTTCCCATTCCAAAAGGAAAGACAATGCTTCAGCTATGTCTCAAACAACCTTACTGAAGGTAGTATTCCCTTCTTATATGTATGACCATGACAGCATGTATGGTCACTAGAAGAATGGAAGAAGAAAGGACATGTGGTTGAGTTCCTCGAAGGCTCCCCATAAAGAAATCCCAATAGCCCACCATGGACAATTTGTGTTTGGTGCTCCAGCACCCGCACTCAATGAAAGTATTTAGTGTCTACCCAAATCACCTCGAGGGGGGTGAATAGGTGATGTTTGCGTCTTTTTGTGGAATAAAAATATTTAAAGGACAAGCACACAAACACAGAGATTTTTATAGTGGTTCCCCGTATTGGGTACGTCCACTGTCCCTCTTCGCCTATCTCCCACGAAGGGCAGATTCAGCTACTTCACCAAACTCAGATTTCGTCAAATCTTACACCTCAGAGTCGCAACTCCTACACCTCGGAGACGATGCTCCAACCACTCGGAGAACAAACTCTCCTACAACTCGATCCACAAACCAGATCTACACACTCGATCCACACCCGGATCTACTCTCTCGGTCCATAAACGGATCTATAAAACTCAG
Source organism: Platanthera zijinensis (assembly GCA_039513925.1). NCBI lineage: Eukaryota > Viridiplantae > Streptophyta > Magnoliopsida > Asparagales > Orchidaceae > Platanthera > Platanthera zijinensis. The sequence goes on along the minus strand of CM077087.1, from coordinate 57,940,908 downwards.
AGAAATATCTACTACAATATTCAAAAAGAAATTACAACACAACACACGATTCCAATTTTGATCCGACGTTCTTTGAAGGTTGGAATTTGAAACTTGGAGAACTCGAAAAAACTTGAAATCTTTGGATCTTGAATCTTCAACCAACGAGGACTGGAGTAAATCAGATCTTGAGCGAGGAAGAGATCCAGTCAAAGAAGTCATTGTCGAAGAAGATTGCTCATTGTCACGGCCGATCAAAAGAGTTTCGCGAAAACAGGAGTGTGCGGCCGACGATTGCTATTTCGAGAAAATACGAAAAATGATTGAAGAAATTAGGTTTTCAAGATCCGTTATCATTTAGAAATTACTCTAGGTATTTATAGAGGGATTCAAAATGAAATGACTATAAAAGATTTCCAAAAATGAAACCTAAAAAGCATTGTACATGGTCGACCGAACCCGTGACAGGAGGAAGAAATTTTCGGAAAAATGACCCAAGTCAAATTCGTCGAGTATCGTCAAGTATCATAATGATACTCGTTGAATACATCTTGATATACGACGAAAAAGACTTAGACAAAACATCACAGATCGGATGGTCACTCAACGTTATTGCGAGGAGTCATACCCGACAAATTTGCCAAGTATCACCTGGCATACTCGACGAATTCCGAGTATCGATCAATAGACTCGACACTCTCAATGTCATTATACTCAACGCTTTAGCTCACTCAACGCCATAGGAGGCATTCATAAAATATTGTCGAGTTAACTCAATGCACTCAATGCTTTGATATTCGATGAATTATACTTGGAAAAATCTAAAGAAGTAGTATCGACTGGACTCGACGAATTCGGCGTGTATCACTTAGCATATTCGACGAATTCGGCGAGTATCGATTGATACATTCAACGAATTCGACGAGTATGCACAATGATACTCGGCGGATTTTACTTGATAGATTTTTCACTTGTACAAATATTTTACCCTAAGTATATATGACAAATTCGATGGGTATTGGTAAGTATACTCGACAAATTCGGCGTGTATCAACGACGATACTCGACGAATTTGACGTGTATGCTTAACCATACTCGTCGAATTTTACTTAGGTAAAATTCTATGTTTTTGACTTCTGGTCTTTGGCCTTCCTTGATCCTTCTCCTGTACTTGGGAAAGAAGTACACTCGAATAGAGAGATTATACGTGAGCCAACACATTGGCCAACACAATGAGGGATTACATTGTGCAGTCCTGTGTTTACCGACTCACTATAACCTGACATTGGTGTGTACTTGGCATTGTAAACATGCAAGTATATAACTAGATAGCAATGTCAAATACAACCTTATTTCATCTTAGCTTGACTGGAACCTTTTTCAAATTAGGGTTATTGTGGATACAATACCCAACACTCAAGGATAAGGCAGTGGCCTCCTCCCAATATATTTCAGTAAAGAATAAGGCTATGAGAAAGACTTCAATCAAGTCTCACTTAGCAATTTTTTATGTCATCAACACCTTGTCAGCTGCAAAATAGGCACATGTTGCTGTCAGACAGAATCAACAAAGAGAACCAGCTTAAAGGCTTACATTCGGCCAAATTCTAGCTGAGAGAAATAGGAAGAAGGCTTTTTGCTGAACAGAAAAAATTGGATGGTTCACACCCAGCAAAGACTATTTTGAAGAGGAGATATAACGTACATGAGTGCTAGTGTAGTGGCAAGGTGGGACACTTTGCCTTTTACTGTTGGCACAACCCTAGTGTGCCAAGTGCAAAAAGAAGCCTTCCATTCAAGGCTGTAGCTGGGAGAAAAATTCCTATTTAGTCTAACAAGAACCAAGGACCCAAATTCCTTTTGGTACCTAAGGTAAATTAATTCTGTGATTGCAGGTTAGTCCAAGTACCCATCAAATGCCAATCTTGTACTTAGACAGTGGATGTTCCAGGCACATGACTGGAATAATAAGTCGTCTGAAAGATTTCACTCTAATGAGGAATGGACCCAATGTCATATTTGGTGATTCAAACAGAGGAGTAACAAAAGTCTATGGTATGATCGCTAATGGCATAGTCCCCACCATAAAAGTGGCCTATGTGGATGGATTGCAACACAATCTGATTAGTATAAGCCAACTCTATGATATACGATATGTCATTGTATTCTACAAGGATAAGTGCCTAATTAAGTGACCAAGAGATCATTCTGACAGGCACTATGAGTGGAAATATTTATTGTCTTAACTTTCTATGTCTAGATTTTGATTCTCCCATGTGCCTTATAACAATTGAAAAAGACTCTTGTGTGCAATGACACGAGGCTTTCTCACTTAAACTATAAGACTATCAGCAAGCACTTCAGTGAAGGGTTGGTCAGAAATGGACCCAACTTGAAATGCACTAAAGAGAGCATTTGTTCTGCATGCTAACAGGCAAGCAAACAAAAGCTTCCTATAAAAGCATTGGGTTTAAGGATTCAGAGAGGTGTCTCTACCTCCTGTATATGGATTTATTTGGTCCTATGTCAATTCATAGTCTAGATAGGAAAGTCTATATCTTTGTGATTGTTGATGATTATTCCAAATTTGTCTGGGTGCTCTTTCTAAAAAAAAGTTGATACCTTAGACATCTTTGTGACTTTTGTCAAGCAGATTCAGAATGAAAAGGGTTGCACTGTGGTCCAAATCAAAAGTGACCATGGATAAGAATTTTAGTCTGAAAACATGATAGAATTCTACAAAGAACAAGGTATCTTTCAGGAATTTTCTTCTCCAAGAACACCCCAGCAAAGTGGCATTACTAAGAGAAAGAATAGAACTCTCATAGAGGTTGGAAGGATTTTGCTAAGTGACACTTCTCTCCTAAAATATTTCTGGGCTGAGGTAGTGAACACAACCTATCATGTCCAAAATAGAGTCTCTATCAACAAGTTTCACAATAATACTCCCTCTGAGCTTATGAAAGGCAGAAAACTAAATCTATCCTATTTCAGAATTTTTGGAAGCAAGTGCTTTATGCTGAACAATGAGAAGTCCTACTTGACAAAGTTTGCTGAAAATCCTATGAGGTTATTTTTGTTGGGTTTATTAGCCACAACAATGCCTATAGGATCTACGACTTGAAAAATCAGGTTGTATAAGAGTCTGTTAATGTGGTTTTTTATGAAACTTCAATGATTCACATTGAGCTGTTAAGCTCATCTTGCACCACAGGTGCATAATAAAGAATGGACAAACTAAGTATTAATGATACACTTCTAGTTGAATAAGAAAAGGATAAATATGTGCTCATCCCAGAAGAAGGTCCCGGTGAAATGCAAAGAGCAGATAAACTTTAGGCCACTAAAGATGAAGTTCAAGAAGCTGAAGAGAGGATATCAACATCCATCATAAACTTAAGAGACCATTCCAGATATCTGATTATTGGGGATGAAAGCCTGGGTGTAACCACAAGGAGCAAAAATCACAACATTACTATGTATTCAAGATTTCTATCTCTGATAGAACCCAATAAGTTTGAAGTAGCCAACATAGACCCATTCTTGATAGTGGCTATGCAAGAAGAGTTGAACTAGTTCAAAAAGTGTAATGTCTGGAAGCTGGTTCCCAGACCTCATGGACATAACATCATAGGAACCAAATGGATATACATAAACAAACTATATAAAATAGTGTTATACTAAAGAATAAAGCTAGACTGGATATTAAAGGATACATGCAAGAGGAAGGTATTGACTTTGATGAAACCTTTGCATTAGTAGATAGACTTGAAGTCATAAGGTTATTCCTTACATATGCTGCTTACAAAGGATTTAAGGTCTACAAAATGAATGTAAAGTCAGTTTTCCTGAATGGTGACCTAAAAGAGGACGTCTATGTTAAGCATCCATCGGGTTTTATCAATCCTTCTCTCCCTAACCATGTATTTCACTTAAGAAAGGCTTTATATGGGTTAAAACAGGCCCCAAGGGCTTAGTATGAAACCATGTCTAGCTTTCTCAATAAGAATAAATTCTTAAGGGGAAAGATAGACAAGATATTATTCCTAAGGGAAGTCAAGGGTAAAATAATCCTAGTCCAAATTTATGTTGATAACATAATTTTTTGGTCTACTGATGATGGTATATGTAGAAAATTTGTTAAACTAAGCAAGGGAAATTTGAGATGAGCAGTATGGGTGAACTCAAGTATTTCTTGGGCCTCCAAGTTAAATAATCTGAGGATGTACTATTCATTTCTCAGTCCAAGTTCACCAATGAGTTAATCAAAAAAATTTGAATGGAGGGTGCCTCCACCATATAGACTCCTATGGGGTCAGGTATGTATATAGATAAGGATGAGAATGGGAAACCAGTTGATGAAACCTTATATATAAGCATAATTATATCCCTCCATTATTTGACTGCTAGTAGGCCAGACATTATGTTTGCTACATGTGTTTGTGCTAGGTACCAGGCTTTCCCTAAAGAATCTCACTATATTACTGTAAAGAAAATTCTGAGATATCTCAAGGGCACACCTAATCTTGGTCTTTGGTATCCTAGGAATAATGACTTTGAACTAACAGGTTACTTAGATGTAGATTTTTCAGATTGCAAAGAAGATAGGAAAAGAACTTCTGGTACCCATCAATTTCTAGGGAGAAGGCTGATATACTTGAACAGCAAAAAAGTAAATCGGTGTAGCTATCTCCACAGCTAAATCTGAATACATTTCAGTAGGAAGTTACTATGCACAGCTCCTGTGGATACAACATCAACTTTAGGATTTTAACTTCCAACTAAGTAAAACTCCTATGTTCTGTGATTTCACAAGTGTTATTTCAATAGCTAAAAATCCGATATCACACAGCAGGACCAAGCATATTGAAATTAGATATCACTTCTTGATGAAGCAAAGTTTAACAGTTTCAAGTTTGAATTGGGAATGTTGAACTTGAAGTAGCTTTATCCTTATAAAGCATTTCTTTTATATATATGTACATTTGAAGGCTAACCTTTTGTAGGAGAACATAAGGGAGAAAAAGATTAACCAACCAGGCATTGAGTGCATCGAATTAACATCAGGCATCGAGTCTGTCGAGTGCACTTGACGCATACATTCTCACGGGTTGAACAAGCGTCAAATCTATCAGATTAAATCACAGCCATCCATCAAAAGTGTAAATCACGACAAGATACGCGCCTCTCCACCTTCCTGAATAGGGTAGGGTATAAATAGATATCCTAACTAGAATAAACTCTTTCATTCTATTACCCTTCCAAATTACTCTGCCCAATACCCTAGATTTTGTGCATCGTGTTTTCCTCCTCAATCAATCTCTCAAGTTCAATGGCTCCCAAGAGTGTTGACTTCTTGTTCGAGGGTAGTGAAGTAATTCGAAATGAAATTCATGATGCTCCTGAAGAAATCCTATCCATTATTCACCTTCTAACAGTCGCAAAACTGGAATTTGTGCTGTCAGAGCCATGTGCCATCTAGAAGAGAGAAGTATTGGAATTGTATGCTAATGCCAAGGTGAACTCTTCCTCCACTAAGGTTAAAACTTCCATCAATGGAGAGAAAGTTAAATTCATTATTTGAAATATTTGCAAGGCACTGGAGCTCCCTAAGCTCAATGATACTGAGTAAGAAGATGAGATATTCCACGATGATGTAAAGTCAGCCTTGAAATGGTGTGGTCTGTCCAAACACAGTAGTGATTCTATCATCAGGAAAGAGATGAACTTAAGAGGAAAATTCTTGGCCGACATAATAGGAATGGCATTAATCTGCAAAACTGGATCACATGACAAGATTTCAAGAAAAAAATGTTTGAATTAATGACAAGGGTAATCCTTACCAAGAAGACCAACATGGGTAAGATCATTTTTAATAGATTAATTGAATGTATACCTAAACAAAATTTTTGTAGAATATTGTCTCTGTTCCTACTGAACACTGCTCCTGAAATTCTGAATCTGAGGCTTGGTGTTAAGATCCATCACATGAGAAGGATGACATTAAGATATTTGACAGATGGGACAGGGTGTTGATCAATCACCCTAAGCAGAGTGCTTAGAAACAAAAGAAGAAGGTTGATACAATTTCTGAAGAAAGCTCCAGCAGTAACTCTTCTGACAGCAGGAATACTGAACCACATAACCCTAATTTGACAGAATCAACTGAAGATGTAAGGAGGTATGTGAGTACACAAGTCTCTTTTTCTTCTGAGCTTGCAGCTAAGACTATTCCCACCAGTGTGTCTCCTACTGATGTTGAAGAAGACACAACCATGGAGAATACTGAAGATGTAGTAACAAATTTTGTGGACAAAATATGTGATGATGTTTAGGGGGAGATTCTAAGGGAAGTTTTACCTGTTGAGGGGGAGCATGACTTACCCACTATGTGTCTATAGGACACAATTGACACCTTTCTGGTAAATCTACAAGAAAGGATAGATCAAATCTCAAATGACTCTCAAGTGTTGGCTTACAGTGCTCTTGTTGAGCGGGGCATGTGCTAGAGGATGACAAAAGATCAGAAGATGATCAACTTCAGGTTCTTGTGACTGATGATAATGTTGAGGGGGAGTCTCACCTTTAGATCCATGCTCAAGTTATTAAAAATTTGATTGAAATCTCTAATCAAGAAAACCAATGAGATGATAACATGATGAGTACTGAGGAGCATGAGAAAAAAGAGTCCATCCATGTTAATAACCATCCAGAGCACTCTTTTGAGTATGAAATTGCTGACTCTCAGATGGGGAGTGATTTGAGGGTATGGCATGAATCTGTTCAACTGACTGGTGATATTCCCACCACTTTTCTAGCTCAGCTAAGAGGGTTGTTTGATGAGCAAAGGAGGAAAATATAGTTATATGTGGATGACTCAATCAAGTAATTAAGAAAGAACCTCACTACTGAAATTTCTTTTATTAGATTTGAGGTCAAACTGTTGAAGGATAATACAGTCAAATTCTTTAAAAGGGTTGCTCCAGCTGTCGATTATACAATGAATAATCTTGATGAGATAGAGAAGAAGCAAAATGATATCATTGAAAATCAGTGCATCACCACTTTGTTGGAACATCCTATTACTGATTTGGGTAAGGATCACTATGTCCATAGGATTGTGTCTTGACCTCATTGTATAGATTTAAAAGTCAACTAGAATAGGTCTAAGGCTTAGAACTTAGGTTTGAAAGTTGCCCCCAAGACCTCCTAGTTCAGATTACAAGTGCAGAAGACAAAGTCAATTATCGTCGAGCTCAGATCGACGAGGCGTCGAACTCAGTTCGACAATCTCTGAGCTCGGGTCGACGAGTCGTCGAACTCAGTTCGACGATCTCCGAGCTCAGATCGACGATTTCTATCTCAAGTCAAACTCCAGTCTCTGAGCTCAGGTCGACGATAGTCGAGCTCAGATCGACGATTTTCTTGAGAGATCGACGATTTTAGGATTTCAAATCAGTTTGTTATGGAATTGAAATTTCTTCAATCTCCAGCATTTATTGCAAAAGATTTTGTAGCCGTTTCAATCAATCGGGGGCAAGTTTCAAGGAGACTAAAAGAGAATGTTTCTTAGGACTTTCCTCTAGAGACAGTTATCAATTAAGGAAAGTCATTTATGACTGGCTAACGACTATCTAGAAGATTGGATTTCAATATATCATTCTCAGAACAATATAAAGACAGAGAACCAACAACCAAGAACAACATCATAGAGACAGACACAGAAGAATATATCTCTAAAGAATTCTACAGGATTATACAGTTAGAGCTTTTACAGAACATAAGGAATAGAACAGAGAAGGAGATCAACACACAGAGAAGAATTCCTTCTATTCTTTCAGACCTCCTCTCTGATTCAAGCTTTCCAGGCTTCATCAATCAAGACTCCAGACACAACACATTTTAGCTTTTGCTAAAATTATCAATTATTGGAGATCTCAACTTACTGAAGGTTTATCACCCTGTGCAAAGCATCTTCTCCTGACCTACTACTAATCTCAGGGGGAGCTTTGACATCAACAAATCCACTAGTCTTCTCTTTGACTATTGGTAGAGAAGAACATCTTCACTCCTTTTATTTTCTTTTGCTGTAAAAGGGTTATTAAGAACTCCCTTCAAAAGTTTTGTGTTTGGTTCCTGAGACCTTGTCAAAACACAGTGGTAGCAAGATACCTGATCAAAAAATCTGGTTTGGTTTTTTAGCACCTTATCAAAAGCTCATTGGTGCCCAGGACACATGATCAACTCATCATGCAGTGGATTCCTACCTAGGGTGGTAGAAGAGTGGATGTACACAGGTTGATTGGGGAACCACTATAGCTCCTTGTGTCATCTGGTTGTTTGTATTTTATTTGCTGTGTGCTGTGAATTAGCTTTCTTGCTTTACTTTATTTTTTTTACTGCAAGCACAATACACTATAAATAAATTAAGTCTTCCACTGCCAATTAGTTTTTAATTTGCAAAATTATTTTAAAATACACTATTCACCCCCCCCCCCCCCCTCTAGAGTAAAGGTAGATCTTACCCTCACTTTTAATTTGTATCAGAGGGAGGTTGGTTGTATTTATAGGCTAACACCTAAACCAAAAGATCTCTAATAAGATCAACCTTTAATAGAGGGTTGCTATTTCTGTTATAATTATATTAATATAAATCCATGGCACAGAACAAAGATTATGCAAGCACCAGACCTCCAGTGTGCAATCTTTCTAAGTTTGCATTTTGGAAGGCAAGGATTAAATTATACATGAATTCTATTGATGAGGATATCTTTAATTCTGTTTTGACAGTGTGTCCCAAACCTCTAGAAACCACAAGTACAAGTGTTTTTCCACCCCCTTCAGGAACAGATGCAGACAACAAGAAGTGGAAAGTTGCTTATGCAAAGGCAATGAATATATTGGCTCAGACAATGTCTGATGATATATTTCAGAAAGTAGCTGAATGCAACTCAGCAAAGGAAATCTGGGACAAGCTATCTGAGCTTGTGTCAGGATCTGCTGATGAGAGAAAGGACAGAAGATCTCATCTCATAACCCAGTATGAGAACTTCAAGAAGGGAGAAACTGAGTCAGTAGCTGACATGTATAACAGACTCAGTCTGATTGTCAGTGAATTAAAAACTTTTGACAAGGAGATCTCACTGACTTAAATCAATGATAAGATCCTAATGTGCTTCCCCAGCACTTGGGACTCAAGGATCTGGACAATCAAGGATGCCATAAGCTTAAATGAGATCACCACTGAAGCTCTATTGGGAAAGCTCAAGTCTTATGAGTTGCTCATCAAAAATAGAGAGGAAGAGCAAAAGACAGTTTCTCCAGCAATAAGGAAGGAGAAGACAATTGCTTTTAAAGCTATAGAAGAACAGCCTGAAGACAAGGTCACGGGCAATGAAGAGCTAATGAGCCTACTAGCCAAAAGATTCTACAAGATGGCTAGAAAAAACTTCAGGAAAAGGTCATCCAGAGGCCATGAAAAGACAAGGTATGACAAATCCAGTAATAAAGAGATTATTTGTTTTGGATGCAGGAAACCAGGCCACATTGTGCCTGACTGTATAGAGAACCAAAATAAGGACAAGAAAGATAAAAGAGAAAGGAAAAGAGACAAAGACTCCAGGAGAAACAACTATGACAAATCCTCCTCTAGCAAGAACAAGCATACCAGGAAAGGATTTGTAGCTGAGACCTGGAGTGAGACTGAAGAAGAATCAGATACTTCATCAAGCTCAAGTGATGATGAAGATGATGCCCAAGAGAAGGACTTCTGTATGATGGCTATCAATGCCTCTCAACACAATTCAGATGTAGAATAAGAGTCAGGATCTGAATCTAAACCTAAAACTGAAGAAGATCAGGTAATAGACTCTTTTGATTTTGATTCAGAGGAATTTAAATTTGAGTTTAATGCACTGTGTTTAGACCTACTCAAGTCTGAGAAAGAGATTATCTCTCTCAGAAATCAACTGTCTGAACACAGCACTTTAAAATTAGATAACCTCAAACTCACTGAGGAGTTAGAATGTTGTAGGGAGCAAATATCTTCACTGAAAAGTGAACTATCTCAGGCAAAGAAGTTTGAAGAATCCCTCAATGGGAGAAGCATCAGACTGATGGACATCATAAGCGCAGTGAATTTAAGACTTAATAGTACACTAGGCTTGGGTGCTTCATCAAGCCAACCTATATTATTAATAACCCCAATCAAATTTGTCTCAGATAAAGGAAAGGGAGTTGTAGAGGTAGCTAGGAAGAATTCTAATATTCCTAAGAAAAATAAGGTTCAACGGAAACGTCGAACAGAGCTCGACGATCTCCGAACGGAGCTCAGCGATCTCAAGCTGAATCGTCGAACTCAGGTCGACAATCTCTGAACTCTGAACTCAGGCAAAGTCAATCTTCGAACGGAGCTCGACGGTCGTACCCAAGATCGTCGAACTCAGCTCAGAGATCGTCGAACAGGGCTCAGAGCTTTGAACAATTTTTTAAGGGTAAGTCAAACTTCAATCCTAGAGGTCCTACATCCCAAGGCTTCAACCCTTATGCTGAATGGATAATACCTCCTAGGAGATATCATCCTGAAGGCTATAAGAGTCAACCAGGGATGTCTTTTATTTCAGATTTTAAAGGTTATCAACCTAGGCCCAAGGTAAACTGGGTCAAAAACAAATAAATTGTTGTATGTGCAGGTGAAGACCTATCCAACAATAAACCAGCAATGGTATCTAGATAGTGGGTGCTCAAAGAACATGACAGGAAGCAAGGATAATCTAACATCCTTCAAAGACAAGCTTGGACCCAAGGTCATATTTGGAGACTCAAACTTTGGACAGACCAAGGGATATGGTGCAGTCTAGATAGGGTCAGTCACATTCAAGAAGGTTGCCTATGTGGAAGGACTGAAGCATAACTTAATCAGCATCAGTCAATTGTGTGATGAAGGCTTCCAAGTGATCTTCATCAAATCTTCATGCAAAATCAAATCAGAGGACAACACAACTGTATTGACAGGTAAAAGGAAAGGTAACATCTATCTTGTATATTTCCAATCAACAAAGGTAGATATCTGTTTGTTAAATTTTGTTAGTAAACCAAATTAACTATAACATAAGAGATTAGGACATGTAAACATTAGAACCATTGTTAGGCTATCCAAGGACAACCTTGTTAGAGGACTACCTTCTGGCCCCTATAAGAAGGAAGGACTTTGCAGGGCTTGTCAATTAGGCAAGCAAACTAAAAACAGCTTTAAATCACTTAATAAGAGTGATTCACCTAGGATTTTGTATCTGTTACACATGGACCTTTTTGGACCCATTACAGTACAAAGTGTTGGAACATGGTTTCACACTCCTTAGGTTTGAGAATATCAACTCCCTGCTTGTATTTGATGAGATTGGTTGTGTGATAGAGTGTGCAGGCTGACAGGTGAAAGGAAAGGAGAAGAGCTTCAAAAGGACGCTACCGCCCGGCGACAGGACGCTACCGCCGGCGGTATCCGGTCGACGTGCGTCAAGGGGTTGATCGTCGACGATGGTACCTACCGCTCAGGCGATAGTCTTATCGCAGGCGGTAGAATTATTTGGCGAAATGGCGCTATCGCTCTGATTGGGCGCGGTAACCATTACCGCCCGGCGATAGCTCTCTTGAAACCGTCAGGCGATAGTCGTGTCGCAGGCGGTAGAATTATTTGGCGAAATGGCGCTATCGCTCTGACTGGGCGCGGTAACCATTACCGCCCGGCGATAGCTTTCTTGAAACGGCAGTTTCCTTAATGAGCAGTCATAGTTGCCGTTTCGGGAGACGCGTGGAGACAGCTGGCAGGCGTTACGCGCGAACCTACCGCCCGGCGATAGAGTTATCGCAGGCGGTAGTCTATTTTCTCCAAGACGTATAAAAAGCAGCGCCGTTTCTTCAAGACCTAAGCCTCCAGAGATTATTGACGAAGTGCTCCAGGAATACCAAGGTCGGCCGTCTTCCTACGTCCGTTCTACTCGTCTTCGTCAAAGAAAAAGCAAGGTTTCTTCCTCCCGTTCGAGATCGAAGAACTCCGGCGATCAAGGCTTCGCATCGTCTACGTCTAGCGACCGGGTGCTTTCCATCGAAGATCACAAGCACCGGCCGTAGATCCATCCAGAGAACTTCTCAAGAGGGAGAACCTAAACTTTAACGAATATATTTTGTAATCTCTTTTTGTATCTTTTTCTTCTTCTATTGTCGTAAGTGGTAAGAGAAATCGACCGGAGAAGGTCGTCGGAATCCGGGTTGGATTCCGTGGAAAATCGTCCCGGGATTTGGGGCGTCTAGATCGGGGATCTAGCGGTGCTCTAAGACCCTTCCGGGTGTGGAGGTGAAGAGCGGCTCTAAGACCTTTCGGGGAGAAAGTGAAGAGCCAACCGGTCCGGGTTTTGGGTCGGTATAGAAAACTCAAGATTCTTATTCACCGCCTCTGATCTCCGGCGTCATGGAGATCCAAGTTGTATGTATTGTGTGTGAACATGTTTTAAATCAATCCTAATTACAAGTGTAACATTGTGTGTGACTGAATGATTCATATGAGATATTTTCTTCATATCATTGCCTCTTATGTTTACTTGTGAATGATAAGTCTAGTTTCATGTGGGTGCGCACAAGCTAATTTGTACAAGAAAAGAGTGAATAACGTACCGCAGAACATTGGTTACCCAACGCTCTGCAGCAGTTTCCTAAGCTCTGGTTCTGTGGACAAATTAACGCTTAAATTTCAAGAAACGCGTCAAACCTTATTCACCCCCCCCCCTCTAAGGTTGGCTACAAGATCCAACAAGTGGTATCAGAGCGAGGTTATTCCAAAACGGTTTCACCACCGGGAATAATGGCCAACCTCCATCATGGACCGATGAGTGGGGATGAAAAATTGTACACCGAAAATGTGTTTGCACCACCTCTCTTTATAGGAATGAACTATAACGAATGGAGAACTCTAATGAGAAAATTCCTTATGCTAACGGATGTAGAAGTTTGGAACATTACTTGTACCAAGCCCTCTTATAGCCTAAATAAGCACGAGTGTTATTTAAATGCCAAGGCTATGAACAGTTTGTTTTGTGGGCTTAGTCAAGAAATTTTTAAACGTATTCACATGTGTTCCACTGCATATGAGATATGGGAATATCTTGAGTCTACTTATAGTTCTCATCCTGCAGATAATGACTTCGAGCAGTTTCTTATAGATCCAAGTGACGAGTCAAATGGAGATGCACTCTTGGAGGAAGTCAAGACAGACACGTCAAGCAAGAGGGGGAGACGAACACCTGTCACTGGACGAGAAGAGCCAAGGGGAAGATGATAAAGGAACTGTGTGTTCAAATCTTGCCTCGTCCAAGAGCGCTGTAAGAAACTCAAACTCTCTCCGTGTATTCAAGTCTGCTTTTACACTGAATATGCTGAATATGAATAGGCGTAGACTTAAGAAACTGAAAAATGTTAATTCAAAACTACGCTTGGAAAATAACCTTTTAAAAGCAAATGTTAGTGTAGAATCTTCCACTGTCGTGTCTAGTTCTCCTGTATGCTCTTTAGAGGACAACTCTACACTTTGCATAAACTGTGAGAAGTTAAAAGAGAAACATGAGGAGGAAGAGAAAGAGTGCATTTCTCTAAGAGAACAAAATGAGAAACTGTTTCTAGAAAACTTAGCGTCAAAGGGGGAGTGTGCTAAGTGCGTGGACTATAGAGTTGAAATCACTGAGATGAGTGAGGTCTTCGAAGAATACAGAAATAAGTATGAAGCCCACATTAACTCAATAGTCGCAATACTCAAGAATAGCACAACTGCCTACACCAAAGCGAGAACAAATCTCAAACAGAGAAATGAAGATTTGGAAACGAAAATCAACGGGCTTAAGGAAATTTTAAAGAAAAATTCTCAACACATAAACGTGCAATATCAAGAAAATTCCAAACGCACGTTGAACACAAGCTCACTCACGTCAGTTAGGAAAATCAAAGGGAGTAGTAAACTTCAAGCCAACGCGAGTAAAAACCTCAAATATGAAAATCATATCCACTGGCGAAAACCAACTACTCCATTTACAAAACCAATTGAATGCAGATATCCTTCAAAAAACCTTTATGCTATGAGTCAGTATGATAACAAGAAGTGTTTCATGTCAGAAAGTAATCTCAACATGATTAATTCACAAAGACAATTGTGCCCAACCACAATCTCTCACGTAAGGACTCCTAGACATCCAAAAGAGAATCTGCAACATAAGAAAAACATCAAACCAAGGTATGAATGGAGACCAGTCATGCGACGTAGCACGCCCAGTCCGATAGACCGGGCGAACCCTCCTTCACCGGGTTCAACTGTATCACAACATCGTTGGGTTCCCAAAAGGAAAGTCATTTTCGGCTCCTTCTGGATACCCAAACCTCTCAACTCCTAAGTATGTCCCGTTAGTGAAGTAGAATGACACACTTGATCACGTCATGAGTATCTCCTACTTCACATCGTACGTCTGTTTTAGTTGTGCGGGACTCAAAGAGCTTAGGAGCAAATTAATACTGATCAAAATCCACTTTTCACGCATAATCAAGTGATAACAAAATAGAGATTAAATTGCCCACATAAAATGAAACCAAAAACATTCAAGAAAAATGTTCGGGCCGGTACCTGTATTATTACATCAACTTTTAATTGTCCATAAATCTAAAACTCGAAAGGGTACAAAGAAAAATGGGATCACGCCTGTTCATCAGAGGATGTTGAAGAAATGCTGAGCTTCCTCATGATCTTCTTAAGCATCTTCTTCATGCCTTTGATCTCCTTTCCCTGCTCCTCCATGAGGCTATGAATTCCACGACTTGTCTCGCGAAGAGATCCCGACCGGGGTACCGATGGCTCCGGAGGTGGCACCTGTGGTCGCACTCATGAAGCAGCCGGTATCTCTCCTACATGATAGACCTGCGGAACGAGGTCAATGGGATAGGAGGTCCAGTCGATGGTCGGGTACTTGATCTTCAGGATGGTCTGGATGACTCCTCCCAAAGGGAGTGTATTTACCCGCTGACGATCGGGAGACTTGAGGCGAAAAGTATACCTCATGATAGACAGGATAAGATCTGAAACGCTGAATGGCTTCTGCGCTATAATGTGATAGGTCACCATGGATAGCTGAGCCGTGACCTTTCGAGTATCTCCTGCCTTGAACATCAGCGAATGGCGAAGGATATCCTGAATTATCCGAGCAACTGGTGTGAGTGTGTCCACCGAAGTGAGAAAGTCAGGACGCCCCTCCACTCCATGGAGAACCTCGTTCATCACTCTCCAATCCCGTGCTGTCCTAAAGGATTCTACAACATCCAAGTATGGAAGGTTGGATGGCCACACGTACTTCGTCTCCAGGTCGGCATGGGTGATAGTAACTATCTCATCCCCGATGCAAGACTGAACTCCTCCTCCCAGACGCATCAGAGATGGATCCCACAAGTTGTTGTAGAACTCTCGAACGAGAGCGGAGGAAAAGGAACACCCATCTGATATCACCGCCAACACGCCCGATTCTTCGAGATACTCATAGATATGAGTATACCGATCATTAATCTCTATGAGCATAGGAATGCTCACAGTGGCGTTGTCTATAGCAGGGTGCGTAGTCTCTCCACGGTTTCGTTTTGAAACACTTCGACGTCCAGAGTGTGCGCTCGAGGAGGCCATTTCCTGCATGAAACAACATTCAAAAACTCAAATCAGGAACTGGGATCCAAAACTGAAAATTCACAAAAAATTAGTGAAATCTGGGAGCTATCGCAGGCGATAATTAGCTATCGCCGGCGGTAGCTCGACGGACTGCACTTCACCTCTTTCCGCCGTTTTGAGCTAAAAATCGATTTTTCTTTGTAAAAAACCACTCCAATCTCCATATTTTTCATAGATCTATATATGAACTTCGTAGATCTTGAAAGAGGAGATGAGATCCGACAATAAAAATCTAAAAATGAAACATGTGAAAGTATCTCTTTTTACTCCTCCGCATTTCGGATCCTTTACAAACAATGGCAATATTTTTCACCTCTTAAAGCGTAGATCCGAAATAGACTAAAACAATGGCAATATTTTTCAAAAAGGGGGATATGTGAGAGGAGGTCCGTGAAGAAGTGGATATAAAAATGTCATGAGAGAACACATCTACTTCACAAAGACATCTCATATGGATCCTAAACAAGAAATCAAGCAAAAATGAGAAAGGATAGAGCATTACCTGGAATCAAAGGAGATCTGTAGGGCTGGAGAAGCTTCTTTCCAAAAGGGATGCAAGGTGAGAATGAGTGTGGGCGGATCTGAAATAACCTACAGCATATTTATTCCGGAGTTACCGCGGAGCGGTAGTACTACCGCAGGCGATAGTACTCTGACTCGCATATAAGTACACACGAAAATCATGCTTATCCAACCTGTTTTGACAACGCTAGGGAATATCTTAAGGTGTCCATATAGTAGACAAATGGTGGTCGTTTTAGGGCCAAAGTGCGTTTTTTTTCTCATTGGGGCTCATATGACCGAGTCGTGGTATATTTTCAAGTATATACAATGTTTGCTATTCTTTTTGTCAACTTGTACGGCACATTGGTATCCGGTCATGATGAGCGAAGTTAAATTTTTGTCTAGCTATTGAGTGCGAAAATTAATGTGGGTGTACGTTGTCTACGCCTCTAAGTATGTGTGAGGATTTATTTACGATAATGATTACACCACTCACACACCACTTGATCATGCACTCAACCTGAGATAATAAGCTGACATGCTATAAATCGTGGCACTAAATTTAACATATCTGATATATCTTGAACAATCAATGTCATGAAATCAAATTGCGCGTGTCTATGCTAATTAAATTTTTGGGCCAAAACTAGAATCGCATATGTCCAATGTAAACAAGTTAAAGCGGATCTACCTATGTGGGTAGATTTCGATTGACTTGGGGTCTTGTCTTGCTTTGATTATGTATAAAATTGATGGCCTAACTCAAAATAAAATGATGGCCATCAAATCCCGCTTACAGACCCCCCAAGCACTACTCATCCCTCCTGATAAGTCTTCATAAGCGTTGTGAGGGTGAGCACCTTGGATTACAAAGTCGTTTCGATCTTGTGCATGGACTACACTTTATGATTTGTGCCCTTGATTTAATTTCTGTATGCCGCACTATGTCATGTGACGTGATTTTTCACTATATCTCTTTGGTGTTAGCATCGTTAGTTTGCTTGATATAAAACATGTCTGCATGATATCTCTTTTGATTGTTTTGTCTCTTGGTGCTACACGTGCACATGTCATTATCTTATTTAAATCTTCCGCGCATAAGAATTGGACCTCAACTACATTCGATGCTTTTTCGCACAATACGTACTGGCACATTTTTCCTCTCATGACGATATTTGTGTTTGCCTATTTTTCTCTCTATTTATCTAAACCTTGCAAACATTCATGTCATACTTGATGTGTGCTATGTCTCGTGCATATAGTCCAATTTCTTCTCTCTGATTAGCGTTTGCTCCTGTTTTTGACCCTGTTTTACAATTCTCTGGTTTCAAGTGCGTTGTGGGTCTATTTTACGTTATCTCTCGCCTACAATTTTCATCCTCCTTGGTCGGTTGGCCTCGCCCTTTCTTTTGATATTATCAAAGGGGGAGAAGGTATTGGAGGTAGTGTTCATGATAGGGGGAGCGTAGTGAGGTGTGTGTGTGCTCATAGATAGGGGGAGCGTCCCACCGATAGGGGGAGTATGTAGTAGGATAGAACAGGATTGAACGGGATCGATATAGGTGTGTATTGCTTATTTGTTCAATATCATTCTACTGTTCTATGTTCATTTTACTCTGATACTCTACTTTATACTGTTCTACGTTGCTACATACATCTATTCTGGCACTCTATCTACTTGATTTTGGTTTATCATGAACGGGATTGATATTATCAAAAGGAGGAGTTTGTTGGAACATGGTTTCACACTCCTTAGGTTTGAGAATATCAACTCCCTGCTTGTATTTGATGAGATTGGTTGTGTGATAGAGTGTGCAGGCTGACAGGTGAAAGGAAAGGAGAAGAGCTTCAAAAGGACGCTACCGCCCGGCGACAGGACGCTACCGCCGGCGGTATCCGGTCGACGTGCGTCAAGGGGTTGATCGTCGACGATGGTACCTACCGCTCAGGCGATAGTCTTATCGCAGGCGGTAGAATTATTTGGCGAAATGGCGCTATCGCTCTGATTGGGCGCGGTAACCATTACCGCCCGGCGATAGCTCTCTTGAAACCGTCAGGCGATAGTCGTGTCGCAGGCGGTAGAATTATTTGGCGAAATGGCGCTATCGCTCTGACTGGGCGTGGTAACCATTACCGCCCGGCGATAGCTTTCTTGAAACGGCAGTTTCCTTAATGAGCAGTCATAGTTGCCGTTTCGGGAGACGCGTGGAGACAGCTGGCAGGCGTTACGCGCGAACCTACCGCCCGACGATAGAGTTATCGCAGGCGGTAGTCTATTTTCTCCAAGACGTATAAAAAGCAGCGCCGTTTCTTCAAGACCTAAGCCTCCAGAGATTATTGACGAAGTGCTCCAGGAATACCAAGGTCGGCCGTCTTCCTACGTCCGTTCTACTCGTCTTCGTCAAAGAAAAAGCAAGGTTTCTTCCTCCCGTTCGAGATCGAAGAACTCCGGCGATCAAGCCTTCGCATCGTCTATGTCTAGGGACCGGGTGCTTTCCATCGAAGATCACAAGCACCGGCCATAGATCCATCCAGAGAACTTCTCAAGAGGGAGAACCTAAACTTTAACGAATATATTTTGTAATCTCTTTTTGTATCTTTTTCTTCTTCTATTGTCGTAAGTGGTAAGAGAAATCGACCGGAGAAGGTCTTCGGAATCCGGGTTGGATTCCGTGGAAAATCGTCCCGGGATTTGGGGCGTCTAGATCGGGGATCTAGCGGTGCTCTAAGACCCTTCCGGGTGTGGAGGTGAAGAGCGGCTCTAAGACCTTTCGGGGAGAAAGTGAAGAGCCAACCGGTCCGGGTTTTGGGTCGGTATAGAAAACCCAAGATTCTTATTCACCGCCTCTGATCTCCGGCGTCATGGAGATCCAAGTTGTATGTATTGTGTGTGAACATGTTTTAAATCAATCCTAATTACAAGTGTAACATTGTGTGTGACTGAATGATTCATATGAGATATTTTCTTCATATCATTGCCTCTTATGTTTACTTGTGAATGATAAGTCTAGTTTCACGTGGGTGCGCACAAGCTAATTTGTACAAGAAAAGAGTGAATAACGTACCGCAGAACATTGGTTACCCAACGCTCTGCAGCAGTTTCCTAAGCTCTGGTTCTGTGGACAAATTAACGCTTAAATTTCAAGAAACGCGTCGAACCTTATTCACCCCCCCCCCCTCTAAGGTTGGCTACAAGATCCAACACAAAGCCTAGGAGGGAAATCTTACACTTTAGTAGTTGTAGATGACTTCTCTAGATTCACATGGGTGTTCTTTTTGAGGAAGAAGTCTGATAACTTTAAGTGTTTGACAGAGTTTCTCAAATGCATACAGATTGAGTTCAATACTTATATTGCCCTGATCAGAAGTGATCATGGGACAGAGTTTGATTCTCTTCTTATGCAAGAGTTCTGTCAGAGTGAATGGACCAGGCACACTTTCTCAGCTCCTAGAACTCCTCAACAAAATGGGGTAGCTGAAAAGAAAAATAGAATCCTTATTGAATCTGCTACTACATTGTTGAAAGATGCTCACCTTCCTCTATCCTTTTGGGCAGAGGCAGTGAACACCTCAAACTATGTGTTGAATAGAAGTTTGATACATAAGCTGAAGGGCAAGACTCCCTATGAATTACTCAAAGGGAAGAAACCTAAAGTAAACTATTTCAAAAATTTTGGTTGTATTTGTTACATACATAATAATGACAAGAAATATATAGCAAAATTTCAAGTCAAAGCTGATGAAGGAGTGTTTCTGGGATACTCCATGATCAGTAAAACTTATAGGGTGTATAACAAGTCATCTCTTAAAATTGAAGAAACTGTACATGTATCTTTTGATGAAACTAACATGTCTTATAAGGAGAAGAATACTTCTACCATAGAACCTTTGCAGGTACATTCTCTCTTAGAGAATTTGAACAGGTTAAACATCATTGAAGAAAATACAACACTTTCACCTATCCAATAAAAAGGTGAAAGCAGTGAAGATGAAGAGGACACTCAACATCTTGGTGAGAACCACATTGAAGAGCCAGTTGTTGTTCCACAAGAGAAAACAACAACACAGGTTGGTGAACAATCAATAACCCCTGTTGATTTAGTAACATCAAGAGATCATCCAATCTCCCAAGTGATTGGAGACATCTCAGCTAGTGTGCAAACCAGAAATCAGGTCAACCAAAACCTGATGCACACCTGCTTTCTTTCTCAAATTGAGCCTCAATCCATACAAGATGCAGAACAAGATCCACACTGGATCATTGCAATGCAAGAGGAGTTACATCAATTTGAAAGAAAAAAAGTTTGGGAGCTAGTGCCAAGGCCAAAGGATCATTCCATTGTTGGAACAAAATGGGTATTTAGGAACAAACTAGATGATCAAGGCATTATTATAAGGAACAAGGCAAGGCTAGTTGCACAAGGATACTCTCAAGAAGAAGGAATAGATTATGACCAGACCTTTGCACCAGTTGCAAGGTTGGAGGCCATAAGAATATTTCTAGCCTATGCAGCTCACAAGAGATTCAAAGTATATCAAATGGATGTGAAGAGTGCATTTCTAAATGGAGATATCAAGGAAGAAGTCTATGTATGACAACCCCCAGGTTTTATCTCTCATACTCATCCTGATCATGTTTTTAAATTGCATAAAGCATTATATGGTCTCAAGCAAGCTCCTAGAGCATGGTATGAGACCTTAGCATGCTTTCTCTTGAAAAATGATTTTATAAGGGGTAGAGTAGACCAAACTCTTTTCATTAGAACTCATAGGTCCAATATCCTACTAGTACAAATTTATGTAGATGACATTATCTTTGGATCTACTGATTCAAACTTGTGCAATAGGTTTTCCAACCTAATGCATTCTAAATTTGAAATGAGTAGCAGGGGTGAGCTTTCCTTCTTTCTAGGATTGCAAGTCAAACAGTATGCTGATGGCATATTCATTTCTCAAACCAAGTATGCAAAAGAGTTGGTTAAGAAATTTGGTATGTCTGAAGCATCCTCTATGAAAACACCTATGCCTACTAATGTTGTATTAGATGCTGATGAATATGGGAAACCTGTTGATCAGACAATATATAGAGCAATGATTGGCTCTTTATTGTATCTTACAGCTAGTAAACCTGACATAATGTTTGTTACATGCATCTGTGCTAGATTCCAAGTAAGCCCTAGAGAGTCACATCTAACATTAGTAAAAAAAGATTCTTAGGTATGTGAAAAGTTGTCCAAATCTAGGTCTATAGTATCCAAAAGATTCAGGATTTGAATTAACTGGATTTTCAGATGCTGATTATGCTGGATGTAGAGTGGACAGGAAAAGCACCAGTGGAACTTGTCAGTTTCTTGGTGACAGACTTGTCTCCTGGTTTTGTAAGAAACAAATATCTGTGTCCACATCAACTGCTGAAGCTGAATACATAGCAGCAGGTAGTTGTTGCTCACAGATATTATGGGTTCAAAATCAGCTCCTAGACTATAGTTACAACTTAGATAAGTCAAAAATCTTTTGTGATAACACCAGTGCTATTTATTATACCCAGAATCCAGTCCTCCATAGTAGGACAAAACATATAGAGATTAGACATCACTTCTTAAGAGATAATGTTGAAAAGAATAAAATTGAACTTCAATATATCTCAACTGATTTGCAAAGGGGAGATATTTTCACCAAACCCTTGGCTGAAAAGAAACACACATTCTTCCTGAATCAGTTAGGAATGTTAGATGGAGGAAGTTTAAATTAAGATCCAAGATTTTAAAACTTTAAAAATTGACCAAGACTAGGCCAAAAAATTTAATTTATCTAGTGTCTATAGGTTCTTTCTGAACTCTGAACTGCGCTCGATGTTTTTCCCAAAGATCGTCGAATGGAGATCGACGTTCTCATGAAATCGTCGAACGGAGCTCAGCGTTTCCCAGATAGTGCTAGGCTATCTCTTTCCGGTCAGAGATCGTCGAACGGAGCTCGACTCTCTCCAATATCGTTGAACGGAGATCGACGATGTTGAAGACCTTTCAGTTTCCTTTAGAAGCCCAGATCGTCGAACTGAGTTCAACGATCTTTCCTTTTATGCTCAGAACCCTGATATAAAAATCATCTTTTCGATCGTCGTTCTCTTTTGCGCATTCATACTTTCTGCAGAGCTTTCCTTCCCTCCAAACCTCTCTGCACTTGGTCTTGTTTGTTTGTTTTTGTAGGAAAAACATGGCCGTTTCAGTTGCTGTCTTAGCAGCGATGAAGTTTGATACCGGATTTGACATCGATATGGACTCGTTTGAAGGCAGTGATAAAATATTCAAGGACATTCTAGAACTTTTTAAGGAACAACAGTTGATCACAATCATGACTACAAGGATTAAGCTGGTTGCAGATGAAATCAAAGAATTGGTATACACAGCCCACAACCTGGATCAGAATACAGATGTCGGGACTATCTCGGGAATCCAGGTATCCCTTTCTCCCATACTTTTGATAGAAGTTTTTCAACTGAGTACTGGACATGATACTGTTGAGTTGTCTGGAGAAGAATTTTCTAATATACTGGATAGAATGGGACATATAGCAACAAACCCTAATAAATTACTTAAGAAAAATCTTTCAGTAGAGTACAAATTTTTGGCTTATGTATTGGGCAAAGTCATTTTAGCAAAACATTCTGCCCATGATACAATTTCTAGATATCAGTTCCATCTAATGGCTGCTATTGTAGATAAGAAACACCTTAATTGGGGAGAGATTTTCTTTGATCTGATTAAGAAGAAAATCAACAAGAATTTTGTTAATTTTGGGAGAATAGTAGGTTTGTTTTTGCACAACCAATGCCCCCAACTGCTAGTATCAAATGGCATGCATATAAATGCTTCCAAGAGACTCTCTTGTGCTCTCTTTGGAGAATAGGATAGGCAGATTGCCAAACCCAGCAGGGGTCCTGCAGCTAACTCTACTTCAGGAACAAGGACTGTTTCAGTCACTTCCCCTCAGGCAACTGCCCCACTAGAAGATTTGCCTGCTTCCTCCTCCTCATCTCCACCATCTCCACCTCTAGTTTCCTCAATCATACCTACATCCCTTATCATAGTTTCCTCAACCATCTCAACCATTTCATCATCCCCCATCTCAATTTCATCTCCAACAATCTCTTCACCACCTCCAGCCACTCTTCAAGAACAATTTCATCCTCTACATTTCTATCCCCCTCTAGACCTTGACTCATCCATACATATTCCATCATTCAACCTCTTAGAAGATTCCTATATGGATGATTCTCATTAATCTCCACAAGAGCTTCCATCCTCTTCCACCTCCTACCAACAACTACTTCAGGATATCCTTGCTCAGCCCTCATTCACCCCATCCATAACCACAGTCACTCCATCCATTACCATCCCAGTTACATCCATCACCACCATCCCTCTATCTAAACCATCCATACCTCTTCCATCAGCATCAACTCTCCACATCTCTGCAGCTCCACCAACTACAGCAACTTCTACAACTTTCTTCTCTACCTCTACTCAAGCCTCCCTTGAGCAAGTAGATGTTCCTTCTCTTGCAGATAGATTATATGAGATGTTAGCTCCCAGGCTAACACTCCTACTAGAAGCCTCCTTGGCTGCTCTTCTAATATCCATCCAGGATTTATCTGCAAGGCTTTCTTCTTCCCATCTTCCTCAGGCAATCCCTTCTTTGGGGTGCCTTGATCCAGTCTATACTGAATCCAGGCAGGGGGAGATGCCCAATGAAGTAGTCATGCTGCCTGCTGAAGATTCAGACTTCATGCAAAGTTCAGAAGAAGTGCCAGATCTTCCAGCTCCAGTTCCATCTTTCAGTACAGTTGACTTCAGGTCACTTCTTTCAGATTTTGATGCTCTATATAACAGATATCTTCCAGCACAAGATGCTGAAGATCTTACTAAGGCCATTGTGCCTGTTTCTCACTGTGATCCCACCTTGATATTATCATATATCAATTCAATCAAGGCTGTGGAAGTTCCTGCTGCTGATGTTTGTATTGATACTGCTGATAATGATATGATAATCACAGAGGCTAGTGTTTCAGAGTCTGAAGATATTGATTCAGATCCTGGTGTTATTGCTTCAAATGCTGATGTTATTGTTTCTGTTATTGCTGCTGCTGTTATTGTTTCTACTTCTGCTCCTGCTGTCAGTATTCCTGCTCTTGCTACTGTTTCTTCTCTTGCTCCTGCTACTCCTTCTAAAGCTACACAGGAATACATAAAGAGGATTGATGATCTATATGAAAATCCCCAGAGTTCTGACAGTGATGAATATAAGACTGATTCTGATGATTCCTCTGCAACTATTGCAAGGAAGAGGAAAGCTAGAAGTAAAGCTATGAGGAAAGTTCCTGCAGAGAAATCCACTTCTGATAATGACATTCCTTACTATATATTGCATGATTGTCCAATAACAGAACCCTGGATGCAATACTCTAGAAATCAGCTGAAGGCAATGAAAAAGAAAAAGACATGCAAGGAAAGATCTCTTCCATTTCTTCCTCCTCCTCCTCTTTCTCCTGGTGCAGGATCCAGTGCTGATTCAGCCTTAATTATCTCTACTCAAAGATCTGCCCAGCCTCATGTTCAAGCAAGAGGTTCTTAGTCAAGAAGTTACAGATCCAGAGGAAGTCAACAAAGAGGTAATCAGAGAGATCAGCAAGTATATTCCAGAGGACAATCCAGATACAGACCATATGAAAGGAAAAGACTAGCTGCTTCAAGTGAAACTTCTACTGGTCCATTCCCTTATAAGCTCAAAGAAAGTGTTCCCTCAAAAACTCCAACTTCTGACACTATTAACAGATATGAACCTCCTGCACCTTATGAAGATCAAGAGAACAACCCAGTCTCTTGGACAGCAAGAATGAAGGAGTTAGCTGCATTAGATCAGATAAGGAAAGCCAGAGAACAAGGAAAAGACACTTCCAATATTTCAACATTGTCTGAACAGAGAAAGAAAGAGCTTGAAAGATATTCTTCAAGAAAATTCTTGATCCAGAAAGATACATGGAATTGCACCCAGAGGCAGTTGTCCCTAGAGCCAAATCTCAATCTACCCTTGGTGCTGCTGATGATAGAAGATCAAAGAGAGAAGTTGAAAACCCCAACAAGGAAATCCTTTTCAAAAAGGGTAAGGAAAAGGACTGATAGTGTAAGACTGAACTATATATATCTCTCTCTGAAAAATCTGTGTGATTATTCATATGCTTCTACAATGCTATTGTTTACATTTCTGCAATGTTGTATTTATTTCTTCTCGTATGCTTTTAAAATTCCTATAAATCATGTAAATAGTAATCCTAACACAAATAGGGGGAGATTGTTGGAACATCCTATTACTGATTTGGGTAAGGATCACTATGTCCATAGGATTGTGTCTTGACCTCATTGTATAGATTTAAAGGTCAACTAGAATAGGTCTAAGGCTTAGAACTTAGGTTTGAAAGCTGCCCCCAAGACCTCCTAGTACAGATTACAAGTGCAGAAGACAAAGGCAATTATCGTCGAGCTCATATCGATGAGGCGTCGAACTCAGTTCGACTATCTCTGAGCTCAGGTCGATGAGTCGTCGAACTCAGTTCAACGATCTCCGAGCTCAGATCGACGATTTATGTCTCAAGTCAAACTCCAGTCTCTGAGCTCAGGTCGACGATAGTCGAGCTCAGATCGACGATTTTCTTGAGAGATCGACAATTTTAGGATTTCAAACAAGTTTGTTATAGAATTCAAATTTCTTCAATCTCCAGCATTTAATGCAAAAGATTTTGTAGCTGTTTCAATCAATATGGAGCAAGTTTCAAGGAGACTAAAAGAGAATGTTTCTTAGGACTTTCCTCCAGAGACAGTTATCAATTAAGGAAAGTCATTTATGACTGGCTAACGGCTATCTAGATGATTGGATTTCAATATATCATTCTCAGAACAATATAGAGACAGAGAACCAACAACCAAGAACAACATCATAGAGACAGACACAGAAGAATATATCTCTCAAGAATTCTACAGGATTATACAGTTAGAGCTTTTACAGAACACAAGGAATAGAACAGAGAAGAAGATCAACACATAGTGAAGAATTCCTTCTATTCTTTCAGACCTCCTCTCTGATTCAAGCTATCCAGGCTTCATCAACCAAGACTCCAGACACAGCACATTTTAGCTTTTGCTGAAATTATCAATTGTTGGAGATCTCAACTTACTGAAGGCCTATCACCCTGTGCAAAGCTTCTTCACCTGACCTACTTCTAATCTCAGGGGGAGCTTTGACATCAACAAATCCACTAGTCTTCTCTTTGACTGTTGATAGAGAAGAACATCTTCACTCCTTTTATTTTCTTTTGCTGTAAAAGGGTTATTCAGAACTCCCTTCAAAAGTTTTGTGTTTGGTTCCTGAGACCTTGTCAAAACTCAGTGGTTGCAAGACACCTGATCAAAAAATCTGGTTTGGTTTTTGAGAACCTTATCAAAAGCTCATTGGTGCCCAGGACACCTGATCAACTCATCCTGTAGTGGATTCCTACCTAGGGTGGTAGAAGAGTGGATGTACCCAGGTTGATTGGGGAACCACTATAGCTCCTTGTGTCATCTGGTTATTTGTGTTTTATTTGCTGTGTGCTGTGAATTAGCTCTCTTGCTTTACTTTATTTTGTTTACTGCAAGCACAATACACTATAATTAAATTAAGTCTTCCACTGCCAATTAGTTTTTAATTTGCAAAATTTTTTTAAAATACTCTATTCACCCCCCCTCTAGAGTAAAGGTGGATCTTACCCTCACTTTCACACTGAAAACATAAAAATGGTTCATGAAGTAATAAAGACCATCATGAAAAAGAATAAGATTATCCAAGAAAGGAGAATGGATGCATGCACTCAATTCTTGGATGATCCCATGCTGAAAGTAAAGAATCATGTCAATATAGGGGTAAATCACTTGGCTAACAAGACCACCTCCCTAAGCAAAGTAGTTTCTAAAGAATTCATAAAGGGGGAGAGTTCAATGATAAAGGCCAGTGCAAACCATGCAATATGGACTTCAAATGTAGTCAGAGAAGCATTGGGCATTGACCCTATTATATATGATGAGCCTGAAATTCATAGAGATGGGGATAGGGTTGAATCTGTTGGTGATATGGTTATTGTTGTTCCTGCATTCAGCCCCACCACTCAACAGATATCAAAGGTCAAAGGCAAAGTAATTGCAGATGAAGAAGAGGAAGCAAGGCTAAGCAAAAGAGACATGGAGAAGAGCTGCAAGCCAGACCAAACTTTGAGTTGTGGAGTCCACAATCTAGAACAATCATATTGCCTGCTTGGGATTAGATCAAATAAAACAAGACAGATGGTGGCAAACTATTTAGCTCTATAGAATAAGCCAAGTTTGAAAGGCATGAAGAAATAAGAAGGAAATTCAGAAGAGACAAGTGAGCTGAAATTATATTGATGGAATCCCCAGAGCCATGCAAATACTATCCAAAGCCTTATAGCAACTTTGAGAGACAAAGATAGAAGAAGAAAGAGGCCGAGGAAAATATGGGAAAGAAATTTGTGTGGGGGCATAATGATTAGGGAACCTAATCCTTAGCAATGTTATACTTTTTAGGTTCGTAAGGGCTATTTAATTAAGATGTTTATTACAGACCTTATTAAAACTTTTGTCTATTATGCTAGTTGAAATATCAAATACATTATGCATAAGTATGTACTTAAATGTTGTTGCTTCTTATCATTCATTTTGAAGGTATATATATCATTGACTAGGTTTCTGACTTCTTCAAATAGGGAGAGATTATTGGGTGCATTGACCACAATGTCGCAGATTTGAAGAAGGCCCACAAGTCAATAATATACACAAACCTATATTTGATATATGTCTAAGATAACATGTACAGGGTATTTGTAATTAAGTGATTAGACGGGATGAGAGTGTCAGAAGTATGGCTGGAAAGAAGTCGGCATGGTCAAGGACGATAAGAAATTGACTAAGTACAAAAGCGTTGAGAGACTACACATCACTCAATGCTAAAGGCCAAAAAGCATTGTCACTTTAACTCTAACTCAAAGCCTCAGTGGAGAAGCACTAAAATTTGACTAAATACAAAAGTGTCAAGTGAAGGACTTACACTCGATGCCTTCTCAAAGAAAGGTTGTTAAGTACAAATGCCTTAAGTGAAGGACTTACACTTAACATTATCTCAGTAAAAGTGTTAAAGGGCAAAAGATCTGAGTGAAGAACCTTCACTCAATGCCTCAGCGTTAGGCAGAATTTGGTTAAGTACAAAAGCATCGAGCGAAGGGCATTCACTCAACGCTTATGAAGTTTACTGTCAAAGCTCTATTTCATCGAGACATATGGGATCTCTCATCACCTGTACAGTTTCAAAAAAATTTCTAAGTCAATTGGAACCGTGTCAAGTCTGTTGAAGTCAGTCTTAATTCAAATTGAAGCAAATTGCGCGCAAATAGATAGAGACCACTGTATTGATTGGACAACGCTATCCTGGGATAAATCAACCATTAAAGCCATTTATGCCACTTTTCAAAGAGGGATATAGACGTTGCTGATACTGATGTATAAAAGCGAAGTGGGTGATACTCTTACCAGAACTTTTGCCAATCTTTCTAAACCTTAATCTCTCAAAAACTGGCTAGCAGAGAAGATCTCAT
This sequence comes from Platanthera zijinensis, assembly GCA_039513925.1. NCBI lineage: Eukaryota > Viridiplantae > Streptophyta > Magnoliopsida > Asparagales > Orchidaceae > Platanthera > Platanthera zijinensis. Next base: position 57,911,986 of record CM077087.1, on the reverse strand, counting down.
TTCTAGTTGTCTTCAAGACTACTATACAGAACTGTTGTCTTTATCAAGCTTTAAGAAGAAGAAGAAGAAGAGCTCTGTAAGGATTCAAAACAGTACAAGCTGAACCAAATCTGAAGAATCATCTTCATGTAGTTGTGTTGAAGAAGGGCTGTCTTTTGATTTAGCCAAAGAAAAAGGCTCAGAAATTTTCTTTTGAGTCAGATTCCTCAAACATTTACTCTATCTTGTAAAATCTCACTGAGATCTAAGTGTAGGCCTATTTAATCAAGGTTGAGCGTAGGACTGTGAGCAGTCTGAGTTATAGGAGTGTGAAGCACTCTAAGTTGTAGGGTCCTGGGAAGGTTCTAAGGTAGGCTTGTGCCTGAGGTAGGATCTTTGTGAAGATCTGAAGTAGGAGATCAGCTGGGTCTCTAAGCTGTAGAAGTTGGAAGACTCTGAGTTGTAGGGCTATCAAGCCTGAGGTAGAAGACTGGTGATTGTCTTTGAGGTCAGATTGTGAGCAATTTGAGCTATAGGAGTGGAGTTCACTCTGAGTTGTAAGATACAAGGAGGGATCTAAGGTGTAAGATCTATTTGATCTGAGTACTGGAGGACTTGGCTAAATCTAGCTTACTGCTAGGTAGGTGAAGGGGGAAAGTGGATGTACCCTGGATAGGGGAATCACTATAAAATTTTGTGTGTTTTATGTGTACTTGAAAGTTAACCTACTAACATAAACACACAACAAGATCATTCTATAAAAGGCATAAGATTCAAAAAGAAACCTATTCATCCCCCTCTAGGTATTTAGCTACCCTTAAAAGAATTTCAATGGGGCACTTTTATGAAAAGGACATGGGCTTCGACTTGCATAGGTTCGCGAGTGTTAGCTATAGTGGAGATGAAGATGATTGGAAGTCAACATCTAGGTACATATTCTTGTGCGGTTCGACATCTATCTCGTGGTACAATAAGAAGCAGAATTTTATATCTATTTCCACAACCGAGGAAAAATACAAAGCTTCGTTCTTGGCAGCCCATGAGGCTATCTGGCTGCACAGGTTGGTGGAGGATATCCATGAAGAGGTGCGGGGTCATACTCTGCTACGTCGTGAAAATGAGAGTGCTCTCAAGCTTGTAACAAATCCAGTGTATCACACAAAGAACAAAGTACATCAAGATTGAGCATCACTTCATCTAAGAGAAGGTGTTGAAGGGATCTTTGATGGTAAGGCATGTGATGAGCAAGGACAATATTACAGTAATCTTCACAAAGCCACTATCAAAGGGACCGTTTGAGTGGCTGTGGGTGATGCTTGATGTGACTTCTACTTCCCACTTCAAGGGAGAGTGTTAAAAATATTAAAGTATGAAGTCGCGCGACTAAACCGCGATTCCGCGCGGTCAGGGAGCTAACCACGAGTCCACACGTTTTGGTTTATGTTATCTGTCATATTGGTGGCAGTAATCTTATCCTTCTTGGTGGTGATTGTATCTGTCATGTTCGTCTATAAATAAGGGCCCCGACCCCCTTATTCACAACAGAAACAGTAACAACAGTAGTCGCACTTGGTGTTTACGAGTAGCATACGGTTAACCGGGCGACTAGATCACCGAGAGTAGAGAGATGAAGCTTGGCACAGGTTACCGTTACAGGGTTCTTCCAATCCACATGTGTTAAGGAGTTGTGAAGTTATTTGGTCAGCTTGTGCAACTGTGCTGCTAGCACTGGCCGACTATGCAACTAGTTCTGGCAGCCAAGTTAGTGGAGTCTCGGTGTGGAAGGTGTAACACCCCGAAAATCAAAAGAGTGACAGGTGGTGTTTTGAGCCAAATCTGGGATTTGGTAGAGGTGACATGGCCTGGGATACGGGCGTATCCCAGGTCGTGTCGTGCTCGGGTTCGGCGCTGGTCGCATGCCGACAAAATTGCAGTCAACGGTCGTCGGGGGGTGAACAAGACCTGGGACACGGGCGTGTCCCAAGGCATGTCAGTCATTCAAAGCCATTCACTCAACGATCGTTGAGTGAGGACGCACAGCCTGAGCCCGGGCATGTTTGGGTCTGATACGGGCGTGTCGAATACCCGTGTCCTCCTCGGGTCATTTGGCGAGTTGTGTTAAGGCAGCTACACGGCATAGTACACGGGCGTGTCCTAGGGCGTGCCTAGCATACGGCATGTGACACGTGCATGTCACATGGCCGTGTCATGCTCTGGTCGTTTTGGACCTGTGTCGATAGAGGAACACGCCCAGCTATACGGGTGTGTACTGTATGACGCGACGGTTTTGGTGTCGATTGAGGCACACGGCCTTGGACACGGGCGTGTCACAAGCCATGTTCGGCCCAAGAAGTTTAATTTCTGGTTGAATTGCAGCCGTTCTTTTCCTTATTTTGGGATCTAACGGCCCAGGGCTCTCCATGCTAGGGTTAAGGCCGGGATTGGGGGTTTAAACCTTCACTTTCACTTAGCCATTCTCTTTCTAAAACCTAGAGAGAAGGGAGAGCAAGGAGTTTGGAGGAAGAGGAAGATCCGCCTGCCAGAGGAGATTCGGAGCGCCAAACCGCAAACCGAGCCCAGATCCGCGGGGGCAAGATCGCTGCAGTGCTTTTCATCCGCGTAGTTTACCATGGCGCCGAGGAGAAATGCTAGGGTAACGATTTTCATCTTGAGCATGTGAAGCTCTTCTTCCTTTGCATGGGAAAACCCACTCCCGTGAGTATGCGGTGAGTTTGCAGTATTTCTTGGAGTAGATATTTAAAGTCCCCCTTGTTAGAGTCCGGAATCATAGTACGGACATAGGCATGGTGTGTGAAGCCTACCCGGACATATTTGTCTGGATCGGTGATATTTTGTTATGCATATTGTGTCGGAGAAGACTCCATGCGTTTTGTTTGTTTTCGGTTTGCTATGCGTTAGAACGCATCAGGGAATCTTGGGGATTAACCCCAAGGTACACCCGGAAATCTGGGCGGAAACTCATTTCTGCCATTTCGGTGGCCTGGGAGCCAGCCGGGTATATAGAGGGGCTATGTACCATGTTTGATCGAAAGTTGGGACTGGGGAAAGCTAGGCCCGCGTCAAAGGCCAAAGGGCCGCGACGGGGTGAGCAACGGGCTGGTGGAACCCTACCCGCTCCATCTGTTTCAGTTAAAGAGACCAAAAGCTACGTGGCACTTACCGATGATATGGAGATCGAGTCTAGGCTACGGCTAAAAGGACTAAATGCTCACGAGGTTTGTCGCCCTGGGGGTGGTGGTGGAGTCAAGGATCGGACTGGGTTCGGACTAGCTTTGCCGAGTAAGTGCCCTGAGAGCACGGGGTGTACGGCCGTGTGTGCGTGTACCTATGATGTGATGTTTATTCACTATGTTGCTTGTTTTGCTAAAAAGTGCAGGGAAGAAGCTTTGTCGCCTCAGTTTGGGGGCGGAATCGTTATAATTTGGTCAGCTTTAGCTGACCGTTATTCTTGTTTGCCACCGTTGCAGTGATTTGTGCTTGCAGGTGCTGTGGAGCCGAGCGGCAAATAGCGGGTCAAAGCCCAAGTTGCTGAGCCGGCCCTCGAATGCCTTGTTTGTTTACTTTGTTTAAATCATGTGTGGTCGGCCTGCGAGCCGAAGTTTGTAAGACACTGTTTAAATATTTGTGAACTATTGTAAGGCCATAAGGCAAGTACTCTTTTGTACTATGTATTTCATTCCTGTTTAGTTTGTTAGTGGACATTCATGCTTATTACCTGGGTTCTTATGGTTATAACTTAATAAATTGCTTCCGCTAGATGCTCTGTGTAGGGCGTGTGGATTGGTTGAATGGTTTCAATGAGTAGCCCATCGGTCTGTCCGTGGTATATGGCGTCGGGCCCTGGCCGGACCTACTGTTATATGCTATGCGACAGATAAGGGTGTTACAATTTGGTATCATACTACCAGTTTCGGTCAGGCTTAAATGAATTCATGGACGAATTCACTTTAAGGGGTGGGGAGCACATGTGTGTGCGTCTTCGTTATAACATGAAAAGAACCCATGACTGACCACTTAGGAATGAAAATACACATGTTTGAGGAACCTGCGTGTTCCTATAATTGATTTTTGCAATGTGGTTTGGTCGCTTATCGGTGTTTTGCATGATTATAGGTTACCAGGAGTGGTGTTGGGCCGTCAGAACGGCCAGTTTTTGAGGAGAGCAGCGCACCAAATGATGCGTCTGCAACACCTCCTTCAGCTGAGACCATTCGATTTGTAGCAGAGGTTGTGTTTGCGATGATCAATGCGCAGCCTGCGAGGCAGGTGCAGCAGCCTGCCCCTGTTGTGGAGCAAGTACCGCTCAAAGCAGCGGAGCCAAGGAGAGTGGAGCAGGTTGTAGTGGAGCCAGTGTTGCCTAGGAGAGCAACGGATAAACAGCTCAAGCACGTTATGGGCTTCAATCCTCCAGTGTTCTCGAGGACGGGAACCCCAACTCAAGCAGAGGATTGGCTCTCCAGAATTAAGAGAGTATTGATAGCTACTGAGACTGAAGAGTTGCAGAAACCATAATTGCCACGTTCTTATTGGATGGTGACGCAAGACTATGGTGGGAAGGCTTGGAACTACACCATCTGAGGGGTAGACAGCTTACTGACATCTCGATAGAGGAGTTTTTGAGACTGTTCTTGGCTCGATACCTCCCCTCAGCTCAGAGGATTGCTTTGGAAAATGAGTTCCAGAAGTTGGTTCAAGGAGAGAGTACTACGGATGACTATCTCCATGAGTTTACTCGATTAGGTCGGTATGTAAGCGCTACCTTCGCTGATGAGGAGCGAAAGACAAACCGATTCTACAAAGGTCTATGGGATGACTTGAGACTGCTACTATCGGGACCGATGACGCAGGGTTTCCTGACCTTGGTCAACACGGCTCGGTCGGTGGAAAAGGACATGAAGAATGTTCAGGCGAAGAAGGACTCTAGTGGGAGGAAGTCAGAGTTCAAGGTGCTGCCTGCAAAGTCTGGTTTTCGACGATGGAATAAGAAGGCTAGGACGTCGGGCCCAGCCCCTTCTTCAGGTGCCTCGGGGGAAACTACCAACCGAACCCCGGGTGCTTGTTTCACTTGTGGTAAGATGGGGCATTTTGCCCATGACTGTAAGAGCGGACGTCCAAAGTCCAAGAGGAAGCATGGAGCAACCTACGAGGAAAAGGGCAAGGCGGTGGAGTCAACTGCGTCCCACTATGCGACTCAACCGAGAGTCTATAATCTGGGCCAGCAGGAGGCCATCAAACAAGCAGACGTGGTGATAGGTACGGTTTAATTTATAGCAAGTTAGCTTTAAATACTGTTACCTAGTTCTTGTTAGCTTAATACTGTTTGTATAGGCTTTGTTCTGATTTGATAGTCCGGCACGAGCACTATTCGATACGGGAGCTTCACACACTTTTTTGTCTGAAAGTTTCATAATGTGCATCGGAGTCCCTTCTTCGATGACGAAGGACAAATTGGATGTGTGCTGCCAAATGGGTGTTCGATGCGCGATGACAGAGTATGTGTCATAAAGGTTCATATTGGAAGTCAAGAGTTCGACTTGCTAGCGTCGTTACTGCCGCTAGTAGAGTTCGACGTCATCTTCGGTATGGATTGGCATTCGGAGCAGAAGGCTTTTATAGATTGCAACCGTAAAGAGGTCAAGCTTGGTGTTGGGCAAGAGACAATGTTTGCGGGATTGAAGGGGTCGAGCAAGACGATGATGTCTGCTCTTTAGGTGGTCAAGGCAGTTCGTGTTGGTGCAGAGTTGTTCTTCACGTTAGTGGAGGCTGTAAAGCCTAAGCCCACTTTGGGTAGTATCCTAGTGGTTTGTGAGTACCCTGATGTGTTCCCGGACAATCTTCCCGGATCCCCACCGCAGCGGGAGATCGACTTCACGATCAAGCTTGTGTCAGGTGCCAAACCTATGTCACACTCGCCTTATAGGTTGGCGCCTAAGGAGATGGAGGAGTTAAAGGTTCAACTAGAAGAGTTGATGGAGCAAGGATATGTGCGTCCAAGCTCGTCTCCTTGGAGCTCACCGGTCCTCTTTGTTAAGAAGAAGGATGGTAGCTTGCGGCTGTGTATCGACTACAGACAATTGAACAAGCTAACGGAAAAGAACAAATACCCGATCCCAAGGATTGATGATCTTTTCGATCAGTTAGTTGGGTCGTCGGTATATTCAAAATTTGATCTGAAGTCCGATTATTATCAGCTAAGGATAAGGGAGAGTGATATCCCAAAGACAGCATTCAGCACGAGGTATGGGCATTTCGAGTTCACGGTCATGCTGTTTGGGCTGACTAATGCGCCATCGGTGTTCATGGATCAGATGAACAGGACGTTTAGAGAGTGTCGAAGTATGAGACCGGGCGGTCTGGCAGTTTGAGCATGGCGGGTTGTTGACCGGGCGGTCTGGCGGATTGAGGTTGGCGGGTTGATTTCCAGACTGTTGCTGTGTGGTATCCGGCGGTCTGACGGCTTATCTCCGGCGGCTTGGAAACCGGCCGGTCTAGCGGTCTCCTACCGCATCTCTCTCTTGGTTCTGGTATTGCCGAGCGGTTAGAACATTGTCTAACCGCGCGGCCTGTTCCGGTCTCTTATTCTAGCCGCCCAGATCTGTTGTATAGCTTTAGTCCCACATTGTTAGTTTGTATTCTACTCTCTCTCCTCCATTCTATAAAAGAGAGGCCATACCTTTGTAAATGATATCTTTTTGGATAATAAAATTTCAATTATTCAAAGTTCCGGCTTATTTTCTAGTCGTTTATTCTCTGCTCTAGTCGTTTGTTCGCTACTTTTAACATGGTATCAGAGGACTCGATCTTCTCCTCCTGATTCTGTGCGCCCTGTCCGCGCGGCTTGCCTATTCTTCTCGCGACCTGTTCTCGCTGTTTGCGCCCTATCCGCGCATCCTCTTTGTCCTGCCTTTCAGTCGCAGCGACCTATCTCCTTGTTCGTCGCGACCTGCTGCTGTATTTGCCTTGTTCGTTCCTCTCTTCTGTTCGCGCGGTCTATCTTCTAGCCTTTCGACCTCTTCCCCGTCTTGGACCTGCGGCTTGGTCGTGGCTTCTCTGGCCGCTGGTGTCTAACATCGTGACCGCCGCAGCTCTTCTTCTTTCTATCCGCACGGCTTATATTCTAACCGCGCGGCTTCTCGCAGTTTTCTCCTATGGCCCTTTCTAAAACCTCCACCACCACCACTCCTATCGCCACTCCGGCGCCGCTTCCTACTCCCTCTGGCAACCTTGGCACGGTTTCTAAACTTGTTGGCTCCAACTATCCGGATTGGAGCATCTCTTTCACATTTCTTCTCCGCTCTCAGCGCAAACGTCATCACCTCACCGATGACCCTACTCCCTCAGACTCTGCTGAATTTGATGACTGGGATGCCAGTGATGCGCTTGTCCGCACGTGGTTGGCTAATAGCCTCTCCGATGAATGTCTTCCTGTCATACGCCATGATGAGACGGTCAAGACTGCGTGGCTTCACCTTGCTGCTCTCTACTCAAATGGGGCCCAGACATCCCGCATTTATACTCTCTACGCGGATCTCTTCGCTCGCCCTTCCATGTCTCCTGTTGCGGCTTATCAGCAAGTTCAGGCTCTTGGAGCCGAAATCCTCCAGAATCTCCCCTTCTCCGCGGACTTGGCCGAGCAGCACAAACACTTCCAGGAACTCCTGGTTGTTTGTTATCTTCTACGGCTTCCTGAGTCTTTTGATATGATCCACCAGCAGATCTTGGGCGAAGCCGAGTCTCCCACCTAGGATGCCACCGCGGCTCGCATCGCCGCTGTTACTTCACTGCTCCAACGTCCTCTATTGTCCTCCCCTCCTCCACCGGACTCCTATGCTCACCAAGTCCAGCGGGGTGGCAATAGTGGTCGCAGCCAATCTGGCACGCGCGGTCCGTCAAGGTTCCTCTGCTCTCACTGTGGTCGTACCGGCCACTCTGTTGACCGCTGCTGGCAGAAACATCCTCATCTTCGTCCCTCCGATGATACATCTTCCTCAACCTCCGCATCCTCTCGGCCATCTGCTTCTGTGGCCACCACCTCAGGTAGTGCACACGTCGTTACCCAAGGTAAATGGCTGATTGACTCTGGTGCTACAAATCACATGACCGGAAACCCTCACTGCTTCTCTCTCCTAGAGACGCATGATCGGTTACCCCCGGTTCTCATTGCGGATGGTTCGCCTTCCCCGGTTCATGGAACGGGCATGGTTCAAGTCACTCCCTCGCTTCGCTTAGCGGACACTCTCTATGTCCCGAAGTTCCCTTGCAATTTACTCTCAGTTACTACTTTATGCAAGCAACTTCAGTGCTCTGTATTATTTACTCCTACTTCTTGTTGTTTTCAGGACCCGAGGACCCAACGGACGATTGCTACTGGGACTGAGAGCGGCGACCTCTACTTCCTCGACAATGTTTCCGCTCTGTCCGCCTTCTCTTCCTCGTCTACTGATCTGCTTCAATGGCATCTTCACCTTGGACATCCTCCTCCTCGGATTCTTCGTCAGCTTCTTCCCCACTTACCTCAAACCAGTCCTCCGCTCAACTGTGATGCATGTCAGCTTGGCAAGCATCACCGCTCCTCCTTCCCGCAGAAGCAAGGCCGTGGTTCCTCCCGTCCTTTTGATCTCATTCATTCTGATATCTAGGGTCCTGTTCCTACTCCCACCGTTGGTCGGGGTAGTTTTTACTTTGTAACTTTTATTGATGATTTCTCCAGATGTACCTGGGTGTATCTATTAAAAGACTGCTCTGAACTCTTATCTGTATGGCAATCTTTTTATAATATGATTAAAACTCAGTTTGCTATTTCTATTAAAGTATTGCGCTCTGATAATGCTAAAGAATATCTCAGTCATGAGTTTTCATCTTTTTGTATGCAACATGGTCTTATTCATCAGAACAGCTGTGTTTACACCTCCCAACAAAATGGGGTGGCGGAACGTAAAAATCGCCATCTCCTCGATATCGCTCGCACTCTGATGACACAGATGCAGGTGCCTCACTCCTACTGGGGCTATGCTGTTCTTCTTGCCTGCTATTTCATCAATCGCATTCCCTCTTCTGTTCTTCACGGCAAGACCCCCTTCTCCATTCTCTACCCGAGCAAGGAACCCTTTCCTCTTCCTCTCCGTATCTTTAGGTGTACGGCCTTTGTGCATGCTCCGTCTACTACCCGCGACAAGCTTTCCCCCCGCTCCACCAAATGTGTCTTTTTGGGTTACTCGACAACTCAAAAAGGCTAATGTTGCTTTGATCCCGTTCTGCGCAAACAGTTTGTTTCCACAGACGTCACCTTCTTTGAAAATGCATCCTACTTTTCTTTCCCATCTTCACCTCCTCCTGCTGTCTCTGACTCTCCACCATCTCTCTGTGAGCCTTCCACAAATGTCGACGTCTCCCCTCCTATGTCGTCTCCTCCTCCGTCTCCTCCTCTCCCTATTATCTCCCCTCCTTCTTCTCCGCATCCGTCTCTCTCTAGTCCCGGGCCAGCTTTCTCTACCACGGATGCTCCGGTCCCTGAGGCACAAGACGACCTGGATCTTCTCATTGCCCTTCGCAAAGGGGTGCGGGCGTGTACCCAACACTCGCTTGCGGCTGTTGTTTCCTATGATCGGCTTACTCCCTCTCGCAGGTTCTTTGCTTTGGCCATCTCGGCTACTACCACTCCCCGCACTTACCAGGAGGCTCTTGTTATTCCTCATTGGAAATCTGCCATGGATGAGGAAATTGCCACTCTTACTGAAAGAGGTACCTGGACCCTTGTTCCTCCACTGATAGATACTGATGTGGTTGGCTGCTGCTGGGTGTTCGTTGTGAAGTTTCGCCCGGACGGCACTGTGGATCATTACAAGGCCCGACTGGTGGCCAAAGGCTTTACTCAGACTTATGGAGTTGACTATTTTGATACTTTCTCTCCAGTTGCTCGCCTCAGCACCATCCGGGTTCTTCTTTCTGTGGCCGTCAACAGGGAGTGGGAAATTTCTCAACTTGATGTCAAGAATGCTTTTCTGTATGGGGATCTTCAGGAGGACGTCTATATGGAACAACCTCCAGGGTATGTTGCTCAGGGGGAGACACGAGTATGCCAGTTGAAGAAGGCCATCTAAGGCCTAAAGCAGAGCCCTCGGGCGTGGTTTGACAAGTTTAGTGGCATTGTGGCTGCAATTGGCTTTACAAGAAGTTCCGCCGATCACTCATTGTTTATTCGCAAAACCGCATCAGGCCTTGTGGTTTTGGCGGTGTATGTGGATGATATCCTTCTTACCGGCGATGACCAGGCTGGGGTGGACTTGACAAAGAAACACCTCCGTCAACACCTTGTCACGAAGGATATGGGCTCCCCGAAATATTTTTTGGGGATAGAAATCTCTCGAAAGCCCGACTCGTTGGTTCTCTCCCAACGAAAGTATGCGCTTGATCTTCTACAAGAGGCAGGATTGACCGGGGCCAAACCGGCCCGGTATCCCATGGCCACTGGAGAAGACAAAACATGGACAGATGACTCACCTCTTATATCCGATGCCACGAGGTATAGACGTCTGGTGGGCAAACTCATTTATCTCACGGTGACAAGACCCGACATCGCCTATGCTGTAGGCAAGGTCAGTAAGTTCATGCAAGCTCCCAGGGAATGTCATCTTCAGTCTGCCTTGAAGATACTAGAGTATGTCAAAGCAGCACCAGGGAAAGGGCTACTCTTTCAGAAGTATGGTCATCTGAGAGTTGAAGCCTACTCAGACTCAAGCTATGCGGATGATAAAGGTGACCGTAAATCTACATCGGGTTTTTGCACATTTGTTGGAGGTAATCTTGTGAGCTGGAAGAGCAAGAAGCAGTCTGTTGTCTCAAGGTCCAGTGCAGAAGCCGAATACCGGAGTATGGCGTCAACCACGTGTGAGTTAAAATGGTTGCGGGCTCTCATGCTTGACCTAGGAGAGGTCTACAACTATCCTCTGCCTATGTTCTGTGACAACAAAGCCGCTATATACATATCCAAAAATCCGGTCTTCCATGAGAGAACGAAACATATAGAGGTCGACAGCCATTTCATCCGAGAAGAGGTCTTGAAGAAACAGATTTGCACTCCGTTCGTCACCTCCGACAAAGAGTTGGCTGATATCTTCACCAAGACGGTTTCTACTTCCTTCTTCCACATTTGTGATAACCTGGGCATGATTGATATATATGCTCCAGCTTGAGGGGGAGTGTCGAAGTATGAGACCGGGCGGTCTGGCGGTTTGAGCATGGCGTGTTGTTGACCGGGCGGTCTGGCGGATTGAGGTTGGCGGGTTGATTTCCAGACTGTTGCTGTGTGGTATCCGGTGGTCTGACGGCTTATCTCCGGCGGCTTGGAAACCGGCCGGTCTAGCGGTCTCCTACCGCATCTCTCTCTTGGTTCTGGTATTGTCGAGTGGTTAGAACATTGTCTAACCGCGCGGCCTGTTTCGGTCTCTTATTCTAGCCGCCCAGATCTGTTGTATAGCTTTAGTCCCACATTATTAGTTTGTATTCTACTCTCTCTCCTCCATTCTATAAAAGGGAGGCCATACCTTTGTAAATGATATCTTTTTGGATAATAAAATTTCAATTATTCAAAGTTCCGGCTTGTTTTCTAGTCGTTTATTCTCTGCTCTAGTCGTTTGTTCGCTACTTTTAACAGAGAGTACCTAGACAGTTTTGTGATCGTCTTCATTGACGAAATATTGGTGTACTCACAGTGCGAGGAAGATCACTTCAATCATCTGCATCTGGTGTTGGAGATGCTAAGGAGGAATGAAATTTATGAAAAATTCTCCAAATGCGAGTTCTGGCTGTCCTTAGTAGCATTCCTTGGGCATATAGTCAGTGGAGAAGGGATAGCGGTAGATCCAGTGAAGATTGTTGCGATACGGGAGTGGCCTGTGTTGTCTTCGGTAGCGGAAGTCCGGGGTTTTCTTGGGCTTGCCGGCTATTACAGGTGCTTCGTAGAGAACTTCTTGCGGATAGCATTACCTCTCACGAAGTTGACAAGGAAGGATCAAAAGTTTGTATGGTCACAGGAGTGCGCGCAAGCGTTTGGGGAGTTGAAGAGTTGGTTGACCACGACGCCAATGCTAAGTTCGCCAAGTGGAACCGAAGGCTTCGAGATTTATAGTGATGCCTCAGGCAGTGGTTTGGGATGCGTGCTGCTGCAACATGGAAGTGTTATAGCGTAAGGCTCGCATCAGCTGAAAGTGCACGAAAGGAATTATCCGGTCCACGACTTGGAGTTGGCGGCCATGATTTTTGTGCTAAAGCTGCGGAGGCACTACTTGTAAGGCGTGAAGGTCGATATTTATACCGACCACAAGAGCCTTAAGTACCTGTTGGATCAAAAGGATCTGAAATGAGGCAGCGGAGATGGATGGAGTTCCTGAAGGACTATACGTTCAAAATTCATTATGTACCTGAGAAAGGCAATGTAATTGCGGATGCGTTGAGTTGCAGGGCTCCCGCCCAAGCTAACTGGTTGTCGATTCATAATGAGAGGTTAATTCGGGAGTTGGAGGCATTAGAGATCTATTGTGTGGACAAGCAGACTAGTGCCAAAGCATTATTGAACTGGACGGAAGTTTAGTAGGACCTGGCTGATCGCATTCGGCAGGCTATGGAGTTGGATGGCAGTATGAAGGAGCTCATGGATACAACATTGGATGGGTCAAATTCCCAGTTTTCAATTGAAGATGGGCTACTAAGGAAGGACAGTCATTTGTGTGTCCCAAACGTGGGAAATCTACGGGCGGAGTTGATATACAAGGCTCATCATACCAAGTACTCAATCCACCCAGGGAGCACGAAGATGTACCAAGATCTAAAGAAGATGTTCTTGTGGCCAGGACTCAAGAAGGATGTGGCACTATTCATGGTTAAATGTCAGACATGCGCCTTAGTGAAGGCAGAGTGCGGAAAAGCCAGGGGGTTTCTTGAAATCCTTGCCTATTCCGGAGTGGAAGTTCGACGACATTTTGATGGACTTTGTGCATGGATTACCAAGGTCATAGAAGGGAAATGAAGACATCTGGGTGATCGTAGACCGGTTAACAAAGGTATCGCACTTCATTCCGCATAGGAAGGATGATTCAGTGGAGAAACTGGCGAAGTTGTATGTGGATAATATAGTCAGACTGCACGGTGTGCCTCGCAGCATCGTGAGTGATCGAGATGGGCATTTTATGTCCAATGATTGGAGGTTTGTGTCACAGATGCTGGGGACTAAATTGAAGTTCAGCATAGCGTTCCATCCGCAGACTGATGGGCAGACTGAGAGGGTCAACAGAACCATGGAGGACATGCTCTGCATGTGCGTTCTAGACTTCGGAAAGCATTGGGAAGACCACCTGTATCTGGTGGAATTTACGTAAAATAATAGCTACTATGCGAGTATACAAATGGCGTCTTTCGAGGCCCTATATGGTAGGAAGTGTCGCACGCCGTTGTCGTGGCTAGAAACGGGTGAGGCAAGGTTGTACAAAAAGCAAGAGGTGGAAAACGCTACTTCATTGGTACGAACCATTCGGGAGCATTTGCTGATCGCTCAGGATAGACAAGCTAAATACTACAATGCCAAGCACCGGAACATGGAATTCGCAGTTGGCGACTGGGTGTATTTGAAAATAAAGTCGTTCAAGGGTGTTTCACGGGTACGATGCTTGACGAAGCTGAGCCCGAGGTACCTTGGACCATTTGAGGTCCTAGAGCGGATCGGTGAAGCGGCTTACCGTCTGAAGCTATCGGTGGAGTTAAGTGGTCTACATGACGTATTCCACATTTCAGTGTTGCGGAAGGCGGTGCTAGAGCCTTCGCAGATGATCGCAGTTTGTTCAAGTATCGGGTGACGAAGGGTTGACAACTAGGGTCAAGCCCGTTTGTATTGAGGACTCTGAAGTCAAGCGATTTCGTAACAAGGAGATCAGAATGGTCAAGGTCCATTGGGACAATTGCGATCGTGAGGAGCTCTCTTGGGAACGGGAGCAGACCATGATTGAGGAGTACCCAGAGTTATTTCACTCAGGTACCGTTTTTGGTTTTTTGTTTTCTTTTCCTTTGGTAATTTCGTGGATGAAATTCTTTTAAGAGGGAGAGAGTTGTAACGCCCCGAAACTCAAAAGAGTGACAGATGGTCTTTTGAGCCAAATCTGGGATTTGGTAGAGGTGACACGGACTTGGACACGGGCGTGTCCCAGGGCATGTCGTGCTCGGGTTCGGCGCTGTTCGCGTGGCCAATGAAATTGCAGTCAACGGTCGTCGGGGGGTGAACACGGCCAGGGACACTGGCGTGTCCCAGGGCGTGTCAGTCACTCAAAGCCTTCCACTCAATGATCGTTGAGTGAGGACGCACGGCCTGAGCCCAAGCTTATTCAGGTCCGACACGGGCGTGTCAAATTCGATACGGGCGTGTCGAATGCCCGTGTCCTCCTCGGGTCGTTTGGCGAGTTGTGCTAAGGTAACTACACGGCCTGGGGCACGGGCATGTCCCAGGGCGTGTCTAGCACACGGTATGTAACACGGCCGTGTCACATGGCCGTGTCGTGATCTGGTCATTTTGGACCTGTGTCGATGGAGGAACATGCCCAGCTACACGGGCATGTATTGCATGACACGGATGTGTCAAGCCTGGCACGGGCGTGTCGAATGCCCGTGTTCTTTTCGGGACGTGACGGTTTTGGTGTCGATTGAGACACACAGCCTTGGACACGGGCGTGTCGCAAGCCGTGTTCGGCCCAGGAAGTTTTATTTCGGGTTGAATCGCAGTCGTTCATTTCCTTATTTTGGGATCTAACGACCTAGGGCTCTCCATGCTAGGGTTAAGGCCAGGATTGGGCGTTTAAACCTTCACTTTCACTCAGCCATTCTCTTTCTAAAACCTAGAGAGAAGGGAGAGCAAGGAGTTTGGAGGAAGAGGAGGATCCGCCCGCCGGAGGAGATTCGGAGCGCCAAACCGCAAACCGAGCCCAGATCCGTGGAGGAAAGATCGTTGCAGTGCTTTTCATCCGTGTAGTTTTCCTTGGCGCCGAGGTGAAACGCTAGGGTAACGATTTTCATCTTGAGCATGTGAATCACTTCTTCCTTTGAATGGTAAAACCCGCTCCCGCGAGTGTGAGGTGAGTTTGCGGTATTACTTGGAGTAGATATGTAAAGTCCCCCTTGTTAGAGTCTGAAATCGTAGTACGGACATAGGCATGGTGTGTGAAGCCTACCCGGACATGTTGGTCTGGATCGGAGATGTTTTGCTATGCATATTGTGCCGGAGAAGACTCCGTGCATTTTGTTTGTTTTCGGGTTGCTATGCGTTAGAATGCATTAGGGAATCTTGGGGATTAACCCCAAGGTGCACCTGGAAATCTGGGCGGAAAATCATTTCTGCTATTTCGGTGGCCTGAGAGCCAGCCGGGTATATAGAGGGGCTATGTACCATGTTTGATCGAAAGTTGGGATTGGGGGAAGCTGGGCCCGCGTCAAAGGCCAAAGGGCCACGATGGGGTGAGCAACGGGCTGATGGAACCCTACCCGCTGTTGAAGTGGTCACCGGGCGGTCTGGCAGTCTGGCTTGGCGAGTTGATGACCGGGCGGTCTGGCGGTTTCCCTTCAGCGGGTTGATTGTTATGTGCTGCTGTCTGAGGTCCAAGCGGTCTAGCGGCTTGTCTCAGGCGACTTGGATACCGAGCGGTCTGGCGGTCTCACATGGCGATCTCTCTCTCTCTCTGGCTGTTGCCGAGCGGTTAGCCCCTCTGTCTAACCGCGCGACTTGTGCTGTTTGTGTCTGTACAGTCCGCTTGTGTCATGTAATTTTTTTGTCTCACATCTCTTATTTGTATTCTCTCTTTTCTCCTCCATTCTATATAAGGGAGGCCATACCTTTGTAATAGATACCTTTTTCTGATAATAAAGTTTCAGTTTAAACCGTTTCCGGCTTGTTTTAGTTCGATTCTCACATGGTATCAGAGGACTCGATTTTCTCCTCCTGATTCTGTGCCCCTCTCTGACCGCGTGACCTGTCCGCGCGACTTGTTTCTTCTTCTCGCGACCTGTTTTCGCGACCTGTTTCTTCCGCCATGTTGCTTGCGCCCTGTTTGCACGGCATGTTTGTTTGCTTGCGCCCTGTTCGCGCAGCCTGGTTCTTTTGCTTTTGCCCTGTTCCCGCGACCTGTTTTCGCGGCTAGTTTGCTTGCTTCTTTCTCGTGACCTGTTCTAGTCGCCGCGCCCTGTCGACGCAACCTATTTTGGCCTTCTCCTCCCAGCAAACCCCACTTCTGTTCGCGCGGTCTATCTTCTAGCCCCCCGACTTCTTTCCCTCTGCTTGGTTCTGCGGTTTGGTCTTGGCTTTCCTGGCCGCTGGTGTCTGACATCGTGGCCGTTGCAGATCTTCTTCTTCCTATCCGCGCGGCTTGTTTCCTAACTGCGGCCTCTAGTTCTATCTGCGACCTGTTTTCGCGGTTTTTTTGCCTCTGTTTTTCCCGCGATCTTCTTGATTCGGGCGGCTCCTTCTCTGTTCATGCGGCCTTCTCTCTAACCGCACGGCCTTCTCCCTGCGTTGGTCTGCTTCTTTGTTGTGTCCTTTGCGGTTTCCTTTTTTGTGTCCGCTGAGGTCTTCTGGTTCTCAAGAACTTACTTGTGTTCGTGTTGTGTTCGCTGATTGTCTGTTCGCGCGACCTGTTTTCTGTTCGCGCGGCTTATTTCTTATTCTCTCGCTCTTCCTTTCTTAGTTCGCGCGATCTGTCTCTCTGTTCGCGCGACCTATTTCTGCTCCTATGGCTTTCTTCGATATCTCTACTTTCTCCTCTTCTTCGAAGCCTTCTGCCTCGGTGGTCACGTCTTCTGGTAGTGCCCACTTCGTTACTCAAGGAAAATGGCTGATCGACTCAGGTGCTACCAATCATATGACCGGCTCTCCCCAGTGTTTTTCTCTCCTGGAAACACATGATCGGTTGCCCCCGATTATTCTCGCTGACGGCTCTCCATCCCCGGTCCATGGGACGGGAGTGGTTCAAGTCACTCCATCTCTTCAATTGGCGAATACTCTCTACGTGCCCAAATTCTCGTGCAACTTAATATCTGTTACCTCTCTATGCAAGCAATTACGGTGTTCCGTCACATTTACTTCTACTTCTTGTTCTTTTTAGGATCCGGACTCCCAGCAGACGATTGCTACTGGGACTGAGAGTGGCGGCTTATTCTTCCTCGACAATGTTTCCGCTCTATCCGCCTTCTCCACCCCTTCCACAAATCTACTCCAATGGTATCTTCGCCTTGGTCATGCTCCTCCGCGTCTTCTTCGTCAGCTTCTGCCCCATCTTCCTTCACAAAGTCCTCCCCTCAATTGTGAGGCCTGTCAGCTTGGCAAGCATCACCGCTCCTCCTTCCCACCAAAGCAAGTTCGTGGATCTTCCCGACCGTTTGATCTCATCCACTCTGATGTTTGGGGTCCTTCTCCTACCCTTACCGTTGGTCGGGGAAGTTCATATTTTGTCATGTTTATTGATGATTTCTCTCGTTGTACGTGGGTGTATCTTTTAAAAGATCGCTCTGAATTATTCTCTGTATGAACATCTTTCTATCTCATGATCAAAACTCAGTTTGACGTTTCTATAAAAGTTTTTCGATCTGATAACACTCAAGAATATCTCAGTCATGCTTTTTCGTCCTTCTATATACAACATGAGATTATTCATCAAACTAGCTGTGTCTATACTTCACAGCAAAATGGTGTGGCGGAACGCAAAAACCGTCACCTCCTTGATGTCAGTTGCACTCTGATGACACAAATGCAGGTTCCTCGTGCCTATTGGGGCTATGCCGTTCTCATCTCCTGTTTCTTCATCAATCGCATTCCATCCACCATTCTCCAGGGTCAAACCCCATTCTCCATTCTCCATCCTAGCAAGGAACCCTTCCCCCTTCCTCTATGCATATATGGATGTACGGCCTTCGTACATGCTCCCTCCGTTACCCGCGATAAACTCTCCCCTCGCTCTACCAAATGTATCTTTCTGGGGTACTCCACCACTCAGAAAGGCTACTGTTGCTTTGACCTAGTTATTTGTAAGCAGTTCGTCTTCGCTGACGTTACCTTCTTCGAGAATGCCTCCTACTTCTCGGACGACTCCTCTTCTCTTCCCCAAGCTTCCTCTTCTATTCCCACATCCTCTGATTCTCTTGTTATTCCCTTCGTTCCCTCGCCTCCTACTGCGATATCAACCCCTACTCTGTCTCCACCTCCGTCTCCCTTATCTCCGCTGCCGTCGCTCTCTTCTCCCGGGCCAGCTCTCTCTGCCATGGATGCTCTGGATGCCGAGGAACCCGCTGACCTGGATCTTCCTATATCTCTTCGCAAAGGGGTGCGGACATGTACCCTACACCCCCTTATTGTTATTGTTTCATATGATCGTCTTACCTCTTCTCGCAGAGCCTTTGCGCTGGCTATCTCTGCCACTGCCACACCTCGTTCCTACCAGGAGGCCCTTGCTATTCCTCACTGGAAGATGACCATGGATGAGGAAATGGCGACCCTAACAGAGCGGGGTACCTGGACTCTTGTTCCTCCTCCCTTCGGTACTGATGTTGTTAGCTGTCGCTGGGTCTTTGTGGTCAAATTTGGCCCGGATGGCACTGTGGACCGTTATAAGGCTCGTCTTGTTGCTAAGGGCTTTACTCAGACCTATGAGGTTGATTATTTTGACACCTTCTCTCCCGTGGCTCGTCTCAGCACTATACGGGTCCTTCTCTCTCTGGCGGTCAATAAAGATTGGCCAATTTCTCAACTGGATGTAAAGAATGCCTTCCTTTATGGTGATCTTCAGGAGGCCGTCTATATGGAGCAACCTCCTGGGTATGTTGCTCAGGGGGAGACACGAGTATGCCGACTGCAGAAGGCAATCTATGGCCTCAAGTAGAGCCCTCGAGCTTGGTTTGACAAGTTCAGCGGCATCGTGGCGGCCATTGTTTTTGCGCACAGCTCTGCCGATCACTCTCTATTTATTCGCAAAACCCCCTCGGGACTGGTGGTTCTTGCTGTGTATGTTGATGATATTCTTCTCACTGGCGATGACCAGGAAGGGGTAGCCATGACAAAGCGGCATCTTCGTCAACATCTGGTCACGAAAGATATGGGCTCTCCGAAGTACTTTTTGGGGATCGAGATCTCTCGGAAGCCCAACTCCATGGTCCTCTCCCAGCGTAAGTATGCCCTTGATCTTCTAAAAGAAGCAGGATTGACTGGGGGCCAAACCTGCCCGATGCCCTATGGCTATTGGAGAAGAGAAAACCTAGACAGATGATTCGCCTCTTCTTTCAGAAACTACGCGGTACAGGCGTCTAGTTGGTAAGCTCATATATCTCACAGTGACCAGGCCCGACATTTCCTATGCTGTGGGCAAGGTAAGTCAATTCATGCAAGCACCCAGGGAGTGCCATCTACAGTCCGCCTTGCGAATCTTGGAGTTTGTTAAAGCAGCCCCTGGAAAAGGATTACTATTTCAGAAGAATGGCCATCTGAAGGTTGAAGGATACTCAGATGCGAGTTACGCTGATGACAAAGGGGATCGCAAGTTTACCTCCGGTTTCTGCACCTTTGTTGGGGGAAATCTAGTAAGCTGGAAGAGCAAGAAGCAGTCTGTTGTTTCAGGGTCCAGTGCTGAAGTAGAGTATCGAAGTATGGCATCGACCACTTGTGAGTTAAAATGGCTACGGGCTCTCATGCTGGATTTGGGAGAGGTCTACAAGCATCCTCTACCTATGTTCTGTAACAACAAGGCTGCAATATACATCTCCAAAAATCCAGTCGTCCATGAAAGAACCAAGCATATTAAGGTCGACTGTCATTTCATTCGTGAAGAAATTTTGAAAGAACAAATTTGCACTCCCTTTGTCACTTCTGATAAAGAGCTGGCTGACATCTTCACCAAGCCAGTATCCGCCTCGTTTTCTCATATTTGTGACAAGCTGGGCATGATCGATATATATGCTCCAGCTTGAGGGGGGAGTGTTGAAGTGGTGACCGGGGGGTCTGGCGGTCTGGCTTGGCGATTTGATGACCTTGCGGTCTGGCCATTTCCCTTCAGCGGGTTGATTGTTATGTGCTGCTGTCTGAGGTCCAAGCGGTCTAGCGGCTTGTCTCTGGCGACTTGGAGACTGGGCGGTCTGGCGGTCTCACATAGCGATCTCTCTCTCTCTGGCTGTTGCCGAGCGGTTAGCCCCTCTGTCTAACCACGCGGCTTGTGCGGTTTGTGTCTGTACAGTCCGCTTGTGTCATGTAATTTTTTAGTCTCACATCTCTTATTTGTATTCTCTCTTTTCTCCTCCATTCTATATAAGGGAGGTCATACCTTTGTAATAGATACCTTTTTCTGATAATAAAGTTTCAGTTTAAATCGTTTTCGGCTTATTTTAGTTTGATTCTCACACCCGCTTCATCTATTTCGGTTAAAGAGACCTAAAGCTACGTGGCACTTACCGATGATTTGGAGATCGAGTCTAGTCTACGGCTGATAGGACTAAATGCTCATGAGGTTTGCTGATGCAGCGCCACCGCTAATTGATGATGACCCGGTTGCCGAGGCGCTACGACATAAAGATCTTAGACGTCGTGATGACGCTGAAGGAAGTGCACGTTACAACCTCCGCCCGCGGCGTGCTCGAACTGCCATGAAAAATTAGCTTTAATTATCTTATTTCATGAACTCTATTTTTATATTTTTAGAATATAAAATTATCCAATGTTTAAGTGATAATTTTATATTCATGGCATGTTTTTATTTCTTTAATTTAAACAATTTATTTTTAGTGTGCACTTAGCCATTCGGGTGGATGAGATTACATCTCCATCATGAAGGGTTAAGGCTTGTTGTAATCTCCTATTTAAGGAGGTGTTTATGAGGAATCAAGCATTGAAGAATTAAAACCTAAAATTTCCCCTCCAAGTGAAATTTCGGCCAAGGCTCTCATCTAGCCGCCGCCCCCTCCCCTTTTGTGGTGTGAAGCCGCCGCCCCCTTGCTCCCTCCATCCACGCGGTGCGACTCCGGTGTGGCTTCCTTGGTGTGACTCCGCGGAAGAAGGTTGCAAACCCTTCGGTGCGACGCCGACGGATCCATGGAGAGAGTGATTCTCCCACAGTTATCTTGTGTGAAACGCTATCCGGTTGGGTAATCTCTTCCCTCTCCCTTGTGTGATTCTCTTCTTTAGTTGTGGTGGTTTTGCGCTCGTTTTCTCCGGATCTTTAATTTAATCGCTACAAGTTTTGAATCAAAATCGCCGTTGCAAGGCTTTTTAATTCCGGATCGGGTGGATCTTATTTGCTTGAGCGGATCTTGGCCTATAGCCTTGGTCTTGCTCTCTAAAAGGAGTGACAACCTTTGTGTTTTCTTGGGGAATACTCCGACTCAAATTTCCGATCGTTGTTTTCGAGTCGACCATTCCTCCTTTGTTATTTGCGCTGCGTTCTTGCGACGAGAACTATTGTGGGCGATAGGTGCTGTGTAGGTGCGGTAGATCTACGACGTGTAGTGCGTAGGAAAGCGTAAGTTTCGCGGAGATCTCCGACTCGGGACGCACCCTACACCAATTTGGTATCAGAGGCGGTCGTTTCAACTTCCACGTTGCAAACATCCTCTCTGCGTTCTTCGTTGGTTGATCTGAACTTTCAAAGTTCTGAAATTTTCGGATTGGTCTGCGTTTAGTAAATCCCTCGGAATTTTAAAACTTGTCCAAAAAATCTGAAAAAAAAACTGTAGCTTCCTGCGCTTATTTCCAGCAACTTTAAAACAGAAAATTTTTCGATTCGGCCTCGTTAAGTCAGCCTGCAAATTAGAACATCGTAATTTTGTCTAGTTGGTCTGCAAATAGCGGGCTGAAATCTTTATTTTTCAGCAAAATTTCAAAAAAAAAATTTATTTAACGATCTACGTGTTATCCACATCAAGCTTTTCAAAAAAAATTTTATTTTCATTCTAGCTACAGCCCTAGGGAAAATCATCTTTCATAATTTTCTGGGTCTTGCATGCGCACTAGGCTAGGCATGGAATATACGGCGCCGTCTACGTCTAGGATGGCTGAGAACGGGAATGAGCTTCATAACGCTGAAGCAATAGCAGGTCTACGTAATGATATGGCGGAGCTTAGGCCCACTTTAGCACAGATTTTACAAAATCAAGTTATGCCACCACCACCTCCCGTTCATGTCGAATTGCCCCACCGGCGTCGACACATCTCTGATTCGGACTCTTATAGGGACTCCCACGAGTGCCCCCTCGAGGCCATCGCCACGAGCGAGAGTTCGACATTACGAGGTCCATCAAGATTGATGCCCCCACTTTCGACGGCATGGGAGATCCACAGAACTTCCTTACTTGGATAGTGGACATGGAATGTTACTACGACTGACACCATCTCACGGACCCCCAAAAGGTCCAAGTTGTCAGGATGAAGTTGACAGGCCGTGCCAAAACTTATTGGCTAAATGAAGAGCGTAGGCTAGGTGCTGGAGACGGAAACCCAATTATTGGGTGGACCGTAATGAAGAATTTGTTGACCGATCAGTACGTTCCCGCGTACCATCGGACACAGATGTTTGACGAGCTTGCCACCCTGCGGCAGGGCTCAAATTCAGTAGCAAAGTATATGGGAGAACTGAAGAACCGAATGGTGCGTTGTGATCTGAAGGAAATCCCCGAGGTTACCCTTTCTAGATTCCGTAAGGGGCTTCAACCCGATATTCAGTGGAAGCTCTTACGTTATGGCCACACAGATCTAAACACGTCATTCAATGTCGCCCTCGACATTGAGAAACACTTAGCATCTAAGGCCCACTCCCGGTATTCCCATACGAAGGGAAAATCCACCACCGGAGCTTCGTCCTCCACATATCAGGACAAAGGGAAATTCCGGTCCGCCGAGTCCAAGTCTGTTGTGATCACTGCTAGGAACACTAAGAACCCTGCGAGCGAACGTATTCCCATCGGAAAGGTTAGCAAGACTAACGCTACATGTTACTCTTGCGGCATTCAAGGTCACTACGCCTTCGAATGCCCAACGAAAACTAAAGTCATAGCCTTGTTAGAGTCGACGACTGATTTTGCGGATTATGTTTATGAGGCTGCTGAGGAGAGCGACCCAGAAGGGGTCCCAAGTGACTTAGAGGATGATCACCCCCTTATGGTGATGCGTTGTATCTTGACCACTCCTCGTCCATTAGATGATTGGAAGAGGACGAGCATATTTTCTCTGATTTTTAAGAGTGGCGAGAAGCTTTGCAAGCTGATTATTGATAGTGGTAGTTGTGTGAATGTCGTATCTGAGACCGCCATTGCACGTATGTCCTTGACCACGGAACCACACCCGACCCCATATCAGGTCGCTTGGATCAACAAGATCTCTGTACCCGTTACCAAGCAATGCCTGGTTCCACTCTCATTCAAATCCTACATTGATGAGGTGTGGTGTGATGTCCTTCTGATGGATGCTTGTCATGTGTTGTTAGGCCGCCCTTGGCTATATGACCGTGATGTTACTCATTTTGGTAGAGCCAACACTTATGAATTCAAATTCAATGGTAAAACCATCACCTTGAGACCGACCATCCCAAAGGAGCCCGTAGTCTTGGTTAAGGACACCACTATCCTGGTAGAATGGAAAACGTTGAATCTAGTTGGTAGGAAAGAGTTTGAGAGAGATCCATTCCTTGATGGAATTATGTATGCGCTAGTCCTCCTAAGTGCGAAGCCCGATTCTAGCATTTTGGATGAGTTACCTAGTGAGTTACGGGTACTATTGGAAGAGTATAGGGACGTGTACCCGGATGAGTTGCCGCCCACATTACCCCTGCTTAGGAATATCCAGCATGCGATAGACCTCATCCCGGGGTCTTCCTTGCCAAATCAGCCCCATTATCGACTCCACCCCGCAGCTCACCTGGAGTTGCAGTCCCAAATAGAGGGCTTACTGGAGAAGGGTTTTATTAGGACTAGTATGAGTCCATGTGCTGTACCAGCCCTACTTGCCCCCAAGAAGGATGGTACATGGAGGATGTGCGTTGATAGCCGGGCTATCAACAAAATCACCATCAAATATAGGTTCCCCATTCCCCGCCTATATGATTTGTTGGATGTCTTGTCTGGAGCCACCGTATTCTCCCAATTAGATCTTCGGAGTGGCTATCACCAGATTAGGATACGAGAGGGCGGCGAGTGGAAGACGGCATTTAAGTCGAAGGATGGACTGTATGAATGGCTTGTGATGCCCTTTGGATTATCCAATGCCCCTAGTACCTTCTCCCGGATGATGACACATGTCTTTCAGCCATTCATGGGGAAGTTAGTTGTCGTCTACTTTGACGATATACTGATTTATAACACCTCTACTACCGAGCACATCTCCCTCATGAGAGTGATCCTTTCCACCCTGCGGAAGGAGACTTTATTTCTCAATCTTAAGAAATGCACTTTCAATGCCTCGGAGGTAGAGTTCTTAGGTTATATAGTCGGTTCTAATGGTATTCGAGTTGATTCGGGCAAGGTTAAGGTCATTAAGGACTGGCCCGTGCCAACCACCCTACGTGAGGTACGTAGTTTCCATGGGTTAGCCACGTTTTATCGTCGTTTCATACGAGACTTCAGTAGTAATATTGTTGGGTACATTGGAAAATGTGTACCTGATTTGAAGAAGCCCAACTTAGCTCAATGATATACATCAAGGTGTATTTGATGTTGTTTTGAGTTGACATATGCAGGTGAAGAAGTATTAAAGAATGCAGAAAAATATTCTAAGTCCACATGTCGACACCTGAAGAAATTGTGTCGACACTTCAGAATATTTGTGAAGACACTTCAGAATATCAGTGTCGTCACAGAGAAAGATAGTCGACCACACTTATGTCGACACTGGGAAGCAGTGTCGACACATAAAGAAAATCGTCGACCTCAGCACTGGGAAGCAGTGTCGACACATAAAGAAAATCGTCGACCTCAGCACTGGGAAGCAGTGTCGACACAGTGAAAGATAGTCGACACCCAGAGAAAGTTTGTCGACTAGTGAAAGATAGTCGACCAGAGAAGGTTAGTCGACACCGTGAAAGATAGTCGACTAGTGAAAGATAGTCGACCAGAGAAAGATAGTCGACTCACAGAAGAAGATAGTCGACCACAACTGTGTCGATACTGGGTGGATGTGTCGACACCAGAAGACTGTGTCGACACATATTGGCAGAAGTCGACTATGCTTGTGTCGACACCAGAAGACTGAGTCGACACATTTTGGCAGGATTGAAGATTGCTGTGTCGACACCTGAAGGCTGAGTCGACACATGCTGAGTTCTGAATCTACAACAACTGTGTCGACACGCAGGACTTGTGTCGACACACTGCAGAGTCTAGACCAAGTTAATTTCTGAAGAAGCTGTGTCGACTTAAAGGCAACTTAGTCGACATCGTCAAAGACTGTGTCGACACCAAAGTCACTTGTGTCGACACAGATAGACAGATTGGTCTCGACACTTTCTAACAGACTGTCTCGACATTTTGCTGTCCAACGCTAAGGTACAGGAACTGTTTGAAGACTTGACAGCTGTGGGTTGCCACCGTTTAACTGAAGCTGTCAGACCTGTCAGAAATCAGTTAGAAACCGGATCGGCCGGTTACCATGAAGAAAGTCTATAAATAGACATATTCAGAAGGAATTAAGAAGATAATTTTAAGAAAGATAACTGAAGAAGATCTAAGAAGAAGAAACAGAAGGATTACAATCCTGTTGTAGCTTCAATTCAAGAAAGTGCTAAGCTCTAAAGAAGATCTTCATCAGTAGATCTAAGAAGAAGAAGAAGAAGTCTGAAGTATCAGAAAAGGTGTTGGATATAGAGGGATCCAGTCATCTTGAAGAAGAAGAAGGAAGCCATCAGTGGTTTCTCAAGAAGCTATTTGGAAATCAACTCAGCTAAGTTTAGATTCAAGAAGCTTTGAAGAAAGCTCAGATTCAGTTGATTTCATCAGCTGATCAAGAAGTGTCTTGTCCTCTTCTCTCTCAACAAAGGCAAGACATCAAAATATCTTTTCTAAATTTCTGTAGGATCTGTTTACACAGATCTGAGTTGTAAGCCTGTGTTATAAAGGCTGAGTGTAGGAGAGGTGATCTCTGAGTGGTAGGGCTATTTGCCTGAGTGTAGGAGAAGGTTATTCTCTGAGTGGTAGGCCTTGAGGCAAGGCTGAGGTAGGGCTGTTGAGCCTGAGTTGTAGGAACCTATCCAGGTTCTGAGCTGTAGGATCTGAGGATCTGAGAATAGTGGAAGTTTGGCCGAATCTAGCACAATGCTAGATAGGTGAAGGGGGAAAGTGGATGTACCCAGATCTTGGGGAACCACTATAAAACATTGTGCAATCTGTGATGCTTAGTTGTCTGTGAATGCTGTGCTAGATAATTTAATTTGCAATTGAATTCTGCCTAGATTTATAAACAAGAAATTAGAACCTATTCACCCCCCCCCCCCTCTAGGTGTTTAGGTTGTCTTGAAAGTAAAACTATCATGTGGTATCAGAGGCAGGTTCCTCAAAAATCACTTAACAGTCTGAGGTAGATCTGATAGGCAGAATCAAGATTCAAAAAGATGGGTTCTGGTGAGAATCATAAGGAGCTAGGGTTTATGAAATTACCCATATGCAAGAAAGAAATTTTTGGAATTTGGAAAGAAAGAGTCAGATTGTTTATGGAGGCATCTGATCCAAGGATTTACATCTCAGTACAGGAAGGCCCCTTCATACCAATGAAGGTATCAGTTCTTGATGCAAATATCCAAACTCCAAAGAGTTATTCAGAGATGACCAAGGATGAAATCATCTTGGCAACCATGGATAAAAGAGTTCAGAACATTATTGTTAGTGCCATAGATGATTCCACATTTCAGAATCTGATTCACTGCAAGACCTCCAAAGAGATGTGGGACACATTGATTGTCTACATGGAGGGATCTGAAGAAGTAAGGCAGGACAGGAAGTCTATGCTCAATCAGGAGTATGAAAGTTTTAGACAAGGAAAATCTGATAGCATAACTGAGTGCTACAAGAAATTCTATAGAATTGTGAATGAGCTTATGTCCTATGGAAGAGTCTTCAGTACTTATGAACTGAATGACAAATTCTTGAGATCCTTAACAAAGGATTGGGACACAAAGATCTGTGCCATAAGAGAAGTGGCTAAATTGGCAGAGATATCTCCTCCCACCTTGTTTGGAAAGTTGCTATCCTATGAAATGCAACTTATGGTGAGGAAGGAGGAGGAAAAGAATTCAAGAGGAGAGCATAGAGAAAAGACTGTGGCATTCAATGCAGAAGCCACTAGAAAGAATAGGAGGAAATCACCATCTCCTCCTAAGAAAGTTGCAGAAGATAGTTCTGAAAATTCAGATAAGGGTTCAGAAAGCTGTGATTCAGATGCAGACTTTGCTGCATTCACAAGGCAATTCCAGAGGTTCTTGAAAAAGAAACAATGGAAGTCTAGGCCTTCCACATCACAGCAGGTTGATGACTATTATCAGAAGAAAAGGTCATCAAGGAAAGAGAAGAGCAGATCAAAGCCCAGCAAAGCCACTACTTCAAAGATTGTCTGCTATTGTTGCAATAGGCCTGGACATGTAGTGGCTGACTATCCTGATAAGAGAAAGGAATCTTCAGACAAAAAGAAGACTTATCAGAAAGGCAAGAAGGAGAAATCCTTTGTTGCAAAGAAAGATAAGAGTCTAACAGACCAGTCAACTTCAGAGTCAGAATCTGAAGCTGAAGCATATATTGGACTATATGCTGCATCTGAAGAAGAGGAGTTTCTGCAGTTGCTAGACTCCATCAATGAACAAAAGGATCATCAGTGTATGGGGCTGATGGCAGGATCAGAAGAGGACATATGCCAGAATCAGTCTGGTCATAATAAGGTACAATGTCCTTCTATTACATCTGTTTGTTGTACAAGTGAAGAATCAGCTACATCTGCATCAAGAGATGTAGATGCATCTGAATCTGAAGGAGATGTCTATCAATTGATAGACAAGTATGGGGACCTGTTGCAGGCCCTTAAGAAAAGTAAGAACTTGGTTAAATCTCAGGCTCAGTAAATTGCTGAACTGAGGGTTGCTACAACTGAGTTAGAGAAAGTTATTGATCAAAAATTAAATGAAATTGCCAAGCTGAAGAATATAACTATTATTCCGATGGGCACAATTAATTATACTAATGATCAAGTGAAGAGTCTGGAGGCCAGACTTAGAATTGAAAGGGATTTAGTGGCTAGTTACTCTAAGCCAAAATCTGTCTTACCCTTGATAGATGAATTTGTCACTCAAAAGGGTAAGGCTGGATTAGGATTCAAAGGTAACTTCAGGGCTGGCAGATTCAAGAGGAAAGGCAAAGCTCCTGCTCAGCCACTAAACCTTTCAGTCCCCATAAAGTTTAGTTAGGTGAAAGTGCCTTCTAACAAATATGATCATGAAGATATTCAAGGTCATATTAAGACTAATGTTCTGAAGAACAAGGGTGTAAATGCAAGCAGGCCTACCTATGGTCATAAACCAAATGATTTTAAGAAATCAGTAGGTGAAGTTGCTGAAGCACGAGCAATGAACAGAAATTCTTCTAACAAGGACGTATCTAGATCTAGATACAATAAGTTTGAGTGTTGGTGCTGTGGCAAGAGAGGCCATTTTGCACTAGACTGCTGGTATAACCCAAGTGTTATAAAGAACAATAGTCTACCTGTTAGAAGAGGTTATGGTAGCTTTATTAATGCTAACCTGAACCAAGGACCCAAGACTTACTTGGGTTCTAAGGGTAAGTAATTCTGTGTTGCAGGTGAATCCAAGTAACCATGCCCCTATATGGTACTTAGATAGTGGTTGTTCCAGGCACATGACTGGAACAAAGGGGCTGCTGAAGGAGTATTCATCTGTCAAAGATGGACCTAAAGTGATCTTTGGTGGATCTGAAAAAGGAGTCATCAAAGGGTTTGGTAACATTTCTTCTAACCTAATTACTATCACTCAAGTGGCTTATGTAAAAGGTTTGAAACATAATCTAATAAGCATAAGCCAGCTAAGTGATTTAGGATATGACATTTCATTTGTTAAAGATGGATGTCATATCAAGAGGTCAAGTGATCAAAAGATCATTCTAACAGGGTATAGGAAGAGAAATGTATATTGTCTTAATTTTGAATGTGAGAATAAGGCTTCACCCATCTGTCTTATAGCTGATGACAATGCTTCTCATTGTGTTAAGTGGCACAAGAGATTGGCTCATCTAAACTACAAGACAATTGGCCAACTCTTTAGCAAAGAGTTAGTGAGGAATGGACCTCAAGTTAAGTGTATAAAGGAAGGGATATGCTCAGCTTGTCAAAAGGGCAAGCAGACAGAATCCTCCTTTCAAAGCCTTGAAATCAAGGATTCTGTGAGGTGCTTATACCTCTTGCATATGGATCTTTTTGGTCCTATGCCAGTTCACAGTCTAGGTAGGAAAGTCTACACTTTTGTGGTTGTAGATGACTATTCAAGATTTACATGGGTGTTCTTTCTGAGACAAAAATCTGAAACCCCAAGTGTATTACTTAATTTTGTAAAGCAAATTCAGAATGAACTGAATAGTACAGTGGTCAAAATCAAAAGTGACCATGGTACTGAGTTTCAATCTGAAAGCATAACAAACTTATGTAAAGACTTTGGGATTTTCCAAGAGTTCTCCTCACCTAGAACACCTCAGCAAAATGGAATTGCTGAAAGAAAGAATAGAACATTAATTGAAGCTGGTAGAACTCTATTGAGTGACACCTCTCTCCCAGAATATTTTTGGGCTGAGGCAGTTAACACTGCTTGTCATGTAATCAATAGGGCTACTATCACCAAAAGCCACAAAATGACTCCCTATGAGATTGTGAAAGGAAGAAAACCAAATCTATCTTACT
This sequence comes from Platanthera zijinensis, assembly GCA_039513925.1. Lineage (NCBI taxonomy): Eukaryota > Viridiplantae > Streptophyta > Magnoliopsida > Asparagales > Orchidaceae > Platanthera > Platanthera zijinensis. The sequence goes on along the minus strand of CM077087.1, from coordinate 57,882,051 downwards.
TTAGGATCTTTGGTTGCAAGTGTTATATACTTAACAATGGCAAGTCATATTTGACTAAGTTTGCTGCCAAATCCCAGGATGGGATATTTGTTGGGTACAGTACAAATAGTAAGGCCTATAGAGTCTTCAACTTGACTACTCAAGTTGTTGAAGAATCTGTGCATGTTGTGTTTGATGAAACAAGATTAATCAACTGTGAGTTGTCTTGTAGATCAAATGACTCAACAGGTATAAGCAAAAGTATGGACAAGCTTTCCATTACTGAAGTATCAAAGGAAGATGGGGCATTGGAAAATGAAGGCTTCAGTCCAGGGGGAGAACAAGACACTATAGAAGCTGATGAAAATCAAGAGAATCAGTTAAATGAAGGAGCTGGAGATGTTCAACCAGAAGGAAATCTTCCTCCAGCTACAAGACATTTAAGAGATCATCCAGATGATCGGATAATAGGTGATCCAAGACAGGGGGTGCAAACTAGAAGAAGATATCAAAACACAGTTCTACATTCAAGTTTCCTGTCACAATTGGAGCCTAAGAAGTTTGAAGAAGCTATCCAAGACCAGCACTGGATTGATGCTATGCAAGAGGAGCTGAATCAATTCAGAAGGTGCAATGTCTGGGAGCTTGTTCCTAAACCAAGAGGCCACAACATAATTGGCACAAAATGGATCTATAGGAACAAGCTAGATGAAAGTGGAATAATTGTAAAGAATAAAGCAAGATTGGTTGCAAAAGGATACAGGCAGGAAGAAGGGATTGACTTTGATCAAACCTTTGCTCCAGTAGCAAGGTTGGAGGCAATCAGAATATTCCTTGCCTATGCAGCCTATCAAGACTTCAAAGTATACCAGATGGATGTGAAGTCAGCATTTCTGAATGGTGATCTTAAAGAAGAAGTATATGTAGAGCAGCCATCAGGTTTTGTAGATCCTCTTAAACCTGATTTTGTTTATAAGCTTAGGAAAGCTCTGTATGGGTTAAAGCAAGCCCCAAGGGCTTGGTATGAAACCATGTCTACTTTCCTTATTGAGAATAAATTCTCAAGAGGAAAAATTGACAAAACTCTATTCCTTAGGGAATCCAAAGGCATGATCATCTTAGTACAGATCTATGTTGATGACATAATCTTTGGATCTACTGAAAACAACCTTTGTAAAAAGTTTGCCAAACTTATGCAAGGGAAGTTTGAGATGAGCAGTATGGGGGAACTGAAATTCTTCTTGGGACTCCAAGTAAGACAGACTGATGATGGCTTGTCCATATCACAGTCTAAGTTCACCAAAGAATTGATTAAGAAATATGGTATGGAGTCATCCTCCACCATGAGAACTCCTATGGGAACAAGTATGCCTATATGCAAAGATGATGCAGGTAAACCTGTTGATGAGACTTTGTATAGAGGGATAGTTGGCTCACTACTATATCTCACTGCTAGTAGACCAGATATTATGTATGTTACATGTGTCTGTGCTAGGTACCAAGCCTGCCCTAAAGAATCTCATTATACTGCAGTTAAAAGGATTCTGAGATATCTTAAGGGCACACCTAATCTAGGTCTTTGGTACCCTAGGAATAGAGATTTTCAACTAACAGGCTATTCAGATGCAGATTTTGCAGGATGTAGAGAGGATAGGAAGAGTACTACAGGTACTTGTCAATTCCTGGGAGGAAGACTAATATCATGGAGTAGTAAGAAGCAGACTAGTGTGGCAATTTCCACAGCTGAGTCAGAGTATGTTGCTGCTGGAAGCTGCTGTGCACAGCTATTATGGATGCAACATCAGCTAAAGGATTATGGTATTCAAGTAAGCAGAACACCTCTTTTGTGTGATTCTAAGAGTGCAATTTCTATTGCTAATAATCCTGTTTCTCATAGTAGAACTAAGCATATAGAAATAAAATACCATTTTCTTAGAGAACATGTAGAAAAAGAAGACATCTCATTGGAATTTGTGAAAACAGATTATCAAATAGCAGATGTGTTTACTAAACCCCTAGATGAGACAAAATTCAATAAATTCAAAATTGAATTAGGTATGTTAACCATTGATTAGTGTAATCACAAAATCATCAACAATACAGTTAAAGTGGTAACAAGACATTCAAGTGATATTAAGACACATTGAAGTAGTATAAAGTACTTTGTTGTACTTATAAGTTGTGATGAACAAACAGAAAATGGCTAAGTAAGATGGTGTCGACACATTCAGTAATAATGTGTCGACTCAGGGTAGTAATGTCGACAAGTCAGAGATATTGTGTCGACACAGAAAATATGTGTCGACACTTAAGAATCTTATTGTCGACTTATCCAGGAATGTAGTGTCGACTTCACCAGGATAGTGGTGTCGACACTTACAGATTTTGTGTCGACACTTATACTAAGAGTCGACACAGAATTTCTGATGCTCTACTATATATCTCTGGTGTCGACATAACCGTAAATTGGTGTCGACACATAGCAGACGAACTTGTAGTCGAGACAATAGAAGCCTGTGTCGACACAATCCATCTGTGTCGACACTTATAGTCTGTTTTTGGCGACTTTTGATCTTCTTTAAACAGAAGGTATAAATAGGTCAAAAACTCATTCTGTCGACATGCATACAAGGTTTTTGAAACCCTGTGTCGACATTCTCTCTCTCTCTCTCTCTTTCTCTCATCTTTCAAGCTTTCTCGACTGATCAATGGCACCAAAGATAGAAGATAATGTGAATGAAGGATATGAGTTGGTGCGCCAGGCCTTTGCTGCTGCCCCTCCAGATGTTCTTGGGGTTATCTCTCTCCTCTCCGACTCAGGTTTAGAATTTCTGGTTTCCGAACCATCAAAGATATGGAAGAAGGAGGTGCATGAGTTCTTTACCTCTGCATCTGTAAACTCTGAAAGTCATGAGATAAAATCCACAGTTCATGGGTCACCTGTGGAGATTACACCAAGTAAGATAAGAACAATTCTGCAATTACCTATAATTGAGAATGAAGAGGATGTCCCTGCTTCTAAATCTAGGGAGGCTCTTCAATGGTGTGGATTGGAATCCACCATGAAAATTGGAGTTGCATTCAATCGAAAAGGAATGAATCAACAGGGCAAGTTTCTGTCAGAAGTGGTAGGAAAAGTTATTCTGTGCAAGCCAGGTGGACATGATAGGATTTCTGCCTATATGTTCAGCCTAATGACTAGGATTGTTTTTACAATTCCTACGGATTGGTCATCTGTAATCTTTGAGAAGATTAAGGAAGGAATCAAGAAGCCAAATCTGGCTAGGATAATGAGTATATACCTAAGTAAGGAGATTCCTGAGGTTATGCAACAACAACCTGGAACTAAAATTAATCACATGAGAAGGATGGACATGAGATTGTTCTCCAGATGGGATAGGGTGCTGACCAAAGAGATGCCTGAAGTAGAAAGGCAGGATTCACCTGAGAAATCCCCAGGTCATGCTACCAGTACTGGGCATCCACAAGAAGAGCAAGTAAGACTAGAGGTTGAAGATCAGCCTGCATCTACACAAGTTCAGGATGCCACAATACCTGCAGTTCAAGAAGAAGAAGTAAGTATACCAGCTCAGCAAGTTTATTCACCTACACAAACTGTATCTACTCATGACCAAGTACAGGTGCAGGGGGAGCTGGTGTATTTTCCTACAAAAGAGATTTCTAATATTTCTATTTCTGCACAGGTCCAGGGGGAGCAAGTGCTAGAAGATGCTCCAATTCATCAATCTCCAAATTTGAATACTGCAAATGATCAAGCCCAGAAGGAATATACTCTGGAGGAGTTATTCCCAAATGATGAAATAATTACTGATAGTCTGGAAGTGGAGCAAGAAATAGAGGGGGAGCCAGTGCATGTTGAGACTGTACAACCTAGCACTGAAGCAGCTGTTCCTCCTCCTCCCCAAGAAAGAGTTCAAATTGATAGTACTTCTGATTCAGAGACTGAAGAAGCCAGGGTGGCTAAAAAGAGAAAACTTATGGTCTTCCAGAGAAGGAGCAAGAGCTATAAGCAGGCTCTACAGTCTACAGCACATCACACTCCTTCCGACTTTGATTATAACAAGTTCTTGGTAGATTTACAGGTGAAATTGGATGAACACAGAGTGGCTATAGAAAAATATGTTGATGAGAACAACAAGTCCCTGCAATTTGACTTAGCTCAAGATATAAAATCAATTAGGTTTGAGGTCAATATGCATAAGAAGGAAATGACAGATTGCTTCCATAAGGGAGGTAATGCTGTGGTATATCTGGCAAAACAACAGCAGACTATCATCCCTAAGGTGGATGACATTGCTTTAAAGCAAAGCTATGTCTTGGAAAATCAGCTAAGGATGAATGACAATTTAACTGAATCTCATCATAAGATCATTGAGGAATTGAAAAAGATTGTTCCAGGCCTGCCTGCAGATAGAGCAAAAGAAATGGAAGAATTTGATAAGAACTTTCAAGCTGCTATTGCTTCTGTTAAGACTGCAATCACTACCTCTCAAAAGGAAATATCTGACAAGCTTCTAAAGTTAAAACCATTTTTTAAAGAGGGTGTGAATTATCTGGATGGCCAAATCAGATTTCAAAAGGAAGATCTCAGAGATCATGTTTCTAGAGAAGCCATAAAGGGGGAGAGGATGCTAGTTCATGCAGGCTCAGAGCACACCAAATGGGTGACCAATAGTATTCGAGCCACATTAGGATATCCCCCATTGTGTGATGATGCTATGGTGGCTGAGTCAGGAATACAAACAAGTCTACTTGAAGGCAATCAACCTGAGGTTGCCCAAGTCATTTACCCCCCCCCCCCCTCCAGATTATGATATGATTGATCAACAGGTTCAAGGGATGTATAGTCCTCCAAAGGAGGTTACTAATATTGTTATTGGGAAGGTTGATAAGCCTGAGGCTACTTTGAAAGACCAGCAAGATGCTCTTCTATCTAAAAAAAGGTTTAGAGAGCAGGCTGAACTTAAGCCAGACTTTGAGCAGTGGAGTCCTACTTCCAGAAATATAATACTCACTGCATGGAAGGCTGTCAAAGACCAAGTGCAGGAAAGAAGCAAGTGGTACAATGAGATGGAATGGCAGAAGTATGAAGCCAGGCAAGAGGCCATTGTACAGTTTAGAAGAAAAGCCAAGCTGGGTAGGCTGCCTCCAGATGCTCAGGAGCCAAGCAAGTACTTCCCAAAGCCCTTTCATTATTTTGAAAGGCAAAGGCTCAAGGAAGAAGCAAAGAAGAAGGCTGATCTAAAAGGCAAGAAGCCAGCTGAAGATTCCGAAGCTCCTGTGAAGGCTCAAGTTCTATCTGGCAAAGGGATTGTCATTAAAGAGCCTGATCAGTCTTAATTTTTAGTTCTTTCAAAGTATTTTGTAATGTTTTGATTAAATCATTAAATGTAAATCTCTGTATTCAAACATTATCAAGTTATAAACAAAATGTTGTTTGGTATCATATTATGTTCATTCTGTGATGGATTATTTTTATGTTTTATTTATATTAAGTATTCATGTTATGTCATATATCATCAGTTTATACTTTTTATAAATGGTGTATATCATTGGCTATAGGGTTATGACTTCTCCAAATAGGGGGAGATTGTTGGGTACATTGGAAAATGTGTACCTGATTTGAAGAAGCCCAACTTAGCTCAATGATATACATCAAGGTGTATTTGATGTTGTTTTGAGTTGACATGTGCAGGTGAAGAAGTATTAAAGAATGCAGAAAAATATTCTAAGTCCACATGTCGACACCTGAAGAAATTGTGTCGACACTTCAGAATATTTGTGAAGACACTTCAGAATATCAGTGTCGTCACAGAGAAAGATAGTCGACCACACTTATGTCGACACTGGGAAGCAGTGTCGACACATAAAGAAAATCGTCGACCTCAGCACTGGGAAGCAGTGTCGACACATAAAGAAAATCGTCGACCTCAGCACTGGGAAGCAGTGTCGACACAGTGAAAGATAGTCGACACCCAGGGAATGTTTGTCGACTAGTGAAAGATAGTCGACCAGAGAAGGTTAGTCGACACCGTGAAAGATAGTCGACTAGTGAAAGATAGTCGACCAGAGAAAGATAGTCGACTCACAGAAGAAGATAGTCGACCACAACTGTGTCGACACTAGGTGGATGTGTCGACACTAGAAGACTGTGTCGACACATATTAGCAGAAGTCGACTATGCTTGTGTCGACACCAGAAGACTGAGTCGACACATTTTGGCAGGATTGAAGATTGCTGTGTCGACACCTGAAGGCTGAGTCGACACATGCTGAGTTCTGAATCTACAACAACTGTGTCGACACACAGGACTTGTGTCGACACACTGCAGAGTCTAGACCAAGTTATTTTCTGAAGAAGCTGTATCGACTTAAAGGCAACTTAGTCGACATCATCAAAGACTGTGTCGACACCAAAGTCACTTGTGTCGACACAAATAGACAGATTGGTCTCGACACTTTCTAACAGACTGTCTCGACATTTTGCTATCCAAGGCTAAAGTACAGGAACTGTTTGAAGACTTGACAGCTGTGGGTTGCCACCGTTTAACTGAAGCTGTCAGACCTGTCAGAAATCAGTTAGAAACCGGATCAGCCGGTTACCATGAAGAAAGTCTATAAATAGACATATTCAGAAGGAATTAAGAAGATAATTTTAAGAAAGATAACTGAAGAAGATCTAAGAAGAAGAAACAGAAGGATTACAATCCTGTTGTAGCTTCAATTCAAGAAAGTGCTAAGCTCTAAAGAAGATCTTCATCAGTAGATCTAAGAAGAAGAAGAAGAAGTCTGAAGTATCAGAAAAGGTGTTGGATATAGAGGGATCCAGTCATCTTGAAGAAGAAGAAGGAAGCCATCAGTGGTTTCTCAAGAAGCTGTTTGGAAATCAACTCAGCTAAGTTCAGATTCAAGAAGCTTTGAAGAAAGCTCAGATTCAGTTGATTTCATCAGCTGATCAAGAAGTGTCTTGTCCTCTTCTCTCTCAACAAAGGCAAGACATCAAAATATCTTTTCTAAATTTCTGTAGGATCTGTTTACACAGATCTGAGTTGTAAGCCTGTGTTATAAAGGCTGAGTGTAGGAGAGGTAATCTCTGAGTGGTAGGGCTATTTGCCTGAGTGTAGGAGAAGGTTATTCTCTGAGTGGTAGGCCTTGAGGCAAGGCTGAGGTAGGGCTGTTGAGCCTGAGTTGTAGGAACCTATCCAGGTTCTGAGCTGTAGGATCTGAGGATCTGAGAATAGTGGAAGTTTGGCCGAATCTAGCACATTGCTAGATAGGTGAAGGGGGAAAGTGGATGTACCCAGATCTTGTGGAACCACTATAAAACATTGTGCAATCTGTGATGCTTAGTTGTCTGTGAATGCTGTGCTAGATAATTTAATTTGCAATTGAATTCTGCCTAGATTTATAAACAAGAAATTAGAACCTATTCACCCCCCCTCTAGGTGTTTAGGTTGTCTTGAAAGTAAAACTATCAATTATGGCGCCTATCACCGACTGTATGAAGAAGGGAGAGTTTACATGGACGAAGTCCGCCACCTATGCTTTTGAACGAATAAAGGAGCTTATGACTGAGGCACCTGTCTTACGTCTACCTAACTTTGTTAAAGTCTTTGAGCTCACATGTGATGCGTCTGGGGTAGGGATTGGAGGTGTCTTGAGCCAGGAGGGCCATCCCGTTAGCTATTTTAGCGAGAAGTTGTCCGGTCCTAAGCTGAACTATTCAAATTACGATTGGGAATTTTATGCTGTAGTTCGATGTCTACACCATTCGAGGCACTATCTCCTCTCCAAGGAGTTTGTGATCCTCTCTGATCATGAGGCTTTACGTTTCATCAACGGCCAGCATAAGATCAACCCACGACACGCTAAGTGGGTGGCTTTCTTACAAGGTTACACGTTTAATCTCAAGCACCTTAAGGGAGCTGATAACCGAGTCGCGGACGCCCTTAGTCGTCTTACTATTTTACTCACCTCTATGGAAGTACATGTTGTAGGATTTGAGCGGATTAAGGATGAGTACTCTACGTGTCCTGACTTCCAGGACTTTTATTTATCTGCCCAGGATAGTTCCCCCACTACGATATCTGCATACGTTATCAAGGACGGTTACCTGTTTAGGAACGGGAAGCTATGTATCCCGCAATCATCGTTACGACTACATATCATATGGGAATTGCATAGCGGAGGGTTGAGTGGCCACTTCGGTAGAGATAAGACCATTACGCTAGTCGAGGACAAATTCTATTGGCCAAAACTGAAGGTTATGGTGGGGCAGGTAGTGAGTAGCTGCCGCATGTGTCAGGTGTCTAAGGGAAGTAAAACCAACGTTGGATTATATACTCCCTTGCCTATTCCCTCCATGCCTTTGGTAGACGTTAGTATAGATTTTGTATTAGGTCTCCCCATTACTCTACGACGTCACGACTCAGTTTTTGTAGTGGTGGATGGGTTTTCAAAGATGGCTTATTTCATCCCATGCAATAGGACGAACGATGCGTCTCACGTTGCTAAACTATATTTTAAGGAAGTCGTTAGTCACCGTGGAGTGCCAAAGACCATAGTATCAGATAGGGACGTAAAATTCACTAGTTATTTTTGGAAAACTCTTTGGATTTTAATGGGAACGAAATTATTGTTTTCCTCCGCCTATCACCCCCAAACTGATGGGCAGACGGAAGTGGTTAATCGGAGCTTAGGAAATTTGTTACGATGCCTTGTGAGTGATAACAAGAGCACTTGGGATCTTCTCCTTCCCCATGCCCAATTAGCCTACAATAACTCCAAGAATAGGTCTTCGGGTCTGTCCCCGAATGAGATTGTCCACGGGTATAAGGCTCCTGTGCCACTTGACTTGGTGTCGTTGCCCCCAACGTACAAGGCAAGTCAGTTTGCACAATCCTTTGCCCAACACATCCATGATTTACACGCACGTATACAAGCCACTTTGACCACGCAATACGACTCTTATCAAGCGCACACTAATTTACATCGGAGAGTATCAAACTTCAAAATTGGCGATCTAGTTTTAGTCCGTTTGGTTCCCGAACGCTTGCCAACTGGCACCGTTAAAAAGTTAGCACCAAAGCACGCCGGCCCTTTTCGGATTATTAAAAAGTTAGGTGACAACGCTTTCGTTTTGGACTTGCCTGCTGATTGGGGGATCTCCCCCATTTTTAACATTTCGGATTTAACGATGTTTGTGTCACCACCACAAGAGTTGATTTATTTGTCATCTTCTTCTCCCACTCAAAATTCTGATGGGTTGGGGAGTGGTAGTTCGGATGACCTCTCTCTTTCGGTCCCCGCAGGTATAACATCGGATGGTACGTTGCCTTCTTTTACTCCTACTGCTGACATGTTTCCCAGGTTTCCCAGGACATTCCTCACTCCAGATATGATACTTGCTGCGGAACCGTTCACTACTCCGGATGGTACTACTTACCGCTTTCTGGTCCGTTGGCGTGACCGCCCCCTTCGGACGACTCTTGGGTACTCGCGACAAAGCTTCAACGTTTGGATGCCGAGCTTCTCCGCCGCTATCTCTCCACTCACGCATCAGAGATACGTGATTTTGAGTGGGGGAGGATTGATGCAGCGCCACCGCTAATTGATGATGACCCGGTTGCCGTGGCGCTACGGCATAAAGATCTTAGACGCCGTGATGACGCTGAAGGAAGTGCACGTTACAACCTCCGTCCGCGGCGTGCTCGAACTGCCATGAAAAATTAGCTTTAATTATCTTATTTCATGAACTCTATTTTTATATTTTTAGAATATAAAATTATCCAATGTTTAAGTGATAATTTTATATTCATGGCATGTTTTTATTTCTTTAATTTAAACAATTTTATTTTTGGTGTGCACTTAGCCATTCGGGTGGATGAGATTACATCTCCATCATGAAGGGTTAAGGCTTGTTGTAATCTCCTATTTAAGGAGGTGTTTATGAGGAATCAAGCATTGAAGAATTAAAACCTAAAATTTCCCCTCCAAGTGAAATTTCGGCCAAGGCTCTCATCTAGCCGCCGCCCCCTCCCCTTTTGTGGTGTGAAGCCGCCGCCCCTTGCTCCCTCCATCCGCGCGGTGCAACTCCGGCGTGGCTTCCTTGGTGTGACTCCGCGGAAGAAGGTTGCAAACCCTTCGGTGCGACGCCGGCGGATCTGTGGAGAGAGTGATTCTCCCACAGTTATCTTGTGTGAAACGCTTTCCGGTTGGGTAATCTCTTCCCTCTCCCTTGTGTGATTCTCTTCTTTAGTTGTGGTGGTTTTGCGCTCGTTTTCTCCGGATCTTTAATTTAATCACTACAAGTTTTGAATCGAAATCGCCGTTGCAAGGCTTTTTAATTCCGGATCGGGTGGATCCTATATGCTTGAGCGGATCTTGGCCTATAGCCTTGGTCTTGCTCTCTAAAAGGAGTGACAACCTTTGTGTTTTCTTGGGGAATACTCCGACTCAAATTTCCGATCGTTGTTTTCGAGTCGACCATTCCTCCTTTGTTATTTGCACTGCGTTCTTGCGACGAGAACTATTGTGGGCGATAGGTGCTGTGTAGGTGCGGTAGATCTACGACGTGTAGTGCGTAGGAAAGCGTTAGTTTCGTGCAGATCTCCGACTCGGGACGCACCCTACACCATTTGCCGCCCTGGGGGTGGCGGTGGAGTCAAGGATCGGACTGGGTTCGGACTAGCTTCGCCGAGTAAGTGCCCTGAGAGCACGGGGTGTACGGCCGTGTGTGCGTGCACCTGTGATGTGATGTTTATTCGCTATGTTGCTTGTTTTGCTAACAAGTGCAGGGAAGAAGCTTTGTCGCCCCAGTTTGGGGGCGGAATCGTTATAATTTGGTCTGCTTTAGCTGACCGTTATTCTTGTTTGCCACCGTTGTGGTGATTTGTGCTTGCAGGTGCTGCGGAGCCGAGCGGCAAATAGCGGGCCAAAGCCCAAGTTGCTGAGCCGGCCCTCGAAGGCCTTGTTTGTTTACTTTGTTTAAATCATGTGTGGTCGGCCTGCGAGCCGAAGTTTGTAAGACACTGTTTAAATATTGGTGAACTATTGTAAGGCCATAAGACCAGTACTCTTTGGTACTTTGTATTTCATTCCTGTTTGGTTTGTTAGTGGACATTCATACTTATTGGTTGGGTTCTTATGGTTACAACTTAATAAATTGTTTCCGGTAGATGCTCTGTGTAGGACGTGTGTATTGGTTGAATGGTTTTAATAAGTAACTCACCGGTCTGTCCGTGGTATATGACGTCGGGCCCCGGCCGGACCTACTGTTATATGTTATGCAACGGATATGGGTGTTATAGAAGGCAGCAAAAGCAGTTAGCGGTTAGCGATGCTTGCTTGGCAAGACCGCGGGTTGGCGACCAGAGCAGTTCTCCTTGTTAGTGCTCAAGCAGGCAGGTGGTCATTTGTTCAAGCGACTAGCGTGGTCAGTCCACACGACTTGTGCAGGAGGTTCTTAGATGATGTTGTTGGTTGATTAGTCGGTGCGACTAGGTCAAGGGGGAGCTCGCGCGAATTGTGCGGGTTCTTCAGTTGTCCTCAATCAGCAGTCAGCAAGTTCTATTCACACGACTTCATGGTTAAGTTGGCAGTCAGAGGTGCAGACATGCAGTCTGTGCCCTTTGTTTCAACTGTGGTTCGACTCTTGCGGCTAGGCAGCTAAGCCTTCGGTTAATCAGATAGCATGCGGTTAGGCTGGCATAAGCGGCTAGGCGGTTTGAAGTTGAAGTTTTTTGTCTTGTTGTTTTTTTATCTCCGTCCATTGCAAAGCAAATTCATGTCTCACTATGTATGTATCGACTTGTAAAGAACAGTGAAATATAATATGAGTGTGTTTCTCTTGTATCTTCTATTATTAGTGGTTTAATTGCTGCCTTGGACGGTTGATAATGGTCCTGTGACCTGGTTTACCTCCAATAGATGATAGAAGTGAAATTTTTACAACCTGGACATTCACATCAGATTCATTATTTAACGATGAAATGAATAAAATACGAAAGTCATTACAACCATATGACGATGGAATCGAGAGAGTGAATGACAAAGAAGGGTGGCAACGGGCTAGAATCTCGAGAACAAGCAGGAAATGAGAAGCCTCAAGTAGGAACATGGCCGGAATCAGGAGAGCGCTGAAATCGGGAGAAGAGTTTCGGTCAAGGATCGCAAAATCTAAATCTAATGGTTTACTAGTATTTTTTTAGGATTTAAATAAAAACACCTAATTACTTTGAACAGGATTTTTTATGATTTCCTACAAGCCATGATAAATTTGCTAATGAAAATTTGTCTATAGCATGTAATAAAGGGTGCTGTTATTAGAAAACTCACTTTCGTTTCTTGCAAATCAGAAAAAAAAAACAGATTCAATCATTTTTTGTATTTTTTTCTCTTCCCAAAAATTACTACTAACAAACCAATTTTGTTTTTTTTGGCAATTTTTGCATTTTTGAATTTTGAGCCCCAAATATTTCTCATTTGAAAAAGTGATCAACATGAAAGTTTTAGATCTCATTTGAGATCTACAACTTTCATGTTGATTATTTTTTGATTTGAAGCCGTTTAGGTCTTCAATTTGAGCCTTAAAAAATACATGCACCGAACGTAGAGATTTTCGGCGTGACTTTTTTCGGGGCCCAAATCGGTGATCTTAAACTACTTCAAATCTAAAAGTGTTCAACATGAAAGTTTTAGATCTCGACGAGATCTACAACTGTCATGTTGAACACTTTTTAATTTGAAGCCGTTTATGCCCCCTATTTGACCCCCCAAAAAAAGTCACGCCGATCCCGGGCATCCGTACATATGTACGATGTAACTTTTTCCAGGGATCAAATCGGGGGTCTAAAGTGCTTCAAAACAAAAAGTGTTCAACATGAAAATTGTAGATCTCGTCGATATCTACAACTTTGATGTTGAACACTTCTCATGAAATTGTACGTATAAGACGCGGTTCAAAATGACGTATATATTCTTATATACACTTAACTCGTATATACAACACATCCTTATAGGAATTAGAAATCAAATATATTTCTAAACCGACCGATATTTTGTTTAAAGATTTTGGTGCAGATAATGATATTTTGTTGAAAAAGCAGTTTTGGACATACTAAACATTTGCGGCATTTTGACTATAATCATAACATAAGTGGTTGAATGAATACATTTGAAATCATTTGTAATGTCATTATATGCAGCGGATTATTTTGAAAAAATGAATGTTTTAAATAAAATTTAATTTTTTTTTTAAATAATTATGTTGATTTGCTAGTAGCAAAATGGTTTTCAAATAGCCATTCTGAAAAATGAGGGTTTGTTAATAGTAATGATTTGCTAGAAATCAAACTGAATTTGCTAGTAACAGCACCCATGATAAAAAATGCTGGGGAATCATATATGAAAGAAGGATCTCAAATGTCTGATCAAACGACAGCTCGATTATTTACATATATTTCAATGAAACTAAAATAAATTGTAGAATTATTTCACACCCTAAAAAACTATAAATACGTGCTCCAGTAAAGACTAACAGCTCTTTCATAAGGAAAAAGAGAAGCAATGGAAGCCATTGAACACTCTGTCACTCTTTCTCCCCAACCTGGAGTTTTTCAAAGTAATGCTTGGGGCGATTTCTTCTTAACCGTCAAGCCAATTCCCTCCACTTAGCATGTATGTCCATATATGTGTTAAAAGTAGCTACTGGATTTTACATATATGCCGTAGATTAACCCGCATAAAATTTTGATTTAGGCTCCGTTTAGCACGGTGGCGGCGGTCATGAACATGGGGGGTTAAATTGTCATTCGTTAACGCCTATCTAAGAAACTTTATTCAAATTTATGTCCAAATGGATGATGTTTGTTAGGTAATCATTAACGAATGACGGTTTAACCCATGCATTCATGGCCATCACTACAGTGCCAAACGGAGCCTAATAGAATATCTTGTTGCAAGAGTTTTATTTTTTTTCTTTCAAGTTTTAAATCTCCTTGTGCAAGAATTTGAAAATTTTGAATAAGCATATTATTCGAAACTCGAAAATCGCTCGGATATTGAGCCGACTCGGAATTGGTTAAAGTTGATTCGACTCAATTTGAGTTGATTTAATTTGACTCGGATCTGATTTCGAGTCGATTTCGAGTCAGCCCTAAATCGTTCGAAATATGATTCGAATCAACTCGAATTAATTAAAAATATTATTTATTTATTAATATATTTTTATTTTAAAATTAAAAACAATAAAATTTAATCTAAATAAAAAGAATGAAAGCTTTAAGCAAGCTTTTGAAAACCGGACCGGACCGACCGGTCCAACCGCGGACCGGACACACTGCCGATCCGGTGGAGGTAATAAACCACCTACATCCGCGGACCGCTTGGGAACCGCAGAACCGGACGGGCGGACCGGCGGGCCGGGAACCAGACGGGTTTTAGGGTAACCGGGCGGGCCAAAGCCCAAAAATTTAACCACAGAAAATTCGAGGCTGTGGGGTTTCGAACCCACACCAATTTCAAATTCAGGAAGAGATGAACCACTTTTAGTTCTTGCAGTTTTATGTTGTACATTGTTATATTAATATAAATATTAATGTATTTATAAAGTAAAACTATATAAATATAAATTAAATATTTTGATATATTATTATAATAAATTATTAAATTATCTTTTAATAATTAAAATGTATAATATATTTAGGCTCCCTTTGGCACGGCGATGGCGGTCATAAACGCGGTGGTTATGAAATGTCATTTTTTATCACCCAATCTTATCTAAGAAACTTCATCAACTTTTATGTTCAAAAGTCAAAATTAGTTTTATTTTCTTGATTTTCATTGTGCTCTTAATCATTGTCATGTCAAACATCCATTTTATTACGGCGGCGTTTTTGTCCAAACTGAATAGAGGAAAAACGTTGCGCCAGACAAAGCTTTAAAAGTATACTAATATAGTGATAATGTATACATCATTTTCATTTGTATCCTAATATAGTCATAAAAATTTAATAATTTATATGCAAATTTTTAATATTGTGTTAATAAATTTCAAAATTCGAGCCAGCAACCTTTCGGGTCAAATTCCGGCTAAATCATGCAAATTTTGGAAAAATGTTCAACATGAAAGTTGTAGATCTTGTTCTTAGCTACAAAATGCATATATTATTTGTCTAATTCCGACATGTATTGTGAAAGAACCAACAGCTTTTTTAAACTTAAAAAAGCTTGAGCTTATATACCAAACTCATATATATATATGAGTTTGGTATATATATATATATATATATATATATATATATATATACACACGAGTGACAGTGCACGGGGCCCCCCGTGCCCCCCGCGACAGTACACAGCTCGGGACGGCGGGCTTCGCCCACCCCCCGGCGGGCTTCGCCCGCCACTTTTCGATTCCCAAATCGAAGGTCACGGAGGCTCTAAATCAAAAAATGATCAACATGAAGGTTGTTCGGATCGCCGAGATCTACAACTTTCATGTTGATCACTTTTCGATTTGAAGCCTCCTTGACCCCCAAAATCTCATGCCCGCATATGAACGGGTCACGGAGGCTCCAAATCAAAAAATGATCAACATGAAGGTTGTTCGGATCGCGAAGATCTACAACTTTCATGTTGATCACTTTTCGGGTTGAAGCCTCCTTGACCCCCAAAATCTCATGCCCGTATATGAACGGTTGGGATTACTTTGGAGGGCTTCATTGTTACACCGTACAATCCTATTGGCTGCCCATATTCTTTTGTATATATGTACGAGTGACAGTGCACGGGGGCCCCCCGTGCCCTCCGCGACAGTACACAGCTCGGGACGGCGGGCTTCACCCGCCCCGCCGGCGGGCTTCGTCGCCCAGACTTTTCGATTCCCAAATCGAAGGTCACGGAGGCTCTAAATCAAAAAATGATCAACATGAAGGTTGTTTGGATCGCCGAGATCTACAACTTTCATGTTGATCACTTTTTGATTTGAAGCCTCCTTGATCCTCAATATCTCATGCCCGCATATGAACGGGTCACGGAGGCTCCAAATCAAAAAATGATCAACATGAAGGTTGTTCGGATCGCTGAGATCTACAACTTTCATGTTGATCATTTTTTGGTTTGAAGCCTCCTTGACCCCCAAAATTTCATGCCCGCATATGAACGGTTGGGATTACTTTGGAGGACCTCATTGTTACACCGTGCAATCCTATTGACTGCTCATATTCTTTTGTATATATATATATATATATATATATATATATATATATATATATATATATATATATATATATATATATATACAGATTAATGAATTTTCTCGCAGTGTTTTTTGGACAAAAAAATGCGTTCCTCAGAAAAATGAAAAAACACCCCATTAACAGCATTTTTAGAAAAAGTGGTCAACATGTAAGTTGTAGATCTCGACGAGATCTACAGCTTTCATGTTGACCACTTTTTCTAAAAATGCTGTTTAGGGGGTCTATTTTCAAAAAGCGCGAAGGGGGTTCCGCCCGGTAAATATTACGATTTTTTTTTTGCGCGAACCCCCTTCGCGCGTTTTGAAAATAGACCCCTAAACAGCATTTTTAGAAAAAGTGGTCAACATGAAAGTTGTAGATCTCGTCGAGATCTACAACTTTCATGTTCACCACTTTTTCTAAAAATACTGTTTAGAGGGTGTTTTTTTCATTTTTCCGAGGAGCGCGTTTTTTTGTCCAAAAAGCGCTGCGCGGAAATTCAGTGCCCCCATATATATATATATATATATATATATATATATATATATATATATATATATATATATATATATATATATATATATATATATATATATATATATATATATATATATATAACGGTTCGACCCCGGTTAAACCGGATGGACAGGTTCAAGCTTGAACCTCTCCCTCCGCCGGTTCGATGTTCGGTCGGATTTTCAAAACCTTGCCTTTAAGTGTTTCATTTTTAAAATTTATATATTGCCAAATTTAATTTTGAACCAATTAGGAATAAAGAGAAAAATTACAAAATTTTGAGCCGGCTCTATTCAATTTCGAGCTAACTCGGAATCAAGTCATTTTGAGTCGAGCTGACTCGACTAAATCGATTTCGATTTCAAGTTGATTTCAAGCCGAGTTCGAATCGAAAATTTCGATTTCGAGCCAGCTCTATTCGATTTCGAGCCAACTCGGAATCAAGTCATTTCGAGTCAAGTTAATTGACTCGACTAAATCGATTTCGATTTCAAGTTGATTTCGAGTCAAAAATTTCGATTTCGAACCGCGCCCAAATCACTCGAACTCGGCTCAATATCAGCTCTAATCTAAATAAATAAAAAACAGAAATAAATATAATAAACCATAGTAGCCACCGGTCAGACAATGCTATAAAGTATAAACCATTATAAGTTAAAGTTGCCCACTCGAATCTAAAGAAAACATAACAAAGTCAAACATGAAGATGCATAAATATGGTTAATTATCACGACCTCCCCTTGGAGTTTGCATAATTACAGGTTGCACCTCTCTATATTTTTAAATTGCGCTTACCTCTCCTATAAGTTTTTTCGATTTGCAGAAATGACTTTTTCGTTAGAAATATGGATGGAAAAAGATAAAATCAGCCAATTTATTTTATGTTATTTAATTTCACCTTTTGTAATGACTCTCCATTGAAAAGGGTAATCATTATAAACGATACAATTGAAATGTCATAAAATAATTTGGCTGATTTTATCATTTACATCTATATTTCCAACGAAAGAAGCATTTTTGTAAACCGGAAAAACTTAGAGAGAGAGGTAAATATAATTTTGAACGCAGGAGAGGTCCTGGTAATCAACCTTATTTTATATATAAATACAGCCAGTGATTATTTATTTCTAGAGACCAACAAAGAGGTCAATGCGGAATAATTCCAACAGAACATAGATTAAGGATTTATTTTACACAAAGAGTTGGAAACTGAAACGGATCTTCGAACAAGGGTGCGGTGGTGGAGGAAGCGGGGCGGCCGCCGGCCGCCCCGGGCGCCAACATAGCCCCCTCCAAATGATCCATGGGCGGCCACAACCAACAACGTAGTGACTCCTCTCCCCGTCGAGAGGCTTCTAGTGTGAATGTGACCTCCACTTAAACAAAAACGCAGGGTTTAATTTTATGCACACTTTTATGTACTTTTAAATAGGGGGCAGTTTGCACATAGCGGAAACTGATTTGCACATAACAAACATTTTTAATTTAAGTTGACACAAGCTATATTGAGATTCATGCCTAGAGGCGTTTGAAAATTAGAGAAGAGTGACAATGTCCTTGTGAGTTAATCTATGTTTGAATATTGCAGGAAAGCCTGAGAAAAAGAATTGAAGAGTTGAAGGATGTCATAAGGAAGAAGCTTAAAGACGCTGGCGCCGATCAACTGCGATCTCTAGAAATGATAGATGCAATCCAACATCTGGGAGTAGCTTATCATTTTGGATTGGAGATCGACGAAGCTTTAGAGAGAATACAAAAGGCTGGCTTCCATCGAAATAACGATCCACACACCGTGGCTCTCGGATTTAGACTTCTAAGGCAACGACGCTTTCCTATTTCATCAGGTACTTAACTGCAGAAAGTACTTGTCATCAAACCCAATAATATGCTCAAAAACTTTATAGCTCATACCTTGATGGAATGATCCTGAGAGTATTATCTAAATGACATTCTCTGTAAATGAAAACAGAAATATTCAACAAGTTTATAGACCAGAATGGGAATTTAGGGGATAACATGAAACAAGATGCAAAAACATTGTTAAGCATCTACGATGCAAGTTTTATGGGAATTCAAGGTGAACAATTATTAGAAAAAGCAGCAAATTTTAACCCATCTGAAATTGTTGGTCGAGTCTATGGACCCATCGGCAAACACAACAGTGTCAAGAGCATTGGAAACACCCAGATTTAGAAGGATGGAGAGGTTGGAATCAAGAGAATACCTACAAGTTTATGGGAAGGAAAAAAATAGAAATGAAGAGCTTTTTGAATTGGCAAAATTGGACTTCCATTTGGTACAGTCAATTCATTTGGAGGAGCTTCAAAACTTAACCTTGTAAGTTAAATTTACCCACCGTTTTATCTTCTTCAAATACTCATCACAATTAGTATCCATTTAGCTTCTTTGGAATGATTGTATCTTTACACTTTACATACATCAAATCAATATCATCATGCATACATGACACCATTAATGTTGGAGTCCTTCATCGTCTTTATATTCATCAAAAATCAATATCTATAATAATCAAAAGGCAAATTACACCACACATGCACCTTTAAAGTTGGAATATTTCATCTTTTTAACATGGGCACGGATACGGTCACCACATGCGCCTCATATGCCTACGTTTGATCATGTACATGTCATCATCATGCTCATTGACCCTTAATCAACGCAAAATGCGCACCATGAAACGTCAAAGCCACGAGAATGCCGCCAAGTTAGATGCGACTGTTAGCGCCTTGGATTCTTTTGACTCCTCCACAAGCGAACACACACTCCAAATGACCACTTCAAGTGTTGATGTTGCAATATGTCATTTTTTCTAGAATTGACCTTAACTGCACCCGACTGTAACAAGCCGCCATTGTTGGGTTCGAGAGCACAAACCTATCATTTAATTAAGGCATGAGCCTATGCACGACTACAGTTGGCGGCATGAATCACAAAAAACAAATCTAAGTGCAAAAACAAAAAAGTATTATAGAACATTTTTACGTGAAAATCCCAATTGGAAAAAAAATCAGTGGATGATCAGAGACAAATTCAAAAAGCAGTCACAAAAAGTATTTTATAATCTAAAGATCTTCTCCCTACCAACTTGCAACTCCAACTGACTTGAGACCTTCTCTAGTGACTTCTTTGAATGCCCTTCCACAACAATCTACAGTTCTTTAATGTGTTCTTATTTTAATATATGGGTAGTTTTGTAATTTACCCAGTTATGACTTCTATAAATAGCTGGGCTTAGTTTAGGGTTAGGTTATGATGAATGATTTGTGCCTTGTTGGTGTGTCTAGCGGCTGAACGGGAAGTTCTCCCCTTGCCGGAAGGTTGAACAGTTCAGAGCTTTGGCTCTTAGGTGAGATCAGTTAGTAGTTTGTTCTTTGTTCTTCAATCAATTAGTAGTTCAAATTTACGATCTCATCCCTCTTCTACAATTTGGATCGTACCATTCTTTTAGTGGGAGACTGGGGTCTCCTCCGTCTAACGGCAAGAATTCCTTCTGTCGGGCATCCTGGAACAGCTTTTTGCCGCTTGAGTAGCAGAGGAACAAAAAAGGTGAATAGGGTGCTCATTGCACTATTGCGGTCAACCGCTTTATTTTATTTATAACAAAAAATAGGTTTCAAGTCTTAAAACTAAAGCCAATCATGAACCTTGTCTCTTGGGTGTGATCAAATGGTCATAATCAAAACTGCTGGAAATGAAATCATGAGCTTAAGAAGAACGAACCTGATGGTTTTCTCCATATGTGATGCAAACCACACCCAATAATTATCTCCCTTTACACATATATCGAGGAAACTACCATGACAATGATCCGCGCACAATACTCGAACCTCATTGACACCATTTTTGGGCTTTATATAGGAAATTCATAAACACATTAACTCACATACACGATGTGGGACTAAACAAAAACACTCTTAAATGACTATACTATTATGATAATACTCATAAGTCCAACACTCCCCCTCATGCTAAAGGGGAAACTTTCAGCTTAGACTTCAAAATAACGACAATGGAGGTAGGAGATGCGGGACAAAACAACAGATGAGCTGTCTGGGAAAATTTCAAAAAGGGGAATCAAGTCGGGGACATTGCCACACATGACGTAGATCCAAACACGACACAGGTCCCACACACGACGTGTACTTGCATGAAAGAAATCAACTGACGGGTAACTGAGGAAACTCCCACTGGATAGAAAGGTCAACCAACACCACCTAAAATCACAACATGCGAAAGATAACATAAGATACAGAGTAAATCATCAAACGGGTAACCGAGGATAATCCGTTGGGGATAATATGTCGAGGATAATCCACATAAAGGGTGGTCCTACATAACACAGTCCCGCACGACACGATCTCACGCGATACAACCTGCTGAGATTAGAATACCATTATATGTTATGTTCCAACACACAACCAATCGAAAAATATGAGACACATACAACATAAGCCTAAAGGTTGTATGAAATGGAGGAGAAAGGCTAGGAAAGATCATCTGAGTCATATTCGTCCTAACCACTCCCCCTCACGTGAAAAATATGTGCATGAAGGCATACCCAATATAAAACAACGATTAGGCCGACTGAGATACTAAAAGATACAAAAAGATGCTTAAAGCCAACAAAAAACATCAGCATTAGCGAGCGATCAACACCCCAAAAAGGGTAGCAGCAACTGGTAGCATCAGAGACAGGAAGGCAGCTGCCAGAAGCGGCTGAAATTATCTAATAAATGAAGGGTCAAGAGAGAAACAGATGGAGTTGGAAGCTCCATATAGGGAGAGGAGTGGAGGTTCCAAAATAGCAGTAGTGAACAGACCATAGAGGCGTGGAAGCACCGGATCAGCATCAGACATCAGTAGAGCAACCAGGAATAGCACAGGTGTAACACCTCCCCTGTAATGACTGTATAATATGGGTCCGGCTGGGGCCCCACAACATACAGACGTCACAGCTTCAGCATTATAAGATGATATTTACTACCCGATCTCAAAACTCAGAACAAAACACAGCGGAAACAAATCAAACAACTAGAAGTTATACACCACTAACAGGAGTATCAAATGGCCTTAAGGCCTTACACAAAGAGATTCCAACATATAAAGACCACAAGGTCAATCATCAACGTGCAAAAGCACTCCTAAGCTATCTCGGCGTGCAAGCCGGACAATGTCTAAAACATGGATCATACAATCACAGAAAGCAAACTAAAAATACAGCAACACTTCATGAGGCTTGGGGCTTTTCGCCCGGCGCACTAGCTCCCGTTTGCGATCCTTGCCCTGTAAAGATTTGAAGTAACATGGGTCAGCAAAGGCTGACCTCTACTGTGTAACAAACACATCTCCTCCCGGCTGTCCCTAACGGACCCCGGGGTACCCCTCAAACCTGCAAGTCAGCACTTAGTATACCATATACATAAATTTATAAAGCTTTAAAACAGGTTTGGATGTCTCATACAACAAACACATTTTCTATGTTGAGAATAGTGCGAAAGGGGCTTACTGTGCAACATGTATGCAAACCCGGGCTTCGCCCAAGGCACCCTATCACGTATGCATCTAACACATCATCAAACCACTGGGTACTTCCGTTTCCCCACTAGCATAAAGCCGCAAATAAAAGGGAACTACTATGTCCCTAATGGCCCAAGCATCGTTACACGGAAATCTTGCAAAGGCCCCACATGCACATGGGTCTTAAACCCAGGGCTTGCCTGTAAATTCTAACTTCTCACGTCAGGATTCCGCCTCACACACAAAATGATTCTAAGAACCCTTGCTGGACCCCATCCGCTCATGGCTTCATTGCCCGGGCTTGCCCTACGCTCGACATTCTTGTCAGTCTCACAGAAGGAGACTAGTCTCGTCGGGACACTCTCCCCACATGACTTGCACGTCACGGGATAGCCAGCCGACCACGAGGACATAGCCACGCCTTAGCACGGCAAAACCATAACTTTCCCACCATAATCCACCATTTGTACTGCAACGTTCTCGCGCACCAAGGAAACCATCTACCGCCAAAGCGGAGCTAACCTTATCTGGTTCCGGCTACGAGTACTCACACAAGAAGAGGGGGAAAACGCATACATCACAACTGCATCTTGCCATAACGGATTTCTACTTTATCCTCAAGGCTCGCTATGCAACATCACCGAGTCAGACTAACGGTCGCGACTACGGCTTCACCCACAATGCCTAATCCACTAACGGAGCGGATCTCTAATGCAAAATCATGTCGGGGACGGACATAATCGACCCGGAGGTTCCTCTTGAACCATGGGAATCCAAACCCCTCTCATTTGAGAGATCTGGAGCCCAAAACAAAAAAAAAGATTCTAAACGTGCATCCTAAAACCAAGAGGAGAAGTGTCGTTACCTTACGAACTCTCTTCCTAGCCATGGAGAAACTTGGTCGGATGAACACCACTGCAATGATCTTGCCTTCGCGGATCTGGACTCCGCTCGCGAAACGGGGCTCCAAAGCTTCACCGGCGGCCGGAGTTGATCTCCTTCTTCCTCCTAGCTCTCCCCTCTCTCTAACACTTAGAAAGAGAAAGAAGATGTGAAATGAGGGTTTGAAAACCCTATTACCGGCCTTAAATCTGGGAAAGACCAACCACAACCCTTGGATCCCAAAAGAAAGAACCAAACGGCCACGATTCGCCCTGAAAATAAACTTCCTGGGCCGAACACGGCTTGTGACACGCCCGTGTCCGAGGCCGTGTTCCTCATTCGCCGTCAAACCAGAAAATCCCGACCAGGACACGGCCTGTGACACGCCTTGGGACACGCCCATGTATCATGTGACACGCCCGTGTCTCATGTGACACGCCCGTGTCAAGGCCCGTGTTACGGCCTGTATGCCCCAAACGACACAGGACCAAAATGTCCCGAGAAGGACACGGCCATGTGACACGCCCGTGTCACATACCGTGTGCTAGACACGCCTGATACACGCCCGTGTCCCTGGCCGTATAACTTCCTCAGCACAAACCAGCTAACGAACACGAGCAGGACACTGCCACTGACATGCCCGTGTCTCAGGCCGTGTGCCCTCACTCAATGCTTGAAAAGTGTTGAGTGCTCGGTGAGGCGTTGAGTGACCGACACGGCCCTGGGACACGCTCGTGTCCCAGGCCGTGTTCCTTGTCTCAACGCTCGTCGACCGAAATCTCATCGACCACACGATCTCATCGATCTCAAGCACGACACGCCCTATGACACACCCGTGTCACATGCCGTATCAATCTAGCCAGAACCCATCTTGGCCTAAATAATGCCAATCGTTTCCCCTTTTAAGTTTTTTGGGCGTTACAATTCCTCCCCCCTTAAAAGAATTTCGTCCCGAAATTTAAACATGGAAAGTACACAAAACTGAAACGGTACCTGAGAAGAAAAGCTCGGGGTACTCCTCAAGCATGGCCTGCTCTCGCTCCCACGAAAGCTCCTCGCGACCACAGTTGTCCCAACGAACTTTTACAAGTTTAACCTCCTTGTTCCGCAACTGCCGAATCTCTGAATCTTCTATACTTATTGGTTGAACTCGCGTCCTCAAGTCCTCTTCTATCGGCACTGCTGTCGATTCGATTACCACGCTAGCCTCTACCAAAGCTTTCCTCAAGACGGAGACATGTAAGACATCGTGTAATCCACTCAGCTCCGTGGACAACTCCAACCAGTATGCTGCTTCTCCCACCCGTTTTATAACCTCAAACGGTCCCAAAACCTCGGACTCAACTTCTTGAGTCGGCGAATCCGCGAAACGCCTTTGAACATCTTGATCTTTAGATAAACCCAATTGCCTACCGCAAACTCCACATTCCTGTGGCGAGCATTAAAATATTTCGCTTGCCGAACTTGAGCTACCTTCATGCGCTCTTAAATGGTTCGCACCAACTCACAAGCCTCAGCAACAACTTCTTTCCCCAAAAGCTTGGTGTCTCCCGCCTCTGTCCAAGACATCAGTGTTCGACACCGCCTCCCATACAAAGCTTCGTATGACGTCATCTTTATACATGCTTGGTAACTATTGTTATATGCGAACTCTACCATGAAGAGATGATCCTCCCATTTCTTGCCGAAGTCAAGAGTACACATCCTCAGTATATCCTCCATAGTACAGTTCGTTCTCTCGGTCTACCCATCATTTTGAGGATGGAAGATCGTACTGAACTTGAGCTTTGTGCCCATGCTTTTCTGCACCAACCTCCAGTCCGTAGACATGAAACGTCCATCGCGGTCACTAATTATGCTCTTCGGAATCCCATGTAGTCGCACAATGTTGCGAACGTACAATTCCACCAGCTTCTCCACTCTGTCCTCCTTCTAATTTGGGATGAAGTGTGCCACTTTGGTCAAGCGATCCACGATCACCCAAATTGCGTCGTTACCCTACTGCGATCTAGGTAACCCATGCACAAAATCCATGGAGATATCATCGAATTTCCACTCAGGGATTGGAAGAGGCTTCAAAAACCCGCCCGACTTATGACACTTGGCCTTCACCGAGGCACAAGTTTGGCACCGACTCACATACAAAGCTACGACCTGCTTCAGACCAGGCCACCAGTAGGATTTCTTCATATCCAAATATATCTTTGTACTACCCTGGTGAATTGAGTACTTTATGAAGTGGACCTCAAACATCAACTCCTCACGGAGCTGGCCGAACTGCGGTACACAAATCCTCCTGCCCTTCCTTAGAATCCCATCAATCATTTCCTAGGCGCTACCCTCACCCTTTTGAGCTTCCTTGATGGAGACGACGACCCTCAACGTGTTGAAGACGGAGACGACAATCTTACGGAAGTTATCTCACCGCCTCCAAGTAAAGATTTGCGGCGTCGTGACGACCATGTGGAGCGACGTCAAAAGATCCGCCCGCGGCGCAAACCAATCTAATGATAGCTTAATTAATTCATTTTTATGTTTTTTATTTGGCAATGTCTATGGCAATGTTTATGCCATGTTGTGTTTTATTTTTATGAGTGTTGTTTTATTTAGTTACTATGGGCTACAAATAGCTAAACATTTGATGTAGCCTATAAATAGACAAGGGTGTTTTCATTTTGATAATTGAAGAATGAAATATTGAAAAGAAATCCTTAACCCTAATCTTAAAACTCTTCTCCTCTCCTCCTTGGCCGCCCCTATTCCCTCCTCCCTCTCCTTGGCCGCCGGCCACACTTCCTCCTCCCCTCCAGATTCGGTTCTTCCCTTCTCCTCCTCCCTCCTCTAGTGCTATTCCTAGCATCCATCTCTCCTCCTCAAGTTCGGCCCCTACCCTCATCACCATACCCGAACCACCTCCTCTCCTCCAACCCGACCACCTCCAACCCCTACAACCCGAGCCACCATCCCCTCCAACAACAAGCCGCCGGCCTATCTCTCACTCCCACCAAAACCCGACCCACCACCTCCTCTCACAAAACCGACCCCATCCCTCACTCCCTTGCATCCAACCCTAGCCGCCTCCTCCATCCAGCCCTAACCAATCCGACCAACATTAAGGAACCCTCCGCCCCCTTTGTTTGTGAAGAAATCGGCCAAGGCAAGCTTGCCTCCTTGTGGAATCCTAACACCGGCGTGAAGCGACGAAGGCGGGCAAGATTTTCATCTTCTTCCGGCGCAACTCCAGCGGAGCCGTTGAGAGGCGATCCAAGTAGAGAGTAATCGGAATCACCCATTCCGATTGGGTAATGAAATCCCTCCTACCTCTTGTGTGCTTTTCATTTCTTAGAATAGATCTTGTGGTGGATTTATTTTTGGCGTTGTCTTAGATAGCTTGAAATAGTATCGTGGATTTCTTTGCATGATTTGTATTTCCCTTATCTTCGTTTTATATTCGAAAAGGTTTGGCGAACCTCGTTTGACTTTTGTTGGGAGAGATCTACCCCTTCCGAATCGAACTTTTCGGTAGATCTCTTTTGGTACAACATCGATCGGTCGGACCCAATATTGGTCCTTTTAGCTCGATCGAACATTGGCCTTATAACCCTTGTTGGATCCAAACCGGCTTGGCTACCCGTACGCTAGCAAAATATTGATAGAGGTAATTGTGTGGTGTCGCGTAGAGCGATTGTGCGAGTGTAGGGTTGGGATCGAAGAGTGTCGTGGCGTTAGGCCGTAGTTCCAAACAGTGTGAAACGTGCAAGCCTGCATCAATTTGGTATCAGAGGGAGGTTCACGTCAATTTCCTAATTGGCACTCCTCCCCCTCATCTGTGGCACGTTCGAACACACATTTCTGTTTCGTTGCAATTCATGAAAACTAGTTTTTCTACATTTGGTGTGCTAATAGCGGTCTAGATTCTTATTTTCTAAATAAAAAAATTCCAGCAAAATTTGTTAATGTTCATCCTATTTTTCCAGCAAAAACCCTATCCTATAATCTTTACAACCCTAGAAGTTTAGCGGGAACAAATCAATCTTTAAAAAAATAAATAGGACCAGGCTAATTTTCTTCTTTGCATGTGCACCGGTTCCGGTTGAGTGTTCTCTCCGGTTCCCTTTGAAATGGCCCATGACGTCAACGCCTCCCGAGGAAAAACTATAGGACCCAATAGGTTCGTCGGGAAATCTATCCATTCCCCAATAGTGGATGAGGTTACTGCTTTAGTTGCTCAATTAAAGGCTAATCAAGTGGCACCGCCGCCGCGCACCTCTAGGCATGTTAGGATTCCTGCTCCGACATATGATGGGCTAGGTGGACCGCGAGAGTTATTACGTTGGGTGGAAGACATGGAGTGTTATTTTGAGCAAAATCACATTGTGGATCCCCATAGGTTTCCCATTGCGAGATTTCAACTATTTGTTCGAGCCTATACCTTCTGGCTCAACGAGGAGAAACGTTTGGGAATGCCCTCCGTCAACTCACATGTCGGTTGGCAGATTATGAATAATTTATTAACGGATGAGTATTACCCTCCATACTGCCGCTCTCCGTCGTCAGATTATTTGAGTGAGTTGCCGCCTAAGACTTTGCCTACGTCGAGTCAGTACGTCCCCCCGTGCTCCCGTACTAGGACGTCTCATGTTATTACTCCTCCCTTCCAGGGCACTAGACCCCTACCTGAGTATAATAATGACTTATCCCCTCAGCTGCCTGATTTAGTTGATGACTCCCCTGATGAGCCCAAGACCGTGTCTAGGACTGTGTCCGTTACTGAGGACGAGGCCGATATTACTGACGATTGTATCGACGATGAGGAGATTGGTTACCCTAGTGACCTGGATGAGGATGTCTCCTTTGAGGAATTATCTCCACTTCCCCTCGTCAATGTTTCTGAAACCATTATTGAGTCTGATTTGGGTGTAGTATCCAGTGAGTTGATAGAGTCATCTAATGACGAATGTTTCTCTGATAGTGAGTTAGGTGGTGACGAGCCAGTTGAATTTTCTTTGAGAGAAAATCCTCTGTTTGATTTTTTGGTTGATTATGATGGCTTGCACCCGGAGTATGTTACTTGGATGATGAATCCGTATTTTGGCATGGGGAGTGTCTTAGCCCCTCCTCCGGAATCTATCGATGCTCCCATTCATGAGATTTGTACTGCTATTGATGTCGTGAATGACGTGTTGGAAGTTTGTCCTAGTGAGAGAGTGCTATTTTTGGAGGACGTTATTGATGTCTACCCGGATGAGCGTCCCCTGACGCTAACTCCGTCGCATGAAATTAAATTTGATCTCGACTTTCTCCCATTTTTAATTTTACTGACTCTCCCTCCTGATTGGTTGATCCGACTAGCAGACCCATTTGGACACAAGTTTTGTATTTCTGATCTGGATCATTGTATTTGGCCAACCTTGCGGGCCCCTCCGTTGGGCATGTCACCTTTGACGGTTCGTTACTCTATGTATCCACCTATGGTTATGTCCACGACTGTTTTTTATTCTGATTCTGTAGCCATAAGTCCTATTATCCTAGTTGTGTCTCGATGTGCTTACTCTTTCGGTCTATTTGCACATGTTTTTCTACCCCCTGATGAAGTCCCGTTAGCGCCACCTGACGTTATTATATTGGTGCCACCTGATGTAGTTCCGCTGGTGTCACCCTATTTATTTCTGTTAGTGACCACGGTTTGGCCCCATGAGTTGTCTCACTCGCACCTCTTGTCACACCTGAGAGCGTCCAACTCTCTTAGTAATTATGATGCACAGATTCCCTTGGCATATCTGCATGCCAAGTGTGGTCGTAATAATTTTCGAATTAGAACTGCGACTTTGGAGCCATTTGAAGTCATCTTTGATGTTAAGGCTCTCGTCCCCCCTGACTTAACCTCTATATCCTCCGTATTCGGGTTGAGTCACGTAGCCCATGGTTTCACTCCCCACGATAGTATGATTCTTAGGCGCGCTTTAAAAGAATTAATCACTCTTGTTGCGTCTCTTTCTTTTCCCTCTAGTTTGTCGCCGAAACTCACCCCAGATTATGCTCATTTTGATCCCCTTTTATATAAGCACATTAGTAAAGCGCTAGCCATACCAATTAATTCGTATTATATTTATGCTAGCTTACATAAAAGAGTATCTCACTGTAAGACGATCGATTTAGATTTGGTGCGTCTCGACCCTGAACGGATGCCTTCGGGCACTTTAGAAAGTTGGCGATTTGGTAAGCGGGACCTTTATCGGATATTAATGAAATTTGGAGAATTTACTTATCATCTGAAGCCTTCGATTGATTAGGGTATTACCCCTTATTTTGATGTTTCTAATCTAACGCCGTATGATTCTCCACCACATGATTTATCTGCCTGTCCGTTTGGGTCCACTTTGTTCTCTTTGGGGTTGGGTTGTGAGTTTATACTTGGATTGTTTTCTTCTTCGGACTTCTCTGGAGGTACGTTGGTTGTTGATGCTAAATTTTGTTTTCCTTTATTTCCTAATCCTTCTCCAAGGTTCCCTAGGAACAACTTTTTGCATGACAGGTTACTCCAGGTTGTTGTGCTCTTCTTTCCAAGTGAGGTTGTCTGCCACTCTTATTGGATGATGCTTCCCCGCACCGGTACTTTCAGACCTACTCATCGGTGATGAGTAGTTTTAAGCGGGGGAGGATTGATGGAGACGACGGCCCTCAACGTGTTGAAGACGGAGACGGCATGCTTACAGAAGTTATCTCGCCGCCTCCAAGTAAAGATTTGCGGCGTCGTGACGACCATGTGGAGCGGCGTCAAAAGATCCGCCCGCGGCGCAAACCAATCTAATGATAGCTTAATTAATTCATTTTCATGTTTTTTATTTGGCAATGTCTATGGCAATGTTTATGCCATGTTGTGTTTTATTTTTATGAGTGTTGTTTTATTTTGTTACTATGGGCTGCAAATAGCCAAACATTTGATGTAGCCTATAAATAGGCAAGGGTGTTTTCATTTTGATAATTGAAGAATGAAATATTGAAAAGAAATCCTTAACCCTAATCTTAAAACTCTTCTCCTCTCCTCCTTGGCCGCCCCTATTCCCTCCTCCCTCTCCTTGGCCGCCGGCCACACTTCCTCCTCCCCTCTAGATTCGGTTCTTCCCTTCTCCTCCTCCCTCCTCTAGTGTTATTCCTAGCATCCATCTCTCCTCCTCAAGTTCGGCCCCTACCCTCATCACCATACCCGAACCACCTCCTCTCCTCCAACCCGACCACCTCCAACCCCTACAACCCGAGCCACCATCCCCTCCAACAACAAGCCGCCGGCCTATCTCTCACTCCCACAAAAACCCGACCCACCACCACCTCTCACAAAACCGACCCCATCCCTAACTCCCTTGCATCCAACCCTAGCCGCCTCCTCCATCCAGCCCTAACCAATCCGACCAACATTAAGGAACCCTCCGCCCCCTTTGTTTGTGAAGAAATCGGCCAAGGCAAGCTTGCGTCCTTGTGGAATCCTAACACCGGCGTGAAGCGACGAAGGCGGGCAAGATTTTCATCTTCTTCTGGCGCAACTCCAGCGGAGCCGTTGAGAGGCGATCCAAGTAGAGAGTAATCGGAATCACCCATTCCGATTGGGTAACGAAATCCCTCCTACCTCTTGTGTGCTTTTCATTTCTTAGAATAGATCTTGTGGTGGATTTATTTTTGGCGTTGTCTTAGATAGCTTGAAATAGTATCGTGGATTTCTTTGCCTGATTTGTATTTCCCTTATCTTCGTTTTATATTCGAAAAGTTTTGGCGAACCTCGTTTGACTTTTGTTGGGAGAGATCTACCCCTTCCGAATCGAACTTTTCGGTAGATCTCTTTTGGTACAACATCGCTCGATCGGACCCAATATTGGTCCTTTTAGCTCGATCGAACATTGGCCTTATAGCCCTTGTTGGATCCAAACCAGCTTGGCTACCCGTACGCTAGCAAAATATTGATAGAGGTAATTGCGTGGTGTCGCGTAGAGCGATTGTGCGAGTGTAGGGTTGGGATCGAAGAGTGTCGTGGCGTTAGGCCGTAGTTCCAAATGGTGTGAAACGTGCAAGCCTGCATCATTCCTCCACGTATGGTTGGAACTCCGCATCCAAACGGGTCGCTTCCCTAATATGAGCGCATAAATTGTTCTGCATTTCAATTCAGTTCAGTCGAGCCACATTTGACTCACCTCTGGCCACACACTCTATGTCGAGGGACTCCCAGTCTCGCCTGAATCGCTCATCATGAGCTTCGATCCAATTTCCTTGCCTAGAGTATTTTCTACTCAAGGTATCAGCCACCACATTGGCTTTTCCTGGCGTGTATTGAATCGCCACATCGTAGTCCCCAAGGAACTCAACCCACTTGTGTTGCCGCATATTTAAGTCCTTCTGATCTAGGAGATACTTCAGACTTTTGTGGTCCTTGAAGATCTCCACTTTCGCACCATAAACGTAGTGTCGCCACAATTTCAACGCAAAAATTTCCGCCGCCAATTCCAAATCATGGACGGGGTAGTTTCTCTCGTGGGGCTTAAACTGCCTAGACCCAAAGGCAATCACACTGCCATGTTGTACCAAAACGCACCCCAAACCGCATCCGGATGCGTCGCTGAAAATTTGAAATCCTTCAGTCCCCTTCAGCAGACTTAGGATTGGAGTCGTCATCAGCCTTTCCTTCAGGGTATCAAATGCCTGATTGCACTCTTGTGTCCATACGAACTTCTTATCCTTACGAGTTAGTGAAGTGAGGGGTAGAGCTATCCGCGAAAAGTTCTCCATGAACCTTCGATAGTGCCCGGCTAGTCCATGAAAACTCCGGACCTCCGCCACGGTCCTCAATACTGGATAATCTCTGATGGCTTCCACTTTCGTTGGATCTACTGCCACCCCATTCCCACTAATCACATGGCCCAAAAACGCCACTTTATCCAACCAGAATTCGCACTTGGAGAACTTTTCATAAAGCTTGTTCTCTCTCAACACTTGCAACACTATCCTCAAGTGAGTCTCGTGCTCTGCTTCCGACTTGGAATAAATAAGAATTTCATCAATAAAGACGACTACAAACGAGTCCAAGTATTTGTGAAATACTCGGTTCATCAAGTCCATGAATACAGATGATGCGTTCGTCAACCCGAACGACATCACTGAGAACTCAAAGTTACCATACCTCGTACCAAACGCTGTCTTGGGTATGTCCTCGTCTTGAATTCGTAACTGGTAGTATCCTGACTTCAAGTCTAACTTGGAATACACCACCGACCCCACCAACTGGTCGAACAGATCGTCTATCCGAGGAATCAGATACTTATTCTTGATAG
Organism: Platanthera zijinensis; assembly: GCA_039513925.1. NCBI lineage: Eukaryota > Viridiplantae > Streptophyta > Magnoliopsida > Asparagales > Orchidaceae > Platanthera > Platanthera zijinensis. Next base: position 57,849,561 of record CM077087.1, on the reverse strand, counting down.
TCAGTTTGTTCAACTCTCGGTAGTCTATGCACAACCGCATACTACCATCTTTCTTCTTTACAAACAACACCGACGCGCTCCACGGTGAAGAACTAGGTCTGATATACCCCTGATCCAAAAGTTCCTGAAATTGAACTTTGAGTTCGACCAACTCCTTCGGTTCCATCCTAAAGGGAGGACGCGACATCGGCCTAGCCTCTGGCACTAACTCGATAGAGAAATCAATCTCCCGCCAAGGGGTGCTCTTGAAAGCTCCTCCGGAAACACGTCTTCGAACTCTGCCACTACGGGTACTTCTCCAAGAGATAACCTGGAAAGTCTAACCTCCAACAATGCTACAAGGGCTACACCTCCTTGGTTAACCGCCCGTACTAACTGCATGGCCGAAACTAGGGAACAAGCCACTCCGTGAAGACCATCAAACTTGACTTCTACTTGCCCTTCGCCCCTCAGGGTTACAACCTTGGAAAGGCAGTCAATACTGGCTCACTTCTCTGCTAGCCAGTCCATCCCCAATATTACGTCAAACTCAGCCAACGGTAAGACTACCACTATCAACATGAAGTCGACTCCGTCTAAACTACAAAATCTACGTCCTTTAGCACTGGTAGTCATGGATGACCCATTGGGCATGCTTAACTCTGCGTCCATCGAGAAAGACTCAACTCCAATCCTCCGGATAAAGCTTTCCGTAAGGAAGGAGTGTGATGCTCCCGTATCAAACAGTACCCTAGCGGGGTACCCAGAAACTATCACAATGCCTAAACACATACAACAAACATAAACGGCTTGAATATATGAAAACTCAAGGTGGAAGATAAACTCACATACCTGTCACCACATCGGGCTGACGGATCGCTTCCTGTTGCCCAAGGTTATAGGCCCTTGGCTGCAATGGTTGAAACCAAGAAGTGCTCGACTCCGCCATCTTCCCTTTCTCTGCGGCACTAGGGCCAGAGCGCACCGTCTGCTCCTGCCTTGGCTCTTGTTCAGTACCTCCTTGAGTACAAAATCTTGCTATGTGCCCTGCCTTGCCAGAATTATAGCACGTAAGAGGTCCCTTAGAGCGAGACCCTCCGGACGTCCAATTACATTTCTCACCGGACTTGTACGGGTGAGGCTTCTTCTTCCATCTGCTCCCTTCCGACTTCCCGTGGGATTGAGAAGGCTTCCCTTCCACTTGCTTGGGTGCGAAATCCTTGTGGCGATGGGTTCGCTCCATATCGCTTTCCAAAATCCTGGGCGCCTCAACCAATTTGTTGAAACCCGCGCATTTCATAAATATGAGGGGTTGCCTCAGATTCTCCCTCAATCTATGGTAGAAGAGGTTATCTCTCTCCTCATCATCCATCATGGTCATTCCCGCATAACGACCCAACCGAGTGAATTCCTGAACATACTCGTCCACAGTCTTGTCCCGTTGCACCAAGTGCAGAAACTGTCTCTAGAGGGCTAACCTTGTCGATGCGGGGATGTACTTCTTCAGGAAAGCATTCCAAAACTCATCAATGGACGGGGTACGTACAGGAAACTACCACCCACTGTGGCTCACCCACCACAACTTTGCGTCTCCTTCCAACATGAAGGCTACAAATTCTGCTTTCTTCTCTTCTGGCGTCTCTGCCTCCCTCAAAAGCTCCTGAATCCGAGCCCACCAATCCTCTGCATCAGTTGGCGTACCGACTCCCTTAAAGTTTGGAGGGTGGAATCTCAGAAAATACTTCATTTGCCGGTCACCATGCCCGACAATTACCCTTTCGGCCAGCGGCTCTGCCCACCTGGCTTCTTCGCCCGACACGGCCGTCGCCGTATCCGGGGTAGCAGGAGTTGGTACCTGAACAACGGGGGCTGCTACTTGTGTTGTCGCTGCACCTTGGGACGCCACCATTGCTTCTGCAAGCATGCGGTAAAAGTCGGCTGGGGTTACCCCCATGCCTAAAGGACCTTGCGCAGTAGCGCTACTCGCTGAGAGCTCTTCTCCTTGCCTCGACGTTCCCGCCTCGTTGCTTGCACTCTTAACACAAGCAAAGAAAATACAAATCAGTATCTAATCGCAAGACTCAAACACAAGGACACTCATGGTCCCGCAATACTCCTATGTGGATAACTTCTTATACGCGATTTGATTATGACTTTTGACCACAAATCCTTACCTTGGATCGCTAACCTCCCTCTAATACCAAATTGTACCACCTCCCCTGTAATGACAGTATAATATGGGTCCAGCTGGGGCCCCACAACATACAGACGCCACAGCTTCAACATTATAAAATGATATTTACTACCCGATCTCAAAACTCAGAACAAAACACATCAGAAACAAACCAAAAAACTAGATGTTATCCACCACTAACAGAAGTATCAAATGGCCTTAAGGCCTTACACAAAGAGAGTCCAACATATAAAGACCACAAGGTCAATCATCAACGTGCAAAAGCACTCCTAATCTACCTCGGCGTGCAAGCCAGACAATGTCTAAAATATAGATCATACAATCACAGGAAGCAAACTAAAAATACAGCAACACTTCATGAGGCTTAGGGCTTTTCGCCCGGCGCACTAGCTCCCACTTGCGATCCTTGCCCGATAAAGATTTGAAGTAATGTGGGTCAGCAAAGGCTGACCTCAACTGTATAACCAACACATCTCCTCTTGGCCGCCCCTAACGGACCCCGGGGTATCCCTCCAACCTGCAAGTCAGCACTTCGTATATCATATACATAAATTTATAAAGCTTTAAAATAGGTTTTGATGTCTCATACAACAAACATATTTTCTATTTTGAGAACAGTGTGAAAGGGGCCTACTATTCAACATGTATGCAAACCCGGGCTTCGCCCAAGGCACCCTATCTCGTATGCATCTAACACATCATCAAACAACTGGGTACTTCCGTTTCCCTATTGGCATAAATCCGCAAACAAAAGGGAACTACTATGTCCCTAACGGCCCAAGCACCGTTACATGGAAATCTTGCAAAGGCCCCACCCGCACATGAGTCTTAAACCCCGGGCTTGCCTGCAAATTCTGACTTCTCACGTCAGGACTCCGTCTCACACACAAACCAATTCTAATAACCCTAGCTGGACCCCACCCGCTCATGACTTCATTGCCTGGGCTTGCCATACGCTCGACGTTCTTGTCAGTCTCACAGAAGGGGACTAGTCTCGCCGGGACACTCTCCCCACATGACTTGCACGTCACGGGATAGCCAGCCGACCACGGAGACATAGCCACGCCTTAGCACAGCACAACCATAAACTTTCCCACCATAATCCACAATTTGTACTGCAACGTTCCCGCGCACCAAGGAAACCATCTATCGCCAAAGTGGAGCTAACCTTGTCCGGTTCCGGCTACGAGTACTCACATAAGAAGAGGGGGAAAACACATACATCACAATGACATCTTTCCACAATGGATTTCGACTGAATCCTCAAGGCTCGCTATGCAACATCACCGAGTCAGACTAACGGTCGCGACTACGGCTTCACCCACAATGCCTAATCCACTAACGGAGCGGATCTCTAATGCAAAATAATGTCGTGGACGGACACAATCGACCCGGAGGTTCCCCTTGAACCATGGCAACCCAAACCCCTCTCATTTGAGAGATCTAGAGCCTAAAACTAAAAAAGAAAAGATGTTAAACGTGTATCCTAAAACCAAGAGGAAAAGTGTCGTTACCTTATGACCTCTTTTCCTAGCCATGGAGAAACTTGGTCAGATGAACACCATCGCAATGATCTTGCCTTCGTGGATCTGGACTCCGCTCGCGAAATGGGGCTCTGAAGCTCCACCGGTGGCAAGAGTTGATCTCCTTCTTCCTCCTAGGTCTCCCCTCTCTCTAACAATTAGAAAGAGAAAGAAAATGGGAAATGAGAGTTTGAAAACCCTATTCCCGGTCTTAAATCTGAGAAATACCAACCACATCACTTGGATCCCAAAAGAAGGAACCGAACGGCCACGATTCGCCCTGAAAATAAACTTCCTGGGCCGAACACGGCTTGTGACACGCCCGTGTCTGAGGTCGTGTTCCTCATTCGCCGTCAAACCAGAAAATCCCGACCAGAACACGGCTTGGGACACGCCTGTGTCTCATGTGACCATTAGAAATGTTAAATGTATATAAAGAAGAATTAGGGCAATGGAATAGTATAGTTGCGACTTTTGCTCTATCCTGCTGAATTGTGAAAAACTAGAGACGGTGTTATTTGTATTTATCGAACAAGCTCTCTCTGAAGAAGTTCTGAAAGAGTAAGAAGGAGTCAAGCTTCACAACTCTAGTTAGGTCTTCTTCCTGGAGAAGAAGATCAAGAAGAAGAGCCCCAGATCTACTCTACCTGAAGACTTTCTCAAATCAAGGGCTGTTTCAAGGAGATTGCTTTCAGCAAAGACAACTGAAGACTCAGAAACATCAAGGTCTATTTTGTAGAGTTTTTAGTTATATTCATTTAGAAACTTCCATTTGTAGAATCTAGTAATAGATCTGAGTTATAGTGCAGTTACCTGAGTTATATGTGTGTTGACCTTGAGGGGGATGTTTCCTGTGGTAGGGTTATTGTGCTTGAGGTAGGATCTTTGTGTAGATCAGATATATGAGACCAGCTGGGTCTCTGAGTTGTAGGAGTTGGAATACTCTGAGTTGTATGGCCCTTGAGCCTGAGGTAGGGATGTTGAGCCTGAGGTAGGGTCTTGGAGTAGACCCGAGAGATTCTGAGGAATCGATGTTGTAAGCTCTTGGAGCTCAGTACTAGAGAAGTTTGTTGAGTCTAGCACATTGCTAGATAGGTGTAGAGGGACTGTGGATGTACCCATACCCTAGGGAACCACTATAAATTGGTGTATATTGTGTGTTGTGCTTAATTGGTTTTGTTTTATATTTTTTATGGCTGCTGAAAACTAAAAAGAAACTAACAAGTTGCTAGACCACTTATTCACTCCTGCCCCCATCTAGGTGAGTTAGACTACCAACATAAATAATCTTTCAAGTAGTATCAAAGGTAAATTGGTCAAAATAGGACTTAATATCTGACCAAGATGTTACAAGGGTAGTCAATCTAATCACCATGTCTTCAGCTGATAGCCATAAGGAGTTGACCTCAATGAAGCTCCTCATATACAAAAAAGAGAAATTTGGCATATGGAAGCAAAGGGCAAAGATGTTTATGGAAGCCTTAGACCCTGGGATTTATATCATAGTTTAAGAGGGGTCATTCAACCCCATGAAGGCCTCCACCATTGATCCTAATTTGCAGGTCCCAAAGAAGTATGCTAACATGACTATGGATGAAATTATACTGGCAACCATAGATAAACGAGCCAAAAATATAATAGTCAGTGCAATTGATGTTTCCACCTTCCAAAATCCGATTCATTGCCAGACAACAAAGGAAATGTAGAGTACACTTATTGTGTACATGGAAGGAACTGAGGAAGTCAGGGATGACATGAAATCTCCGCTCAACCAAGAGTATGAAGCCTTCAGGCATGGCAGCAAGGATAACATAGCTGAGTGCTATGAGAAGTTCTTTAAAATAGTGAATGAGTTGAAGACCTTTGGAAGGGTCTTTCCAAATTATAAGCTAAATTACATGTTCCATAGGTCTTTATTGGAGATTATCAATTATTCTGTTAATTTCTCCTTGCAAATTCTTAGGTGATTGGTTCACCTTCCCCTTAATTGTGGAATCTTCCAAGTCTAGATCTTTTGGAATTTCTCCTCTATCTCCTACAATTTTCTCTGACTCCTCTTGAGTAGAGACATTGACACTCACCTGAATTCCTTGATCTTCAACAACAAAATCTTCTTCTTCAGATAAAGATAGATCATTTTCAAAAATAGGTGTGGTGTTACCATCATTCTGACTTCCAAAGTCAGAATCAGAAGAACTTTCTTAAACTGTTGTCTTTCCCTTTGTCCTTTTCTTGTCCTTTGTCTAAACAACTTGGCTTTTTGGTAGAACTCTAGTGAACATCTCCAGAGTCTTTACATCCATTTTCTTCATATAGTGGATCTTGACTCTTTGAGTCTTTTTGAAATGCTCAGGGTAAGTATTTATCAAGAATTCGGACAGGATTCTGCCTAGGTTTGGAACCTTTAGGCAAGCAATCACCTTTTGAAAGACTATCATAGCCCAATCAGTTCTTTTCTGCAGAAGTAGTCTTGTAATAATTTCAAACATGGGCTTTGAAATGCTATCATGGGAACTGAAAGTCTTTAGTGTCAACTAATTCCATTTATGGGGGGGGGGGGAATAGGTGAATTGCAGTCTTTTGCAGAATTTAAATAACCTGCACAAATAAACAACCACAACACAGAAAAACACAAAAGCAATTATAGTGGTTCCCCGATTTGGGTACGTCCACTCTCCACCTTCGACCTATCTCCCAACAAGGGACGACTCGGTCACTTCACCAAACAGATTGAAATCCAATCCTCACACTATGGAAGGCACCCTTCCAACCGAAGGAGTCACTACTCCTCCACCACGGGTTGCACCCAACCCTTACAATTAGGAATCACTATTCCTTTACAACAAAACAAAAATAGAATGTACAAGAGATACAAACTACACGTGTGGAGAACCCGATGTCCCTCTTCGTTCGTTGAAGCATTCTTGATGAAAACGAAGAGTCCACGACCGGAGTACTCTCTTGGAGAGGATCTTGCCAAGATCGGCGGTGGCAAGTGATTGCGGCGGCGATGCTTTGTAGATCCAAACTTCTTGACGAAGCAAGCAAGGTATACCAACGATCTCAATCGGATCGGTCGTCTCAATCGATTCGGAATGAAGAACTAACCTCGTTCAACAAATCGAGAGACAAGGGATCTCGAGAGAGAAGCGTGAGATGCTATACTAGCCTCGGTTCTGTCTTCAGGAGATCAAAGATGATCTGAGATCTGCAGCGGCGACAATCTTGCGAGCGGCGACGGTGACGGGACGATTTCTGCGATCGGCTAGGTCACGCTCGGCGGCTTTGATTTCTTGTGAATGATTACTGCGTAAGTTCAAAATACACGAGTATAAATACTGTAGAACAACCCTAAATGACTGGTGTGGGGCCCACAAGAAGAAGCCCTAGTTCCGGTCAAAACAACGCACAACATCTTTGTTCGGTCCATCGAACAGAGCAAATTTGCCTAAGGCAAATTCGGCGAGAATCATTGGTGATTCCGGTCGAAGTCGGCGGGAATCACTCATGATTCCCGTCGAATTTGCCTTGGCAGAATTCCAGTTGAAACACTTATCATCCGGAGGGAATCAGCGAGAATGCAAAGTCATTCTCGACGAATCGGCGAGAATCAGTTAGTGATTCCCGTCGATTCTTCCTTAGCATAATTCATGAAGGAGTACAGTCAGCCGGATGAAGTCGGCGGAAATCGGCGAGTGATTCTCGATGATTTCGGCGAGAATCACTAGTGATTCCCGTCGAATCGGCGAGAATCAATTAGTGATTCCTGTCGATTTTGACTTAGAAGATTTTCCTCTTCCTTCCCATGAACTTGGTCTTTGACCCATCCTTGCTCCTCTTCTGCTCTTGATCTATCTCAACCCTGTACTTGAGAATAAGTACACTCCAATAGAGAGAGCACACGTGAGTCAACACACTGATCTGCTCAACGAGGGATTACGTTGCGCAGACCCGTGTATATTGACCCACTGCACCCTGACATTGGTGTGTACTTAGCATGGAATAGCTGCAATCACAACTTGATAGAAAGTCATCAAATACATTGTCAATTCAACTTTGCTTGTTCAGGGGCTTCTTCAAATCAGGTACATTGTGGATACAATACCCAACAATCTCCCCCTATTTGAAGAAGCCTAAACCCTACAAGCTAAGGGGAATAGATCATATGGGAATGAAAATCATAAACTAAAAATTCAGTTGAGAGTGAAATTCATTACCATTTTCTCCTGAGAGCATACTTAACATTGGCAACCACCTTAGCCTTAGCCGAGAGGGTAATCTCCCCCTTTTTGGCTTCTGCAAATCCGGGACTTCACTTGCAGCCACATGCTCCCCCTCAGATATTGTATCCGTGCTCGAGCTTGAGTTCCTTGCTGATGCTCCCCTTGATCCAAGAGCCTTGAGCCTTACAGTCTTCACTCTTCATAGTTCAGCATGCCGAGTTCAGTTTTGAAGAGACTGAACTTGGCCTCGTCTAGGGGCTTCGTGAAGATATCTTGTTGGAACATCCTATTACCAATTTGGGCAAGGATCACTATGTCTCTTAGGAAGCTAGGTTGACCTAGTTGTATAGTGTAAAGGTCAACATTAGAATGAGTCTAGGGCTTAGAACCTAGGTTTGAAGCTGCCCCCAAGGACCATTCAAGCTCAGGATTTCAAGCTAAGTAAAGAGATAAAAATAGTCGAACGACGGTCGACTATCGTCGAGCTCAGGTCGACGATCGTCGAGCTCTGGTCGACTACTTATGTCCTCAGCCTTCTACTTGTTGCTGGCTTCGGTCGACTATCGTCGAACTTCAGTCCGACGATCATCGAGCTTTGGTCGACGATCTCTGGCTGTGCTTGGGTCGACTATTTCTGGGAAAGTTTAGGTCGACGATCTCTGTTTGCTTCTGGTCGACGTTTTCTGTTGAAGTCTAGGTCGACGATCTCTGTCTTAATCAGATCGACTATTTCTGCCAGACCAAGAACTTAGATAGTCGATCTCAGATCGAAGTTTTCTGTCTACTGCTTATCTTCAATATCTCTGAGCTCAGGTCGACGATCTTCGAGCTCAGATCGACGTTTTCTGTCAGAATGATATATTCCTTCTCTGAGCTCTGGTCGACGATCGTGGAGCTCAGATCGACGTTTATTTTGAGAGATCGATGATCTTAAGGATTCAAATGATGCCAGTCTTTGGAATGTTTTTGAATTCTCTCAGCATTTAATTTCAAGAAGATTTGCCAGCCGTTCTCATTTATTCTGGAACAAGTTTTATGGAATTTTTCAGGAATGTTTCATTGGACTTTCCTCTAGAAGACAAATCATTTATGGAAGGCATTTAATGTCTGATAACGGCTATCTTGGAAGAATTATATTCAGAGAATAAGATCGTCTTCTCCAACACTACTCTCAGTGAGAATTAATCCAGAGTCAATATACAATAAAATCAAGAGACACACACTATTACAGAAGAACAAGAAGAATTAAGCTGTGAAAGATAACCATCCTCTTGCTTACAGAAAAGTGATCAAAGCTTCATCTCAAAGAACTCCAGACACCTCATCTTTCAGCCTCTTTGCTGAAACAATTCTTTGCTGGAGATCTAAAGATCTGAAGACCTATCACCCTAGAAAAAAGCTTCCATTCCTGATTCATTCAACATCTCAGGGGGAGCTTTGACAACAAAAGATCCACTAGTCTTCTCTCATTTGATTTGAGAACAGAGAAGACAACCTCACCTCTTTACCTTTTTCTTTTTCCTGCTGTAAAGGGTTCTTGAACTCCCTTCAAAAGTTTTGTCTGGTTCTGAGAGCCTTGTCAAAACTCAGTGGTGGCAAGACACCTTATCAAAAAATCCAGTTTTGGTTTTTGAGCACCTTATCAAAAGCTCATTAGTGTCAGGACACCTGATCAACTCATCCTGAGTGGATTCCTACCAAGGGTGGTAGAAGAGTGGATGTACCCAGGTTTTTGGGGAACCACTATATTTCCTTGTGTCTTCTGGTTTGTTTGTGTGATTTATCAGCTGTGTGCTGTGCTCTTTACTTCTTGGTTTTTAACTTCTTACTAGCACTCTACACTATATCATAAATTGAATTTTATATGTGCTGTTTATTTCAACTGTGAAAAACTATTTTAAAATACTCTATTCACCCCCCTCTAGAGTTGAGATAGATCTTACCCTCACTTTCAATTGGTATCAGAGCCAGGTTGGTTGCTCATACAGGCTAACACCTGAACCAAAAGATCCTTGATAAGATCAATCTCTTAAGAGGATTACTTTCTGTACATCTATCTATTTATTTAAAGACATGGCACAGAACAAAGATTATGCAAGCACCAGACCACCAGTGTGCAACCTTTCCAAGTTTGCACTCTGGAAGGCAAGGATTAGATTATACATGAATTCTATTGATGAAGATATTTTCAATTCTGTCTTGACAGTTTGTCCAAGTCCACCAGAAAGCTCAAGCACAAATGCTGTTCCACCTCCCTCAGGAACAGATGCAGACATAAAGAAATGGAAAACTGCAGATGCAAAGGCCATGAACATCTTAGCTCAGACAATGTCTGATGAGATATTTCAGAAAGTAGCTGACTGCAACTCAGCCAAAGGAATTTGGGACAAGCTCTCTGAAATTGTTTCAGGGTCTGCTGATGAAAGGAAAGATAGAAGATCTCATCTGATAAGCCAATATGAGAACTTCAAAAAGGGAGAAGCTGAGTCAGTGGCTGACATGTACAATAGACTAATTCTAATTGTCAATGAGTTAAAAACCCTAGACAAAGAAATCTCACTGACTGAGCTGAATGACAAAATCCTGATGTGCTTCCCCAGCACTTGGGATTCAAGAATCTGGCCAATCAAGGATGCCAGAAGTTTAAATGAGATTACCACTGAAGCTCTCCTGGGCAAGCTCAAGTCCTATGAGCTGCTCATTAAAAATAGAGAAGAAGAACAAAAGGCTACTTCTCCAGCCACAAGGAAAGAAAAGACCATAGCCTTCAAAGCTGCAGAAGAGGAGCCTGAAGATAAAGCTACAGGAAATGATGAGCTCATAAGTCTACTGGCCAAAAGATTCTACAAGATGGCCAGAAAAGACTTCAGAAAGAGACCATACAAGGGTCATGATAAACCAAGGTATGATAAATCAAATAACAATAAAGAAATTATATGCTTTGGTTGCAGGAAACCAGGCCACATTGTGCCTGACTGTCCAGAAAACAAGAATAAGGACAAGAAGGAAAGAAGAGACAGAAGAAAAGAAAAGGATTACAAGAAGAACAGCTCAGACAAAGCCTCCTCCAGCAAGAACAAACATACAAGGAAGGGCTTTGCTGCTGAGACATGGAGTGAGACTGAAGAGGAATCTGAAGCCTCATCCAGTTCCAGTGATGATGAGGATGATGAAGATGAAAAAGAATTCTGCATGATGGCTATCAATGCCTCACAACAAAACTCTGATGAAGAATCAGATTCAGATTCAGAAAATCAACCAGAGGAAGATCAGGTAATCAGCTCTTTTGATTTTAATTCTGAGGACTTCAAAAACGAATTTAAGACATTGTGCTTGGATTTATTAAGATCTGAAAAAGAGATAATCTCTCTCAGAATTAAATTATCTGAATACAGTGTCCTAAGCTCAAATAACCTCAAACTCTCTGAGGAGTTAGAATGCTGTAGGGAGGAGATAGCCTCACTGAAAAGTGAACTGTCAAGAGCTAAAGAGTTTGAAGAATCCCTAAATGGGAGAAGTATCAGACTGATGGACATTACAAGCACAGTGAACTCTAGATTCAACAGTACACTGGGCTTGGGTGCCTCATCCAGCCAACCTATAATATTAACAACTCCAATCAAATTTGTCTCTGACAAAGGAAAGGGAGAAATAGAGGTAGCTAGGAAGAATGCAGATCTGTCAGAGAAAAATCCAGTTCAACAGATTGCGTCGAGCAGAGCTCGACGATCGTCGAACAGAGCTCGACGATATAAACACAGGTCGTCGACCTCAGATCGACGATATCCAAACTCTGAACTTCGCCATAATCGATCTTCGAACAGAGATCGACGATCTAACCCAAGATCGTTGACCTCAGCTCGACGATGGTCGAACAGAGATCAGGTCTGTGAACATTCCTTCAATGGCACATCTAGATTCAATCATAGAAGTCCCACATCCCAAGACTTTAATCCCTATACTGAATGGATAGTACCTCCTAGGAGATACCATCCTGAAGGTTATAAGGATCAACCTGGGATGTCTTTTGTTTCAGAATTTAAGGGATATCAACCTAGGCCCAAGGTTAACTGGGTCAAAAACAAATAAGCTGTTTATGTGCAGGTGAAGACCTATCTAGTATCTAACCAACAATGGTATCTGGATAGTGGGTGCTCAAAGCACATGATAGGGAACAAGGAGAACCTATCATCCTTCATAACCAAACTTGGACCCAAGGTGATTTTTGGTGATTCAAATTTTGGTCAAACCAAAGGATATGGTGCTGCTCAGATAGGCTCAGTCACTTTTAAGAAGGTGGCATATGTGGAAGGGCTGAAGCACAATCTGATAAGTATTAGTCAACTATGTGATGAAGGATACAAGGTGACCTTCAACAAATCCCTATGTAAGATCAAGTCAGAAAATAACACAACTGTGTTAACAGGTAAAAGGACAGGTAACATTTACTTGGTAGATTTTCTTTCTTCTAAAGTAGATATCTGTTTATTCAATTCCATTTCAAAACCTAATATCTTATGGCATAAAAGACTAGGGCATATTAACCTTAGAACCATTGCTAGGCTATCCAAAGACAACCTTGTTAGAGGACTACCTTCTGGTCCCTACAAGAAGGAAGGACTTTGCAAGGCTTGTCAATTAGCCAAGCAAACTAAAAGTAGTTTTAAATCAATTAATAAGAGTGATTCACCTAGGATTCTGTACCTGTTGCACATGGATCTTTTTGGACCCATATCAGTGCAAAGCCTAGGAGGGAAATCCTATACTTCAGTGGTTGTAGATGACTTCTCAAGATTCACTTGGGTATTCTTTCTGAGGAAGAGGTCTGATAACTTCAAGTGTTTGACAGATTTTCTCAAATGCATTCAGATTGAGTTCAACACTCACATTGCCCTGATCAGAAGTGATCATGGGATAGAGTTTGATTCTCTTCTCATGCAAGAGTTCTGTCAGAGTGAAGGGATCAGGCACACTTTCTCAGCTCCTAGAACTCCTCAACAAAATGGGGTAGCTGAAAGGAAAAATAGAACACTCATTGAATCTGCAATTACATTATTGGCAGATGCTCACCTACCTCTATCCTTTTGGGCTGAGGCAGTGAACACCTCCAACTATGTGTTGAACAGAAGCCTGATACACAAACTGAAGGGCAAGACTCCCTATGAATTGCTCAAAGGGAAGAAACCTAAAATAGGCTATCTTAAAGTTTTTGGTTGCACTTGTTTTATTCATAATAATGACAAGAAATATCTAGCAAAATTTCAAGCTAAAGCTGATGAAGGAGTGTTTCTGGGATACTCCATGATCAGCAAGGCCTATAGGGTTTATAATAAATCTTCCTGTAAAATTGAAGAATCTGTTCATATTATTTTTGATGAAGCTAACATGTCTTTCAAGGAGAAGAATGCTTCTACCATAGAACCTTTGCAGGTACATTCTCTAGCTGAAGACTTGAACAAATTGCAAGTTGCTGAAAAGAATGAGAGCAGTGATGATGAAAAAGAAGTTCAACATCTTGAAGAAAATCATCCTGAAGAGCCAGTTGCTGTCCCACTAGAGGAGACAACAACACAGGCTGGTGAACAATCAACACTCCCTGTTGATTTAGTAACAACAAGAGATCATCCAATCACCCAAGTAATTGGAGAAATCTCAGCTGGTGTGCAAACTAGAAATCAGGTCAACCAGAACCTGATGGAAACTTGCTTCCTATCTCAAATTGAGCCTCAATCCATTCAAGATGCAGAGCAAGATCCACACTGGATCATTACAATGCAAGAGGAGTTGCATCAATTTGAAAGGAACAAGGTTTGGGAACTAGTGCCTAAGCCAAAGGATCATCCCATTGTTGGAACAAAGTGGGTATTCAGGAACAAGCTGGATGATCAAGGAGTTATAGTCAGAAACAAGGCTAGGCTAGTTGATCAAGGGTACTCTCAACAAGAAGGAATAGACTATGATCAGACCTTTGCACCAGTTGCAAGGTTAGAAGCCATCAGAATATTCCTAGCCTATGCTGCTCACAAAGGTTTCAAAGTGTACCAAATGGATGTAAAGAGTGCATTTCTCAATGGGGACATTAAAGAGGAAGTCTATGTTAGACAACCTCCAGGTTTTATCTCTCTAACTCACCCTGATTATGTTTACAAATTGCATAAAGCATTATATGGTCTCAAGCAAGCTCCTAGAGCATGGTATGAGACCCTAGCATGCTTTCTTCTGGAAAATGATTTTGTTAGGGGGAGAGTAGACCAAACTCTTTTTATTAGAACCCATAAGTCACATACCCTACTAGTGCAAATTTATGTAGATGACATTATTTTTGGTTCTACTGATTCAAAATTATGCAAAAAGTTTTCCAAGCTTATGCATTCTAAATTTGAAATGAGTAGCATGGGTGAGCTGTCCTTCTTCTTAGGACTGCAAGTCAAGCAACATGTTGAAGGCATATTTATTTCTCAAACCAAGTATGCAAAAGAATTGGTTAAGAAATTTGGTATGTCTGATGCATCATGTATGAAAACTCCCATGCCCTCAAATGCTGTAATAGATGCTGATGAACATGGGAAACCTGTTGATCAGACAACATATAGAGCAATAATTGGCTCTTTATTGTACCTTACAGCTAGTAGGACTGATATAATGTTTGCTACATGTATTTGTGCTAGATTCCAAGTTAGCCCTAGAGAGTCACACTTAATCTTAGTTAAGAGGATTCTTAGGTATGTGAAAAGTTGTCCAAATCTAGGCCTCTGGTATCCAAAAGATTCAGCATTTGACTTAACTGGATTTTCAGATGCTGATTATGCTGGATGCAGAATAGACAGGAAAAGCACCAGTGGAACATGTCAGTTCCTTGGTGACAGACTTGTCTCCTGGTTTTGTAAGAAGCAAACATCAGTGTCAACCTCAACTGCTGAAGCTGAGTATATGGCTGCAGGCAGTTGCTGTTCACAAATATTGTGGATACAGAATCAGCTCTTAGACTATGGCTACAACTTAGAGAAGTCTAAAATTTTCTGTGATAATACTAGTGTTATCTCTATAGCACAAAATCCAGTCCTCCATAGTAGGACAAAACACATAGAAATTAGGCATTACTTTCTAAGAGATAATGTAGAGAAAAATAAAATTGAACTTCAATATATTCCTACTAATTTGCAAAGGGGAGATATTTTCACCAAACCTTTGGATGAAAAGAAACATAGTTTCTTCCTAAATCAGTTAGGCATGTTAGATGGAGGAAGCCTAAATTAAATTACAAGATCCTGAAAAGGTAAAACAGACCAAGACTAGGCTTAAAAATCAATTCTTTTTGTGTCTGTAGAATAAGTTCTGTCTCTGAACTGAGCTCGACGTTTTCCCATAAAACGTCGAACGGAGATCGAAGTTTTCCCATAAATCGTCGACCGGAGATCGACGGCTCTTGAGGCGTCGATCTGAGTTCAGTGCCGCTGTTAAATCTAGGTTTTCCTTCTGTCTGCTCCTTGGTCGTCGAGCGGAGCTCGACGCTCTCAATAACGTCGAACTGAGTTCGACGCTATTGGCATCTCTTCAAATTCCCTATGTAGCCCAAATCGTTGAGCTGAGATCGACGTACTGTCGAACTGAGCACTACGATTTTCCTTTTTCGCGTCGAACCCTAATATAAAATCATTTTTCGGCCGCCGCTCGTCGTTTACGCCTTCATACTCTCTGCAAATTCTCTTTCTACACTTGGTCGTGTTTGTTCTGTCTTTGCAGGTACAGATGGCTTCAACTGTTGCCGCCCTTTCGAAGATGAAATTTGATACCGGTTTTGATATCGATATAAGCTCGTTTGATGGAAGCGATCAACGCTTCAAGGACATTCTCAGTTTATTCAGAGATCAGCAGCTGTTGGAATTAATGACTACCAGAATGAAAATTGCTTCAGATGAAATAAAAGAATGGTGCTATTCTGCGACAGATGAGAATGAGAATTCTGTCATCGGCTTCATAAAAGGGACCCAGGTACAACTGTCCCCGGCTCTCTTAACTGAAGTGTTTCATCTCAGTACTGGAGAAGACTCTATTGAATTATCTGGAGAAGAATATGATTCCATGTTTGATCGGATGGGTCACAATGCTGTGAATCCTAATAAACTACTGAAGAAGAATCTGTCATTGGAATTTCAGTTTTTGGCTGATGTAGTTGGGAAAGTGCTGCTGGCCAAGCACTCTGCCCATGATACAATTTCAAGATATCAGTTTTGTCTGATGGGAGCTCTGCTGGATAAGAAACATCTGAACTGGGGATCAATTTTCTTTAATCTGATTAAGAAAAAGCTGAATAAGACTGCTGTCAGCTTTGGGAGAATTCTAGAAGTCTATCTGCATTTCAGATGCCCTGAGTTGCTGACCTCCTCTGGGATGTTCATTAATGCATCCAAGAGGCTCTCCTGTGCCCTTTTTGGCAAATGGGACAGGCAGATCATCAATCCCTCCAGAGCTGCTGCATCGACTCCTGCTTCAGGCACAAGGACTGTCTTAGTCACTCCACCCCTGGTCTCTGCACCAGCAGAAGGGTTGCCTGCTCCTCCTTCTCCTTCAGCTGTCTCTACCCCAGCCATTTCATCCTCACCTCCAATCTCTACCATAGCCATATCTTCCCCAATTACCATTTCTTCACCAGTCTCATCCCCTCCAGCATCTACCTCTGAGGTATTCCTTCCTCTCTTCTCTTACCCATCCTTTTCCACTCCATCATTTTCTCTTTTAGATGAATCCTTTATGGATGATTCTCATCCTTCCTCTCCTCCTGAGCCTCCCTCTACCTCCTCATTCCAACAAATGAAGGAAGACATTTTCTCCCAACCTATCTTCACTCCTTCTCTTACCCCTTCTATCTCCCCCTCACCTCACTCAATCTCCTCCTTTCCTATATCAGAACCATCCATTCCCTTACCTCCTATCTCCTCTTTCCCCATGCCACCAGCTCCAGCCAACATCCCTTCAACAACCTTCTCTCCTACCTCTGCTCAAACCCCTCTTGAGCATGTAGATCTCTCAGCCCTAGCTGACAGGTTATATGAGCTGTTAGCTCCAAAGCTAACCTCATTACTGGAGACCTCTCTGGCTCCACTCCTGACCCATGTCAAGGAGCTGTCTTCCAAGCTATCATCTTTCATTTCCTCTCAGGCAACTTCATCTTCTGGGTGCCTTGATTCACTTATCTCTGAACCAAGGCAGGGGGAGATGCCATATGAAGTAGTTTTTGCAATGAACCTCCAGAGCCTGCTCTCCAAGTTTAATGATGGACACTTCAGATTCCTGCCAGTTCCTCATACTGAAGATCTGTCTAAGGCCATTGTGCCTATTTCTGTCTGTAATCCCAGCCAAATTGAAGCATATATAAATTCTTGGAAGGTTGTGGATGTTGTTATGTCCATCTCTGATGATGCTACTAAGGCCATTGTGCCTCTTGTTGATGATGCTGCCACTACTGTTGTAAATTTTTCTGCTGATATGGTTGTTGATTCTGATGTGCTTGTTGATACTTCTGCTGCTGATTCTGTTTGCTCTGCTGCTGCTCCCTCTCCTCCTGCTCCTGTTGTTTCTGCAAAGCTTAAAGCTCAAGAAGAGTATATCAGAAGAATTGATGATCTGTATGATCAACCTCAGAGTTCTGAGAGTGATCAGTACAGGACAGATTCTGATGATTCTGCTAGCACTATTGCCAAGAAAAGGAAAGCTAGAAGCAAAGCAATGATGTCTGTTTCCCCAGCTCAAGCAAAGGACTCCAATGATATTCCCTACTATATTTTGCATGACTGCCCCTTATCTGAGCCTTGGATGCAGTACTCCAAGAACCAATTAAAGGCTATGATGAAGAAGAGGAAGCTAGACAAGTATGAAAATGGATCTTCTCAATATCAACCTCCTCCTCCTCCTCCTCCTCCAGATTCTGGATCAGGCTCAGCCCCTCAAGCTCCAGTTTCCAAACACAGTTCTTCCCAGTCCTATCAGAAATCCTATCAAAGGGGACAGCATCAAAGAGGATATCAATCCAGAAGAGATCAATATAGAGGAAATCAGAGAGGACAAAGATCTTATCAAAGGGAAGGACAAGGCCACTCTGACTCTTCTTCAGGTCCTTTCCCTTACAGGCTGAAAGACTCAATTGTTTCCAGGACTCCTCCTGCTTCTGAATCTCTCAACAGGTATGAACCTCCTGTTCCTTTTGAGGATCCTGAGAATAATCCTTTATCTTGGACAGCAAGAATGAAAGAACTAGCTGCTCTTGATCAACTAAAGAAAGCTAGAGAGCAAGGCATGGACATCTCAAATATAACAACTATGTCAGATCAAAGGAAGAAAGAATTGGAAAGATATGCTTCTAGAAAGTTTTTTAATCCAGAAGACTATATGAAGCTGCACCCAGAGGCTGTAGTTCCAAGGCCAAGATCTCAAACTTCTCTAGGTGCAGAGGACGACAGAAGATCAAAGAAAGAAAGTCAGAATCCTAACAGAGAAATTTTGTTTAAAAGGGGAACTGAAAAGAAGTGATCTGTGTAAGCTGAACATCATTCTCCCTTGGATACTTGCTGTCTTTTTATCTATGATCTGCATTGCTGCTATATATCTCCTCTGCAGTATTGATTTAACTTTTGTGTTGATGTATGCTTATTTATTTCCTATTTTTGTCTGTAAATAGTAATCCTAACCCAAATAGGGGGAGATTGTTGGAACATCCTATTACCAATTTGGGCAAGGATCACTATGTCTCTTAGGAAGCCAGGTTGATCTAGTTGTATAGTGTAAAGGTCAACATTAGAATGAGTCTAGGGCTTAGAACCTAGGTTTGAAGCTGCCCCCAAGGACCATTCAAGCTCAGGATTTCAAGCTAAGTAAAGAGATAAAAATAGTCGAACGACGGTCGACTATCGTCGAGCTCAGGTCGACGATCGTCGAGCTCTGGTCGACTACTTATGTCCTCAGCCTTCTACTTGTTGCTGGCTTCGGTCGACTATCGTCGAACTTCAGTCCGACGATCATCGAGCTTTGGTCGACGATCTCTGGCTGTGCTTGGGTCGACTATTTCTGGGAAAGTTTAGGTCGACGATCTCTGTTTGCTTCTGGTCGACGTTTTCTGTTGAAGTCTAGGTCGACGATCTCTGTCTTAATCAGATCGACTATTTCTGCCAGACCAAGAACTTAGATAGTCGATCTCAGATCGAAGTTTTCTGTCTACTGCTTATCTTCAACATCTCTGAGCTCAGGTCGACGATCTTCGAGCTCAGATCGACGTTTTCTGTCAGAATGATATATTCCTTCTCTGAGCTCTGGTCGACGATCGTGGAGCTCAGATCGACGTTTATTTTGAGAGATCGACGATCTTAAGGATTCAAATGATGCCAATCTTTGGAATGTTTTTGAATTCTCTCAGCATTTAATTTCAAGAAGATTTGCCAGCCGTTCTCATTTATTCTGGAACAAGTTTTAAGGAATTTTTCAGGAATGTTTCATTGGACTTTCCTCTAGAAGACAAATCATTTATGGAAGGCATTTAATGTCTGATAATGGCTATCTTGGAAGAATTATATTCAGAGAATAAGATCGTCTTCTCCAACACTACTCTCAGTGAGAATTAATCCAGAGTCAATATACAATAATATCAAGAGACACACACTGTTACAGAAGAACAAGAAGAATTAAGCTGTGAAAGATAACCATCCTCTTGCTTACAGAAAAGTGATCAAAGCTTCATCTCAAAGAACTCCAGACACCTCATCTTTCAGCCTCTTTGCTGAAACAATTCTTTGCTGGAGATCTAAAGATCTGAAGACCTATCACCCTAGAAAAAAGCTTCCATTCCTGATTCATTCAACATCTCAGGGGGAGCTTTGACAACAAAAGATCCACTAGTCTTCTCTCATTTGATTTGAGAACAGAGAAGACAACCTCACCTCTTTACCTTTTTCTTTTTCCTGCTGTAAAGGGTTCTTGAACTCCCTTCAAAAGTTTTGTCTGGTTCTGAGAGCCTTGTCAAAACTCAGTGGTGGCAAGACACGTTATCAAAAAATCCAGTTTTGGTTTTTGAGCACCTTATCAAAAGCTCATTGGTGTCAGGACACCTGATCAACTCATCCTGAGTGGATTCCTACCAAGGGTGGTAGAAGAGTGGATGTACCCAGGTTTTTGGGGAACCACTATATTTCCTTGTGTCTTCTGGTTTGTTTGTGTGATTTGTCTGTTGGGTGCTGTGATCTTTACTTCTTGGTTTTTAACTTCTTACTAGCACTCTACACTATATCATAAATTGAATTTTATATGTGCTGTTTATTTCAACTGTGAAAAACTATTTTAAAATACTCTATTCACCCCCCCCTCTAGAGTCGAGATAGATCTTACCCTCACTTTCATATCTGCAACCTTCTTATCCGTGGGGACATAGCAGAGAGAGATATCTTTGTTTTCCATATGCTCCCGAATGAAGTGGTAGCGCACTTCAATATGCTTTGTTATGTTGTGCGACACAGGATTGTTCGCAATTGCTATTGCGCTCGAGGAGTCGCAATACATCGGAACTTCTCTGAACTGCAAGTCATAATCTTTGAGTTGATTTATGATCCATAGAAGTTGTGCGCAACAGCTGCCTGCTGAGATTTACTCAGATTCAGCCGTAGAGGTTGCGACACAATTCTGCTTTTTACTGTTCCATGAAATAAGCCTTCTTCCGAGGAATTGGCACGTCCCGGAAGTGCTTTTCCTATCATCCCTGCTTCCTGCAAAGTCATTATCTTAAAAGCCTATCAGCTCGACATCATTGTTTCTTGGGTACCACAAATCAAGATTTGGTGTACCTTTATGGTATCTAAGAATTCGCTTTGCAGTGACATAATGAGATTCCTTAGTGTGCACCTGATATCTGGCACAACCGCATGTGGAAAACATAATATCCGGTCTACTAGCAGTAAGGTAGAGCAGGGATCCAATTATGCTTCTGTATTTGGTTTCATCAAAAGGTTTCCCCTTCTCATCCTTGTCCAGAGACACAGTGGATCCCACTGGAGTCCTCATAGAGGTTGCATTCTCCATTCTGAATTTCTTCAGGAGTTCATTTGTGAACTTCGTCTGAGAGATGAAAATTCCATCCTCAGACTATTTCACTTGAAGTCCCAAGAAATACTTTAGCTCTCCCATACTGCTCATTTCAAACTTTCCTTGCATAAGTTTAGAAAACTTTTTGCAAAGATTGTTGTCAGTTGAGCCGAATATTATGTCATCGACATAGATTTGCACCAGCAAGATCTTGCCTTTGACTTCCCTAAGAAACAATGTCTTATCTATTTTTCCACTCGAGAAATTGTTCTCAAGAAGAAAACTAGACAAAGTCTCATACCAAGCTCGAGGAGCTTGTTTTAAGCCATATAATGCTTTATTAAGAAAATAAACATGATTAGGAAATGAGGGATTAACGAAACCCGAGGGTTGCGCGACATATACTTCTGCTTTCAAATTTCCATTTAGGAATGCAGATTTCACATCCATCTGATAGACAGTGAATCCTTTGTGAGAGGCATATGCCAAGAACAATCTGATCGCCTCCAGCCTTGCAACTGGTGCAAAGGTTTGGTCGAAGTCAATCCCCTCCTCCTGTCTGTAGCCTTGTGCAACCAGTCTGGCCTTGTTCTTGATGATGACACCGTGTTCATCCAGCTTGTTTCTGAAGATCCACTTGGTGACGATCACATTCTGGTTCTTTGGTCTGGGAACAAGCGTCCAGACATTGCATCGTTCGAATTGATGAAGTTCATCTTGCATGGCCAATATCCATGAAGCATCTTTGTTCGCTTCGTCGAACTTCTTTGGCTCAACCTGTGACAGAAAGCTAAGGTGCAAAATCTTGTTAATTGTACCTCTCCAAGTTCTGACACCGTCACGAGGGTCTCCTATGATCTGATCTCTGGGATGATCCTCACGTGTCAGAGCTCTAGGAGTCTTGCATCTGGAGCTCTGACAGCTTCTCGGGCTTCTCCTTCTTCTGGGAGAGTTTCTCCATCCTGATCCCCAACTTCTCCAGTTGGCGTCGAGGTGGAAACATTGACGTACTTGGGAGTTACACCTTTTGCAGTCTCATCAAGACTTAGCTGTTCAAGCCTTGCACCTGCATCTTCAAGAATGTCACTGGAAGAATTGCTATGAAGCAAGCTTCCTTCATCAAAAACAACATTAATGGACTCCTCTACCACTAGGGTTTTCTTATTGAAGACCCTATATGCCCGGCTATGGCTACTATAGCCCATGAAGATGCCTTCGAAGCATTTTTCTCCGAATTAAGTACGTGGGTACTTCCCATTATTGAGTACATAACATCTGCAGCCAAAAATCCTTAAATAGGACATGGTCGGTTTCCTGCCTTTCAATAGCTCATAAGGCGTCTTATGATGATTCTTGTTGATCAATGCTCGGTTCTGCACATGACAAGCCGTGTTGACAGCCTCTGCCCAGAAGTACTCTGGAAGAGAGGCGTCATTCAACATTGTCGTACATGCTTCAATGAGCATTCTATTTCTCCTCTCCGCAACTCCGTTTTGCTGAGGAGTATGCGGGGAGGAAAACTCATGAAAGATACCATGTTCTTCACAGAATTCTGTCATAGCATCAGACTCAAATTCTGTTCCATGGTCACTTCTGATTTTGACTACTGAGCAGTTAAGTTCGTTCTGGATCTGCTTGACAAAATTAGTGAAGATGTCAAACGTATCTGACTTTCGTTTCAAAAAGAACACCCACGTAAACCGAGAGTGATCATCAAAAATCACTAGCGTATACGATTTGCCTCCTAAGCTATGAATTTGCACTGGATCGAACAAGTCCATATGCAGAAGATAGAGACATCTGGAGGAGTCTTTGTCTGCCATGCCCTTAAAGGTAGCCCGAGTCTGTTTGCCCTTCTTGCATGCAGGACAAGGGCTATCTTTGATGAACATAATAGTAGGGGCATCCCTTACTAAGTTCTTAGAAAACAACAAATTAATTGTCTTTAAATTAATATGTGCTAATCTCTTGTGCCATTGTTCACAAAGAGATGCACTGCCTTTTGCTACTAGGCACACGGGGGTAGAAGAATCTAAGCTAAGAAAATCTGAACAAAAAATATTTCTTCTCCTAATGCCAGTTAATACCGTCTCCGAAGAGGCACACGATAGTATCAAGCACTTATCCTTGCAAAACTTAACGTTGTATCCTTTATCGCACAACTAGCTTATACTGATCAGGTTATGGTTTAACCCTTCAACATAAGCCACGTCAGTGATAGAGAATACACCGTTGGAAATCATACCATAACCTCTGGTGACTCCTCGATCAGATCCTCCAAAGATGACTTTGGGTCCATTTTCGAATGGGGAGTAATCACGCAACATGCTTCTTGTCCCGGTCATATGCCGGGAACATCCACTGTCCAAGTACCAGATTGGCATTTTGGTGGCCTTTGGACATACCTGCAAAACAGAATTAGTTTCCCTTAAAAACCCAATCGAACTTGGGTCCTAGATTCCTTGTTAGCATACTCCCCCTCGGGTGGTAAACCCTACGAGTGGTCAGCCTCACATTGCTAACATGAGGATTCTCGTTGAATCTTGGATTAAACCAGCAATCCACGGCAAAGTGACCAACTTTGCCACAACACCAACAGTCAAACCTGTTGTACCGCTTCCTAGGCTCCAGCATCACCCTTAGAACGGTGGGTCCAATCGGGGCCTTGGATCTGGAGGTGGAGGCATCATGATGACAGCAGTCACACGATTTCTTCTCTTCCTGTTCCTTCAGTATAACAGGCTTGGCCTTTGGTGCCTACTTCCTATTATGGCCGCTAGAGAAGTGGCCATAATTCTCCACTTGGATTTCCTCATAAGGTGCCTTGAAGACACTCTCAACGTAGTTGCGGGGGAAGGCCCAACCATCATACCGGCTCTTGGAATTTTCAACCGAGGGCCGGAAGAAGTGGCCATAGGTTGACTCAAAGTCCTGCTCATTGCAAGGAAAGTTAGGCTTTCTGAATAAAACAGGATCGAGTGGGGCCTTTCCCTTTTCTACAGCAGAGGCCTTCTTAGCAGCCTTATTTTTCCTCTATTTTTTGTTTCTCCTGGATGATTTACCAGGAACACCCACATGCCCTAAGCCAGCCCCCTTAGCCTGAGCAGAGAATTCATCAACCAGAGGAAGAATGGTCTTGGGCATGGAGAAGCTTTTGACAATCTTCCTTTCTGCCGCAAGCTGTTATTCCAACTTGTTGATTTCTTCCTTTTTTAGGTCAAGGAGCCTTAGAGACTCTGAGTGCTCAGAAGTCAGGCCCAGGTGTTCCTGTTGGAGAGAGATCAATCTAGTGGTCTCTTCTCTTAGAGACACACCCTCAGCCTTAAGGAATTTGACTTCCTTTTTCTGAGCCCTCAACCTCTTGCGGCATTCCTCAAAGGTATTGAGCAGAAGCTCATACTTTTCGAGGAGCTTAGCTTCACGGGCAAATGGGTTGTCCTCGAGATCTTCATCAGGAGACTTAGAGTCAGAGTCAGAGAGGGTGGTGCGATCTTTTACCTTCCCAGTAAATGGGGGGCAGTCTCCTTCTGAGTCAGAGTGACCCATTAGCCCAAAGTAGGCTTCCTCATCATCACTGGAGTCTGAGGAATCAGATTCACTCAGTGTCTTTGGCTTTTTTGGCAATGTAGCTCCTCTCCTTCTTCTTATCTCTAGAGGACCTGTGCTCCTCTCCCTTCCCATTATCTCTCTTGCTTTGGTGGCAGTCAGCAACGATGTGACCTGGCTTATTGCACCCAAAGCAAATAATGTCATCAGAGCGATGTTTGTTCTGTTTGGATTCATACCTGTCAGAATAATAATTCTTCTTCTGATGTCTGGAGGAGGAGCCGTCTCTCTTTCTTTGATTCCTCAACTTGAGGAACTTCTTGAACTCCCGAGTGATGAGGGAGAAGTCTTCTTCAGATAGCTCTGAGCCGGAAGAGCATGGCTCTGAGTCTTCTTCCTCATCCTTTTTCCGAGAGCGGGACGAGGCTGCACCCTTGCCTTTCCTTGAGTGATTGGCTTTTAGGGACACAGTCTTCTCTCTGGCAGTGGCTTTATCGGCTTCTTCTTCAGCTTTTCTGGTGTTCAGCTGAAGCTCATAGGACAGAAGTTTCCCAAACAGAATCTGGGGATCCGTTTCGGCCATCTTGCCAAATTCTCTGATGGCGCAGATTTTGGTGCCCCATTCCTTAGTAAGGGATCTAAGGAATTTGTCATTTAGTTCACCATCGGTGAACACTCTGCCATAGCCCTTCAGGGCATTGACGATCTTCAGGAAGTTCTCGAATGTCACTCCGATTTCTTCCTTGGGACCTTGCCTGAAGGCCTCGTACTTATGGTTCAGAAGGGATCTTCGATCATCCCTTACTTCATCTGTGCCTTTCATCAGGATGATCAGGCAGTGCCATATGTCCTTGACAGTCCTGCAGTTGCAAAAAATTTGCATCATGGAGTCATCAACGGTGCTTACCAGAATGTTCTGAGCTTTCTTGTCAAGTCCAACAAGCACCATCTCATCCTTGTCCATTTCGGAAAGTTTCTTGGGCACTTTCTTGGTTGGATCAATGGTGGATGCCTTAGTGGGGATATAAGGTCCCTCCTCCACTATCATGAAGAGTCGGGGGTCGACTGCTTCCATGTAGTACCTGATCCTTTCCTTCAAGATAGGAAAGTTCAGCTTGGTGCACACTGGGATCTTCCCTGAATACTTGAGTCCTTCTGTTTCAGAGATCTTCTTTCTTCTTGACACTAGACACGGGATCTTACTCAAGGTGTTAACCTTATTGCTGAGTAACCTCCCTCTGATACCACTTGAAAGTCTTTAGTGTCAACTAATTCCACCTATGGGGGGGGGGGAATAGGTGAATTGCAGTCTTTTGCGGAATTTAAATAACCTGCACAAATAAACAACCACAACACAGAAAAGCACAAAATCAATTATAGTGGTTCCCCGATTTGGGTACGTCCACTCTCCCCCTTCGACCTATCTCCCAACAAGGGATGACTCAGTCACTTCACCAAATGGATTGAAATAAATCCTCACACTACGGAAGGCACCCTTCCAACCGAAGGAGTCACTACTCCTCCACCACGGGTTGCACCCAACCCTTATAACTAGGAATCACTATTCCTTTACAACAAAACAAAAATAGAATGTACAAGAGATACAAACTACACGTGTGGAGAACCCGATGTCCCTCTTCTTTCATTGAAGCGTTCTTGATGAAGACGAAGAGTCCACGACCGGAGTACTCTCTTGGAGAGGATCTTGACAAGATCGGCGGCGGCAAGTGATTGCGGCGGCGATGCTTTGTAGATCCAAACTTCTTGACGAAGTAAGCAAGGTCTACCAACGATCTCAATCAGATCGGTCGTCTCAATCGATTCGGAATGAAGAACTAACCTCGTTCAACAAATCGAGAGACAAGGGATCTCGAGAGAGAAGCGTGAGACGCTATACTAGCCTCAGTTATGTCGTCGGGAGATCAAAGATGATTTGAGATCTGCAGCGGCGACTATCTTGCGAGCGACGACGGTGACGGGACGATTTCCGTGATCGGCTAGGTCACGCTCGGCGGCTTTGATTTCTTGTGAATGATTACTGCGTAAGTTCAAAATACGCGAGTATAAATACTGTAGAACAACCCTAAATGACCGTTGTGGGGCCCACAAGAAGAAGCCCTAGTTCCGGTCAAAACTGCGCACAACATCTTGGTTCGGTCCAGCGAACAGAGCAAATTTGCCTAAGGTAAATTCGGCGAGAATCATTGGTGATTCCCGTCGAAGTCGGCGGGAATCACTCATGATTCCCGTCGAATTTGCCTTGGCAGAATTCTAGTTGAAACACTTGTCATCCGGAGGGAATCGACGAGAATGCAAAGTCATTCTCGACGAATCGGCGAGAATCAGTTAGTGATTCCTGTAGATTTTGCCTTAGCATAATTCTTGAAGGAGGACAGTCAGCCAGATGAAGTCGGTGGAAATCGGCGAGTGATTCTCGACGATTTCGGCGAGAATCACTAGTGATTCCCGTCGAATCGGCGAGAATCACTTAGTGATTCCCGTCGATTTTGACTTAGAAGATTTTCCTCTTCCTTCCCATGAACTTGGTCTTTGACCCATCCTTGCTCCTCTTCTGCTCTTGATCTATCTCAACCTTGTACTTGATAATAAGTACACTCCAATAGAGAAAGCACGCGTGAGTCAACACACTGATCTGCTCAACGAGGGATTATGTTGCGCAGACCCGTGTATATTGACCCACTGTACCCTGACATTGGTGTGTACTTAGCATGGAATAACTGCAAGCACAACTTGATAGAAAGTCATCAAATACATTGTCAATTCAACTTAGCTTGTTCAGGGGCTTCTTCAAATCAGGTACATTGTGGATACAATACCCAACATGAACCTATCTTATACAAGGTGGCTTTCCCAATGATATCTGCTAGGATTTTGCCTCTTCGGTTGAAGCATTTTCTCTTTAATGACTCATATATTTCTCCATTGTATCCACACCATACAAGGGCTTGCTCAATATCCTGGGCAGATACCTCATCTTCTCCTTCACTACCAATAGAAGATAGATGAAGGGCCTTGCCCAACCATTTAGGGTTAAGCTTTATTCTCACTCCTTCTACTTTGCTCTTGATTTTGGTCTTTGATATGGAGAAGTGTGCATTAAAATACAGCTCTAACACCTCATCTTTAAGAATTGTTGTTGGCTCTGACAACTGAAATTCTAGGTCGACGGACTCTAACATGCCAATTACTTCTTTAATCTCTTGAGGCGCATGTTGGAATCCATTTCTTACTACTTCATACCCTTCTAAAAGTATCTTAGGTTATTTTGGAGCCATTTGATCTGAGAGCTTAGACGCTGAGTAGCTGAGAAAGACAGAGGATTGTCGACGATTTTGTAGGGTTTAGTGTTTAAGTTCTCAGTTTACTTAGCTTTATAAGGACTTTTAATTTCACATTTATTTAATTGATTTAATTTGGAATTGAAGCGCCAACAACTTGAATGAACAAAAAGAGTTGATCTAACAACAGAGATTTATCATCTTATAACATAGCATCCCATCTCAGCGGTACCGTTAAGACATGAAGATATACAAGGGAGATATACCACTGAGCATTTTCTCAGCGGTTGCCATGAAGTAGCTGAGCTTGCCACAGCTAGCCAACTTAGTTGGGCTTCTAAACTGGTTTTCTCAGCTAGATTTCTCTGCTAATCAATGTTACCTAGTGAGAGTTATCAGTTAAGGTTGACTAACAATTTTGTTATTGTACATGAGTTTTATAACAGCTAACATAGATTTGAATAGAATAATGTTATACTAGCAAAACATACATTTATGTATATGAATCAATCAATGGTAACTAACAGAAATATATCCAGCTAATACAAATTTAAAACAAGACAATAGAGATGGTATGTGAGGGATAACTTACTGCATGCTTATCATACCTAACTCAATTTTAAAATAATTAAATTAGCCTCATTCAGTGACTTTGTAAAGATATCTGCTACTTGCTTGTCAATGAGAACAAATTCAAGACAGATATCTTCACTCTCAACATGTTCTCTAATGAAATGATGTCTTATTTCTATGTGTTTAGTCCTGCTATGTGAGATGGGATTATTAGTAATGGAAATAACACTGGATGAGTCACAAAACAAGGGGATTTTACTTACTTTGAGGTTATAGTCCTCCAATTGTTGTTGAATCCACAGTAATTGTGCACTGTAACTCCTTGCATATATGTATTCAGACTCAACAGTGGATATGGACATACTGGTCTGCTTCTTACTGCTCTAGGAAATCAATCTCCTTCCTAGGAATTGACAAGTGCCACATGTACTTTTTCCTTTCCTCTTTGCAACCTGCAAAATCTGCATCTGAAAATCCAGTTAGTTCAAAATCATTGTTGTTATGGTACCTCATGCCAAGATGTTGGTTGCCCTTAAGGTATCACAAAATCCTCATTACAACTGAGTAATGAGATTCCTTAGGGCATGTTTGGTACCTAGCACTAACACATGTTACATACATAATGTCTAGTCTACTAGTGGTCAAATATAATAGGGATCCAAAGATACACCTATACATGAATTCATAAAAAAGGTTTCTCTTTTTCATCCTTGTCCAGGGATACATTTGACCCTATGGGATTTTTCATGGTGGAGGTTGATTCCATCCCAAACTTCTTAATAAGTTCCCTAATATACTTAGTCTGAGAGATGAATATCCACTTATTAGACTGTTTCACTTGGAGACCTAGAATGTACTTGAGCTCCCTCATGCTGCTCATTTCAAACTTCCCTTACATAAGGTTGGCAAACCATTTGAAAAGGTTGTCATCACTAAACCCAAAAATTATGTCATCAACATAAATCTTTATGGCTCTACCTGAGACATGAAGCTCAGGAATAGAGCTTCATTTTGAAATCTGCTTCTTGTGGTGACACCTTGATTTGAATCTCCAATTATGAGGGTGCTAGGATGGTCCCTCATATATCTCAATGATGTAGGCATACTTACATCACCATGCTGAGCAGCTAGAATTATTTCAGCTAGTTGTTCCTCTTCAACAATTTCATGTGTGTTGTAAGCTGGCTAATTGTCTTCGCAAAGCACTTCAACTTGAGATGAATTCCTACTTGAGCTTGGATTGTCATAGATAGATAGATCTTCTATGTTGAGTTCAGAACCTGCATCATTAGGCAAACTAGATCGGCCTTTATATAGAAGTCTAGTCTTATCAAATATAACATGCATTGATTCTTCTACTACCCGAGGCTTCTTGTTGAATACCCTATAAGCTCTACTATGGGAGTTATATCCAACAAGAATCTCTACATTGTATTTTTCAGTAAAGTTAGTTAATTTATACTTCCCATTGTTTAATATGAAGCATTTGCAACCAAAAATTATGAAGTAGGATATGGTTGGTTTTTTCCCTTTAATGAGTTCATAGGGAGTTTTTTATGGACCTTAGTGAAGGAGGCCCTATTCAGGACATGACATTCAGTGTTAACTGCCTCAGCTAAGAAATATTCTGGCAGTGAGGAGTCACTTAGCAAAGTCCTGACAGCCTCAAACAATGTCATATTCTTTTTCTCAGCCACCCCCATTTTATTGTGGGGTTCTGGGAGAGGATAATTCCTAGGTGATGCCAAATTCTCACAGAACTTTGTCATTGCACCAGACTGAAATTATGTGTCATGGTCACTTCTCACTTTGATCGCAGAACATCTCATTTCATTCTGGATTGCCATGACAAAAGACATGAAGACACCTAAGGTATCTAACTTCTTCTTCAAGAAGAATACTCATGTAAACCTAGATTGATCATCAACAATCACATAGGAGTACAACTTCCCTCTTAAACTCTGAATTGGCAAAGGACCAAATTAATACATATGTAATAAATAGAGACATCTAATAGAGTCTTTGGAAGCTATGCTTTTAAACGTGGTCCTTGTTTGCTTGCCCATTTGACATGCATGACATGGACCCTCTTTAACATATTTTAACTTAAGAGTGTCTCTAACTAAGTTTTCTAAAAATAGCGAACTAATTGTCTTATAGTTAATGTGAGCAAGTCTTTTGTGTTATTGAACACAAATGGATTCTTTCTCATTAACTACAAGACACACAGGAGTAGAGGAATTATTACAAATTAAATCTAAGCAATATACATTCTCACTCCTAGTGCCTGAGAGGATAACCTCTGAAAGTGAGGGTAAGATCTACCTTTACTCTAGGGGGGGTGAATAGAGTATTTTAAAATAATTTTGCAAATTAAAAATTAATTGGCAGTGGAAGACTTGATTTATTTATAGGTTTATTGTGCTTGCAGTAAATAAAACTAAGAAAAGCAAGAAACAAAATCACAGCACACAACAAATAAAACACAGACAACCAGAAGACACAAGAATCTATAGTTGTCCCCCAATCAACCTGGGTACATCCACTCTTCTACCACCCTAGGTAGGAATCCACTGCAGGAATAGTTGATCAGGTGTCCTGGGCACTAATGAGCTTTTGATAAGGTGCTCAAAAACCAAACCAGATTTTTTTGATCAGGTGTCTTGCCACCACTGAGTTTTGACAAGGTCTCAGAAACCAACCACAAAACTTTTGAAGGGAGTTTTGAGTAACCCTTTTATAGAAGAATAAAAGAAAAAGAAAGTGAAGTTGTTCTTTCTTGTCAACAGTCAAAGAGAAGACTAGTGGATTATTGATGTCAAAGCTCCCCCTGAGATTTGCAGTTGTTCAGGAAGAAAAGCTTTGCACAGGGTGATAGGCCTTCAGAATGAGATCTCCAGCAAATGATGATTTCAGCAAAGATTGAAATGTGTTGTGTCTGGAGTCTTGATTGATGAAGCCTTGAACACTTGAAATCAGAGATGAGAAACTGTAATTCTGTAGTTCTTGAGTGTCTCACAGATCTCAGATATTGTTCTTGGTTTATCTCTTGTTATCAGTTATCCTTGATGATGTCTGTCTCTATTGTCCTAAATGATATATTGAAATCCAATCTTCTAGATAGCCGTTAGCCAGTCATAAATGACTTCCTTAATTGATATCTGTCTCTGGAGGAAAGTCCTAATAAACATTCTCTTTTAGTCTCCTTGAAACTTGCTCCAGATTAATTAAAACGGCTACAAAATCCTTTGCATTAACTGCTGGATATGAATAAATTTGAATTCTATAACTGACTGAATTTGAAATCCTGAAATCGTCGATCTCTCAAGAAAATCGTCGATCTGAGCTCGACTACCGTCGACCTGAGCTCAGAGATCTGGATAATGGCTAAAGACAGAAATGTCGATCAGAGCTCGAAGATCGTCGAACCGAGTTCGACGACTCGTTGAACTGAGCTCAGAGATAGTCGAACTGAGTTCGACGCCTCGTCGATCTGAGCTCGATGATAATTTCCTTAGTCTCACTGCACTTGTAGTCTGAACTAGGAGGTCTTGGGGGCAGCTTTCAAACCTAAGTTCTAAGCCTTAGACCAATTCTAGTTGACCTTTAAATCTATACAATGAGGTCAAGACACATTCCTAAGGACATAGCGATCCTTACCCAAATCAGTAATAGGGTGTTCCAACAATCTCCCTCTATTTGGGTTAGGATTACTATTTACAAGATATAGGAATTTTAAAAAGCATACAAGCAGAAATAAAAGCAAATACAACATTGCAGAATAATGAAATGCAGCATTGCAGAAGCAAATGAATAATCACAGCAGATTGTCAGAGAGAGATATATATTGTTCAGCTTACATAATTAGTCCTTTTCCTTGCCCTTTTTGAATAGAATTTCTCTGTTGGGATTTTGAGCTTCTTTCTTAGATCTTCTGTCATCAGCTGCACCTAGAGAGGTTTGAGATTTGGCTCTGGGGATAACTGCCTCTGGGTGCAACTTCATGTAACTTTCTGGGTCAAAGAATTTTCTAGAAGAATATCTCCCAAGCTCTTTCTTTCTTTGTTCAGATAATGTAGTAATATTTGAAGTATCTTTTCCTTGTTCTCTTGCTTTCTTTATCTGGTCTAAGGCAGCCAATTCCTCCATCCTTGTTGTCCAAGAGATAAGATTGTTCTCTGGATCTTCATGGGGAACAGGAGGTTCATATCTATTGATAGTATCAGCAGGAGGAGCTCTTGAGGGAACAATTTCTTTGAGCTTATATGGGAAAGGACCAGAAGTTGAATCAATTGGGCCTTGTCCTTCCCTTTGATAAGGATGCTGTCTAGATTGTCCTTTAGAATATACTCTGTATCCTCTTTGATTTCCTCTATATTGGCCTCTTCTGGACTGCTAGCCTCTTTGTTGATATCCTCTGGATTGTGATCTATCTTAAACCTGAGAAGAACTTTGAGTTGTAGCATGAGAGGTTTGATGTGCTGAACTTCCACCAGATCCTGCATCTGGAGAGGGAGGAGGAGGAGGAGGATTATGATGGGATGTGCCTTTGTCATACTTCCTCCTCTTCTTCATAGCCTTCAATTGGTTCTTAGAAAATTGCATCCAGTGTTTAGTGATAGGACAATCATGCAGAATGTAGTAGGGAATATCATTATCATTGGTGGCTTTCTCTACTGGGACTCTCTTCAATGCTTTGCTTCTTGCTTTCCTATTCCTTGCAATGGTTGCAAAGGAGTCATCAGAATCAGTTCTAAATTCATCACTGTCTGAGCTTTGAGGGTTGTCATACATCTCATCAACCCTTTTAATATATTCTTGATGTTGTTTAGATAAAGCAGTAGCAGCAAGAACAGGAGCAGTAATAGAAGCTAGAGCAAGAGCAGAAGTAGCAACACTAGCAGGAGTAGCAACAGAAACAGCAACAGGAGCAGCACTAACAGCAGAAACAGAAACACTAACAATAGGAGCAGCACAAACATCAGAAACAACATTAACAACAGTAGCAGCAACAAAAACAACACTATCCACAACAGCATGCTCAATAACAATATCAGGCTCTGAAAGACTAGCCTCTATCATTATCATATCATTAGCAGTATCAAAACAAACTTTCTTAGCAGCAGTAGTAATAGTAATTTCCACAGCCTTGATAGAATTGATATAAGATAATATCAAGCTGGGATCACAGCTAGAGACAGGCACAATGGCCTTAGTAAGATCTTCAGCTTCTTGAGCTGGAAGATATCTGCTATGGAGAGCATCAAATTCTGAAAGCAGTGACCTGAAGTCAACTGAACTGAAGGATAGAACTGGAGCTGGGGCTGGAGCAACTGTCACTTCTTCTGAGCTTTGCATGAAATCTGAATCTGGAGCAGGCAACATCACTTCTTCATTTGACATCTCGCCCTGCCTAGATTCAGTGTAAACTGGATCAAGGCACCCCAAAGAAGGGCTTGCCTGAGGAGGATGGAAAGAAGAAAGCCTTGCAAATAACTCATTGATTGATTTAAGAAGTGGATCCATGGAGGTATCCAGCAAGAGTGTTAGCCTGGGAGCTAACATCTCATAAAGCATATCTGTAAGGGCAGGAATGTCTACTTGCTCAAGGGATGCTTGAGTAGAGGTAGAGGGAAAAGGTACAGAGGTTGATGGTGTTGGTGGAGCTGCAGTTATGTGGAGAGATGATGTGGATGGTAGAGGAATGGATGGTTGTGAAATGGGAATGGTGGTGATGGATGTCACTGGAATGGAGATGGATGGGGTGAAAGATGGTTGAGCCAGAATATCTGGTAGCAGTTGTTGGTAAGAAGTAGAGGATGATGGGGGCTCTGGAGGTGATGAAAGAGAATCATCCATAAAGGAATCATCTAACAGATAGAATGATGGAAGATGGATGGATGAATCAATGTCAAGAGGGGGATAAAAATGTTGAGGATGGAATTGCTCTTGATGAGTGGCTGGTGGTGGTGAAGAAGTAGTTGGAGATGAAATTGAGATGGGAGAGGAAATTGTGATGGGTGAAGAAATTGAAATTGAAATTGAAATGGTGGATGTAGGGATGGTTGAAGAAACAGGAGATGGAGATGGTGGAGATGAGGAGGAAGCAGGCAATTCTTCTAGGGGGGCAGATGCCTGAGGGGAAGTGACTAGAACAGTCCTTGTGCCTGAAGTTGAGGTAGCTGCAGGACCCCTGCTGGGTTTGGCAATTTGCCTATCCCACTTTCCAAAGAGAGCACGGGAGAGTCTCTTGGAAGCATTGATGTGCATACCATTGGACACAAGCAATTGGGGGCATCTGTTATGCAAGAACAGGCCTAAAATCCTCCCAAAGTTAACAAAATTTTTGTTAACCTTCTTCTTAATTAAATCAAAAAAGACTTCTCCCCAATTCAGATGTTTCTTATCAACTAAAGCAGCCATCAAACAAAACTGATACCTAGATATTGTATCATGAGCAGAATGTTTTGCTAACAGTACTTTTCCCACTACATCGGCCAAGAACCTATACTCTACTGAGTGGTTTTTCTTAAGCAATTTGTTAGAGTTTGCTGCTGAATGTCCCATTCTATCTAACATAGCAGAATACTCTTCTCCAGACAATTCCACTGTATCATGTCCAGTACTTAATTGAAAAACTTCTGTTAGAAGAGCAGGAGTAAGGGATACCTGGGTCCCTGAGATACTCCTGACGACTGTATTTTGATCCAGATTGTGGGCTGTGTACACCCATTCTTTAATTTCATCTGCAGCCAGTTTCATCCTTGTAGTCATGATTGCCACCAACTGTTGCTCCTTGAACAGCTCTAGAATATCCTTGAATATCTGATCACTTCCTTCAAACTAATCCATGTCTATATCAAAACCAGTATCAAACTTCATTGCAGCTAAGACGGCAACTGAAGCGGCCATGTTTTTCCTGCAAAAATGAACAAACAAGACCAAGTGTATAAGGGTTTTGGAGGGAAGGAAAAGCTTTGCAGAAAGTATGAATGCGCAAAAGAGAACGACGGCCGAAAAATGAATTTTATATCAGGGTTCGACTTTGAAAAGGAAAGATCATTGAACTCAGTTCGACGATCTGGGCTTCTAAAGGAATCTGAAAGGTCTTCAACATCGTCGATCTCCGTTCGACGATATTGGAGAGCGTCGATCTCCGTTCGACGATCTCTGACCAGAAAGAGATAGCCTAACACTATCTGGAAAACGCTGAACTCCAGTCGACGATTTCTGAGAACGTTAATCTCCGTTCGATGATCTTTGAGAAAATGTTGAGCGCAGTTCATAGATCAGAAATAACTTATAGACACTAGAAAAATCAAGTTTTTAGCCTAGTATTGGTCAATTTTAAGGTTTTAAAATCTTGGATCTTAATTTAAACTTCCTCCATCTAACATTCCTAACTAATTCAGGAAGAATGTGTGTTTCTTTTCATCAAATGGTTTGGTGAAAATATCTCCCCTTTGCAAATCAGTTGGGATATATTGAAGTTCAATTTTATTCTTCTCAACATTATCTCTTAAAAAATGATGCCTAATCTCTATATGTTTTGTCCTACTATGGAGGACTGTATTTTGGGCTATAGAAATAGCACTAGTGTTATCACAAAATATTTTTGACTTATCTAAGTTGTAACCTTTGTCTAGGAGCTGATTTTGAATCCACAATATCTGTGAGCAACAACTACCTGCTGCCATGTATTCAGCTTAAGCAGTTGATGTGGACTCAAATATTTGTTTCTTATAAAACCAGGAGACAAGTCTGTCAGCAAGAAACTGACAAGTTCCACTGGTGCTTTTCCTATCTACTCTACATCCAGCATAATCAGCATCTGAAAATCCAGTTAATTCACATCCTGAATCTTTTGGATACCATAGACCTAGATTTGGACAACTTTTCACATACCTAAGAATCCTTTTTACTAATATTATGTGTGACTCTCTAGGGCTTACTTGGAATCTAGCACATATGCATGTAGCAAACATTATGTCAGGTCTACTAGCTGTAAGGTACAATAAAGAGCCAATCATTGCTCTATATGTTGTCTGATCAACAGGTTTCCCATGTTCATCAGCATCTAATACAATATTAGTAGGCATAGGTGTTTTCATACATGATGCTTCAGACATTCCAAATTTCTTAACCAATTCTTTTGCATACTTGGTTTGAGAAATGAATATGCCATCAGCATGCTGTTTGATTTGCAATCCTAGAAAGAAGGAAAGCTCACTCATGCTACTCATTTCAAATTTAGAATGCATTAGGTTGGAAAACCTCTTGCACAAATTTGAATCAGTAGATCCAAAAATAATGGCATCTACATAAATTTGTACTAGTAAGATATTTGACTTATGGGTTCTAATGAAAAGAGTTTGGTCTACTCTACCCCTTATAAAATCATTTTCAAAAATAAAGCATGCTAAGGTCTCATACCATGCTCTAGGAGCTTGCTTGAGACCATATAATGTCTTATGCAATTTAAAAACATAATCAGGATGAGTTGGAGAGATAAAACCTAGGAGTTGTCTAACATAGACTTCTTCCTTGATATCTCCATTTAAAAAAGCACTCTTTACATCCATTTGATAGACCTTGAATCCCTTGTGTGCTGCATAAGCTAGGAATATTCTTATGGCCTCTAGCCTTGCAACTGGTGCAAAGGTCTGGTCATAATCTATTCCTTCTTCTTGAGAGTATCCTTGTGCAACTAGCCTTGCCTTGTTCCTTACAATAATTCCTTGATCATCCAATTTGTTCCTGAACACCCATTTTGTTCCAATAATGGAGTGATCCTTTGGCCTTAGCACAATCTCCCAAACTTTGTTCCTTTCAAATTGATGTAACTCCTCTTGCATTGCAATGATCCAGTGTGGATCTTGTTCTGCATCTTGTATGGATTGAGTCTCAATTTGAGAAAGAAAGCAGGTGTGCATCAGATTTTGGTTGACCTGATTTCTAGTTTGCACACCATTTGAGATGTCTCCAATCACTTGGGAGATTAGATGATCTCTTGATGTTACTAAATCAACAGGGGGTGTTTATTATTCACCAACCTGTGTTGTTGTTTTCTCTTGTGGAACAATAACTGGCTCTTCAATGTGGTTCTCACCAAGATATTGAGCGTCCTCTTCATCTTCACTGCTTTCACCTTTTTGTTGGATAGGTGAAGGTGTGGAATCCTCTTCAATGATGTTTAACATGTTCAAATTCTTTGAGAGAGGATGCACCTGCAAAGGTTCTATGGTAGAAGTATTCCTCTCCGTATAAGACATGTTAGTTTCATCAAAATATAAATGTACAGATTCTTCAATTTTAAGAGATGATTTGTTATACACCCTATACGCCTTACTGATCATGGAGTATCCCAGAAACACTCCTTCATCAGCTTTGGCTTGAAATTTTGCTATGTATTTCTTGTTATTATTGTGTATGTAACAAATACAACCAAAAATCTTGAAATAGTCTGCTTTAGGTTTCTTTCCTTTGAGTAATTCATAGGGAGTCTTTCCCTTCAGCTTATGTATCAAACTTCTATTCAACATATTGTTTGAGGTGTTCACTGCCTCTGCCCAAAAGGATAGAGGAAGGTGAGCATCTGTCAACAATGTAGTAGCAGATTCAATAAGGGTTCTATTTTTCCTTTAAGCTACCCCATTTTGTTGAGGAGTTCTAGGAGCTGAGAAAGTGTGCATGATCCCTTCACTCTGACAGAACTCTTGCATAAGAAGAGAATCAATCTCTGTCCCATGATCACTTCTAATCAGGGCAATGTGAGTATTGAACTCAATCTGTATGCATTTAAGAAACTCTGTCAAACACTTAAAGTTATCAGACTTCTTCCTTAGAAAGAACACCCATGTGAATCTAGAGAAGTCATCTACAACTACTAAAGTGTAAGATTTCCCTCCTAGGCTTTGTACTTTAATGGGTCCAAAAAGATCCATGTGTAACAGATACAAGATACTAGGTGAATCACTCTTATTAAGTGACTTAAAAATATTTTTAGTTTGCTTGCCTAATTGACAAGCCCTACAGAGTCCTTCCTTCTTGTAGGGGACAAAAGGTAGTCCTATAACAAGGTTGTCTTTGGATAGCCTATCAATGGTTCTAAGGTTTACATGTCCTAATCTCTTATTCCATAGTTCATTTGGTTTACTAACAGAGTTGAACAAGCAGATATCTACCTTAGTTGAATGAAAATCTACAAGATAGATGTTACCTTTCCTTTTACCTGTCAACACAGTTGTGTTGTCCTCTGATCTGATTTTGCATGAGGATTTGTTGAATTTCACCTGGTAGCCTTCATCATATAATTGACTGATGCTGATTAAATTGTGCTTCAGTCCTTCCACATAAGCCACCTTCTTGAATGTGACTGACCCTATCTGGAATGCACCATATCCCTTTGTCTGTCCAAAGTTTGAGTCTCCAAATATGACTTTGGGTCCAAGCTTGGCTTTGAAGGATGTTAGATTATCCTTGCTTCCTGTCATGTGCTTTGAGCACTCACTATCCAGATACCATTGCTGGTTTATTGTTGGATAGGTCTTCACCTGCACATAAAATAGTTTATTTGTTTTTGACCCAGTTTACCTTGGGCCTAGGTTGATAACCTTTAAAAACTGAAATAAAAGACATCCATGGTTGACTCTTATAACCTTCAGGATGATATCTCCTAGGAGGTATTATCCATTCAGTATAAGGGTTAAAGCTTTGGGATGTAGGACCTCTAGGATTGAATTTTGATTTACCCTTAAAAACTTGTTCAAAGCTTTGATCTCTGTTCGAAGATCTCTGAGCTGAGTTTGACGATCTTGGGTCAGATCGTCGAGCTCCGTTCGAAGATCGACTTTTCCAGAGTTCAGATTTCAGCGATCGTCGACCTGAGTTCGACGATTCAGCTTGAGATCGCTGAGCTCCGTTCGGCGATCGTCGAGCTCTGTTCGACGTTTTTCGTTGGACCTTGTTTTTCTTAGGAATATCAAAATTCTTCCTAGCTACCTCTACAACTCCCTTTCCTTTATCTGAGATAAATTTAATTGGGGTTGTTAATACTATAGGTTGGTTGGATGAAGCACCCAAGCCCAGTGTACTGTTAAGTCTTGAGTTCACTGTGCTTGTTATGTCCATCAGTCTGATGCTTCTCCCATTAAGGGATTCTTCAAACTTCTTTGCCTGAGATAGTTCACTTTTCAGTGAAGCTATCTCCTCCCTACAACATTCTAACTCCTCAAAGAGTTTGAGGTTATCTGATTTTAAAGTGCTATGTTCAGATAGTTGATTTCTGAGAGAGATAATCTCCTTCTCAGACTTGAGTAGGTCAAAACATAGTGCCTTAAATTCAAATTTAAGTCCTTTGAATTGAAATCAAAAGAATCTATTACCTGATCTTCTTCAGCTTCATGTTCAGATTCAGATTCTGACTCTTGTTCTGCATCAGAATTATGTTGAGAGGCATTTATAGCCATCATGCAGAAATCCTTCTCTTGGGCATCATCTTCATCATCACTTGAGCTTGAGGAAGCCTCTGATTCTTCTTCAGTCTCACTCCAGGTTTCAGCTATAAATCCTTTCCTGGCGTGTTTGTTCTTGCTGGAGGAGGATTTATCATTGTTGTTTCTCCTGAAGTCTTTGTCTCTTCTCCTATCTTTCTTATATTTCTTGTCCTTATTTTGGTTTTCTGGACAGTCAGGCACAATGTGGCCTGGTTTCCTGCATCCAAAACAAATAATTTCTTTATTACTGGACTTGTTATACCTTGGCTTTTCATGGCCTCTGGATGACCTTTTCCTTAAGTCTTTTCTAGCCATCTTGTAAAATCTTTTGGCTAGTAGACTCATTAACTCTTCATTGCCTGTGACCTTGTCTTTAGGCTGTTCATCTGTAGCTTTGAAAGTAATTGTCTTCTCCTTCCTTGTTGCTGGAGAAGCTGTCTTTTGATCTTCCTCTCTATTTTTGATGAGCAGCTCATAAGACTTGAGCTTGCCCAATAGAGCTTCAGTGGTGATCTCATTTAGGCTTCTGGCATCCTTGATTGGCCAGATCCTTGAGTCCCAAGTGCTGGGGAAGCACATTAGGATCTTATCATTGAGTTCAGTCAATGAGATCTCCTTGTCCAAAGTGTTTAGTTCACTGACAATTAGACTGAGTCTGTTGTACATGTCATCAACTGACTCCATTTCTCCTTTCTTGAAATTCTCATACTGGGTTATGAGATGGGATCTTCTGTCTTTTCTTTCATCAGTAGATCCTAACACAAGCTCAGATAGCTTGTCCCATATTCCTTTTGCTGAGTTGCATTCAGCCACTTTTTGAAATATGTCATCAGACATAGTCTGAGCCAATATGTTCATTGCCTTAGCATCAACAACTTTCCACTTTTTGATTTCTGCATCTGTTCCTAAAGGGGGTGGAAAACCACTTGTACTTGTACTTTTTGTAGGTCTTGGACACACTATCAAAACAGAATTGAAGATATCCTCATCAATAGAATTCATGTATAATTTAATCCTTGCCTTCCAAAGTGCAAACTTAGAAAGATTGCACACTGGAGGTCTGGTGCTTGCATAGTCTTTGTTCTGTGCCATGATTTTATATTAAAATAAATATAACAGAAAAAGCTACCCTATATTAAAAATTTATCTTATCAGAGATCTTTTGGTTCAGGTGTTAGCCTGTAAAACAACCAATCTGGTGAAGATCTAGTTTTTGAATAACCAACCTCCCTCTGATACCAATTGAAAGTGAGGGTAAGATCTACCTTTACTCTAGAGGGGGGGGGGGTGAATAGAGTATTTTAAAATAGTTTTGCAAATTAAAAATTAATTGGCAGTGGAAGACTTGATTTATTTATAGGTGTATTGTGCTTGCAGTAAATAAAATTAAGTAAAGCAAGAAACAAAATCACAGCACACAGCAAATAAAACACAGACAACCAAAAGACACAAGGATCTATAGTTGTTCCCCAATCAACCTGGGTACATCCACTCTTCTACCACCCTAGGTAGGAATCCACTGCAGGAATAGTTGATCAGGTGTCCTGGGCACTAATGAGCTTTTGATAAGGTGCTCAAAAACCAAACCAGATTTTTTTGATCAGGTGTCTTGCCACCACTGAGTTTTGACAAGGTCTCAGAAACCAACCACAAAACTTTTGAAGGGAGTTTTGAGTAACCCTTTTACAGCAGAATAAAAGAAAAAGAATGTGAAGTTGTTCTTCTCTATCAACAGTCAAAGAGAAGACTAGTGGATTATTGATGTCAAAGCTCCCCCTGAGATTTGCAGTTGTTCAGGAAGAAAAGCTTTGCACAGGGTGATAGGCCTTCAGAATGAGATCTCCAGCAAATGATGATTTCAGCAAAGACTGAAATGTGTTGTGTCTGGAGTCTTGATTGATGAAGCCTTGAACACTTGAAATCAGAGATGAGAAACTGTAATCTTGTATTTCTTGAGTGTCTCACAGATCTCAGATATTGTTCTTGGTTTTTCACTTGTTATCTGTTATCCTTGATGATGTCTGTCTCTATTGTCTGAAATGATATATTGAAATCCAATCTTCTAGATAACCGTTAGTCAATCATAAATGACTTCCTTAATTGATATCTGTCTCTGGAGGAAAGTCCTAAGAAACATTCTCTTTTAGTCTCCTTGAAACTTACTCCAGATTAATTAAAACGGCTACAAAATCCTTTGCATTAACTGCTGGATATGAATAAATTTGAATTCCATAACTGACTGAATTTGAAATCTTGAAATCGTCGATCTCTCAAGAAAATCGTCGATTTTAGCTCGACTACCGTCAACCTGAGCTCAGAGATCTGGATTATTGCTAAAGTCAGAAACGTCGATCAGAACTCGAAGATCATCGAACCGAGTTCGACGACTCATTGAACTGAGCTCAGAGATAGTCGAATTGAGTTCGACGCCTCGTCGATCTGAGCTCGACGATAATTGCCTTAGTCTCACTGCACTTGTAGTCTAAACTAGGAGGTCTTGGGGGCAACTTTCAAACCTAAGTTCTAAGCCTTAGACCTATTCTAGTTGACCATTAAATCTATACAATGAGGTCAAGACACATTCCTAAGGACATAGTGATCCTTACCCAAATCAGTAATAGGGTGTTCCAACAACCTCTAAGTCAGTAGACTTTTTAATTAGACACTTATCATTATGGAATTCAATGACATAACCACAGTTATATAGTTAGTGTATGCTTATAAGGTTGTGTTGCAAACCTTCAACATAAGATGCCTTTGTGATAGAGATTATGTCATTGGAGATCATACCATATCCTTTGGTGACTCCTCTATCTGAGCTTCTAAAGATGAATTTTGGGCAATTCTTTATAGGAGTGTAGTTCTTCAGTAAGCTCTTAGTCCCTGTCATGTTCCTTTAGCACCCACTATCCAAGTACCATATTTGTTTGAGATTGGAACTTGAACTATCCTACAAAATGTGATTTATTTTACTTTAAGAGCTCAATTGAACTTGGGTCAAAGGTTCTTGTTAGGATAATAAGAATTTTTTTTTACAATAGCAGCCATGGCTGGAAAGCTCTTCTTTGCACTAGACACATTAGGGTTGTGCTAACAATCTATGACAAAGTGTCCCACCTTGCCACTTCACCAGCACTCAAGGATATTGTATCTTCTCTTCTAAACATTCTTTGAGGTAGATGGAGCATCCGAATTTTTTTGTTCAGCTTAGAAGATAGCATCATTCTTCCTATTTATCTGAGTTATAATTTGGAAGGAGGCTCGACGGTAAACATGCTTACTCGGCGGAATCTGTTTGATAGCAACAGATGTCTGCTTTCAAGCTGACTTGGTGTTGATAGCATTAAATATGGTCTTGTAGGATTTTTTTGTTGTCTTGTCATCAGCCATATACTTTGCTAGTTTTTTTTGGGAGGATTCTACTTCTTTGCCCTTAAGTGTGGGGGCTGGAGCACCAAACACAAATGGTCCATGATGGGTCATTTAGATTTCTTCATGGGAAGCTTTCAAAGCACTCAACCCCATACTCTTTCTTCCTTCATAGTTAGTGACACTTTTGCCCTCACTATAGGTACTCTCAATCTTTTAGTGACCATAGATACTATCTTTGTCATACTTATTAGATGGGAGCAATACCTTTTGAATGATGGTTCTAGGCTTCACAAGAGACTTGCCCTTTCTTATATTCCAAGATCCTGCACCCTTCCATTGAATCTCAGTCCCCTCTTATTTATTTGGGAGGTGAAAGAGTCAATGATAGGGAGCACAGATTTTGGCTTAGAGAATTGTGCTACTAGCTTCCTCTCTTTGAGGAGCTTCTCTTTAAGATCCTTAATGATCTTTCCCTTCGGGCCTATGGTGCTGACTTGAATGATGGTGATTGCTTTCAGCTGACTTATTTCTCTGCTCATCTGAGCTAGCTGGGTAACTGACTAAAGTGCACATATATTGTTTGCTGCAGAGAAGCAATCTCCTCATCTTGCCTCTTGACAAGCATTTTTCTCTTCTTTAAAGCATTCAAGAGAACACTATATTTGTATATCAATTGATTGACATCATCTTCAAATTCATATCCATCATCATCATTAGATGGGGAGGATGCTTCAGAATCTGAGCCAGACATATACTCAGAATCAAAAGAGGAGATGGCTAGTATAAGTACCTTATTAGGATCTGATTCAACCTGAGTTCCATCTTCAGTTTTGGCCATCAAGCCACAACATCCTTCTTGTTCTGCTTCACAGTCACTTTTAGGACTTAATAACTGAGCCCTTATCCCTATCCTGGCAGCAGGATATGTATCTTTTCAGCAGCAACAAATAAT
The DNA here is from genome assembly GCA_039513925.1 of Platanthera zijinensis. Taxonomy (NCBI): domain Eukaryota; kingdom Viridiplantae; phylum Streptophyta; class Magnoliopsida; order Asparagales; family Orchidaceae; genus Platanthera; species Platanthera zijinensis. The sequence continues at coordinate 57,805,343 of CM077087.1, read as the reverse complement.
CCAATATAGGCTTCTTCTTCCTCATAATCTGAAGAATCGAAGTCACATTGACTCCAACTCCTCTCCTCTTTCTTGGAAATAAAGGTCTTCTCTAACTTCTTGTCCTTTTGGTCATGCATCTTGTTATCGGCATGCTTCTTTTCTTTATCGACAGTCTTTTCTTTTCTTTTTATTAGGTAGTTAGCAATGACATGCCTAGGCTTACAACAACAATAACAAACAATATTAATAGAAATATGTTTACTAGAGTCAAATCCATACCTTTCCCTCATGGAGGTTTTCATGAGATGGGATGAGGAAGAAGGCTTGCTTGTCTAGTGGTTTTTCCTGGTCATCATTTTCTTGAACTGTCTGGAGAAGTCAACAAACTCCATATCTTACATCTTAGCATCAGATGTGCTAAATTCAGAGGATTCTGAGTCAGCAGGAATTCTGGGAGGAGGGAAAGCTCTCTCCTTGTTCTTTTCTTTGGTCTGGATGGTCACTGTATTCTCTTTCACATAGGACTTGGCAGCATTGTCTTCCTCTTTTCTGAAATTCAGATACATCTCATAAGAGAGTAGCTTTCCACATAGGGTGGGAGGAGGAATGTTGGAAATGGAAATGCTTCCCATTTTCCTGATGGCATGGATCTTGTTGTCCTAGTCTCTAGTTAGAGACCTAAGGAACTTGTCATTCAGCTCATAATCTATGAAGACCCTCTCATAGGTCCTTAGCTCATTCACTTGATAAATTTTTCATAACATTCAGCTATGATATCCTTGTCTCCCTGCCTGAAGGACTCATATTCCTGGTTGAGGATGGATTTTTTGTCATCCATTACCTCTTATGTTCCCTCCATATAGACAATTAGGGTGTCCCATATTTCCTTTGAAATTTAGCTGTGGACCAAGTTCTGAAAGGTAGAGTCATTAATAACACTGACAATTATATTCTTTACTCTCTTGTCCATTGTGACCAGTGTAATCTCATCATTTGTCATGTCTGTATACCTTTTGGGAACTTACAGAATTAGGTCAATGGTGGAGGCCTTCATGGGAATGAAAGGCCTCTCTTCTACTGTGATTTAGATTCTTGGGTCAGAGGCTTCCATGAACAGCTTAACCCTCTGCTTTTATATGCCAAAGGTTTCCTATTTACATATTGGCAATTTCATAGAGCTCATATTCATATGATGCTCATTTAAAGACATGGTGTAAGGTCAGACTACCCTTTTAGGATTTGGTCAGACTTTAAATCCCTTTTTGACCAACCTCGCTCTGATACCACTTGATAGATTATAGATAGTGGTAGTTTAACTCACTTAGGGGGTGTGAATAGGTGTATTGAAGTTTTAGTGGGTTCTTTTAAATTTAAGTAAGAAAGAAATCAAGCACGCAAAGATTTATAGTGGTTCCCAATGGTCTTGGTACACCTACTTTCCCTCTACACCTATCTAGTTATGTGTTAGACTAGGCAACCTCCTCCAAACTCTGTTCAATAGAGCTTACATCACAAATCCCTTAGTATTTCTCAAGTCTCCTCTAAGACCATACCTCAGGCATATAGGCCCTACACTCAAGCTTATCAAGAAGCCCTACCTCAGAGTTCTTCAACTCCTATAGCTTAGAAACCTTCCAGGTTTCCTACCTCGGACTTGACTCAAGTCCTAACTCAGATTTACACTAAAATCCTACCACTCTTGCTGGGACTACAGTCCTACATCTCAGGCACAAGGGTCTTACAACTCAGACACAAAGGCCCTATAGTAAATATAATGAAAGAGATTATAACAGAAGTCTGATTTTTTATTAGACCTTGAAGATTGAGAACTTCTGTTGTTCTTGCTTTGATGGCAAGATCCGGAGCTGGTCCCTGACTGAATGATCTTCAGGTTTAGTACAGGTTAGGTCAAGCTCCACCTTGATCCTCTTCTCCTTGTAGATGGAAGAAGATCAATCTTTGATTCACAAAATTGACTCCACTTGTTCTTCTGAAAGTCTTCAGCAAGAACTATCTTCTTTCTTTGAGTGTCGTCAAGATCTTTCTTCAGATTAGGTTTTTTGTAATGACACTATTCCATTGACCTAGAAGTTCCACTTTATACTCTTTAACAATCTACAATGGCTTCGGAAAACATCTTGTCAAAGCATGGACTTGAGTAGAATTTTTTATTCCAGCTTTCGGTGCTATAGCAAAATTTGACTTCCGCCAAATAGTACTAGCTCATCGACATTATTTGAATCTTGTCAACTGTACTACTAAGTATTGACTTCATTCTCAACAATATTATACTTGGTTCTGAGACCTGCGACTTTCAACGGCTACATTTGAATCTTCTTGACTGTACCACTGAGAAGATCATTCATTCTCAACGGTATTTGTCTTGGCGCTGAGATTTGTGACTCTCAGTAGTTTCTGCATTCTTATCAAATTCTCAGAGATATAGCTGAGAACTATAAGCAATTTAAGCTATAAAGTTCAGCTTAGCTTTGATAAATATCTTGGAGTAAAAATCAAGTTCCCAGCATGCTCAAAAAGTAGGTATGCATCAAATACAATATGTTATTAGCATTGATAGTGATGTCACTTCAAATATTGGAAGATTGAGGGCAATCTTCCCAATAATAAGGTACATTCTCTCTCTGATTTATGATTACTCAAAATGGTGTGGGTGTTCATGTTGAAACACAAAATTGATATCATTAAAAATTTCAAGCGATGAAAAGCTTTAGTTGAGACCCAAACTGAGAAGAAAGTTAAGCGTCTGCAAACTAATAATGATTTGGAATTCTGTTTGACTAAATTTCATGAGTTCTGCAAGGATCAAAGCATTGCCAGACATCACACAATTAGGGAAACTCTATAGCAAAATGGAGTTTCATAATGCATGAATAGGAGAGTATTAGAGATGGCTCGAAGCATGTTCTCTAATGTTAGGTTATCAAGGGATTTATGGTCTGAGACTGTGAACACAATATGTTATCTGATAAATTGCACTCCTGCAACAACCATTGATTGTAAAAAAAACCCCTTCGAGGTATAGCCTGTTAAACCCACTGATCATTCTCTAATTAAAGTCTATGGTTGCTCTGTCAGTTATAATGTTAATGAAGGCAAAGTAGAAGTTAGAGCAAAGAAGTGGTTTTTCTAGGATATGGTGTTGGGATGAAGGGGTATGGAATCTGGTCTACTGATCTAAAAGTTAGTATTAGTAGATATGTTTCTTTTGATTAAAATTCTATGCTTCACCCGAGATTGGAGTCTGATGTTGCAGGAAAACATGATACTGTTAGCAAGCAGGTGGAGTTTGAAATAACTCTAAACTTAGGACAAGGGGATGGTCTATACAACCCAAACAAAACTAATGAAGAGCCAACTGCAGAGTTTGAGGTGGAGTCTCATACAGGTATACTGATGAGTCCCGTTTATATAGGGTTTTGCGGGCTCATCTGGGCTGGTTTTCTTGTCTTTTCACTTCACTTTTTGGTTGTTTTCACTATTATTTTGTTCTCGATGCATTTCACATTTAGTACACTTATATAGCCCATGGGTGCGCAATTGCGCATTCGATTGCTGGGGGTATGCACTTGGTGCTCCTTGGGGCTCGTTCCAGTAGTTTTTATTGCATTTTGTTGATTGTTGGAGGGTCCTCCTTTTTGAGTTTTTATTGTGTGTAGGTGGTCAGTTTTCCCCTCTTCAGAATTCTGATTTTTGGAAAATGCACGGTCGTGCATTTTCTTGGGGCACGGTTGATTGCCGTCGTGCGTTTTCTTCATATTAGTTTGGAGGATTGACCAACCTGTGCGATTACTTCACACACGGTTTTTTCGGAACCGTACGCGAAGGAAACGCACGGTTTCCCTGTAGCCTTCTGGTTTTTCTCTATTCTGTGGTTGGTCGTGCGTTTTCCTTCATGCACGGGCAGAATCTCCCATACACGAGCAAAACGCACGATTCCACCCGGTTGCCTGCGTTTTGAGCACTCTGTTGTTACCCGTGCGATTTCTTTAGCGCACGGGCAGAATCGCTCATGCGTGAGTAAAACACACGGTTGAACGCTTCTTCTTCCTCAGGCATTTTCTGAAGATTATTATCGCATGGTTCACGCACGGTCGTGCGCCAGACCGTGCATGACCATTTTTGCTGACTTTTACTATTTAATCCGCAGATTTCTTAACTCGAACTGATTCACATGGACTTGTTTGGACCTCTAAGTACGTGTACTTTAGGTGGAAAATGATATACCTTCGTTATCTTAGACGATTACTCACGTTATTGCTGGATGATCTTTCTAGCAAATAAATCTGACACCTTTAGCGAATTCTCCAATCTATGCATGCGACTTCAAAATGAGAAGGAGCTAAAGATAAATTGTATTATATCAGATCATGGAGGAGAGTTTGAGAATGAGGACTTCTCAAACCTGTGTGACTCATTAGGAATTAAGCACGAATTATCTGCCCCTCGCACTCCACAACATAATGGGGTTGTTGAAATAAATAACCGCACTCTTCAAGAATTAGCCCACACAATGCTCACCGAGTTCGGCTTACCATGATCTTTCTGGTTCGAAGCGGTTAAAACAGCAAGCTACGTGATGAATCGAGTCATGTTTCACCCACTTTTAAAGCGAAATCCATACGAGCTGTATTTTGAAAGGAAACCCTCAGTATTGTACTTTAGGGTCTTTGGTTGCCCGTGCTACAATCTTAACACTAAGGATCATCTAGGAAAATTTGATGAAAAATCTGATCTAGTTACCTTCTTAGGATAATCGAGCAAGAGTCGGGCCTATAGGATATATAATAAGAGGACCTTTTGTGGTTAAAGAATCAGCTCATGTGCATTTCGATGAAAATTCCCCAACTAACGATGCTAATGTGAATGAAGAGGTGGTTGAAGAGAGTGTACCGATAGGTAATGCAGGTGAGGAGAGAATGATGGAGAGTGAAACTCAAAATGTTGAACAAGGATATAGGCCTCCTAGTAATTTAATTTTTTCAAAGCAACATCCTCGTGATCTAGGCATAGGAGAGCCATCTCATGGAGTTAGAACTCGGTCCTCACTTCATGAGTCATTCTCAAACATATGTTTTCTATCTGATATTGAACCCAAGAACGTTTCTGAAGCCTTAAAAGATGAATCATGGTTCTTGGCGATGAATGAGGAGCTGAGCCAATTCGAGCGAAGTAATGTATGGGTGTTAGTGGAATTTCCAGATAACCATCCAGTCATAGGCTTAAAATGGGTTTTCAAAAGTAAACTTGATGGTGAGTCTTTGATAACAAGAAACAAAGCTAGCTTGGTGGCTCAAGGGTATTCTTAGATAGAGGTTGTGGATTTAAAAAGAGTCATTTGCCCTAGTTTCTCATCTTGAGTCCATCCATTTTTTAGCGTTTGCTAGTTATAAGCAAATTATATTATACCAAATGGATGTTAAGAGTGCCTTCCTAAATGGATATGTTAAGGAAGAGGTATATGTCAAGCAAACATCCGGTTTCATGAATACCGCCTACCCAAACCACGTTTACAAGTTGGTGAAGGCCTTGTATGGATTGAAGCAGGCACCCCATGCTTAGTATGATAGTCTCACCACATTTCTCTTAGCTCATGGATTTAGGATAGGTAGAGCGGACACCACGTTATTCGTAAATAACGAGCTCTTGCATCAAATTATACTACAAATCTATGTGGATGATATCATTTTTAGGGCCACGAATGACAAGTTTTGTGAAGAAATTGTCACCCTAATGAAATCTGATTTAGAAATGAGCATAGTAGGAGAACTAACCTATTTCCTAGGATTTCAAATTTCTAAACGCAAAGAAGGGATTTTTATAAGTCAATCAAAATATATTAAAGATATGCTTGTGCGTTTTGGGTATGAGAATCTGAAACAAGTCAAAACTCCTATGGTTGTCACTCTTAAATTTGGAAAAGATGAAAGCGGCATTTCCCTCGATCAGATTGGGTTTAGAGGTGTGATAGGATTATTGTTATATTTGAGTGCGTCTAGGCCAGATATCACGTTTGCGGTAGGTATGCGTGCTAGGTACCAAGCCGACCCTAGAGAGTCTCATTTGAAAGCAGTAAAGCATATTTTTAGGTACCTTATAGGAACACAGAACCTTGGACTCTGGTACCCACATACCACCGATTTCACACTGCACGGTTACTCTGATTCAGACTATGCAGGGTGTTCACTTGACCACATGAGCATAATTGGTACATGTCATTTCCTAGGCTCTGCACTAGTCTCCTGGTCAAGCCACAAACAAAACTACGTTGCACTATCCACCACTAAAGCCGAGTGTATCGCCTTAGGAAGCTGTTGCGCTCAAGCAATATGGATGTCTCAAATGTTAGAATACTTTGGCTTATCTTGTAGGAATGTTACACTTAGGTGTGACAACAAGAGTGTTATAGACTTGACATATAATCCAGTGCACCATTCTAGATCAAAACATATTGATGTGCGTCACCACTTCGTTTGCGAACATATAAAAAGGAGAACGTGAGTGTAAGCTTCATCGACACCGATGACCAACTAGCTGACATATTTACCAAGCCACTCCCATATGCACGTTTCTCATTACTTCGACTCGAGCTTGGTGTTCTGGATCTCTCATGCTAGTCATCGTCCATTGTGTTTGACTGTTTTATTTGCGATTTTTTTCGTGCGTATTTGCTTATGAGTTTGCTTATTTAAGTTTTAAAAAAAAAACACCAAAAAAATGATAAAAAAAACCAAAAACATGCATTTGCTTTCTTTGTAACGTTTGTTTTATTTAAAAAAAACACAAAGAAATAAAAAATAGAAAACCCAAAATAAAAAAATTTGTAAACCCAAAATAAATAAAAAACTGTTGTAGAAATATAATGCTCTCGGGCTCACATGACTGTGACTTAGACCATAATGCATATGCATAATGTTTGAGTTTAGACTCTTAATTTATGCAAACATTATCCTTCGATCATAGTGGGTTGAATCTTGAAGTGCTTAGCTATTGAGTGCAAGAAGACGGGGTCGTGTCTATTGTCTATGCCTCTAGGTATGTGTGAGGACTTAGATATGGGAATGACATCACATGATACACACATCCCTAGCCAGTGCACTTAAGATAAAAAATGCTATGCGTACATGCTATATATCGTGACACTATATTCTAACACGTTATAAATACGTTGAATAATCAATGTCACGATACACTTGTGATTATACTAGGTGTGAAACTTGGGGCCAAAAATCTATTACAAAAGTCGTATGTGTACAAGTTAAAGTGTATCTATCTAGGTGGTTAGATTGAATTCACTCGGGGCTCTGTGAACCTCTTAAAAAAATGTTTAAAGTGATAGATCTACGCTAACAAAATAAAACTATGGAAGCTATCACATCTCTTGTCACGGTCCCCCCAAGCACTACTCATTCCTCCTGATAAGTCTTCATGAGCACTGTGAGAATGAGCACCTTGGTCAAAGAGTCACTTCGATCTTGTGCATCGACACTATCTTTAGCTTGTGGCACCTAGTTTTTGCCTAGGTATGACATCGAATGACATGTGAGGTGATTATTCACATTATTTCTATTGTGTTAGGTTCCTAGTCGATGGAGATTCACATAGACAATATGATATTTTTCCCTTGGTGTTATCTCGCTTTTGATGCCACACGTCCACATGTTATTGCCTTGTCGGAGACTTCCGCACATAAGAATTGTACTGCAACTACACTATCTCTTTTTAGCATAATACGTACTAGCACACGATTTACACTCAAGATGTTTTCAATGTTTGTCTCACTTGATTACTTCCTTACACTTAAGCATTATAGACGTACTCGTTGTGTGCTTAGTTTAGTCTGTGCTGTCCAATTCATATGAACTCTGAAAATTGTTTTTCTCTGTCTGTGTACCTTGCTCCATTTTGTGACCTATGTGCTTACAATTCTCTGATATGTATTCCATTTTGAGTCACCTCTATGATAATCATTTATAACTTAACTTTGTGTGTGTGTTATATGCTATTTGTCTACACGCTCAACATATCTACTATTTTTCATCCTGCATGTCTGGTTGGCCTTGCACACCCTTTTGATATTATCAAAGGCGGAGAATAAATTGTTCATGAGTATGAGTCACGGGTTAGGTTAGGTCACATGTAGGGGGAGCTTGTTAACAATGTGTGCACATAGATTGGGGGAGCATGTCGAACATATAGATAGGTGGAGCGTGTGCGTAGGGGAGCTATATAGAGAACTTGCAACCTGATGATAGCCTATAACTCTTATTCTTTATATGCACTCTATCTCATTGTTATTTCTCATGAACGGAAGTTGATATTATCAAAAGGGGGATTTTGTTGGAACTGATGTTTCACATTCCCTATGTTTGAGAATATCAACTCCCAGGTTGTATTTGGTCATGTCTTCTATTAATATAATGTGCAGGTTGACAGGTGCAAGCGAAAAAAAAAAATATTCCTATAGACACTAACGCCGAGCGGTAGCCGTGAACAAATTGGACAGAACTCTCGGGAAACTACCATTCCCCACAGTACATGCTAACGCAAGGAATTAATTTGGCCTGGCTCTCGGGAAAGTATCGCCAGGCGATATCAGTAACCGCGCACCGTAAGCCGCTCGACGAATATCTCTCAACAAAAGTCAAGTAGGATTTCTCGAGAAACAACCTACCGCCAGGCAATAGCAGTTACGCCTCCGCGATAGCTGCTTGACGAATATCGACGCGCTGTTTTCGAATCGTAGTGTCCTATATTGTTGCACGATGGTAGATGTAACCGCACAGTGCTAGCAACGATGAAACGACAAATATTCATTTTTATTATTATTCTAGATTTGGGCGACAGCTTGCACAACAAGCACGTGAACCTACAGCCAGGTGCTAGCTTTAATGACGGTGGTAGCCTATTTTCACGAAGACGTATAAAAGGCTGCCTTAGTTTCTGTGCCCAATTATTGAAGGACTCAAGAGCGACGGGAGTACATGAATTCTAGGGTTTGGTCGCCTTCTTGTGCTCCATTCCAAAAGTCTCCGTCGAAGAAGAAGAAAGTCATCTCCCTCTGGTTAGTGAATGAAGAACTCCAGCGATCCAAGATCTAAACCGAATACGAAGTGCCGACCGATTGCTAATAAACGAAGGACTTAAGCACCGACCGTGGATCGCTTAATCGAGAACTCGTAAAGAGGGAGAACTTCCACTTTTAGATTATTTACATCTTTTATTCTTGTAATCTTTTCATTTTCTAAATCTTGTGGTTAGGAAAATTGACCAGTAAGGGTCTTCGGAATCCAGGTAGGATTCCATAGGAAATCATCCTGGGGATAAGGATGTCTAGATCGGAGGATCTAGCGGGGCTCTAAGACCCTTACTTGTGAGGAGGTGAGGAGCTGGCTCGAAGACTTTTCTTGGAGGGTAAAGGAGAGAGCCAACCGGTCCATGGAGCAGATCGGTATAGAAACCAAAAGATAATTTCTACTCATCGCCTTAGATCATCGTCATTCTGGAGATCACCTTTTTGTACTCATCTAGAACTATTGTTGTTTTGAACTCATGCAATGAAATTTGTTATTCATGTGTTAATTACTTCTGGGCATGTGCTATGATTGTTTAGTGAGTGTGTGTGTTTGTGGGGTTTGAACTCATATCTATACAGGAAAACGAGCATTGTGACTTACCGTCATGCGTTAGCTACCTAACGCCTCGCGGTAGCTTCCAGAACTCGATTTTTTGAGGCGAAATATTTTTAAATACTATTTAACGTTAAAACCTTATTCACCCCCCCCCCCCTCCTCTAAGGTTGGCCACTAGATCCAACAATATGTGTTTTTATAAAGGGTTGAATTTTGGGGAAAATCTCTAGTGGACAAGTCTGTGTATACAAGTTAAAGTGTATCTATATATGTAGGTAGATTTCAATTGATTTGGGGTCCTTGAAATCCAAACAAAACAAATTTTTGAATTTGATAGCTCAATGCGTACAAATAACAAACAATGAATGCTATCAAGCCTTAAAGTCAAGGATACCCACCAAGCACTACTCACTCCTCCTGATCAGTCTTTATGAGCATTGTGAGGATGAACACCTTGGTCCAAAAATCATTAAAATCTTGTGCACATAATAGTACCTTAAGCTTGTGTCCCCTAGTTCTTGTAACATTGCATTTCTAACTAGACCTCTACGAGTGGTTTTTTCATGACTAAGTCATGACAAAACACTAGGAAACCTAAGAAGACCAAGTGAGCTTAGGCATGAAGTTGGAAATCACCATGGTTTGCAAATAGTAGAATTCTAAACAATAGTTTAGGATGAAAATAGGGCTTAACCATGATTCCATGACCCCACCACAATATTCCTAACTCATTAGAGGGTCTATTAGAGCCATAGGGATCCATTGGGGTCAACCCAAAGTGGTCAAATTGACCTAAGACCACCATCGGCCTAAATTGGGCAAGGTGCCCTAACTAAGGGCAATTGACCTCTAATGTGCCCAACCAACCCTACTCAATCCTTCTTAGACTTTAGGGGAGGCCAATGGGTCACCAAGGACCCATTAGGGTCAACCCAAATGGTCATGTTGACCAAGGTCAACTCTACCTTAAGATTAAGTCAAATTAACTCAAATGGGCTAACCCAAGCTCAAGCCCATTTCCCCCACTTGGGCTAACTTTATTTTAATTAATAATATGAGTTAGTGGGGTGCCAATAGTCTGGAGAAGAGATCAAAATTTGGCCATGGAGAGTAGGAGAGAGAAAGATCCATTTTTCCCTTTAATGGAGGAGAGAGAAAGTGAGAAAAGAGGTCATTCATGGCCAAGGAAGACCAAGGGCCTCTCCAATTGATTCCAAAGGCTGGATATAATCTTCCTCATCAGTTTTGAGGATTTGAATAGCCATAGCCAGCCACCAAAGTGGCTGAAATTAATTTCTCCAATAAGGAAGAGAAAGAAAGAGGGGAGAGAAGGCCATTAATGGTCATGGGAGATCAAGAATTCCTCTCCTCACCTCCAAAGGCTTGATACATTCCCCCTCATCAGTTTAGAGGAGTTTAACAGCAATGGCCAACCCCCTAGGTTGCTGGATGCATGGAATTTCAGTTGGCCTAAATGTCCCATTAATGGCAATAATGGCAATTGAAGCCATGCCCCTTCCCCTACCTCAACTGACCCCTTTATCATCTTCAGAGCATCATAAGTAGTGGGTTTACGCCTTTACATCATTGCATTTGCTCAAGGATATAGATCGAGAGGTAGAAACTTTTGTAGCTCTGCAGCCAAGGAGCACCACCACCAAACACGTCGGCAAGCACGGTTGAATGTCCTCCTCCACTCCTCTCTTTGTGGGCTAGAATCTTAGAACATTTAGGAGAGAAATCGGGCACAATTGAGCCCTATTGGGTGAGCAAAATTCCTAAAATTTAATGAATTTTACACCTTGTAAGTTTGCCGGAAATCTCCCCTCCAGCGGCCGTGCCGCCTCCCAGCGATAGCCCCCACCTCACGAAGCTAGTGGCAGTGGTGGTCGACCAGGGAGGTGGCCGGGTTGCTGGGAAAATGCCTTGGAGTAAGATCCAGGTCAGTCTGATCCCAGCCCTTGACTGGAGGAAGAAGATGAATAGGAGGCGTTGGGCCTGCTTTAAGATCTGTGTTGGATCATATTTATTTATTTTGATCTTTTGTATTTTCTATCGTGTTTACTGGGCTGTCTTAAATTAAATATTACAAATAGCTAGGGTCGCCTATTGAAAACATGGCCAACATAGAAATTGTATCCCTTAAAGTCTTGTTTAATTTACAAAATTTTTCAACCCATGTGGGTAAGTGGTTTGACCACATCACTCATTTTGGTGAGGTCTATACTTGGGCTAGACCAGAGATTATTTTTAGTGCCCCCATAAATCCAGCCATCCAAATGACTTGATATTTTGGATTGGGATCATTCTTACCTATACCTAGAACATATCCAAAAAAGGGAAATTTTTGAGATCATTTTCCTAATGTTTTTGTAGAAACTGAATAATCCATGTATGAATTATTTAAAAAGTATAATGACCTCCAAACCCTCCCAAATTATTTTCAGTGGTCCTTGGGGTCATCATAAGCCTCTGTATAAATTTTCATCCTATTTAGAGATGATTTGGTTTGAAAATAAGCAAACCCTATATTGGACCAAGAAGGGGTAGTTTGGTCAAGATGCCCATTGTGGTATTGGGTGACCAAATCACCTCAACAGAGGTTGATACTTTGTCCCCTGATGTGTTATGTCAGTAAAAACCCTCCCATGGATTATGGGGTGTATTTGGGTTGATTTGCCTTAGGACCCTAGTTCAAAACCTAGGGTTGAACTTTGGGGGTTTATGAAGGGCATAGGGTGATACGCCCTTTGATGGACTTGGTGTGTAGTCCATGTGATCATAGGGTGGTGAAATGCCCTAGGAAGGGATTTGGTGGTATTGGTACACATGCACTGTAACACCCCAAACCCCAAATTGGAGTTAAGGCAGGGCAACACGGCCTGGGACACGGGCGTGTCCCAAGGCGTGTCCTGCTCTGTGTTGGGAACACGGCCAAGGACACGGGCGTGTCCTAGGCCGCCTCCTTCTCTGAAATTGGGTAATGAGCCCCACACAATCACTAACATGGGAATGTCAGAGGTCGTGTCCTCCTCAGGTTTGTGTGGCCTATTGCACACGGCTGGGCAAGGGCGTGTCTGCAGCTATGTCAAGGCACACGGCCTGTGACACGGGCGTGTCACAGGGCCATGTCCTTCTTTAGAATCCTCCAAGACGTTGTGGCCTAGTGACCACGGCCTAGAGAAGGGCATGTATGAAGCCGTGTCAGGTCACACGTCTTATGACACGGGCACGTCACATGGTCATATCCTGTTCTGGATCAATCGGTTCCTTCATCCTGGATCATGTGGCCCAAGCTCCTCCCTGTGGTATTAAACTCCCGATTTGAATGAAATCCATCATTTTTTCTATTGCTAAATAGAAGTGAGAAGGGGGAGGAGGAAGGAGAAGGAGGAGAGGATCCAGCCATCGGTGGAGCTCCCGAGTTCCGATTTGAGATTCGAGGCTTGTTTTGTGGAGGCAAGGCCGCTGTAGTGCTTTCAAACCAGCTAGAATTTCCATGGCACCCAAGAGATCATCAAGGGTAACGATCTTCCTTCTTGGACATGTGAAGTCCACATTTTCGCATGTTTGTGGATTTCACCCACCAAAAGGCTGTTGTTGAGGGATTTCCTTGGGTTGATTCTTGTAATCCTCGTCTTGCATATAGATCCGAAAGTGTGTAGTATAGAATAAGCATGTTGTGTGAAACCCATCTGGACAGGTTGGTCTTGATTGGTGATGTTGCATCTTGCGCACCGGAGAAGACTTCGCGTATAAACGTGTAGTTTGTAGAGTTGATGGGTGTACCTATGAAGGGTAGTAACCGGAAGTACTGGAATGAAGTTTCAGGAAAATACCCTTGTACTATGTTTGGGGTGGCATTTGGGTGCAGAAAGTGAGTTCTGTTAAATCCGCCAAGAGACAGCATGGAACGCTGCCATTCTCTCCCCTTTTTGGATTGTGAAGCGAGTCCTTGGAGGACAGTGTGGCTATTATGAGCTGAGAGCTCTTAAAAAGGCTTCTTGACGAATAGGAAAGGTGAAACTGACCCGCAGCTTCAGATTTAGCCTCGAGTACGTTGTATTCGTTGATGGCAAGGCAACTTGAGCAATAGGGGGTGGTTGATCTGTTCCTGTGTTATGTCGACTGTACAGGAGAGCGTCAAGGTATTGAGCTTTTGTTAATGGCATAATGAGATTCTTTGGCATGCGCGCCATTTAGACTAAATGCTCTATACTGTTTAAATGGTGGTGTTGACCCTGGTTCGTTGATGCACCAAGAATGTGCCCTGAGTGCATGGATCGTCGGGCCGTGTGGCAGACGGTTGTGATGGATTGATTGTGTGTGAGAGCAAAATATGTGATATATCTATCTATGCATTGCTATGCCTGTAGGGAAGGAATTACACTGCCCCGGGAAAGGGGTAGGATTGTTATAAATGGTCAGTTGAATGCTGACCGTTGCCTTGTTTTCCACCTTATGGGTGGGCTGTCCCTGTACAGGTGCTGGAGAGCCGAGCAGAAAATAAAGGGCTGAAGTCCCTGCTACTGTTACTGTTCTTGTTGCTGCTAGCCCGTGAAGGCTAAGGAATTTTTGTTCTGGTTTGTTCATTTGTGGCCGGCCTGCGCGCTGATGTATGGAATCCACACTTTGAAAAGAGGAACTGTAAGGCCTTAAGGCCAACCTTTATTGTATTTGTTATACTTTCCTTCAAGAGTTATATATAACTGTAGTTTATATATAGTGGACATTCCTAGTTTGAGTTCAATTTATTGTTCAAAACTTCCGCTAGCATGCTCTAAGTTAGGGTACGATTGTATTTTGGTATTAACCTGTGACCTCGACGTCTGTTTATGGCATAGAGTGTGGGGGCCCGGCCGGAACTTCTATTATATGGTATGTAACGGGTGGAGTCATTACATGCACACAACTTAAACCACTTAGTGAGTTTTTAGGTCTATACACCTTAGGCAATATTTAATAGGTCATATTACCTTGGATCTTTATGATATTTTGGTAGGGGTAAAGTTATAGTACTACTAACCTCTGGAATTTATGATATGGTGTTTAGATAATAGTAGCTCATCCTTGTAGCTATAACCTTCATCTTGCCCTTTTTGATGATATTGATGTAACTATGGTTTAAATGTCGTAGAATGATTTGAAACTCTGTAAAAGCTAATCAAATATCATTTAGGTGCACTAGTAAATTAATTGTAATAGTTGAATATTTTTTCTTAATACATCATGTGTAAAGTAAACTAGTGCACCTTACTTTGATAAATAGAAGATAAATACTATAGCTTGCTGGAAAATTGTGTTACTTAGCTAGAGAACTTTTTTGGGCATATAGAAGCTTGGAAAAAGTATTTCATGTTGTTTAGTTTAGATTACAAGGATGTTCCTTCACAAAGTGCACCGTGATGGATTTTATTGAGGCATTTTTCTATATTGTTTACTGACCTTGGAATTGCATGAAAATTAGTCAGTAAGGTTTTATAATCATAATAGAGCTCTGTTAATTTTTTTATAATCTTTGGACTAGAATTTATGGTACTTCTTTCATTACCCCTAATTAGTTAAATTATCTTGGCTTAATTATTTAGAGAATAATTCCTTTATGCAAACCTATGAAATTTGGTATTCACTGATATCTTGCAGTCCTATAGTGTTCAAAAATTTTGTATGGACAGATCTTACGTAAATTTAGTACTTCATGCTCAAATCACCCATGGACCAATTTTTGGGAAAATTAATTAAATGCTAAATTATATAGGAAAATTCTAAGTTTCTGGATTTATGCTAAATATGTCTTGATAGGCTCCCAATAAATATTTTAGGGCATTTGGATGAAGATTTAGAGTACCTCCTATCATGTATATCATATAGCTTAGGTTGGTATTCGTTTAGTAAAACAGCAAAAAATTGTGATAGAATGTGAAATGGACATAGGGAGTTAGGGTTATGGTTTACTAGTTTGGTGAGTGGAAATAGGATCATCTTTAGGAATCATGATGAGGAAAGTGTTGGGTTGACTAGTGTTAGGAAGTGCTCGGGATCGAGGAAAGATCGTCTTTCCTATGGAGAAAGAGAGAGAGGGTCAAAACACACTAGGGATAGATCCAGATTAATATTAAAAGGGATCGGGAATCGGGTATTAACCAATAAAAGTAAGTGCATTACGAAAGGGAGCTTAGGCATGAAGGTGGAAATCACCTTGGCCTGTAAATAGTAGAATTATAAACAATAGTTTAGGATGACCATAGGACTTCACCTTGACTCCATGACCCCACCACAATATCCCTAACTCATTATAGGGTCAATTAGATCCATAGGGATCTATTGGCATCAACTCAAAGTGGTCAAATTGACCTAAGACTACCATAGGCCTAAATTGGATAAGGTGACCTAACTAAGGGAAATGGGCCTTTAATGTGCCCAACCAACCCTTCTTATGTCTTCCTGGACCTTAAGTGAGATCAATGGGTCACCAAGGACCCATTGGGGTCAACCCAATAGGCTAAGTTGACCCAAATCAACTCTAGCCCCAAAGTGGTCAAAGTGCCCTTACTAAGGGACAAGTGACCTCCAAGGTGCCAAGTCAACCCTACCTAGACCTTAGAGAAGGCCAATGGGTCAAAAAGGACCCATTGGGGTCAACCCAAAAGGTAAAATTGACATAGGTTAACTTTACCCAAGTGTTAGGTCAAGTTGGCTCAAATGGGCTAACTCGAGCTCAAACCCAATCCACTTGGGCTAACTTTATTTTAATTGATAATATGAGCTAGTGGGCTGACATTAGGCTAGATAGGTCACCAATTTCATTCATAGCGATTAGGAGAGAGAAAATGAGAGTTTCATGTATTTCTAGAGAGAGAAAGTGGTTTAAAAAGAGACATTAATGGCTATGGAAGGCCAAGGGGCCTCCTTCCTTCATCCCAAAGGCTTGATTCATCTCCCTTGCTGAATTAGTAGAAGTGCAAGGGGTTTTCCAGGCTGTGCAAGGCTGGAAACAATGAACCCAAGCCATGGCCGAAATTCCCTTTTATGGCCATAAATGGCTTTGAAGCCATGACCCTCCCTCTCCCCCATTTGGATCTTTTAAAAGCTTCCCTAGGCCAAGAGCATTCGTTTCCACCATCCCACTGAAGAAAATGAGGGAGTTCACTGTAGCATTGTAGAGCATCGGAAAGCTCCACGGCCGGCCATGGCGCACCACCACCACACTCGCCGACAAGCTCGGTTTAAGGTCCTCCTCTACTCCTTATATGGATAGATCTTAGGAATCAAATAGGAGAGAAATCGGGCTCAATTGAGCCAGATCATGTGAGAAAAATTTCATATTTTCATGGTTTTTATACCACTCGGGTTCGCCGGAAACCGCCCCTCCGGTGGCCGTGCAGCCGCCCGGCGAGAGCCCCCACCTCATCGAAGGTGGTTGTGGTGGTGGCCGGCCAGGGAGGTGGCTGGGTGGCCGGGAAAATGGCTAGAATACGTTCCAGGTCGGGCTAATCACAGCCCTTGGCTGGAGGAAGAAGATGACCAGGAGGTGTTGGATCTGCTTCAAGATTCGTGCTGGATCATGTTTATTCAATTCTACATTTTTTGTCCTGTTTACTGGACTCTTTTAAATTAAATATTAAAAATACTTAGGCCCTCCTACAGAAAATGTTACCAATAACAAATTTGTAACTCGTGAAGTCTAGTTTATTTTAAAATTTGTTTGAACCCATTTGGGTAAGTCGTTTGACCACAACACCCATTTTGGTGAGGTCTATACATAGGTTTGACCAGAAATTGGTTTGAGTGCCCCCACCAATCCAGCCATCCAAATGACCTGAAATTTGTACTTGGGATCACTCTCAACTATACAAACACCCTATCCAAAAATGAGAATTTTTGGATATTGTTTTCCTATAGTTTTTGTAATTATTTATTAAACCATGATTAAATTAATTAAGGGACCTAATGAAATTCAAATGCTCCCAAATTTTGGTGAGTGGTCCTTGGAGTCATCAGGAGTCTGTGTATAAATTTTAACTCTATTTAGAGTTGATTTAGTTGGGAAATGGGCAGACCCTAGACTTGCCCCAAAAAGGAGTATTTAGGTCAAAAGTGCACTTGTGGGTTTAGGTGGCCAAGTCACCTCAAAATAGGTTGAAATTTGGGCCACTGACTTGGAATGACATTTAACACTCTCCCATGGAAGATGGGGTGGGTTGGGGTAGATTTGCCCTAGGACCCAAGACCAAACCGCAAGGATGGTATTTGGGGTCTTGTGAAGGGCATGTGGTCAGTGAAATGATTTGAAATTTGGTGGAGAGGACCCTATGGTAGCTAGAGTCCTCTGATAGAAATCTTATTGGATTTAGAAGTTGTTAAATCCCTCAAAACCCTAACCCTAGTTTAGGGCACAAACCTTGTAGTGGTAAAATAGGTTTTTAAAACTCATTTAACAGTGATGAAACTTGGGTAGTGTAGTCATAGGGTTAGTATGAACCTCTAGAAATTTAGTTGGGAATTTTGGAACATTAATCATAGTACTTCCTTTGTAATGCATGAGTTAGCCCTACTTAATTATTTGGATATTGTGATCTCACTGTCCATTGGAAAGTCATGAAAGTTGGGCAGATTGAGTGTTAGGCCATTATGCTCATATATCAATTTTATTAGAATTTTTAAGTACATAATTACAATACCTACTTCACATGCTCTTAAATTTGGAAACTTGTTAAATACTTCATTTAGAGCTTATTTCCTTTTGAAAAATTATGAAACTTGATCACTGGTGTTTATAGGTCATTAGGTTCACACTTGAATTTTATCAAAAATTTTGGAAGTATATTTTTAGTACCTACTTTATTAATTGATTTAAGATGGAATACAATCACAATTATTATTAGACATGTAGACCTTGCTGAAAAATTTAGAAACATTGTCAGGATGTTTTTAGGGCATAATTTGTCATACTTGAATTTTCTTATAGTTTTTGGAAGCTTATTTTTTATACTTGTTCCTTTAACTATAAATCTATGATTATATTCCAAAATTTAGGATCAATGGTTTAAACCTTGCAAAAATTTGAGAGATTTGAATATACTATTAGATTGCTACGTAGTATTTATCATAAATTTTGTGGAAGCTTAAACATACCTGAAAAAGGTACTTCATATTCAAAATCTCCATGTCTTAGTATTAGAAGAAATTAATTAAATATAAATTAAATTTGGAAAATTTTAAATTCCTGATTCTAGGCGAAGCATGACATGATAGACCTCCAATAAATTTTATAGGAATTTTGGAAGATAATTTGGAGTACATCCTTTTGTATACCTCAAATAGCTTAGGATGGTCTGTGTTTAGTAAAAACTGCTGAAATCATATTAAGGTGCAGGATGAACTTAGAGGATTTGGATATTGGGATAATGGTTTGGAAATGTGTATGAATGCATCCTCAGTAGTCAAGATGAGGATAGGTTGGTAGGATGGCTAGTGTTAAGTGGTGTTCGGGATCGACGAAGGATCGTCTTTTCCGTGAAGTGGAAGAGTCAAATACTCTAGGGTTAGATCCAATATAATATAAAAGGGATCGGGAATTTGGTATTAACCAATAACAATAAGTGCCTTGCGAATGGGAGCTTTGGGCTTCAGCCCATCGTAGTTCCTAGTGCCCTTTGAGAGCCCTTCATGGGGGTATGTCGGGGGCAATCTTGGGCTAACATAAACCGTAGGAGTAATAAACTACAAGAGCAACTAGTATAACTAGGGTTTCACATCCACACGCCCTAGTAGCTCGGAATGTTTTGAATATAGAATAAGGTGGTGGGTCTTCGGTAATGGACGGTCATTCACACCGACGTCGATACGTTGACTCGGCGGTGTGGGACACTTAGTTAAAGAAAGTCTGGTGGATATAGCCAGCATTAGTATGCGAATACTATAGGTTGTGTTATTCTAGGGGCGTACGGAAGGGCTAGGCCCAGTAGTGTGGATACCCGCCTAGGAGTGGGGGGCCCGACCCACTGTCTCTGTTTGCCACTATGGAGGTTCCTAGGGGTGAAGCTAGCTGCCCGAACATGGGGAACTAAAGGTACACTACTAGGAAAATGGTTTTTAGCCACGGTTTCTTTTGCCACGGGGAAAAATCGTGGCTAATAGTGAGTATTAGCCACGGTTTTATTCCGTGGCTAATACTGGACTTTTAGCCACGGTTTGCCTGAACCGTGGCTAAAAGTCTAGTATTAGCCACGGTTTGCCTGAACCGTGGCAAAAGGTCGTGGCATCGTTTAGTCCCACACCGCCAAAACAAAATGAGATTTTTGGGTTTATAAGGAATTTATTTCAATTAGCCTTTGAAATAAATATGGCGGCGGCGGCGTTCGGGCGGCGGCGGCGGCCGGGGGGTGGCGGCGGCGACCGGCCGGCCGGCGGCGGTGGCCGGCGGCGGCGGCGGCCGGGCGGCGGCGGCGGCGGCGGCTGGGCGGCGGCGGCGGCCCGGGCGGCGGCGGCGGCGGCGGCGGCCGGCGGCGGCGGCGGCGGCGTCCGGCGGCCGGCCTGAATTTTTATGTTATGAGTGGCCTTTTAACCACGTCAATTAAACCGTGGCTAAAAGTCCACTATTAGCCACGGCAATGAACCGTGGCTAAAAGTCCAGTATTAGCCACGGTTTTGGACTTTTAGCCACGGTTTGGACTTTTAGCCACGCTCGTATTGCCCACGCCCATTTTCCGTGGGCAGACCGTGGCTAAAAGTCTTTAGCCACGGTTTTGGACTTTTAGCCACGGCAATCTGCCGTGGCTAAAAGTCAGTTTTCTAGTAGTAGTATGCGCGCATGGAGTCGTGTGCGTGAGTTGCACTTACATGAATCATGGCATAGCATTCCACTACACTCATATTTGCATACAACCAACACCCCAATGTATAAATCGGTATGGCACTTTTTATATTATGGGAGCCTTGCAGAAGACCCCTTAACTTATAAGTTTGTATGGGCATTCATATAAGTTAAGGTTACTTATTTCTTACCTTGTCTTTTTTTATATATGCTGCATATTCTACTTGTTTACTTTACTGCTCACTATTATAGAACTGCTAGATTGTACCTTTCTCTTAGTTGTTTATACAATATATATAACTGCTATATTAGTTCCACTATCATCTGTTTTGCTTACTCTCCACCTTGTAGCTTCCCTTTCCTCCTCTCCGCTCAGTGCCTAGGAGACATGGGGGAAGTGGTAGGGGATGATAGAACTTAGTCTTTATGACTAATGGTTTTCAGACCACAACATTACAGGAGCTCCGGATGGGAAACAGGGACCAGCAGCCCAGGGACCAGCACCAACGGAGTACGGTGCGCATGAAGGCGGGACAGTCTAGTTCTGGAGCACCTGTCACTAGCTCTGTGAGTTATTAGTCTTTCTTTTAGCTTCCACGAAAAGTGATATATAGTGAGGACTCTGATGTGCCGGTCTTGAGCCCGTTTATATTTCATCGGTAATGATCTTTTGCAGTACTCACTTCCTTCTATATTGTTGGACTTGCTGTGATTTTCATTTATATATGATTCTATGGACTTGATTATATTCGGTTTATATTTACTTCTCCCTCTTTTGTGATCAAAAAGGCCGACAAAATTGGCGTTTTGCAGTGGCGGCCTTCCCGTGTGTCGGTGCCACCGCAAAACGACAATTCTGGGCATAAGACCCCGGTGGTTTAAAAAAGAAAAAAATGGGGTCTTACAAGTGGTATCAGAGGCAGACCTCGATCTAAAAGAGAAGTAGTCCACAAATACCTTAGGCCACCCCCGCGTGAGCTTAGTTTGCGGACAAACTAACATCGGAAGAAGTTGTGTGCCCATAAGCAAAATTACGTGTAAAAGTCCACTTTATCCCTTCCATTCATTCCATTTGTACATTAGCAAACAATTGTAATTCTTCTTTGTAGCCTACGACAATCCCTGCCCCCATTAGGGACCACCTCTGGCTGTGAAGACCTCATCTTATAATTCTCTAGTCAATGTGTTAGACTCAACCCACTAGGACTCATAACTAACCACAATAACTTATAGTATGCCCTAGTCAAAAATAGACCTTAGGTATGAACTTGGTTAAGGTAAGGAGATATCCAAAGAGAATGAAGGAGGAGTTTAACACGAGAATGACTACCAAAGCCATAAACTCAGGTTTCCCTATCATGGATTACTCAAATCGATAGGAATGCCTTAGGGAGAATTGAGACCAATAATCCATTAACGGAATGGTAGAAGAGACTTAGTCTCAACCCTCATACCAGTAATAAGATTACCTAGAGACAACTATCAAGACAAATACTGAGGGTCGGGTTGAAATTCAAGTTCGGAAGAGACCCAGTTGAGATTGAGAACACTTTGACCCGGATAAGGTTGTCGTAAATGTGACTCGGAGGGTTTAAAGTATGGAGTATATCAACAGGTTTCAGGTTGGAACCCCAAGTTGAAGATTGATGCCCTAGGGATTGTGCACCCAGCTAGGATGGATATAACATAGTAATACAAAAGATACTTAGCCCAAGGAAGGTAGGGGCTTATCTTTTGTTTATTGGGGGCTTGTCTTTTGTTTATTGGGTAAAGTAAGTTACTGATTTGGGTTTCCCTTAAACCTCATCTAGAAAACATTGTGTTGTGAGTATAGTGAAATTGGAGTAAACCATATTCGATGCTACTCTGGCGTATTCATAGGGATACAAATTTGATTGTTAAGTGGAGATTTTATGGAGACGTTGCCTACCCACACAAACGAGAAATCTAATCACCAGAATTATGGTGTACCTCAGAACATGTATCCTCGGAATAATAAAGACATCATGGATTTGGTGACGCACGGTGAGGTGTGTTGGCTAGTGTAGGTCAGTGCAAGAATTTTTGGGGAAATATTACAACCACTGCCCGAGTTAGAGTGGAAATTGAGGATAAACTCACCGAGGTAGCTTGGGTCACCCCGACCCAGAAGAAAAACTTTTGTGGGTGTTTCATGAGATTTGTGAGTAGTTGTTCGCTATCATGGTATGCTCAAGATGATCGTGTCGAATCAGGATGGACAGTGTACGTCCAAGGAGAGAAGATCAGTCCAGGATTATTTGGGCTCTCGGCCAACATTCAACACAGCTCTCCACCCTCGTACGGAGGTGCGTGATTACACTTTCAGGGATCTAGGATGAGGGTCAAAAGACACTCGACTCGGAATTTTTTTTGGATAACCCAGATACCTAGGTGTGACTGATTCGAGATAGGATGTTAGTTTCCCAGGGCAGACCGACCAAATATTACGAGGTGTGACATTGTTAAGTAGAGTTTCAGGATGGAGACTGTGTATTCCTAAAGATACATCTAGTGTATAGAGTCTCGTAGGTATGCGGGCGGAAGAAGCTCATTCCAAGGAATATGGGGTGTTACAGGATCCTAGAGTGGATTAGCCCATTGGCTTATAGACTGGAGCTATCGCCGAAGTTAGCAGGTTTGCACGACGTCTTCCACATCTCCTCTTTTAGGAAGAATCAATTACGTCCAGAACAGTAGGTTCTTGGTATAGATGGCTCGACAGCTTCTGATCAATTGGTACAATGTGAGTCAGTCAGGATAGATGAAACAGTAGTGCGAGTCTTACGGCACGAGGTTCTGATGGTCAAGATCATGTGGTCTAATCATAGAAAGGAGGAACAAACCTGGGAGCCACTAGATTTGATGTAGCAGAGGTACCCAGATCCCTCCAAGTAATGTATTCATTCAACTTCCTATGGGATGTTACATTCAGTTACTCTCAGTGGAAACGCCGCAGGCCTAACCTGAATTTCGGAGACGAAATTTTAATTTTTGTTTATTGGGATTTGTAACATCTTATTTCCAACTAGACCCCTAAGAGTGGTTTTGTCATGAATAGGTCATGTCAAATCCCTAAGAAGCCTAAGAAGACCAAGTGAGCTTAGGCATGAAGGTGGAAATCACCTTGGTCTGCAAATCGTAGAATTCTAAACAATAGTTTAGGATGGTCATAGGACTTCACCATGAATCCATGACCCCACAACAACATCCCTAACTCATTACAAGGTCAATCAAATCCATAGGGATCTATTGGGGTCAACCCAAAGTGGTAAATTGACCTAAGACCACCATAGGCCTAAATTGGATAAGGT
The DNA here is from genome assembly GCA_039513925.1 of Platanthera zijinensis. Classification (NCBI taxonomy): domain Eukaryota; kingdom Viridiplantae; phylum Streptophyta; class Magnoliopsida; order Asparagales; family Orchidaceae; genus Platanthera; species Platanthera zijinensis. Next base: position 57,781,563 of record CM077087.1, on the reverse strand, counting down.
GCCCTAACTAAGGGAAATGGGCCTCTAATGTGCCCAACCAACCCTACCTAAGTCTTCCTGGACCTTGTGTGAGGTCAATGGGTCACCAAGGAACCTTTGGGGTCAACCCAAGAGGCTAAGTTTACCCAACTCAACTCTAGCCCCAAAGTGGTCAAAGTGCCCTTACTAAGGGACAAGTGACCTCCAAGGTGCCAAGTCAACCCTACCCAACCCTACCTAGACCTTAGGGGTGGCCAATGGGTCACCAAGGACCCATTGGGGTCAACCCAAAAGATCAAATTGAGATAGGTAAACTTTACCCAAGTGTTAGGTCAAGTTGGCTCAAATGGGCTAACTCGAGCTCAAACCCAATCCACTTGGACTAACTTTATTTTAATTAATATTATGAGCTAGTGGGCTGCTATTAGGATAGATAGGTCACCAATTTCGTTCATAGTGATTAGGAGAGAGAAAATGAGAGATTCATGTATTTCTAGAGAGTGAAAGTGGCTTAAAGAGAGCCATTAATGGCTATGGAAGGCAAAGGGGCCTCCTTCCTTCATCCCAAAGGATTGATTCATCTCCCTTGCTAAATTAGGAGAAGTGCAAGGGGTTTTCCAGGTTGTGCAAGGCTGGAAACAATGAACCCAAGCCATGTCCGAAATTCCCCTTTATGGCCATAAATGGCTTTGAAGTCATGACCCTCCCTCTCCCCCATTTGGCTCTTTTAAAAGCTTACCTAGGCCAAGATCATTCGTTTCCACCATCCCACAAAAGAAAACGAGGGAGTTCGCTGTAGCATTGTAGAGCATCGCAAAGCTCCACCGCCGGCCATGGTGCACCACCACCACACTCGCCGACAAGCTCGGTTTAAGGTCCTCCTCTACTCCTTCTTCTATGGATAGATCTTAGGAATCAAATTGGAGAGAAATCGAGCTCAATTGAGCCGAATCGTGTGAGCAAAATTTCAGATTTTTCATGGTTTTTATACCACTCGGGTTTGCCGAAAACCGCCCCTCCGGCGGCCGTGCCGCCGCCCGGCGATAGCCCCCGCGGTGGTGGTGGTGGTGGCGGTGGTGGCGGTGGTGGCCGGCCAGGGAGATGGCTAGGTGGCCGAGAAAAAGGGCTGGAATACGCTCCAGGTCAGGCTAATCATAGCCCTTGGCTGGAGGAAGAAGATGACCAGGAGGCATTGGATCTGCTTCAAGATTCGTGCTGGATCATGTTTATTTAATTCTGAATTTTTTGTCCTGTTTACTGGATTCTTTTATATTACATATTAAAAATACTTAGGCCCTCCTACAGAATACATGGCCAATATTGTACAACTCCGTGTTCGCCGAAGGGACTCGGGCAAGCAGGTGGGTCGACCCCGACCCGAGCCTCCAAGGGTCGCCAAGGCGGGTCGACCCCAGCCCGCCTCTCCTAGGCGGGTCAGCCTCCAAGGGTCGCCCAGGCGGGTCAACCCTGCCCGTCTCTCCTAGGCGGGTCAGCCTCGGCCCTCCGATCCGCGCCCATTAGGCGGGTCAGTCCTGCCCGCCTCTCCCAAGCGGGTCGACCCCGGCCCGCTTCTCTTAGGCGGGTCAGCCTCCAAGGGTCTCCTAGGCGGGTCAGCCCTGCCCGCCTCTCCTAGGCGGGTTAGCCTCGGCCATCCGACCCACGCCCATTAGGCAGGTCAGTCCTGCCCGCCTCTCCCAGGCAGGTCGACCCCGGCCCGCCTCTCCTAGGCGGGTCAGCCTCCAATGTCGCCCAGGAGGGTCAGCCCAGCCCTCCTCTCCTAGGCGGGTCAGCCTCGGCCCTCCGACCCGTGCCCATTAGGCGGGTCAGTCCTGCCCGCCTCTCCTAGGCGGGCCACCCTCGGCCCGCGCCTTCCCAGGCGGGCCGTCTCCAACCCGCGTCCCCTAGGCGAGCCAGCCCTGGCCCGCGCCTCCTGCCGAGTAGAGGCATGGAAGGGCTACTCGCCCAGTCCCCAATGGGGGGAATCCCTTGCCATTTTGCCCCTACAGGCCTGCCCTTAGCCAGCTAGAACTACGGAGTCTCGTTGTTGGCAGACCTGGGTGGACTGCGCATAGCCGGTCAGGATAGTGGAGTTCGGTTGTTGGCAGGCCAGCCCAAGGGGTTTTAAGTAATTTCAGGCCAGCAGAGGTTAGTTATTTGTAGACCATTTTCAGAAATCTATAAATAGGACCCAAGGAATACCTCAGAAGGCATGATCACTTATCTCCCAGTCTCCTAGCGCTTTTTGAGGTACCTTAGCCCGACATTTGGATAAGGAGGGGAAGCGCTCAGTGATCTTCTGGGTGTGTGGTGGGACCTCCGCATCGAGCCCTTGGTCTAGTCCTTTGCTCTTTTTTTCCATGGTTATTTTTCTTGCAGGACCGAAGTAGGTGTGCGATCACCCCTTCCCCAAGGGTGAACTCCACAAGAGATCGATTTTCGGTTTTAATATTTTGGTGCGGTGAGCATGGACAGTGGTCAGCACAGAAAACCTTCAGCGAGCTCAATGATTGGAGGAGAAGGGCAAGGATCGGACAGGACCGACTCGCCTCAGACCCCGAGCAGATCCCGCTGCCAGGCTCCCATCAAGTTTGAAGGGCTGGAAGTCACTCGGAGGAGTCTGCCCCGGACCCCGAGCAGATCCCGCTGTCAGGATCCCATCAAGCTGGCAGGGCTAGATGTCACTCGGAGAAGTCTGTCCCAGACCCCGAGAAGATCCCACTGCCAGGCTCCCATCAAGATTGCAGGGATGGAAGTCACTCAGAGAAGTCTATCCCAGACCCCGAGCAGATCCCGCTACCAGGTTCCCATCAAGCTGGCAGAGCTAGAAGTCACTCGGAGGAGTCTGCCCTAGACCCCGAGACGATCCCACTGCCAGGCTCCCATCAAGGTGGAAGGGTTGGATGTCACTCAGAGGAGTCAGTCCCAGGCCCCGAGCAGATCCCGTTGTAAGGCACCCATCAAGCTGGCAGGGCTAGAAGTCACTCGGAGAAGTCTGCCCCAGACCCCAAGCAGATCCCGCTGCAAGGCTCCCATCAAGCTGGCAGGGCTTGAAGTCACTCGGAGAAGTTTGTCCCAGACCCCGAGTAGATCCCGCTGCCAGGCTCCCATCAAGCTGGCAGGGCTGGAAGTCACTTGGAGAAGTCTGTCCCAGACCCCGAGCAGATCCCGCTGTCTGGCTCCCATCAAGCTGGCAGGGCTTGAAGTCACTCGGAGAAGTCTGTCCCAGACCACGAGCAGATCCCGCTGCCAGGCTCCCATCAAGTTGGCAGGGCTAGAATTCACTCGGAGGAGTCTGCCCCAAACCCCGAGAAGATCCCGCTGTCAGGCTCCCATCAAGCTGGCAGGGCTGGATTTCACTCGGAGGATTCATCCCCAGACCCCGAGAAGATCCCGCTGCCATGCTCCCATCAAGCTAGCAGGGCTGGAAGTCACTCGGAGGAGTCTGCCCCAGACCCCGAGCAGATCCCGCTACAAAGCTCCCATCAAGCTGGCAGGGCTGGATGTCACTCGGAGGAGTCAGCCCCAGACCCAGAGCAGATCCCGCTGCCAGACTCCCATCAAGCTGGCAGGGCTGGAAGTCACTCGGAGGAATCTGTCCTAGGCCCCGAGCAAATCCCGCTGCCAGGCTCCCATCAAGCTGGCAGGGCTGGAAGTCACTCGGATAAGTCTGTCCCAGACCCCGAGCATATCCTGCTGCAAGGCTCCCATCAAGTTGGCAGGGCTGGAAGTCACTCGGAGAAGTCTGCCCTAGACCACAAGCAGATCCCGCTGCCAGGCTCCCATCAAGTTGGCAGGGCTCGATGTCACTCAGAAGAGTCAGCCCCAGACCCCGAGCAGATCCCACTGTTAGGCTTCCATCAAGCTGGCAGGGCTGGAAGTCACTCGGAGGAGCCACAGACCCCGAGCAGATCCCGCTACTAGGCTCCAATCAAACTGGTAGGGCTGGATGTCACTCGGAGGAGTCAGCCCTAGACCCCGAGCAGATCTCGCTGCCAGGCTCCCATCAAGCTGGTAGGGCTGGAAGTCACTCGGAGGAGTCTGCCCTAGACCCCGAGCAGACCCCTTCTCCCAGGCTCCCATCAAGCTTACAGGGCTGGAAGTCACTCGTAGGAGTCCCACGGAAGGGGACTCGGCAGCGGTAACTCGGCTGCGCCAGGACCCCCAGAAAGCCGGTCCGCACAAAGTCCAAACGCACGCTAGGGTTTTCTCGCCCACCCAATGACGTGAATGGGGTAGCGAGCCCGGATGGAGTACCGAGTCGCCCCCTCGCATTGCGGCTACCTAACTTACCCCTTGCTCCCAAGCCTAAGTTCAGAGTCTAGAACGAACAGATGACCTGACTCGCTCGCTTATAGTCGCAATGTCCAAAAGAACATTCCAGAATAAAAGTAATCATAACAAGTGTAATAATCAAGGGGCGAATGCGAGAAATAAATATATTCGTGTTTTAGATCAGAAAAGAGCTATGTACATTGGGGAAATCAAAAAGGGGTTAACTATTACAAAAAACTGGGCTCTGGCCCGCGTCACTTCTGTGGCAAAAGTGGGACGAATGAAAGCTCCTGGCAAGGTGAGCCCCGAGTGGCGGGCCCTTATATATGGTGGTAGGGCCCATCGCCCGGCTCTGGAATAGGAAGGAACAGCTCCGGTACAACCTCGCTCACCAGAAGCTTGGCACTATCATCCTTGATGAGGTTGGCCCTCTACAGCATTTGGAAGGTGTATTTCGCTGCACTGGCCGCATTTTTCTGCATCATCACTTCGATCTCGTGATCGTTGTAATGAGCGAGCTGGCAGCCGCTTGTAGATGGTGGAGGGGCAGCCGCTGCAGCCTCCAATGCATCCACCCGCTTCTGAAGTGCCTGCTTCTTCTGTTGGAGGGTTGCGACCTCAGTGCCCAGTTGGCTGGCCGTCGCCGTGTCTTGTGAAAGGGAGAACAACCGAGTTAGGTCACGCGGGAGGGAGGAAAGGTTGAGGTGAGTTGAGAAACCTACCGCTCCACCTAGGTACTGAGCGAGAGCGGCCTCCGCTGCGTCGGCCCGCTTCTGCAGTTCACCCGCCTCCTCCAGAGCAAGTCTGTGGGCCGCCTCCTTCTCGTTGACTAACTTATTGAGGGATGGGGCGCTCTTGTCCAGCCGAAGACACCGCCGGCCGACCATATGGGCCAGCTCCAGGCTGCGAAACTGGGCCCGCGCGCTTTCATAGATCAACACTCGTGTCGCCTCCTCGTCGTAAACGGCGGCGTCCTCTCGCCTGTAGACGCCGAAGGCGAGGTTGTAAGTGCCCCCACTGCTGGAGTCGTCCTCCAACCAGCTCGGTAGCAGTGAGGATATGTAGACCCGGTTGGTCTCCTTGTCACATTGGATCAGCGGGACTCCAGACTCGTCTGCGGGTCCCTCACCATAACCAAAGTTATTGTGCCCCGGGGGGATTGGCTTCCCGGCAGGCTGAACCTCCTCTAGCGGCTGCGATGTGCCTGCCTCTCCGCCAGAAGATCTGACGGCTGGAGAGGCCGCAGGGGAGGGAACGGTGGACGGCTGGCTCGTGTGGGCCTTTCCCTTGTCGTGAGTTGGGGGAGGTGAGTCACCCTCCTTCGTCGATTTCTTGGGCGGTGGCAGGTCCTGAGGCCTTTTGCGGCAGGACCACTTCGCGGGAGCAGGGGTTAAGAACTCGCGATGGGCGACAACAGCCGCTTCGGCCCGGGCAAGCTCGTCGGTAGCGAGTCGCGCACTCTCATAAGGTGGATGGAGAGGATTGTCGCGCCACATGCAAGAGCGTGAAACTTAGAAAATATTCGATGGGATCAAGACCGCGTAGATGGGCGAATCACTTACCCTCACCGGGCGGGATGGGGATGAGGTCGTCAAGGTTTTTGCAGAGGTAGGCCACCTCGAAGTTCTTCCCAGTGAAGGACCCGAATAACACCGCTTCATGACCCCCCAGGGCCGGGGGCGGTAGCTCGCCTCGCTGAGTTGGACAGGCAAGAAGGGGACATTGCCGAAGTCCCCCTTGACAAAGATGAACTTCTTGAGCCAGTTGTGGCTCTTGTTGACGGTCTCCCGCACCTTCACGTGGCTGCTGGCGAAGCAAGCGGTCCCGTCTTTATTCGCCCGGAAAGAGAACAACTTGCGGAATACCACGAGGCTGAACTCGATCTTCTCCTCTCGCAGGAAGCAGGCAAACCTGATGATCACTGCAACGGAGTTCGGGGTCATCTGCCCTGGGACCACCCCATAGTACTTGAAGATCTGGCGGAATTCCGGCCATAGGGGTAGCCGGAGGCCCGCCTCAAAGTGGGCCGTGGGGAACACGAGCTCGCCAGCGAAAAGTTCATTTATCCATTCCTCCTTCCTTGGCCGTCTCGCCTCGAAACCGGGCGTGACAAAGTGGCCGACTGTATCTATAAATTCTCTCTCGGTAAGGATGCCGAGGGGGAAATCGTGCTCGGAGAAGGTCCAAGCACATTTTCTCCTCCCCTCTGCCTCGCCACTGCCACCACCCATCCTGCAGAAATCTTGCCGAGCGAGACAGGGGATTTCTCGCAAAAAGCTAGGAGAAGAAAGAAGTCTTAAATGTTATAGGTGAGGAAGGGTCGGCAGGGCCTATTTATAGAATGAGAAAGGGAGGGAAAAATAGTCCTTTTGGCGGGAAGAGTGCGGATAGCAATATGGCCCTGTCGTTTCAACTTCCGAACCCAATCCAGGTCCTCGTCAATCCATCAGTCGGTCGCGAAATGCCCGCACTCGCGCCCGCATAATAGAAGAGTTGCCGCAATGCGGGCCAACTCTGACCCACGCGCAGGTCACCTGTCGCGCGACCCGCAAGCAGCCGGCTCGCCTTTGCCAGTACCAAATAACAATGGCGAGGCGAGGCGACTCAGCAAGGCCGAACCCGCCCGAAGGAAAGTCAGCCGAGCCAGAGCGTCTTGCCCGCACCTCCCACGGAGATCGAAATGGCTACACAGCCAAAAGAAAATTGCAGCAAATACTCGCCCGTGGCGGGCGAGAGTGGTCCTGAATTATTATAAATGTTCAGACTGTATGAAGCAAAGAAGTTAGCACGCTGAGCGTTTCGACCGCTGCATGCGAAGGCGATTTGGACCTGGCGGATCACAACCTGCGAGGGGAGGGAAAAAACTCAATGCGGGATCCACTTCCACCTACCTCCCCTTGCCGTGCTGGTTCGGGGCGATATGCGAGGGTAGTGATACTCGCGGACCGTCGACAGCTCCTGCTGGGTCCGATCAATCTGCTCTGAGGCACGCCTGAGTCGCCCCTCGGCTCGCAAAATATATACACCCGGAGAGGTCTCCTCGTACTCGTCAGATGGACATCTCGCTCCTTCCAAATCCACGAGTCTCTCCTCCGTCTCGGCCTTGTCCTTCTCCACTCTATCGAAAACCTCCCGTAGCAGCAGCGTGTGCTTTTGGAACAGTCGCTTTACTTGCTTCTTCATCTTCTCGGCATCAAGTGGGTCTCCCAGGTATTCCGAGATGCTATCTGCGTTGGGGGGAAGCTAGTACCCTCCGCTCATCTCGGCGTCGGAAGAGGAGATCACATTATAGCCTGCAGATATAAGGTCAGAAGAAGCGATGGACGGTAAGCGGGCCAAAGCCAGAGGATTTACCTGGTGTCGGTACGTCGCCCACACCATCAGCAGGCCGAGAGGTGCCCGGCCAACCCTGGAAGGGTTCTCCTCCAAAAGTAATGAAGGGTTTCCCCAGGCTGTGGGACCTTGGCGACGGAGGCGTCGTAGGAGGGATAGGCGCCTGTGGCAAGAGACTAGCATCCTGATTAACCGCCACCAGGGCAGAGCTCCCAGGTTCTCCCTCATTTGCCCTATCTCCCCGAGGCATCTCCTACCAAAGGGAATGGAAAATCAGGAAGCAGGGCGGTGGATCAAACATGAGAAACGTATATACCTCAGGGATGACCTCGACATCGCCAGCCGAGCTAGAGGCGGGGTCATCGGGCACCCGAGACCGCCGGACGATCTTTGCTTTCTTTAGCTTGAAAAGGGGGCCAGGCGATTCGCGCGCCATCCACGGGGCAGCTTTGAGAGCCGCATCTCGGGCACCCTCCCTCGCAGCCGCCAAACGAGCCTGCATCTCCTCAAACGTAGGCATCTTCCGACTATAGATCGCGGAAGGGGGAAAGAAGAGGAGTTATCTTAGAGGCCCGATAGCTTATTTATAGCGTGAAGGTGGGCCCCCACCGAAAGATTCCCTCCAGCTCAGCAGGGTGTTCGCCGAACACGTGGGGTTGGATGTTTCTTTCCGAGCCTTTTGTAAAGCTCGCAAAGAGCGGGGATTATGTACAACCCTGTGTTCGTCGAAGGGACTCGGGCAAGCAGGTGGGTCGACCCCGGCCCGTGCCTCCAAGGGTTGCCTAGGCGGGTTGACCCCGGCCCATCTCTCCTAGGCGGGTCAGCCTCCAAGGGTGACCCAGGCGGGTCAGCCCTGCCCGCCTCTCCTAGGCATGTCAGCCTCGTCCCTCCGACCCGCGCCCATTAGGCGGGTCAGTCCTGCCCGCCTCTCCCAGGCGGGTCGACCTCGGCCCGCCTCTCTTAGGCGGGTCAGCCTCCAAAGTTCGCCCAGGCGGGTCAGCCCTGCCCGCCTCTCCTAGGCGGGTCAACCTCGGCCCTCCGACCCGTATCCATTAGGCGGGTCAGTCCTGCCCGCCTCACCCAGGCAGGTCGACCCCGGCCCGCCTCTCCTAGGCGGGTCAGCCTCCAAGGGTCGCCCAGGCAGGTCAGCCCTGCCCGCCTCTCCTAGGCGGGTCATACTCGGCCCTCCGACTCACGCCCATTAGGTGGGTCAGTCCTGCCCGCCTCTCTTAGGCGGGCCACCCTCGGCCCGCACCTTCCCAAGCGGGCCGTCTCCAACCTGTGTCCCATAGGCGAGCCAGCCCCGGCGCACGCCTCTTGCCGAGTAGAGGCATTGAAGGGCTACTCGCCTAGTCCCCAATGGGGGGAATCCCTTGCCATTTTGCCCCTACAGGCCTGCCCTTTGCCAGCTAGAACTGCGGAGTCTCGCTGTTGGCAGAACTGGGTGGACTGCGTATAGCCGGTCAGGACAGCGGAGTTCGGCTGTTGGCAGGCCAGCCCAAAGGGTTTTCAGTAATTTCAGGCCAGCAGAGGTTAGTTATTTGCAGACCGTTTTCAGAAATCAATAAATAGGACCCAAGGGGTACCTCAGAAGGCATGCTCACTTATCTCCCAGTCTCCTAGCGCTTTCTGAGGTACCTTAGCCCAGCATTTGGCTAAGGAGGTGAAGCTCTCAGTGATCTTCCTGGTGTGTGGTGGGACCTCTGTGCCGGGCCCTTGGTCTAGTCTTTTGCTCTTTTTTTCCTTGGTTGTTTTAATTGCAGGAGCGAAGTAGGTGTGCGATCACCCCTTCCCCAAGAGTGAACTCCATAAGAGACCGATTTTCGGTTTCAACAAATATCAAAGTTGTAGCCCGTTAAGTCTAGTTTATTTTAAAATTTGTTTGAACCCATTTGGGTAAGTGGTTTGACCACAGCACCCATTTTGGTCGGGTATATACATAGGCTTGACCAGAACTTGGTTTGAGTTCCCCCACTAATCCATCCATCCAAATGACATGAAATTTGTACTGGGGGTCAGTCTCATCTATACCAACACCATATCCAAAAATAAGAATTTTTGGATATTGTTTCCCTATAGTTTTTGTAATTATTTAATAAACCATGATTAAATTAATTAAGGCACCTAATAAAATTCAAATGCTTCCAAATTTTGGTGAGTGGTTTTGGGGGTCATCAGGAGACTGTGTATAAATTTTCACTCTATTTAGAGGTAATTTAGTTGGGAAATGGGCAGACCCTAGGCTTGCCCCAAAAAGGGGTATTTAGGTCAAAAGTGCACTTGTGGGTTTAGGTGGCCAAATCACCTCAACAGAGGTTGAACTTTGGGCAACTGACTTGGAATGACTTTTAACACCCTCCCATAAAAGATGGGGTGGGTTGGGGTAGATTTTCCCTAGGACCCAAGACCAACCCCTAAGGATGGTCTTTGGTGTCTTGTGAAGGGCATATGGTCAAATGATCTTGAAATGATTTGAAACTTGGTGGAGAGGACCCTAGGGTAGTTAGAATCCTCTGGAAAAAATCTTATTGAATTTATAAGTTGTTAAACCCCTCAAAACCCTAACCCTAATTTAGGGCACAAATCTTGTAGTGGTAAAATAGGTTATTAAAACTCATTGAACAGTGATGAAACTTGGGTTGTGTAGTCATAGGGTTAGCATGAACCTCTGAAAATTTAGTTGGGAATTTTGGAACATTAATCTTAGTACTTCCTTTGTAATGCATGAGTTAGCCCTACTTAATCATTTGGATATTGTGAACTCACTATCCATTAGAAAGTCATGAAAGTTGGGCAGATGGAGTGTTAGACTATTTTGCTCTTGTCTGAATTTTATTAGAATTTTAAATATATAATTGCAGTACCTACTTCACAAGCTCTTAAATTTGGAAACTTGTTAAATATTTCATTTAGAGCTCATTTCTTGTTGAAAGATTATGAAACTTGATCAGTAGTGTTCTTAGGTCATTAGGTTCATACTTGAATTTTATCAAAAAATTTGGAAGTATATTTTTAGTACCTGCTTTATTAATTGACTTAAGATGAAATACAATCAAAATTGTGATTAGACATGTAGACCTTGCTGAAAAATTTAGTAACCTTGTCAGGATGTTTTTAGGGGCTAATTTATCATACTTGAATTTTCCTATAATTTTTGAAAGCTTATTTTTAATACTAGTTCCTTTAACTATAAATCTGTGATTATATTCCAAAATTTAGGATCAATGGATTTAACCTTGCAAAACTTTGGGAGATTTGAATAAACTATTAGATTGCTTTCTAGTATTTATCATAAATTTTGTGGAAGCTTAAACATACCTGAAAAATGTACTTCATGTTCAAAATCTCCATGTCTTACTATTGGAAGAAATTAATTAAATATAAATTAAATTTTGAAAATTATAAATTCCTGATTCTAGGCTAAGCATGACATGATAGACCTCCAATAAATTTTATAGGAATTTTGGAAGATAATTTGGAGTACCTCCCTTTGTATACCTCATATAACTTAGGATGGTCTACATTTAGTAAAAACTACTGAAATCATATTAAGGTGCAGGATGAACTTAGAGGATTTGGATATTGGTATAATGGTTTGGAAATGTGTATGAATGCATCCTCAGTAGTCAAGATGAGGATAGGTTGGTAGGATGGCTAGTGTTAAGTGGTGTCCAGGATCGACGAAGGATCGTCTTTTCCGTGAAGTGGAAGAGTAAAATACTCTAGGGTTAGATCCAATATAACATAAAATGGATCGGAAATTGGGTATTAACCAATAACAATAAGTGCCTTACGAAAGGAAGCTTTGGGCTTCAGTCCATCGTAGTTCCTAGTGCCCTTTGAGAGCCCTTCATGGGGTATGTCGGGGGCAGTCCTGGGCTAACGTAAACCGTAGGAGTAATAAACTACAAGAGCAACTAGTATAACTAGGGTTTCACATCCACACACCTCAGTAGCTCGGGAGGTTGATTTGGTTGGTTTGATTGCCATCCGGAAGGTAAGTTCGGAAGGTAGATGCACGGACGGGATAGTCCGGGGAGCCGGTGGCTCGGAAGTTTTGGATACAGAATAAGGTGGTGGGTCTTCGGTATTGGACGGTCGTTCACACCGACATCGATACATTGACTCGGCGGTGTGGGACACTTTGCCAAAGAAAGTCTAGTGGATATAGCCAGCATTAGTGCGTGGATACTCTAGGTTGTGTTCTTTTAGGGGCGTACGGAAGGGCTAGGCCCAATAGTGTGGATACCCGCCTAGGAGTGGGGGCCCGACCCACTGTCTCCGTTTTCCACTACGGAGGTTCCTGGGGGTGAAGCTAGTTGCTCGAACAGGGGAAACTAAAGGTATGTGCGCATAGAGTCGTGTGTGTGATTTGCACTTGCATGAATCATGGCATAGCATTCCACTACACTCATATTTGCATAAAACCGACACCCCAACGTATAAATCGGTATGAGACTTTTTATACGATGGGAGCCTTGTAGAATAACCCTCAACTTATAAGTTTGTATGGGCATTCATATAAGTTAATGTTACTTTTTTCTTACCTTGTCTTTTCTTACATATGTTGCCTATTCTACTTGTTTATTTTACTGCTCACTATTGTAGAACTGCTAGATTGTACCTTTCTACCTTAGTTGTTTATACAATATATATAACTGCTAGATTAGTTCCACTATCATCTGTTTTGCTTACTCTCCACCTTGTAGCTTCCCTTTCCATCTCTCCGCTCGGTGCCTAGGAGCCGTTGGGGAAGGGGTAGGGGATGATAGGACTTAGTCTTTATGACTAATGGTTTTCGAACCACAACATTACAGGAGCTCCGGATAGGATACAGGGACCAGCACCAGCGGAGTACAGTGCGCATGGAGGTGGGACAGTCTAGTTCCGGAACACCTGTGACCAGCTCCGTGGGTGATTCGTCTTTCTTATAGCTTCCGCGATGAGTGATATGTAGTGAGGACTCTGATGTACCGGGCTTGAGCCCGTTTATATTTCATCTGTACTGATCTTTTGCAGTACTCTTTTCCTTCTATACTGCTGGACTTGCTGTGATTTTCATTTATATATGATTCTATGAACTTGATTACATTTAAGTTAAGTCTGATACCAATCTCCCCCTATTTGAGTTAAGTCTCTCAAAAAACTAAACAGCTAGCAATAGAATATTAAAAATAATTTCAGCAGATAGTTAATTAATAAACTGGCAGATTATCAATCAGATAAACAAATAATCAAATATATCACAGCAGTTTAATCAAACTATTAAGAATCTTTAGGGTCAGGTAATGGATCAGAAGAACTAGAGACAAAGGAAATTTTTCTAAGCGGGTCATCTGATTCCTTCTTTGACATCTTCAGATCCTGAGCCCCAATGATCTTTAGTTCTGCAGCTCTGGGGACAACAGCTTCAGGATGTTTTTCCATGTACTTTGCTGGATCAAATATCTCAGGATTGACTTGGAATTTTTCAAATTCTTTCTTTCTATATGCTGACATGGTAGTAAAGCCAGACGTATCTTTACCTTCGGCTCTTGCTTTTCTTATTTGGGCTGCTCCTACAAGCTCTTGAAAGCGAGCCATCCTAAAATTAGGATCGAGCTCAGGATTTTCATATACGGGCTCTGGAGAAGCAGCATCAGCTATTATATCTAGATAAAACATTAGAATAAACTTAGCAAAAGGGACTTGCTAGAAGGTTTCAAAACACTGTAAACTATTTACCTTTCGAAACACTTTTCTCAGATTGAACTGGAGAAGGAGGTGGGGAAAAGGTTGGTCTTTGGGCCACAACCTCCTTCAATTGTCTTTGAGAGCCATAAGATGATCTGCCTTGAGAACTTTGATGACCTTGTCTTGATTGGGGCTGAGCAGACACAGATTTTCCATAGGCGGCAGATTGATTGGCAGGTAGATTCCCAGAGGCTCCTGCACCTGGAGGTGGAGGAGGACCTTTGGGAGTCCATCTGGAGACTGGACTGTCATACCTCTTAGTTCTCTTCCTTTCTTTTTGCTGATTTTTCGAAAACCTCATCCAATGCTGAAAATCTTTTGATTTGGGGTCAATGCCCTTCAGAATATAGTAGGGAATGTCATTATCCTTATTTGGAGGTGGAGGTGGAGCAGCTTTTCTTTTCTTAGCAGCAGATTTCTTTTTCTTTGATTTTTCAGAGACATCTGAATCATCATCATCATCAGAATGGGATGATGGAGGGTTCTCATAGGGATCATAGGCTTCTGAGACAGCCTTTTCTTTAAGCTTTGAAACAGATTTCTCCCTTTCTTCTTCCATGGCATCCAAAGCCAGAAGGGAGTCTAAATCTAATCCAGGAGAGTCATCCCAGATGGATGACTTCTCAACCTGCAAATCTTTCTCTTTTTCTTTTAAAGATAAAACTCTTAAGTCCCATGCAGCTCTTGCTTGAGCTTCTTCCATACTCAGAACAGAAGAATCAACTTTGACTTCCTCTTTCTCAGACTCCTCTTCTTTATTATCTAAGAAGGATTCCACCTCAGGGTCTATTTGAGTAGCAGGAATACTTGGGTCAGCCACAGAAACTACTGCTATGATTTGAGCAATTAAATCTTCTTTAATAATATCTGTAAAATTACGAATACATATCTGCTAAATAAGCTTGAATCATACCTTCAAGGTATTCACAGACTATCAAATTAATAGACTCATCAACAAAGCGAATGAAAGCGTTACCTTCATATTTAACCATCTCCCAGCAGTCATTCAGATATGAGGTTATGATTCCTTCCAGGAATCTGGCTATCACAGGAGATGTTAGATCTTCTAAGCATACCTTCACTGCAATTTCTGATAGCAGGATTCCATCTGATATTTCTTTCTCAGTCAAAACTGGAGCTACAACTTGCTTAACTGGAGCAATCTCTTCCTCAGCTGGAGTTACCACATCCTCAGCTGGAACAATCTCTTCCTCAGCAGGAGCTGTCTCTTCCTGAACAGTCATAACAATATCTGGAACTTCTTCTGGCTCAACTTGAGTAGATTCTGGCCGGGCAGACAAGACAACATCTGGAGCTATTTCTATTTCAGCTGGAGGGGAAGCAGGAAGGTCTGAGACATCTTCATTGAACATCTCCCCCTGCCTGATTTCAGTAGCTACTGAAACCAGGCCCCTAGAGGTAGATGGCTCAGCAGATTTAGAAATGGATTGGATGGAGGCAGTTAGACGGTCAATGGAGGCAGCAAGGGGAGCGATTGCCTCGTCAATCATGGTTTTGATCGACGGGGTAATCAGCTCCACGATGCGAATGATAATCTCAGGAGAGATTTCAAAAGATGATGGATTAGAGGAGGATGGAGCGGCAGCAGATATGGTAGATGTGCTGGGATGGAGGATGGTGTGAACAGGAGATCGAACTGGAGATGCAGCAGGAGAAGGAGCAGGGGATGGCGAATGAATTGGGGAATTAACGGGAGATGCATGAGGAGTAAGAATTCTCTCTGACCCTAACAAATCGAAGCTAGGAGCAGATATCCTAGCCAGATATGCAGGTAGAGGAGAGGCTGGAGGGGACAGAGGAACAACCATAGTTGTTTCAGGTGCAGCAGAAGAAGAAGGTCGTACCTCAGCTGAAGTTGATGGTACTTCAACTGAGGCAGACGGCAAAGCAGAGGAGGAGGAAGGGAGAGCTGAGCCAGCTTCACTAGGTTGAGGAGCGACTGAAGCAGTCCTTGTGTCCTCAGATTGTGCTGGAGCAGATTTCACGAATGTCCTCTTCCACTTTGAGAATAGATGGGGATCCATCTTCTTGCTGGCATTGATGGTAGTTGCGGCAGAACTCAGCAGCTGGGGGGAATTTCTCCTTCAGGAAAATTCCAATAACCCTTCCCAGGTTGACTTCCTTCTTTCCTGTCTTCTTCCTGATTAAATCAAACAGAACAGCAGCCCAATCGATCCTTTTACGATTAACAATTGCACACATAAGTGCGAATTGCTGTCTTGTTATATTATCATGGGCAGAGTGCTTGCCCAGAATCACTTTTCCGACTACCTCAGCGAGGAACTTGATCTTGAAGGGGAAGTTTACCTTGAGCAGCTTGGTGGGAATGCCCTCGGCATGTCCCAGCTCGACGAGCATCCTTCCAAACTCCTGAGTATCTTGCTCATAATCTTCTTCACCAATAACTAAATCGAAAACATCAGAAAGGACGGCCGGAGTCAGGATAGCTTCTACTCCGCCGATGGTACCGATCATCGATTCGTCTGTGGAAGACGACGTGAAAGCCCATTCTTTTATTTCTGGAATATTAATCTTGATCCTTTCAGACATCAGCTTCTCTAAACCTTGATCTCTGCAGAGCTGGAGAACTTCCACGATTCCAGCATCGCAACTGCTGAAAGCTTCAAAATCTACACTGAATCCTGCATCGAACTTGACGACGGCTAGAACAGCTGGGGAAATCGCCATGGATTCGCCGGAGAAAGCACGAGAAAGCTGGAGAGAGAGCGAGAAAGACGAAGCGCCAGAAAATCGCAAGCGGGAAGGCAGAATGCGAAAGGGCACGCTCCGTCGACGATAAAGCACACGATCTTTTAACCTAGGTCGACTATCGGCTTTATATTGAACCGGAAATAGTCGATCTATTAAAAAGATCTTGAATCGATAGTCGAACGGTCGTTCGACGATCGGCTCAGAAGCAGAGTAGTCGGACAATCGTTCGACTATTTCTGGCTTCTCAAACAACAGGCTGTCGTCGTCCGGAGATCGACGATAAGCTCAGCCTGTTCGACGATGGTCGAACGTCGATCGACGATCTTCAAACAGATAAGTTATCATTAACCAGAGGTCGACGATAGGCTCAATCCGTTCGACGATCTTCGATCATCGTTCGACGATCTTCAAGCAGACCTCAACATAGGCAGATATCGTCACACTTAGTCTCGTCCATTGATCATGCCTAGTTGGACTAAAAAGAACAGATGCTTCTGTTCATCTAAAGGCTTGGTGAATATATCACCTCTCTGAAACTCAGTGGATATGAACTCAAGACAGATCTTGTTCTTTTCCACACAATCTCTCAGGAAATGGTGCCTAATCTCAATGTGCTTGGTTCTAGAGTGGTGCACTGGATTTTGTGCAATAGAAATAGCACTGGTACTATCACACATGATCTTGGTGTTCTTGTGTGAGTAACCATAATCCACAAGCTGGTTTTGAATCCACAGGATCTGTGAACAACAACTGGCAGCTGCTATATATTCAGCCTCTGCAGTTGAAGTTGAGACAGAAGCCTGCTTCTTACAGAACCAAGAGACCAATCTCTCTCCCAGGAACTGGCAAGTTCCTGAGGTGCTCTTCCTGTCAACTCTGCAACCAGCATAATCAGAATCAGAATATCCAATTAATTCAAACTCTGACTCAGCTGGGTACCAAAGTCCTAGATCTGGACATCCTTTCAGGTATCTCAGGATTCTCTTTAGAAGAATCAGATGAGATTCCTTGGGGTTGACCTGGAATCTAGCACAAAGGCATGTAGCAAACATTATATCTGGCCTACTTGCAGTTAGATATAATAGGGAACCAACAATGGCCCTATAATTCTTTTGATCAACTGGCTTGCCGTGATCATCAGAATCAATAACTACATTAGTAGCCATGGGTGTAGGCATTGCTGAAGCATCAGCCATCCCAAATTTCTTTACCAATTCCTTGGCATATTTGGATTGGGAGATGAAGATACCGTCAGCATCTTGCTTAACTTGGAGACCAAGAAAGTAAGACAGCACACCCATGCTACTCATCTCAAACTTAGAGTGCATCAAGTTGGAAAACTTTTTGCAAAGTTTGGGATCAGTGGAGCCAAAGATAATATCATCTACATACACCTGAACTAACAGGATTGTGTCCTTGTGATGCTTAACGAACAGGGTTCTATCAACTACTCCCCTAGTGAAGTTGTGCTCTAACAGGAAACTAGCTAGAGTCTCATACCAGGCCCTAGGAGCTTGCTTTAGTCCATAAAGAGCTTTCTGCAACTTAAAAACATGAGAAGGCTGAGTTGAAGAAACAAACCCTGGTGGTTGTTCAACAAACACCTCTTCCTTAAGCTCACCATTTAGGAATGCACTTTTGACATCCATTTGGAACACCTTAAACTTCATGTAGGCTGCATAGGCCAAGAAGATCCTTATTGCTTCTAACCTGGCAACAGGAGCAAAGGTTTGGTCATAGTCTATACCTTCCTCCTGTCTGTAGCCCTGAGCTACAAGCCTAGCTTTATTCCTTACTATTATTCCATTTGCATCTAACTTGTTTCTATACACCCACTTGGTGCCTATGATCAGTTGGCCTTTAGGTCTTGGAACCAAAGTCCAAACTTTACATCTCTCAAACTGATTGAGTTCCTCTTGCATTGCAATGATCCAGTGGGGATCTAGCTCTGCATCTTTAAAGGTGAGGGGCTCAACCTGTGAGAGGAAACAAGCATGCATCACATCCTGTCTTAATTGATGTCTTGTTTGCACACCAGCTGATATGTCTCCAATCACTTGAGATGTAGGGTGATCTCTAAGTGTGACAATATCAGCAGGTGGGATGTGATCTTCAGCAACAGTTGGGATTAATTCCTCAGGAGGAATTTGATCTACTGTTGGTGGTACAACAACAGCTTCAACAGCTTCAGCAATGTCTTCATCACTGTCTGATTCAGTGATTTGAAGAGTTGAAAGTTGAAGGATTTCTTGAGGGGCATCATGTACCTGTAAAGAACTGGAGGAAGGAGAATTTTCTTTCTCCTTGTAAAACATCTGAGACTCATCAAAAGTCACATGCACAGATTCTTCTATCTTACAGGTTGATTTGTTATAAACCCTATAAGCTTTGCTTACTTGGGAATATCCAAGCATGATTCCCATTGAAGCTTTTGCTTCAAACTTTCTAATATATTCTTTATTATTGTTATGAATATAAACAGTACAGCCAAAAATTCTAAAGTAATTAATTTTTGGTTTCTTTCCTTTAAGCAACTCATAAGGAGTTTTACACTTAAGTTTGTGTATCAAACTTCTATTCAAGACATAGTTAGCTGTACTAACAGCTTCTGCCCAATAGGATAGAGGCATGTTAGCATCTGCCAACAATGTACTAGCAGCTTCAATTAGTGTTCTATTCTTCCTTTCAACTACCCCATTTTGTTGGGGAGTTCTAGGAGCTGAGAAGCTATGTTTGATACCTTCTCTCTCACAGAATTCTTGCATGAGAAGAGAGTCAAACTCAGTACCATGATCACTTCTGATCAAGGCCACATGAGTAGAGTACTCAGTCTGCACACAAAGTAGAAAGTCTGTAAGGGCTTTGAAGTTATCAGACTTAGTTCTCAAAAAGAAAACCCAACTGAACCTTGAGAAGTCATCTACAATCACTAATGTGTAATACTTCCCTCCTAAACTCTGTACATTTATTGGGCCAAAAAGGTCCAAATGTAATAAATACAGGATTCTAGGAGAATCACTTTTATTTACAGATTTAAATGAGTTCTTGGTTTGCTTGCCTAGCTGACAAGCCTTGCAAAGGCTCTCCTTCTTGTAGGGGCAAGAAGGTAAACCTCTAACAAGGTTGTGCTTAGATAACCTAGAGATATTCTTAAGGTTTACATGACTAGCCTTTTATGCCATAAAGAATTATTATTAAGGGTTAATTCATTAAACAGGCAGATTTCAGAGTGAGATGAATTAAAATCTACTAAATATATATTGCCTATTCTATTACCTATTAAAACAACATTATTATTTAAAGTAATATTGCAAGAGGAGTTAGAAAAAGAAACCTGGTAGCCAGCATCACATAGCTGGCTAACTGAAATCAAATTATGCTTCAGTCCATTGACATAAGCAACTCTCTTGAATGTAACAGCTCCAATCGTGATCTTGCCATATCCTTCTGTCTGACCACAGCTGGAGTCTCCAAAGATAACCTTTGGGCCGAGCTTAGCTTTGTAATTTGACAGAAGCTCTTTGTTTCCTGTCATATGCTTAGAGCATCCACTATCCAAATACCACTTATTTTGAGTGATTGGATAGGCCTTCACCTGCAAAACAATTATTTAGACAGAGTGGACCCAGGTAACCTTGGGTCCCTTGTTTTTCACATAAGAAAAACTGGAAATATAAGAGAATGCAGGCTGAGGGTGATAACCTAGTGGGTGAGATCTCCTAGGTGGGATTCTCCATGCAGATGATGGGTCAACAAACCTAGGGTTTCTATTCTCATTTAGGTTTCTATGATACTGATTATGATTTTGAAAATCATATTGAAATCGTCGATCGACGTTCGACGATGGGCGCTCAGATCGTCGAGCTTCGTTCGACCATGGAGCATCCGATCGTCGAGCGGCGTTCGACGCTTTTTGCATTTCTTTGAAAAACTTCTTTCTCTTTTCTCTCTTAGCCTTATTTAATGTTTTATTTACAAGGTTTACTTGCTCAGTGTTCTTCTTTCCACTAGCTGAAATGAAGTTCACTGGAGTTGAAAGATTATTTTTAAGCAAGACTGGGGGTTCACTGGGAGAAGCTCCTAAGCCTAGTTTATCATTTCCTGTCCTAGTGTTAGACATGCTGGTAATTTCTAACAGCTTAAGGCTTCTACCATTAAGGGATTCTTCTAATCTCTTAGACTTAGCTAATTCTATTTTAAGAAATTTGATTTCTTCACTACAAGTAGTGAGTTCTTCCTTTAACCTAACATTTTCAGAGGCTATTGATTCAGAGTCAGCTAGCCTATTTCTAAGTTCTTTTATCTCTTTTTCTGAACTAATTAAATCTAGACATAAAGATTTAAAATCTAACTTAAACTCTTCTGAAGTAAAATCATAAGATGAAAGTACCTCATCTTCAGTAGGCATCTCTTCATCAGAATCAGAACTCTCTGCAGCAGAGTGGTTGCTGCAGGCATCTATTGCCATGAGGCAAACTTCTTTGGCCTTCTTTTCTTCTTCATCTTCACTGGAGCTTGATGAGGATGATTCTTCATCAGAATCACTCCAGGTTTCAGCAATGAAACCTCTCTCCTTTTTCTTGTTCTTGTAGGAGGATGGCTTGGAGTGCTTCCTGTGCTGCTCCTTTTCTTTCCTCTTGTCTTTGTTCTTCTCCTCTGGACACTCTGGCAAAATGTGTCCAGGCTTCCTGCACCCATAACAAATAATTTCTTTAGTTGGAGTACGATCATACCTTGGCTTTTCTTCATACTTTGAAGATTTTCTTCTGAACTCTTTTCTCCCCATTTTGAGAAATCTCTTGGCAAACAATGCCATGAGCTCCTCATTTGATTGGCTGCCTTCTGAGGCTTCAGCAGCTTTAAGAGCTAGAGATTGCTCTTTTCTTGTTGGAGTGGGGGTCTTGGCTTCTGCTTCAGCTTCCCTTGTCTTCAGCACTTGCTCAAAAGATTTGAGCTTGCCGAGAAGGGCTTCTGTTGAGATCTCATTTGTACTTCTGGCCTCCTTGATTGGCCAGATCCTCAAATCCCATGTGCTAGGGAAGCACATAAGGATCTTATCATTGACCTCTGTCAGTGATATGTCCTTGTCCAGGGTCCTCAGCTCATTGATAATTGAGCTGAGCCTGGTGTACATCGCTTCAACTGATTCAGCATCAGTCTTCTTGAAGTTCTCATACTGTGAGATAAGGTTGGACCTCCTGTCCTTCCTTTCATCAGCTGAACCAGCTACAATCTGGTTCAGTGTGTCCCACATGGCCTTAGCTGAGGAGCAGTCAGCCACCTTCTGGAACACCTCATCAGACATAGTCTGAGCCAGTATGTTCATTGCTTTGGCATCAGCAATTTTGGCCTTCTTGTACTCATCATTATAATCTGGAGGAGGCACTGCACTCATATCAGATGATGAGGCAGTGGCAACAGCAGGTGCTCTTGGGGGACCTGACAAAATAGAAGCAAAAATACTCTCATCAATAGAGTTCATATAAAGTTTGATCCTTGTCTTCCAGATGCCAAACTTTGCTAAGTTGCATGCTGGAGGTCTGGTGCTAGAATAATCCTTAGACTGGGCCATGATAGTGAATTTCTATAAACTCTTGGTATCTATCAGGATCTTGTGACTTAGGTGTTAGCCTATACAGTCAGTCAACCTCCCTCTGATACCAATTGAAAGTGAAGGGATAGATACTACTCTAGAGGGGGGGGTGAATAGAGTAATCAAATTTTGCACAAACAAAACTTAATATTCTACCCAACTCCCTTGGAGTGAAGTGCGGAATGAAGAGATTATAGATATTGATTTAACCTTAAAGCCTAACACGAGTGTTGTGTACAAACACAAGCTAACTGTAATTACAGTTCAGCTTGGAAAAACCTAAACAGCAACTAGCAGCCTAGTTATATCTATTCACAGCCACAGTACAGGAATTAAACAGTTGAATCCAGACGACACAAGGAAATTTATAGTGGTTCCCCAAACAACTTGGGTACGTCCACTCTTCTACCCACACGGTAGGAATCCACTCAGGTTTTTGATCAGGTGCCCTGCCACCAACAGAATCTGCTTCAGGTAGATTCAGAAACCCTTTAGACTTTTGATCAGGTGTCTAAAAAAACCAAGCACAGGTTTTTGATCAGGTGCCCTGCCACCAAGGGATACTTTTGAAGGGAGTAATAACCCTGTACAGGAGGGGGAAGAAGGTTAAGATGTCTTCTCTATTTTACAATAGATTAGAGAAGCACAAAAAGCTTGCACTGAGCTAGAATGCTCTAAAGAATCAAGGCTCCCCCTGGCTCAAAGATGTCCAGGTGAAGTCTTGCTTCAGTGCAGAAACTCTTCAGAAAATTCTGAAGGAAAAGCTACAGGAAGAAAATAAATAACAAAAAGAAAACTCTTCAAGCAGCTATTCTTCTTCTTCTTCTTCTTCAAAGAAACTCTGAGTTGAACTTCCTGAAAGCAGGAGAACTCAGGTGAAGAAGAGATGAAGATCTTAACACTTCTCAGTTAGATGGAGTTTGCTGAGAGCAGAAAGCTTGAGCTTGATGAAGGCTTGAGTGCTTTTGAATATGTGTGTAATACTTGCTTCTATTAACCAGCCTGAATCCTTCTGCAAAGGGTTCTTTATATAATCATCAGCAAGCAACGGCTCTCTTCCATTTGAATTGGTTTGTCTTCTTCTAAGCCTTGAGACCTGGGCTGTAAATATCAAGAAGACAGAAAATATCTCTGCAGCAAAACATTCTATAAAAAGGAATAAACCTCTTTCTAAGAAGCTGCAGGCTTAAATCAAATAATCAGATAGACTAAATAAAGTCACATCAGAAAACAATCTCTTTATAGCAAAAAGAAGACTTTTCAGTCCAACGGCTATAAAGGAGCTGTCAGCAGATAAGGTAAATTAAAATGACAGCTAATAAGACAAACAACTTTATCTTAAAAGATTTCAACTCAGGCAATAAGAATAGAGCAAATAATGCCTGGAAATATTATCATACAGCTTAAAATACTGTGCCAGAAAATGTATTAATTAATTAAATATAATAAATAAATACAAAATATAAAGGCAGACAGAAAACGTCGAACGACCTTCGAAGATCGTCGAACGACGGCAGGAGATCGTCGAACTATCGGGCAGATAGTCGAACGATCCAGATAGTCGAGCTATCAAACAGATAGTCGAGCTACCGCAGCAGATAGTCGAACTATCAGGACAGATAGTCGAACTATCAGATAGTCGATCTATCTAGGACAGATAGTCGAACTATCAAGCGCACAGAGATAGTCGAACTATCAAGCAGATAGTCGACCTACCTCAAAAAACAGATAGTCGATCTATCAAAAGATAGTCGAACTATCAAAACAAACCAGATAGTCGATCTATCACCAGATAGTCGAACTATCAGATAGTCGAGCTATCAGGACAGATAGTCGAACTATCAAAGCGGAACAGATAGTCGAACTATCAACAGATAGTCGAACTATCAGCGCAGAACAGATAGTCGAACTATCAACAGATAGTCGAACTACCAGCGCAGAACAGATAGTCGACCTATCAACAGATAGTCGAACTATCAGCGCAGACCAAGGCGTCGACCAACTGATAGACGATCGTCGATCAGTCGATAGACGATAGTCGAACGGCGTTCGACTATAGTCGAACGAAAAACCTACTTAACCAAATTCTCAATTTGGAAAAGTAAGGACTCTACAGCTAGACTCCTAACCATTGACCATAGATATTTCTTGGGTCAAGGGGCACAAAGGAGAGAACTGAACTCAAATCAAACTAGGGTACCAACAAGTTTATATTTACTTCTCCCTCTTTTGTGATCGAAAAGGCCGGCAGAATTGGCGTTTTATAGTGGCGGCCTTCCCGAGTGTCGGTGCCACTGCAAAATGGCAATTATGGGCATAAGACCCCGGTGGTTTAAAAAAGAAAAAAATGGGGTCTTACACGCAGAGGCTCCGTTATTGTGTTCTTAGCGTTGAGGCGTACGTGAAGTCTAGGCTAGGAAGTGTGTCTGGACTCCTAGGAGTAGAGATACTCGCTCAACTGCCACCGTGAAAGTATCTAGTGTCAACCTAATCCACCTATAAGGGGGGAATAAGTGTCGTGCAGTCTTTTGCGGAATTAAGCTATCCTGCACAAGTAAGCAAACATAACACAGAAAACACACAAAGAATTATAGTGGTTCCCCGATTTGGGTACGTCCACTTTCCCCCTTCGACCTATCTCCCACCAAGGGACGACTCGGTCACTTCTCTAAACGGATTGAAATCCAATCCTCACACTAGGAGCAACGCTCCCCTAACCATGGAAGGATCCCTTCCAACAACGGAGTCATAACTCCACCACAACGGGTTGCACCTAAACCTTACAAATTGGAATGAAAATTCCTTTACAACAAAATTGAATGTAAATAAAAATACAAACAATGCTTTATGGAGATTCGGATGTCCTTCTTTGTTCGTTGAAGCTTGCATGAAAAGTACAAAGAGTCCATAACCGTATTTCTCACTTGGAATGGATCTTGTCAAGATCGGCAGCGGAAAGCAAGTGCGGCGGCGATGCTTTGTAAATCCAAACTTCTTGACGAATCAAGATAGGTCATCGAACGATCTCAGTCGGATCAAACGTCTCAACCAATTCATAAGGGAGAACAAGTCTCGTTCAACGAATCGGAAGACAAGAGAACTCGAGAGAGACACGTGAGTCCGGCTGCTTGCCTCGGTGCTGTCGTCGAGCGATCAGAGACGAGATGAGATCAGCGGCGGCGACAACTTCCAATCGGCGATGTGCGTGCGGGCGGAGCTCTCGATGCGCTAGGTCACGACGGCATCTTCTGGTTTTGTATTTTTTGGTTGGTGTCTGAGTTTCAAAATACGCATGTATTTATACCAAGAGCCAACCCTAAGAGCCGTTGTGGGTCCCACGAGGAAAAGCCCTAGCCTCGGCCGAAACAGTGCACGGCGGCTCGGTTCGGTCCAGCGAGCGGCGAGAATCTGCCTAAGGCAAAATCGGCGGGAGTTGTTGGTGATTCCCGTCGATGTCGGCGGGAATCACTCCCGACTCCCGTCGATTCTGCCTTGGAAGAATTTCTGACTTTGCCGGCCGGAAGTAATCGGCGGGAGTCACTTAGTGACTCCCGTCGAAGTCGGCGGGAATCACTAATGACTCCCGTCGATTCTTACTTGGAAGAATTTTCCTCCTTCCTTCTTTTGATAGCTTTGTCTTTGACCCATCCTTGCTCCTTCTTCTGCTCTTGATATACCTTGACCCTGTACTTGAAAATAAGTACACTCCAATTGAGAGAGCACACATGGATCAACACACTGATCTACACAACGAGGGATTACGTTGCGCAGACCCGTGTATATTGACCCACTGCACTCTGACATTGGTGTGTACTTAGCATGGAATAGCTGCAAGCACAACTTGATAGAATTGTCAAATACATTATCAATTCAACTTTGCTTGTTCAGGCTCTTCTTCAAATCAGGTCTATTGTGGATGCAATACCCAACAATCTCCCCCTATTTGAAGAAGCCTAAACCCTACAAGCTAAGGTGAATAGAACATATGGAAATGAAAATCATAAAATGAAAATTCAGTTGAGTGTGGAATTCATTACCATTTTCCTGAGAGCAACATAGCCTTAGCTGAGGTGATCTCCCCCTATCTGAGAGCAGCATAGCCTTTGTGGCCTACTTAGCATTAGCAACCACCTTAGCCTTGTCCGAGAGGGTAATCTCCACCTTTTCGACTTTTGCAAACCTGGGACTTCACTTGGAGCAAAATGCTCCCCCTCAGTTCTTGCATCCATGCCCGATCTTGAGTTCCTAGCAGATGCTTCCCCTTAATCCATGAGCCTTAAGCCTTTCAGTCTTCAATCTTCAAAGTTCAGCATGTCGAGTTCAGTTTTGAAGAAATTGAACTTGGCCTCGTCTAGTGGCTTCGGGAAGATATCTGCAATCTGCTTATCCATGGGTACATAGCAGAGAGATATATCTTTGTTCTTCACATGCTCCTGAATGAAGTGGTAGCGCACTTCAATATGCTTTGTTCTGCTGTGCCACACTGGATTATTCGCAATTGCAATTGCGCTCGTGGAGTCGCAATACATGGTAAATTCTCTAAACTGCAAGTCATAATCTCGAGTTGATTTCTGATCCATAGAAGTTGTACGCAACATCTGCCTGCTGAGATGTACTGAGATTCAGCCGTAGAGGTTGCGACACAGTTCTGCTTTTTACTGCTCCACGATATAAGCCTTCTTCCGAGGAATTGGCACGTCCCGGAAGTGTTTTTCCTATCATCACTGCTTCCTGCAAAGTCAGCATCTGAAAAGCCTATCAGCCGACATCATTGTTTCTTGGGTACCACAAGCCAAGATTTGGTGTACCTTTAAGGTATCTAAGAATTCGCTTTGCAGCGACATAATGAGATTCCTTAGTGTTCACCTGATATCTGGCACAAACGCATATGGAAAACATAATATCCGGTCTACTAGCAGTAAGGTAGAGCATGGATCCAATTATGCTTCTGTACTTTGTTTCATCAAAAGGTTTCCCTTTCTCATCCTTATCTAGAGACACAGTGGATCCCATTGGAGTCCTCATAGAGATAGCACTCTCCATTCCGAATTTCTTGAGGATTTCATTTGTGAACTTCGTCTGATAGATGAAATATCCATCCTCAGACTGTTTCACTTGAAGTCCCAAGAAATACTTCAGCTCTCCCATACTGCTTATTTCAAACTTCTCTTGCATAAGTTTGGAAAACTTCTTGCACAGGTTGTTGTCCGTTGAGCCGAATAATATTTCATCGACATAGATTTGCACCAGCAAAATCTTTCCTTTGACTTCCCTAATAAATAATATCTTATCTATTTTTCCTCTCGAGAACTTGTTCTCAAGAAGAAAACTAGACAGAGTCTCAAACCAAGCTCGAGGAGCTTGTTTTAAGCCATATAATGCTTTATTAAGAAAGTAAACATGATCAGGGAGAGTTGTATTAACAAAACCTGGGGGTTGCGCGACGTATACTTCCTCTTTTAAATCTCCATTCAGGAAAGTAGACTTCACATCCATCTGATAGACAGTGAATCCTTTGTGAGAGGCATACGCCAGGAACAACCTGATCGCCTCGAGCCTTGCAACTGGTGCAAAGGTTTGGTCGAAGTCAATCCCCTCCTCCTGTCTGTATCCTTGAACCACCAGTCTGGCTTTGTTCTTGATGATGACACCGTGTTCATCCAGTTTGTTTCTGAAGATCCACTTAGTGTCGATCACATTCTGTTTCTTTGGTCTGGGAACTAATGTCCAGACGTTGCATCGTTCGAATTGATGAAGTTCATCTTGCATGGCCAATATCCACGACGCATCTTTGTTCGCTTCGTCGAACTTCTTTGGATCAACCTGTGACAGAAAACTAAGGTGCAGAATCTCGTTAATTGTACCCCTGCGATTTCTGACACCGTCCCGAGGATCTCCTAAGATCTGATCTCTTGGGTGATCCCTCACGTGTCTGAGCTCTAAGAGTCTGGCATCTGGAGCTCCTATAGCTTCTCGGGCTCCTCCCTCTTTTGGGAGAATCTCCCCATCCTGACCGTCATCTTCTCCAGTTGGTGTAGAGGTGGAGACCTTGACGTACTTGGGAGCTTCATTTTTAGCAATCTCATCTAGACTTAGCTGTTCAAGCCTTGCACCTGCATCTTTAAGAATGCCACTAGAAGAATTGCTGTGAAGCAAGCTTCCTTCAACAAATACAACATTAATTGACTCTTCTACCACTAGGGTTTTCTTATTGAAAACCTTATATGCCCGACTATTGTTATTATAGCCCACGAAGATGCCTTCGAAGCATTTTTCTCCGAATTTAGTACGTGGGTACTTCCCATTATTGAGTACATAGCATCTGTAGCCAAAAATCCTTAGATAAGATATGGTCGGTTTCCTGCCTTTCAATATCTCATAAGGCATATTATGATGGTTCTTGTTGATCAATGCTCGGTTTTGCACGTGGCAAGCTGTATTGACAGCCTCTGCCCAGAAGTACTCTGGAAGAGAAGCATCATTCAACATTGTCGTACATGCTTCAATGAGCATTCGATTCCTCCTCTTCGCAACTCCGTTTTGCTGAGGAGTACGCGGGGAGGAAAACTCATGAAAGATATCATGTTCTTCACAGAATTCTGTTATAGCCCCAGACTCGAATTTTGTTCCATGGTCACTTCTGATTTTGACCACGGAGCAGTTAAGTTCGTTCTGAATCTGCTTGACAAAATTAGTGAAGATATCAAACGTATCTAACTTTCGTTTCAAGAAGAACACCCACGTAAACCGAGAGTGATCATCAACAATCACTAGCGTATATGATTTGCCTCCTAAGCTATGAACTTGCACTGGACCGAACAAGTCCATATGCAGAAGATAAAGACATATGGAAGAGTCTTTGTCTGCAATTCCCTTAAAGGTAGCCCGAGTCTGTTTGCCCTTCTGACATGCAAGACAAGGGCTATCTTTGATGCACTTAATAGTAGGAGCATCCCTTACTAAGTTCTTAGAAAACAACATATTAATAGTTTTGAAATTAATATGTGTTAATCTCTTGTGCCATTGTTCACAGAGAGATGCACTGTCTTTTGCTACTAGGCAATCGGAGGTAGAAGAGTCTATGCTAAGAAAATCTAAGCAGAAACTATTTCTGCTCCTAATGCCAGTTAATACTGTCTCCGAAGAGGCACACGATATTATCATGCACTTTTCCTTGCAAAACTTAATGTCGTATCCTTTGTCACACAACTGGCTTACACTGATCAGGTTATGGTTTAACCCTTCAACATAGGCCACGTCTGTGATAGAGAATACACCATTGGATATCATACTATAACCCTTGGTGACTCCTCGATCTGATCCTCCAAAGATGACTTTGGGTCCATTTTTGAATGGGGAGTCTTCACGCAACAGGCTTCTTGTCCCGGTCATATGTCGGGAACATCCACTGTCCAAGTACCAGATTGGCGTTTTGGTGGCCTTTGGACATACCTGCAAAACAGAATTAGTTTCCCTTAGGAACCCAATCGGACTTGGGTCCTAGATTCCTTGTTAGCACACTCCCCCTTGGGTGGTTAACCCTACGAGTGGTCAGCCTAGCATTGCTAACATGAGGAGTCTCATTGTTTCTTGGATTAAACCAGCAATCCACGGCAAAGTGACCAACTTTGCCACAGCACTAACAGTCAAACCTGTTGTACCATTTCCTAGGCTCCTGCTTCACCCTTAGAACGGTGGGTCCAGCCGGGGCCTTGGATCTGGAGGTGGAGGCGTCATGATGACAGCAGTCACATGATTTCTTCACATCATGTTCCTTCTGTATAACAAGCTTGGCCTTTGGTGCCTGCTTCCTATTATGGCCGCTAGAGAAGTGGCCATAATTCTCCACTTGGATTTTCTCATAAGGTGCCTTAAAGACACTCTCACCGTAGTTGCGGGGGAAGGTCCATCCATCATACCGGCTCTTGGGCTTTTCAACCGAGGGCCGGAAGAGGCGGCCATAGGTTGACTCAAAGTCATGCTCATTGCAGGGAAAGTTAGGCTTTCGGAATGAAATATGACCGAGTGGGGCCTTTCCCTTTTCTACAGCAGAGGCCTTCTTAGTAGCCTTATTTTTCCTTTGATTTCTATTTCTCCTGGATGATTTACCAGGCTCAGCCACATGCCCCAAGCTATCCCCCTTAGCCTGAGCAGAGAGTTCATCAACCAGAGGAAGAACGGTCTTGGGCATGGAGAAGCTTTTGACAATCTTTCTCTCGTCCGCAAGCTGTTCTTCCAGCTTGTTAATTTCTTCCTGCTTTTGGTCAAGGAGCCTTAGAGAATCTGAGTGCTCAGAAGTCAGGTCCAGGTGTTCCTATCGGAGAGATATCAAGCCAGTGATCAATTCTCTTAGGGACACACCCTCAGCCTTAAGGAATTTGACTTCCTTTTTCTGAGCGCTCAATCTCTTTCAGCAT
This sequence comes from Platanthera zijinensis, assembly GCA_039513925.1. NCBI lineage: Eukaryota > Viridiplantae > Streptophyta > Magnoliopsida > Asparagales > Orchidaceae > Platanthera > Platanthera zijinensis. The sequence continues at coordinate 57,751,503 of CM077087.1, read as the reverse complement.
TCTTCAAATGTATTGAGCAGGAGCTCATACTTTTCGAGGAGTTCAGCTTCACGGGTAGATAGGCTGTCCTCGTGATCATCTTCAGGAGACTTGGAGTCAGGGTCAGAGAGGGGGTGCGATCTTTTACCTTCCCGGTAAATGGGGGACAATCTCCATCTGAGTCGGAGCGACCCATTAGCCCGAAGTAGGCTTCCTCATCATCACTGGAGTCTGATGAGTTAGATTCACTCAGTGTCTTTGGCTTCTTGGCAATGTAGCTCCTCTCCTTCTTCTTGTCTCGAGAGGACTTGTGCTCCTCTCCTTTCCTCTTATCTCTCTTGCTTTGGTAACAGTCAGCAATGACGTGGCCTGGCTTATTGCACCCAAAGCAGATAATGTTAGCAGAATGATGTTTGTTCTGTTTAGAATCATACCTGTCAGAAGAGTAATTCTTCTTCTGATGTCTGGAGGAGGAGCCATCTCCTTTTCTCTGATTCATCATCTTGAGGAACTTCTTGAACTCTCGAGTGATGAAAGAGAATTCTTCTTCAGATAGCTCTGAGCCGGATGAGCATGGCTCAGAGTCTTCTTCCTCAGCCTTTCTCCGAGAGCGGGACGAGGCACCCTTGCCTTTCCTTGAGCTATTAGCTTTCAGGGCCACAGTCTTTTCTTTGGCTGCAGCCTTATCGGCCTCCTCTTCAGCTTTTCTGGTTTTCAGCTGAAGCTCATAGGACATTAGCTTCCCAAACAGAATTTGGTGATCAGTTTCTGCCAGCTTGCCAAACTCTCTGATGGCGCAGATCTTGGTGTGCCATTCCTTAGTCAGGGATCTAAGGAATTTGTCATTTAGTTCACCATCGGTGAACACTCTGCCATAACCCTTCAGGGCATTAATGATCTTCAGGAAGTTCTCGAATGTCACAACGATTTCTTCCTTGGGACCTTGCCTGAAGGCCTCATACTTCTGGTTCAGAAGGGATCTTCGATCATCCCTTACTTCATCTGTGCCCTCCATCAGAATGATCAGGCAGTGCCAGATGTCCTTGGCAGTCCTACAGTTGCTGAAATTCTACATCATTGAATCATCGACGACGCTCACTAAAATGTTTTGAGCTTTCTTGTCTAGGCCGACAAGCACCATCTCATCCTTATCAATTTCGGAGAGCCTCTTGGGCACCATTTTGGTCGGATCAATGGTGGAGGCCTTAGTGGGGATATGAGGGCCCTCCTCCACTATCATGAAGAGTTAGGGATCGACTGCTTCCATGTAGAACCTGATCCTTTCCTTCCAGATGGGAAAATTCAGCTTGGTGCATACTGGAATCTTTCCTGTATACTTGAGTTCGTCCATTCCTGAGATCTTCTTTCTTCTTGACACTAGACACAGAATCTTACTCAAGGTATTAACCTTATTGATGAGTAACCTCCCTCTGATACCACTTGAAAGTATCTAGTGTCAACCTAATCCACCTATAAGGGAGGGATAGGTGTCGTGCAGTCTTTTACGGAATTAAGCTAACCTGCACAAGTAAGCAAACACAACATAGAAAACACACAAAGAATTATAGTGGTTCCCTGATTTGGGTGTGTCCACTTTCCCCCTTCGACCTATCTCCCACCAAGGGAAGACTCGGTCACTTCTCCAAACGGATTGAAATCCAATCCTCACACTAGGAGCAACGCTCCCCTAACCACAGAAGGATCCCTTCCAACAACGGAGTCACAACTCCATCACAACGAGTTGCACCCAACCCTTACAAATAGGAATGAAAATTCCTTTACAACAAAATTGAATCTAAATAAAAATACAAACAATGCTTTATGGAGATTCCGATGTCCTTCTTCGTTCGTTGAAGCTTGCACAAAAAGTATGAAGAGTTCACAACCGGATTTCTCACTTGGAATGGATCTTGTCAAGATCGGCGGCGGCAAGCAAGTGCGGCGGCGATGCTTTGTAAATCCAAACTTCTTGACGAAGCAAGCTAGGTCTTCGAACGATCTCAATCGGATCAAACGTCTCAACCAATTCGGAAGGGAGAACAAGTCTCGTTCAACAAATCGGAAGACAAGAGATCTCGAGAGAGACACGTGAGAACGGCTGCTTGCCTCGGTGCTATCGTCGAGCGATCAGAGACGAGCTAAGATCAGCAGCGGATACAACTTTCGATCGGCGACGTGCGTGCAGGCGGAGCTCTTGATGCGCTAGGTCACGGCGGCGTCTTCTGGTTTCATATTTTTTGGTTGGTGTCTAAGTTTCAAAATACGCATGTATTTATACCAGGAGCCAACCCTTAGAGCCGTTGTGGGGCCCACGAGGAAAAGCCCTAGCCTCGACCGCAACAGCGCACGATGGCTCGTTTCGATCCAGCGAGCGGCGAGAATCTGCCTAAGGCAAAATCGGCGGGAGTCGTTGGTGATTCCCGTCGATTTCGGCGGGAATCACTCCCGACTCCCATCGATTCTGCCTTGGCAGAATTTCTGACTTTGCCAGCCGGAAGTAATCAGCGGGATTCAGTTAGTGATTCCCGTCGAAGTTGGCGGGAATCACTAACGACTCCCGTCGATTCTTACTTGGAAGAATTTTCCTCCTTCCTTCTTTTGATAGCTTGGTCTTTGACCCATCCTTGCTCCTTCTCTGCTCTTGATCTACCTTGACCATGTACTTGAAAATAAGTACACTCCAATAGAGAGTGCATACGTGGATCAACACACTGATCTACACAACGAGGGATTATGTTGGGCAGACCTGTGTATATTGACCCACTGCACTCTGACATTGGTATGTACTTAGCATGGAATAGTTGCAAGTACAACTTGATAGAATTGTCAAATATATTGTCAATTCAACTTAGCTTGTTCAGGCTCTTCTTCAAATCAGGTCTATTGTGGATGCAATACCCAACACACCGTGAGCCACGACGGTCGGTACTTGAGAAGCTAGCTAGCTCCAAAAAGTGGGGAATGTTTGAAAGGTCTATGAACACAGAGTCGGGTGTGTGAGTTGCATTATAATCATTGCATTGCACCACATAACATAACATATGTAAATAGTATTGTTTAGTTTATGTTTGTAGACCCTCATCATATAACTTAGTATGGGCTCTTATATTTGATAAGTTACCTGAAAATCTTAACTTATATGTTTGTATGTGCATTCATATATGTTAAGGTACACTTCTGTGATGGTAGAGTTGCTTCTTTTACTTTCCTATATTTATACAACTCTTCCTTACTGCTTTTATACTGTACTTTATTACAGCTCATTACTAATGTTTTTGTTGTTGCTCATACTGGAATAAAACTGATAGAATTATGTAAATACAACTGTCACATGTTTCTGCATTCTACTACTATTGGTCCTCCGCTTTCTTCCTCCCGTGCGGTGCCTAGGAAATGCGGGGGTGAAGTAAGAATGGTAATGACCAAGTCTTTTGACTAACGGTCGGTGAACCATATCGTTTTAGGGACTCGTGGATACGCCGCACCAGTTTGACCAGGTGGAGCCAGAGATTGAGCTATCAGGATCAGAGGAGCAGTTGACGCGCACTACTATTACTACTACCTGGCGACATGTTGATGAGTATATTGTTTAGCTTCTGCAAGTAGTTGAGAGAGAGAGGGAGTGTTTTGTGTTATGGTTATGTATTGGGCATAAGCCCTTACTCTCTTTAGTTTCATTTTATTACTTATTGTGGACTATTTCTCTGCTTCCATCTTATTTATGTTGAGTTGTGACTGTGGACTATGTTTAGCAAATATTTTTACTTGGCCTACTTCAAAGTGATCGTCCTAGCCGGCAGGATCAGTGTCGTGCGGTGATGACTAATTTGGCAGTTGGTGTCACAGTAAGGCGGCGGTCTTGGGAATAAAATCACTTCTCGGTCATGCCCAATTACCGGGAGGAGGGATTTTACACAACATCCACACCATTTTTCCCATTATTTACAGGTATTTGAGTTTCTCGGAAGGTGACAAACCATCTCTCCATTACAGGTTTTAAGTGTAGAAAACTGAAAAATAGCAAAGTCTGTTATTAAGAACAGTCAGGAAGATATTTTTGAATCCAATAAATAATCTTATGGAAAAAATAGTGTGGTTACTGATAAACGCACCGCAACAAAAAGAGAGTAAGAACATGAGAGATCGATATTGCCCTACGAGAAAAATGAAAAAGAAAATACCACTGTCTTTCCTCAATTCTGTCGACAATACCCCGACCCCTTCGCCAAGAACATTGGCAATCTTGCTCCTTAAGAATTCGACCGAGCATGGCAATAACAGATAGGAAGACGGACGAACACTGATGTGGCCGAGGAAGTAAAATCCGCGTGGAGAGGGACCTGCGATTCCTTGGGATTTCCGCGAAGCCTTCGGCCGAAGAACACCACCACAAACAGAAAGACGAACTTGCGGCCAACGCTCTCCCCTTGTCCGAATCCTTGCATGTGAATATAAATAGATGAACCCGGAACCACAATTTATAGGTATATGAAAAACCTAAATGACAAGGATCACATGAAATCAAGGATCCAAAAAATCAGGCATGAAATACCATATCTTCCTTGGGTGCTCCCAAAATCGGGCATGAAATCAAGGGTCTTCCATGAGTGCTCCTTCATCAAGGGAAAATTGGAAAGTTCTCAAAAAAAGGATATCCCAGGGATATTGGTTTCAAAAAATGAAACTACTAATGGTTTGATTTCCATTATCAACCCCGATTGGAAGGACATGACATAGGAATGAATTCAAAAGTAATATAGGCTCCAGTTGGAAAGAGGAGGCGATGTATGCAACAAATTCCATGAAGCCTTGAAATGTACGTCCGTCGAAGCTTCTACGAGCATGCTCCTCTGAGTTCTTTCCCGCACCTACTGTTGCACGCTTGAGAGCGCTGAGCTAGGTTGAGCGAACTAGAAAGAGTGCATGGTGAATTCCGAGCGAATGAACAATCTAAGTCCCACGTTCTCGCCGAAAAAGCTCAAAGCTCTCTCTAGTCTCTTAAGTTGTTTGTTTTCAGATGAAGCGCTAAGGACCATTCTATAGCTTTTTTTGAAGGGACGCGTTGATAATTGCACAAGGATGAACCTTGAGCTAATGAATGACGTTGCTCAGTTCCGGTCACCTGCAACACTAAGTTTTCCAACATGACGGACATACGCCCTAGCGGTTCAGGCGACCCGGGCAGGTTGCCTGCAACAGCGGCTGTCAGAGGCAGCCACCAGTGTGGGCGTGCACACCCACACATGCATCATGAGCGCAAGCGCGTGTGCACTAATGTAGTGTGTGGTTGCGCTCGGGGCTGAGGCATGCGTGCCTGTGTGACGTGTGTTCCTGCGTGGCGCGCCTGTGCTCGTGTTGTGCGGCAGCACGCAAGCGCATCCAGTGCGCACACACTGGCCACCCGCGCTCATGCGCGTGTGCTCCTATTCATGCGCGCGGGGACTAGTCATGCACGCAAGCGTGTGCGGACCAAGTGTGTTGCCTTTGTTCACTTGGTTTCATCCCCCCTTCGAGATGATTTTGGACCCTACAAGCGGGGGGGGCTCGCTAGTTTGAGTTGTTTTGCTTAAGCGTTTTGGTCGAAGTTCAACCAGTTTGGGTCAGGAATATTAAGGGGGAACCCAATCTAATGTCCCCCAAAATTTGAGGGTTGTGATTCCCGAAGCGACAAGCCCGAAAATTTTTAACCTTAATTATTTCGTCTTGTGGTCATGTACTTTGAATTATTGTTTTGTGCGCGCGTCACAAATTACTTTTTATTTGCTGCATGGAATTTCCTTTTTGTTATGTTTAGAGGTGTGTGTTGATCACCTGGCACCACTTATTTTCGGAGGTGTGTGCTGATCACCAGGCGCCACTTATATTTGTCATGGGAGTTAAAGATTTTGCAGTGGGTGTTTTGATGACTTTCTTTGCAGCTTGGTTTCCATATCTTTTAGTTACAAGGATCCAGACTAATCAAAGATCGATTACTACTTACTAGCAAAAGTCATTTAGCCATATATTTTTTTGCCAGGGGTCAAAACTCATGACTGATAATGAACTATTAGCCACGACTCCTAATTCTTGGTAAATAAGCAAGTATTAGGCACATGCCTAATTCGCGGGAAAAAAATATTAGCCATGATTTATTTAATTTGTGTCTAATAAGACAATATTAGTATTGGTTAGATTTGTTACTTAAAATCGAAAACCAATTAAAGCGGAACCGCAAAGAACCGTACCGAATCATTTATGAATTATTCGGGTTCTGTTTAAATTTTGGAACCGTGTACAACATTGATCAAGGTGTGTTCTTTCATTTTATTATCCGGACCAAAATCACAATATACTAGTCTCAAGCGGTTTCATGATTTTTAAACCTGGACTTAACCGGACTGAAGCAGAATGAACCACAGCCCTTTTATTATTAATATTTATAATATTATTGTAATTTTATAATAATAATAATAATAATATATTATTATTGTTACTTTTTTATAATCAATTTATAATATTTATACTTACCATTAAGGGCGAAATTGGTATTGTTTGAATCCAAATCGCAATAGCACCAAAAGTGGTGAGTTTTGGACTGAACAATATAGCATAAAAACCGTGCGTTATGGTTTAACATTGACACGGTGTAGGTTTTGTACCGCCAAACAATAGGGGCGAGCATACAAAACCATAAACCGCAAAAACAACATGCACCGCACAAACCACACCGATTTTAATACCACACTGCCTAGTTTCGGTGCGGTATGATACAGTTTTCAACTTTTAAAAACTGCACATGGCTGCGCAGCCGAGCAGGGCCACACACAGCGCGGACAATGCGCGCTCGCAGCCGCGCGGGAACGTGGGCCGCGCGGGGACGTGGGCCGCGCGGGAACGTGGGCCGCGCGGGAACGTGGGTCGCGCAAGGCTGCGGGCCGCGCAACAGGCCGCGCCCACCACACCGCGCCCCGGGCGCGACCGTGCCCACAACGCGCGCCGCCGGCCGCACCCGCCGCACCCGCCGCCGCCTTCAGACACCTTGCCCGGGCCGCCCGAACTCCCCGAGGGGAAGGGTCACTTCCGTCATTTAGCTAATTTTAGTCATTCGTGTGACCAAAATAGAGCGACGTCATTCGCCAACATAAATTACTCCCTGACGCAATTACCAACACGCACCTCCAGAAAACTATAAACATGCTCACATGCCTTCATTTGAAGGCAATCATGGCCGCGCGACGATGCAAGGTCGCGCACAGCGCGCGACCATGCAGTGCCGCGCTGCGAGCGGCCGCACTGGGATACGTCGTGCGGCCTGTGGCCGCGCATGGCCGCACGACTAGTGGTTGCGCGGTCGCGCCCCACGCGGGCATACCTTGTACGCGCGCGCGCGTGCTGACGGCCTCTGCCGCCGCCGACGATCCTCTCCGCCTCTGGTCACCGTCTCCGCCTCTGGTCACCGCCGCCGCCTCTGGGCGTCATGCCTGGGCTGCCCGAACTCCCTAGGGGGAAGGGGGCAGTTTCATCATTTAGCTAATTTTGGTGATCCGCGAGACCAGAATAGAGTGACGTCATTCGCCAGCACAAATTACTCCTCGCCGCAATTGCTGACGCGCCCCTACAGAAAACTATAAATACGCCCCCAAGCCTTCATTTGATGTCAAGCAACTCTAGAGGCAAGAGAGCGCGCTGAGATTTCCAGCGAGATCGTGGACTTTGGCCGATTCTCTGTTCAGAAATTCGCTCCGCTCATCTCCTTACGCCACAGAGTCCTCATGCCTCAAGTGACATCAACCGCCTGCGCGAGAGCGCTCCGATATAGGATCTGCATCAACGAGAGTGCAACATCCCTAAAGCCCCGTGGGCTTTGCAGATTTTCCAGCCGAAACGCTCCTACCAAGGTTCTGTAAGCTCGACGCAGTCTCAAGACCTGAGCGCTTCCATCGAGGCTCCGAGGACTTAGCCATTTTTCCTCTTTTTTTGTACTTGTAATAGAGTAGCGACCTGTCACCCTCCGAGAACAAAACAACTTGTGTAATACTCCGAGAAGCTAGTGGATTTTGGCTCGACGCAGTTCCAACCATATTGTTTTTCACTATTTCCGGGTTTTCCACGTCAAAAGCGTCTTATCTCCATTGTGGCGGTTTTCTTTAACTGATTTCACGCCCGGCTCGACTCCGAGCTAAGGCGGTCCAATTCTCCGGACCGGTGAAAGGCCGGGTGACCTGCAACAAAAATGACTCATCTAAACTATATTTCTACAACTATTTTTTGTGTAAACTTTCTATATTTTCCTTCAATGTATGTTCAGTCAGACAGAATCGAGTGTTTGTAATTAAAATTGGAGTCAAAGTTTAATTTACAGATGAATTCTCATTTAGTTTCTATTTAGGTATTCTTTCTTGTTTATTATGAAAATTGTCTTTTAAAATTTTATTATTTACAATGGTGACAAAATGGTTTGCACAAGTTTTGAAAATCTTTTGACTCTTAAACCAAATTACATTGGATAAGTCGTTAAAACAATAACCCAGAGCTAATCACAAAGCAATAATAAATCACTGAGAGGAGCACAAGTTAAACATGGAACATAGAGTAAAAAAGAAAATTTATTTCAAGACAGTACCTAATGCATGGAAATCATTCATGCTGTGGAGCAAGAGATGAAACTAATCCCTCCCCGAAGAGCTAGGGGCTCGTGAATTAATACAAATCAACACACATGAATTTAAAACTAGCTAATCCACAAACATAATTCTGAAGAAACATAGTTGGATCTATAAATTTCATGTCATAACCTGCTGCTGCCGGCAACTTCTTCCTTGCAGTCACCTTCCTTCTAACTTGAGGTTCCAATTATGATTCTCCATTACATACTTACGGTAGGAATACAGACGCAGAAAGAAACATCACATGCTGTATCAAATTTTTTTTTGAGCCTCCTAAAATTCTTAGTACTTTCGATCTTGTGCCATTAGAAGAAATTGCTTCAAAATATACAAACAGAATGTCAGATCATCATACAGACAGTTGTAGGCTCTGTTTGGGGGACATATTTTTCGCCGGTCAAGCGGTTAAGACATATCAGGTTATGCGGTCGTAACCGCTTGACCGGCGAAAATAAGTCCCCCCAAACGGAGCCGTAGTCTTTCAATTTCCAACCACGACTAACAATCACTTGATTGGAACATAATCCGTGGCATGAACGGTGATTACAATAAGGATAAAAAATTCTCTATAACGGATCCGAGGAAAGCCTCACGGCCATCGCTCTAAAAGAACAGTTTATTATCATCATCATCTTTATTATCACTGAGTGAGAAGAGGAGAGATAGAATGGAATACACACCTGATGGACAATTGTGGGTGGCCGAGAAGCCCTCTTGAGAGCAAGAACGGGCCATGCTCTTGAGTAATACCCGAGTTATTTCCTTAAGGTATGTCCTTTATCTTGGTGTACCATGCTATTTATAATAGCTGTTCGCGATTTTTGGAAAGAGGTACAGTGGTTGCAACCATGGATGAAGAAGATCGCGTTGGTAACCACAAGCACTGTTTTACCCGCCTGTAGTATGGGCGATATCTTGAGCCTTGTTCTCGCTTTTTAATGTCGATTGCCTGCCTCTTTTTGGAGTTGAGAGGGATCACCGCTGGGTCAGGGGTCCACCTCGATAAATTTGGGTTATACAAATAAAGTGTTTAAATTTGAGTTCAGCATTAATATTCTGGGATCTGCTCCTATATAACAATGTATGACATTCAAAATGAACTCTTTCATGCATGCATTCACTTCAACCTGCTCCAATTTCTATAACAAAGTATGAAATTGTAATGGCCTGCCAATGCAATCGTGGTTTAAGAAGCTTCCTGCAATGAAATGAGCTCACACGTTCTGCTTTTTGTCGACTTTGGCTCCGTTTGCGGGGGACTTATTTTCACTGGTCAAGCGGATACGACCGTATGAACTCAACCTTAAATTAAGGTCGAGTTTATGCGGTCGTATCCGCTTGACCGGTGAAAATAAGTCCCCCCAAACGGAGCCTTTATTATGTTATATGGGGTTGAGAAGGTTTCCATTGCACAATTGCCTTGATTTCTATTGTCATTTTCTGCAATGAAGCAACCTGCTTTCCTGCTGGCGAAGCCCGCAGGAGATCTTCCAGCTTTAGAGAGCATTTTAGTTTTAAAAGTTTCAGATTTCGAGAGTTTTTTTTAATCCAAGAACAACTATCAACTATTTCTTAGATGGTCAAATAAATAATATTGAGATTCTCTTCCCAGGAGTTGGATGCTCCTTCTGTTGGTTTGGTTCGGTCCGTATCCGGATTAGGATTTTATTTCTTCCCCCTTTAGAATATGCAGTGTCAAAGAGAAAAAATTAAAAGAAAATTTTTATAATTTTTATTTTTTGGGTTTGCCGTGACTTGAAAATGAAGGGGAGGAAATATTTGATTTTTTTTTGTTGGTGGGGGGCCTATACACAGAATATATCTTAGCCATCATTATAAATGAGTTTCTTCTTAATGTGAAGATTAGCATCATATTGAAGTACCGGCCCACCGTGAGAACTGGAGGAACCGCCTCATGGAGATTTGGAGAGCCGCCTGTGAGAGGAAACGCGCCGCCTCTGTCTTGCTCGTGCACTCGGAGGGGCCGCCGGCCTTGAGTGATGTTGTCGGTTTTTAGAGTAGATAACCGCCGGCGTTGAGAGAGGGTGTTGCCGCCGGACTTGGTAAGATTTGTCGGCGTTACAGTGGGCGTTCTTTGGAGTGGAGAGGCATGGTGTCGACGGCGTGCGTGAGTGCAGTTATCCTCGACAGTGGTTTCTCCCCTGTGGTGACGTTGTTCTCCGGTGGCAGTGTTGTTCTCCGGTGGTGGTGCGGTTGAATGTCGGATTTCGACGTTGAAGGTTCTGATGAACCTTGTGCATCCGCGAGGCGGATTGCAGTTCATATCTCCTACTCTCTCATGGATCAGGCGTGTCCAGTGGATCCGCGTGTATTTCATCGAGCGGTTAAATTTTCTTCTGTACTTACATTTATATTTTCATTATATATAAATTCTGTGATTATTTTCTGCGTTCTTATTACCTGCAAATTTTATATTTGTATTTGTATCCATCTTAAAACACCTTTGTTTTTGTATTTATTGGATCCACTGTTTAATCTTCTAGCAATTGACAATAAGGAGTAATTAAGTAGTTGCTTTGCCCCTTGGCCTTTGTTTTTTTTTCTTAAGCTTCTGTTCCTAATTTTCCTTGGTCAATTATCTGGTTAGTTTACAATCTATGAAGGAATTACAGCCAATGGCTGAGAGCTTTCTATAAAGTCGGGGATCCTCAAGTGAACATTTCTTGGAAAAAATGTCTCGCAAATGTGCAAAAGAGACGCTAGGCAAGAGAGTGGAGCTACCCCAATCTGCATCACGGGGAGCATCAAGCATCAATGTATAAAGCACTGTGCTTTTAAAGCATATAAAGTAACCCACATGGTCCCCCTCATTGTTGGGATCTATCAACAAGTCTGATCTAATAAGCTTCTGACATCCTCTGCCTTTCCAGAAGCTCGGATAGTGTTTTTTAACTCCATTTAATTTTCTGAAAAATACTACAATATCTAAGAAATCATTTGAATTGTCTACCGGTGGGAAAAACTATCGCGAAAAACTCTAATTTTTTATCTTTTGAAAAAGTCATTTGTTACATACTTTTATCTTCCGAAAAGCACTTCTTCATCACAAAAAATTTATCTCTTAAAAAAATCTCCAACTTGATATTTTTGTCCAACCACGACTTTTTTCGCGGACGTAATTTTTTTACCTGGACATATTTTTTTTGCCTAGACGCGAATTTTTCATCCAGACACAAATTTTACGCCCGAGCGCGAATTGTTCGCCCGAGCGCGAATTGTTCGCCCGGGCACGAAATTTTCGTACAGGCTGTCATTTTTCGCCCAAGTGCGGGGTTTTTCGCCCGAGTGCGGTTTTTTTCACCCGTATATGAACTTTTCGCCCGGCCGGGTTTTTTCCGCCCGGACAAATTTTTTGTCCGGGCGCGAATTTTTCGGCCGAGCGTGAATTTTTCGCCCGGACGTGAATTTTTCGCCTGGGCCCGATTTTTTTGTCTGGGCACGAGGTTTTTCGCCAGGATGCGTTTTTTCGCCCGAGTGCAATTTTTTCGCCGATGGAAGATTTTTTTCGCCCGGATGCGTTTTATTCGCCCGGGCCGATTTTTTCTTCCGGGCGTGATTTTTTCGCACCGACGCGATTTTTTCGCTTGGACATTTTTTTGTCCGGGCGCGATTTTTTCAGCCAGGCGCGATTTTTTGCCCGAAAGCGATTTTTTTGCGCAAGAGCGATATTTTTTCATCGGAGCTTGTTTTTTTTCACCGGTGAGCGGTTTTTTGACCCGGACGCAATTTTTTGCCCAAGCGCGATTTTTTCGCATGAGAACAAATTTTTTCCTCAGGAGCTGTTTTTTTCGCCCGGTCGCAAATTTTTTGACCGGGCGCAAATTTTTCGTCCATGAACGATATTTTTTATCTCATCTGATGGCGGCAAGGAACATTTTAAAGTATGTCAAGTCAACTTCTGATATGGATCTCCTTTACGGGAGAAACACGGGCTTTACTGTTCAAGGATACTCGGATGTTGATTATGAGGGAGATTCAGACGACCGGAAGTCAACATCCGGTTATATCTTCACAGGTGGATCAGCCAGTATTTCATGGTGCAGTAAGAAGAAGGACTCGGTGTCCGTCTCTACTACGGAAGCGGAGTACAAGGCTTCGGTCTTGGCAGCTCGGGAAGTCATCTGGCTTAGGAGACTAGTAGAGGACGTCCATGAAGAAGTGCGAGGTCCAACTCTGCTTCACGGTGGCAACGAAAGTGCCCTGAAACCTGTTAATAATCCAGTTTGTCACGCGGGAACCAAACACATTGAGATTGAACATCACTTCATTCGTGAGAAGGTGTTGGAGGGATCTCTGGTGGTTAGACATGTTCGGAGTGAAGAAAATATCACGGACATCTTCATGAAGCCGCTATCGAAGGGGTCGTTTATACAGTTACGAGGACTGCTGGGTTTGGTCACCACTTCTCACTTCAAGGAGGAGTGTTGAAATTTTTGAAATGAGGGGGGTGGGGGGTGGGGGTTGATCGGGCAGACCGCGCGGTCTGGGCGGACAGTCCTGCAGACTGATGGTGCTGCCTAAGCAGTCTAGTGATGGCGGCCTGGTGGTGTGTCCTTGAAGATAGCCGTGCGAATTGGCAGTTTTGTTCGCGGTTTGGCGAACCTGTTTGAAGCCTTGTGAACTGGGCGGACTGGCAATGTAGTTCGCTAGTTCCAGCGGGCTTCTTTTGTGGCCAGGTTGGGCGAGTTGTTATGTGTCTGCTTGCTCTAGATGTTTGAAGGTGGTCTTGGTTTTATTCCAAGTACCTGGCGAGCTCTGTCTCTTGATGCGGGCTGAGCGGACTGTAGCCGAGTCCGCAAGTTGTGCGGACTATGGTGAATCTCGCGGAGGTTGCTGCTGGGTTTGTCCAACATTATCCTTTGGAGACCTGGAAAATAGAACTTTCTATTTCCAGTTGGTTATTTGTTAACTGGCTGGCTTCCGGCTTGTCGCAGCGGACTGCAGTATGTATCCGCAGTTGTGCGGATACACGTTGTGCTCGCCGCGAGCATGGTTGGTGTTCCTATCGGTGGGGCAGTGACCACACTCCTCTCTATGCCGATAAATAGGACACCCCGTCACATTAACAGAAACTGAATGAACAGTAAACCTACTTGTGATTAGTTGTTGTGGACTGGACTTTTCTATCCGCGCGGTTTGAAGAGGTTAACCGAGTTCTTACTGTACAGGTTGTGCGGACAACACTGAAGAGCCAAGATTTGGTTCTAAGGTTGGTGCGGACTATGCGGTCTCAACCAACGGTTAACAGCAGGTCGCTTGCGGCCAGTCGGTTTCTCTTGTACAACTAGTTCTTTTGTTCGATAAGCTGTCTGCCACTGGGCGACATGTTTCAGTTGGTGGCAGCATCCGCTCATTCTGGCGACTAGGCGACCTCGCGGTCAGACGGTTTGTAGTTTGGCGGACTGAGTTCTTTTCAATGCTGGAATAACGGGTTGTCCGCGCGGCTTGTTGCGGTCTTACAACTAAGCGGCCTCTGCGGACTCCATAGCTTTAACAGTAGATCCGACGGTTACTCATTGAGTCTGCGTGGTTTGATTGGACTTGTAATTTTTATGTTTTTTTTTTCAGATTCTTTGGCAAGCATGTCTTGACATGTATACCTGGCTTTGTAAAGAAGATTTTTTAATTGTACAAGATTCTTGCTTAGCTTTGTGCATCTAGTTTACTTGACTCAAGTGTGTTGATTGTTCCTGCGTCTGGTTTCCCGTTATCCGCTTGATCAAGCTATCGTCTTGATAGTCTTGAAAGTTTTTACAAGGTATCAGGCTATCTCGTTGATCATCTTGTAAAATTTTAACATAGTTTTGGGGAGTGACGTCACAATGCTTTACACCCCTCCCTTTGAATTTCCCTATAAATAAGATTCCAGAGGTACGAGGAGATGGACTTAAAAATCTTGTCAAGATCTCGTGACCTCTTCCTTTTGGAACCAGTTGAGTCTTTGGATTCCTTTTTCAGAGAGACTTAGACGTGATCTTACGACTACCTACTTTAGTCACCGCGAATCAGTTACCAGCTAGTGTTTCTCGTATCCTGCTCGACCATTTTTGATTGTGGAGGGGTTGCTTTTTCTAAGCTTTCGAGTATGTGGTGGGACCTGTAAGACCCCCCACCCCCTTACTAAGGAGGTTATCTGGTCTTATGCCCAGAACCGTCGCCTTACGATGACACTAACACACGGGCTAGTCGACACCGCAAGACACCGATCTTGCCGGCCAGTGCGATCATTTAACTTATTTGGCCAATCGAGAGAAGAAGTATAACAAGTAGTAAATAAAACTAACAAGTCCACAATGTCACAGTTCAATGCCATCATATATATATATGAAAAGTACGATTGTGTAAAAGAGTACAAATGAGAGAAGGGATTATGCCCAATACATGCCAAATCAAATCTCTCTCTCTCACTACAACACTAAGCGGAAGCGGCAGCTGAAAAACTCGTCATCACCTGACATCGAACTGTGGTAGAAGTAGTGCACGGAAACTGCTCCTCAAGTCCTGACACCTCGTCCTGCTGGTCGTGCTGGTGCTTCATCTCCCCGAGCTTCTAAAATGATATGGTCACAACCGAGCGTTAGTCATAAAGACTAAGTCATTTTGTCACCGCCTCACCCCTGCGACTCCTAGGCACCGTGCGGGGGGACGAAAGCGGAGGACAACAAAGCAGAAAAAAATGAAAGCAGATGATATTGGATCTATTCTATCATGGATATATTTCCAATAGTTATATCATTGATCTAACAGTTCTATATAGCACTAAAAAGAAGTGCAGTAAGTAAAGTAAAGAAAGTGCATAAAGTAAACTATCTACCGCTACACTAACATCACAAGAGTGTCTTAACTTATATGAATGTCCATACAAATTTATAAGTTAAGATTTCAGAAATATAACTTATCATATAAAGAACTCATACTAATTTATATGATAAGACACTACTAGAAAAGTGTATTTGTTACACTTTTTTTTGTCAGTGACTAAAAATCGTGGCTAATACACTGATATTAGGAACGATTGCAAAAATCGTGGTTAATAGTTATTTTATAGTCAGGGTACTAAATAGTGTAGCTAGGATTATTGACCTAAATTTTTGTGACACTTTTTCATTTCCCACTCAATCCCGGGCTTACTCTCTCGCGCCTCTTTGATTTCTTTCTCCCTCCCGTCCCGACAGCATTTCCTCCCTCCCGTCCCGACATCCATTTACTCCCTCCCTTCCCGAAACCCTTTCGACTTCCGGTACCGAATAACCAACACACGAGCTCAAAATCCCGCCTTATCGCCGAGTTCGTCCCTGTCTCCAGAAGTTAGCCGACTGAAGATTCCCCCAACCGCAAGTTTGCCGACCATTCTTCTTCCCTTGGCTGCAATTTCAAGTGGATTTAGATATTATAAGTCTTATTTTTTGATTTTCTTTGACTCACCCTTGCGTATGCCTAGCTGGCACCATCTAGTTTGTAGCATGCATTCGTATTTACTATGTTTTATTTAGAATGAGAGTGTTGGGTTAATGATGATGAATGAAGTGGGGAGTGGTTTGTAGTGCTGCTGTTTGTTTTGGTCTTCTATTTTGTGTTTTTCTTCTATTTGTTTTTTGTTGTTGGCTTTGGATGCCTCTGTTGCGTGCACGGCTTGCTTTCACTGTTTCTCTCACATTTCTTTGTACCTGGTTGGAAAAATTTATGGTCTTGCGTTTTTAATGCTTTATATATATATATATATATGCGAAAACAATTCTGAGAGGACTTAGCGCAACCACTCGCACCAAAAGCCCGGACTGTTGGAGGACGGCGCCACTAATCTTTATATCAAAGGTCCTCAGGCGGATCCACGGGGCAGCCAGTTAAGCCATTACCGCATAGCACCGCAGCGCGGGGGCGATTCCGGACCGCAGCCCCAACAATCCCCCCCGGAAACGACCTCGGGGTTTCGAACCCGCGACCCCCTCTGATACCAATTGAGAGGACTTAGCGCAACCACTCGCACCAAAAGCCCGGACTGTTGGAGGGGGCGCTACTTAATTTTTTATATAAGTAGCAGAGCGGCACGGGTCAAGTGAAGGAACGCCGGACCCAACAATCCCCCCCGGCGTCCAGCACAACCCGTCGGCTCAGAGGTGGGGTTACCACATGGCCCACACGGCTCAGAGGTGGGGTTACCACATGTCCACGGTTGCCTGACCCACCGGACCCACACAGGTAGAAGGGAAAAATCAGGATTTAATAGCGCCCCCCCGGTCTTGAACCCGTGACCTCCTCTGATACCAATTGAAGGATCAAGCGCATACCCAACTGCACCAAAAGCCCGGACTGTTGGAGGACGGCGCCACTAATCTTTATATCAAAGGTCCTCGGGCGGATCCACGGGGCAGCCAGTTAAGCCATTACCGCATAGCACCGCAGCGCGGGGGCGATTCCGGACCGCAGCCCCAACAAATTCTTTGGTGAAACATTGCATAATGTCCCTATATTGCCCTTATAGTTGTATTCATAATTACACAATTATACCAAACTTTATATTAGTATATTATAAAGACAATATCTTTTTAGGTAATTACACAACTTTACAATATTAAAATACAAAAAATAAAAACACTAGATACCCTAAACTTATTGTCTCTAGCTAGGAATGACAAGAAAAAAATTAATGTTTTAACGTTAAAATATAATTTGTTTTGCAAAATAAAAATTGTATTCTTGATTTATATTTTTTTACGGTCATTTTGAGTACTCATATGTATATGTTGCGGAGTGGGCGGAGCCCGTCGGGAGCGGGCAAAGCCCGTCGTCGTCGGTCGGGTACTGTCGCGCGAGGCCATAGGGGCGGGTACTGTCTACGATAAATGTTGTCGCCCATGACAAATGTCGCTCCCACGACAAATGTCTCCGCCCATGACAAATGTCGTCCCAACGACAAATGTCGCACCACCGGCGAATGTCGCACCACCGACGAATGTCGCACCACCGGCGAATGTCGCATCCCGGCGAATGTCGCACCCCGCCGAATGTCGCACCCCCGCTGAATGCCCCCAGGGCCGAAGGCCCGTGCCTGCCACTTGTGTATATATATATATATATAATGAAAAAATGGAAAAAAAAACTGCGCGCTGGGCACGCCGCATCCGCCCGCCGACGGCCTGCCCGGTGCCCCCCGACGGGTTCTCCGGCCTCCGGCGAGCCCGCCGGGGGTTGCCTGACGACGAGCGGGCAGTGCCACCGCCGACGGTGGCCCTGCCCGTGAGCTACTGAAAGACCCCCCTCCCGGAACACAAAACACGGCACGAGAGGGGTCTTATGCCCAGAACAGCCGCCTTGCGGTAACACTAGCACTCGGGCTAGCCTGTACCACAAGACGTCTATCCTGCCGGCTACAACCAATATCAACATATAAATGTCAACCCAACCATAATAATATAAAGAAGTCAATCCACACTAAGCATAAGTCCATAAGTACAGCAAAAAAGAAGCTAAACAAGTTTCTACATAATCAGAGTACGCAAATAGAATTGCCCCGAAGGGCTACAATAAAATCTCTCTCACTCGCATCTATAACCGACGGTAGCGACGGTACCGTCCCCTCAGGCCCTGTCGTCCTGGCCTGGCTGTCCAGCTGCATGACCTGCTGCTCCACCTGTGGGGTTTCCTCCTAAAAAAGAAGACGTAGCAACTGTTAGTCATAAAAACTAAGTGCCTTCACATCCGCTCCCCCGACGACTCCTCGGCACCGGGCGGAGAAAGGAACAAGTACAATATATAAAACAGTAGTACAAGCAGGTGAAGTAAGTATACATGTCATAAGTAGCAATAGAAGTAGTGTATAAATGAGCAACCTCTTAATCTACAATTCTACCATCTACGACAGCAAGAGAGTATAATTATAACAGTAAGTAACTCAACTTATATGGATGCCCATACAAGCATATAAGTTGAGGGTCGTTCAGAAGTAAGTAACTCATCGTATAGGAGTGCCCATACAAACCTTTATGATGAGGGTCTTGTGTATGTAATGAAGTGCAATGCTATGTATGCAATGTAATGACACACCCATGATCAAGCACATGCAATCGCTATATCGACACAGACTTATAGTTCCCACTATTCGAGCAGGTAGCTAACCTCTCAGGCGTCAACCGTCGTGGCCAAACAGTGACAGTAGAGCAGGCATCTCCACTACTAGGCTGGTCTCCACACTACCTGGCCTAAGCCACCGTATGCCTCAACGCTAAGAACACAACAGCGGAGCTCACATGCATACTACGGCTCATCGGGTTCTCTTGGGTAAATGTGCACTAAGATCCTAGCCCCAAACTGGCCTAAGGTATGACACGGAAGGAGACCCAAAAATGAGCACGAGGACCAAGCCCAACCGTTCACTTGGCACGGAAGGAGCCTCGGGACGTGAACACCGAGGACCAAGCCCAACCGCCCAAGGTCTATGTAACACCCCAAAAAGACTCAAAATTAAAATTGAGGTGCAGGTTGCTTAACACGGCCTGGGACATGGGCGTGTCCCAGGGCGTGTCGGGGTACACGGCCTGGGACACGGGCGTGTCCCAGGGCGTGTTCAGGTTAGTCGACGATCGGAGGTCGACGATAGTCGAGCCTGGGACACGGCCTTCGACACGGGCGTGTCCCAGGGCGTGTCACTCAATAAAATGCCGTATCGAGTCAGAAATGTACACGGCCCGGAACCAAGGCTTGAACACGGCTGTGTCAGTTTTGACACGGGCGTGTCAGAGGGCGTGTGCCTACCCGTGTACTGCTCTGACTGGATTTAGCGCTCGTTGAGTACCGTGTAACAGGTGTGACACGGGCGTGTCACATGAGCGACACGGGCGTGTCAGGTTCGACACGGGCGTGTCGATGCCCGTGTTCTGGTAATTGTTAGTCGGTGCGAGTGTCGCGTGTGCCGCTTAAGGGTACACGGCCTGTGACACGGGCGTGTCACAGGCCGTGTCGGCCAAAAAGTTCAATATTTTGGGGCAGATCTTGGCCGTTCATTTTCCTTAAAGAGGATCCTGTGGCTGGGGCTCATTCCTGGGCTGATAAGGCCGGGAAAGGAGGAGAAGAAGGCTCATTTCTTAAGTTCTACTCTCTTTCTAACTTTTAAGAGAGAGGTGAGAGCAAGGTGAGGAAGAAGAAGTGGAGTCCGGCTGCCGGTGGAGCTACGGTGGTCCAAATCGCGAGCCGAGTTCGGATTTGCGAAGGCAACGCTGCTGCGAAGGCTTTCATCTGTCTCAAATTTCTCTCCATGGCTCCGAAGCGAACTCCTAGGGTAACGATTTCCTGCTTGGACATATGAAGTCCTTAATTCCTGCATTGCATAGGGAAAACCCTTCCCCACGAGTGTGCGGTGGGTTGTGGCATCCCTTGGGGTAGATATGTGAAGTCCCCCTTGTTAGAGTCCGGAATTGGAGTACGGATCTAGGCATGCTGTATGAAGCCCATCTGGACATGGTCTGGATTGGTGATGCTTGTTTGCATATCGGAGAAGACTCCGTGATTCTTGCATGTAGGCATGATGGATAAAGTACTGGAGGAAGTCCAGGAATTATGAGAGTTAGACTCTCTTGTAGCCGTGAGTTGCTACTTTGTATGAGGTTGAGCCGTGGGGCTGCAACTAGGAAACGTGGAACGGGCAAGGTGAAACTGTACCCGCGTCAGTCCAGGCGTGAGTCTGACGATGTGAGCAACGGGAAAGGTGGATCTGTACCCGCGTTATGGTTGTCTAACCTTGGGTGCTTAAGACCCTGTTAGGATCACATAGCGAGAGTCGACGGCCTGTGAGCCGATCAGACTAGAATGCTCATATTGAACCGTTATGTCTGGGACCTCTGAACGGTGGTGTGGCCGTGGAAATAAGGAACACGGATAATGTGCCCTGAGTGCACGGAGCGTCGGGCCGTCGTGCCGGCGTTTGTGATATGTGACTGTGCGGGCGTGCACGTCTTGCTTAAATTGCTATATATATCATATTGGAAGATTGCTATGCAGGGATGGAATTTCGCTGCCCTGTGCCAGGGGCAGGGTCGTTATAATTGGTCAGCTGAATGCTGACCGTTGCCCTGTTTGCCACCACTTGGTGGATTGGTTATTACAGGTACTGGAGTTGCTGGTCCGAGCGGGACTTAGCGGGCTGAAGCCCAAAGCTGCGCTGCTGCCCTCGAAGGCATTGTTTTGTTTCTTTTGTTCATGTGTGGCCGGCCTGCGTGCCGATGTTTGTAATCCACACTCTTGTTAAGAGAAACTGTTGTAAGGCCTTAAGGCCAAACTCTTGTGATGTTTATATATATTCCTAAGTTTTAGTGGACAATGTTATTTATCTTGAGTTCAATAATTCAACCGTGAAGCTTCCGCTAGAATGCTCTGTGTTAGGATGCGTGGTTATGATATTATTTCGTAGCGTCTCCGCCTGTTTGTGGAATATGGTGTGGGGCCCCGGCCGGACCCTCTATTATATTCTTCTTGACGGGTAGAGGTGTTACAGTCTAACTGTCAACTCCCATCGGTGTGACGATTGGCGAGCCCGTAGACCTGTCACACTATCCTTAACCCGGGATTACGACACCGCGTGTCGACTCACACCACATGCAATTCCACAATATCGTGGCATGGAAGGAGCCTCGGGACGTGAACAACGAGGACCAAGCCCAACCATCCATTAAATACGGAAGGAGCCTCGGGACGTGAACACCGAGGACCAAACCCAACTGCCCATCAAATACGGAAGGAGCCTCGGGACGTGAACACTGAGGACCAAGCCCAACCGTCCATCAAATACGGAAGGAGCCTCGGGACGTGAACACCGAGGACCAAGCCCAACCGTCCAACTTTGCTCATCTCAACCTCATTCCAACTAGTGACGGTCAACACCGCACTTGTTAACTTCCACAATGCTACCCGTAGGGAGACGACACTCTAAGCATTGGATTACTAATTCCATTCTCTCCATTCAACATACATCATGGCCATAGTTAGGTCATTTATATGCCATTACAAATGAATTCAACATGATATAGATAATGGACATCAATATATATCTACCAATTTATATCAGGCTTTTCCTTAAATTAAGCTTGTCCACAACTCGTTTTACGAATTCAGATTTATAACATCAACTTATCATATCACAATGATGAT